>JAVUPR010000061.1:29282500-30482500 GCA_036785695.1 Gentiana straminea | reverse complement strand
ATATGAAATATTTGGAATCAAGGACTAAGTCAAGTAGTTGACAAAATGGCTTATACGTTTTAATTTCAGGGTGTTGGTTAATCGAAAGGATAGAAAAGAAAATCAAAAGAGAAAGAAGCAAGTCGTACGTACTTACACCTTCATAATTTTGATCAAAAATACCTCGATTAATAACATTCTGATATTATTTCACTTTTTTTCCAGATTTTCTCTCTTTTTTTATTTTTTATTTTTTTTTATTTTTTTTATAAGATTTAAGAACTAAAAGCGTGCGTGTGTGTAGAAAATCAAATTTACAAGCATTGCTTCGTCAAGATTGATCGGAGTACTACTCTTTCGATCGAAAATTACAAGTCCGGTTTCCTTAAACTTGTAATCATTCTTGAGATCTTATGATTCGACTTTTTCTTTTTTTTTCATTTTATGCCTTCATTCCCAGCAATAGGACATTTCGAGATAATACCCTAGCTGGACTACTATCATCAGGCAATCAGGAGCTTTTAAACCTCATAGTGACATAGGACATTTCGAGATAATACCCTACTGCACTCAAATCATTGGTAGCTACTACCGATATTTTTTTTTTAGTTGTCAATCAAATATAAGGAAGATACCTGGTATTTGATTAATTCTGTGTAAATATGGTGCTTCGTTCTTAATTCTTTTATAGAATATTAACATATCCGAACTTATTACCAAAATCGACTATCTTGCAAGCGTCATGAGGTAAGATCGAATATACTAATATTTATCTAATTTTTTCAATCTCAGCATACACCATTCTTAGCTTTTTGTGTCATCATCTCATTTCATAAGTACGTACCAACTCGTGGGATTTTTAGGAAATGTAGACCAAAATAAGCTAAGGGTCGGTTATAATCAAAAATGGCTATTTCGAGTGAGGTCTTGATCACTCTAATCAAGGCTGAGGTAGGGACAAAAATTAGAAATTTATTTAGGTAGGCTATTTGGCTATAGTTTATATTTTTGTGGTGCCAAAAATCTCATCATTCCTAATCCGATTCCATATTCATATTTCGTTCTGAAAAGAAAATTATTCTAACATTTCATTATAGATATAAGTATATTCGCTAAATTTCATATGAAAATTACTTGATAATATTTATGTATAGTTACATATACTTAAATCTTATAAAAATCTAAAATTGACATATATAATATAATTATAATATATCTAATTTACTTCACTTAATTAAAATCTATTCTTACCAATTTATATTATTTTTATTCATATTAATTATATATTATCTAGTTATTTTGATTCAAGAAAAATTAAACTAAGTATTAAGCAATTAAGTATAAATTTATATAAGAAAATTTTAATTTTTATTTACTAACTTACCTCTACTCCCCACTTACAAAATGGCATCGTCCCGATGTTCAGTGAGTAATAAAAAGTAGGTTCGAAAGAAAAAATTAAAATTTTATACGATTTTGATTTTTATTGTTTTTCTCAACATATATTATTTTAATTAAAGAAAATGACATATATATATTAAACATTAAGAAAACTATTACAAACTTTAAAGAAAACTAATTAAAAAGCGATTAAACTGCTAACTTAATCGAGTACTAACTTAACAATAACAACTTCTAACTGATTTCCAACAACTCATCAAACTGTAGACGAACATCCGGGAGTATCTACCGGAAGTAATCCCAACTGAGAATCACGAGATGGAAAGATCTCGTCAGTAGTAAACTCAGGAACTTGATTCAGTTGGACACATAGTTGAGAGATAACCCAGGCAAACGGTAGTGGTCTTCCCCTATTACGCCTCTCTACTGCAAAATTAATTGCCGTTTTGAACATCAAAATCCCCCAATCAATGTATGCCCCCACAGTCAGTGCATACAACAGCAGCATCTCATCATCCGTAACCCCAAAGAAATCTCTAGTTGGATAGATCCGGGAATTAATGAAGTGTTTCCATGCCCTCAAATGAGGGGGTAAAGCCAAAGTTGAAGAATCATAGTTATGATCAAACAGTGGAAACACATATTGAAAGGCTTCTGCAGTACGATTAACAACATTATAAGCATTTCCGAGTTCCCATAGAAACTCGAAGTGTGGGTTTTGATCAAAGGTACATGGCGGGATTTGAAAGATTTGATTTATGATGACTGGCGAAAATGATATAACGATGCCCCTAACAGTAATTAGATGAGACGAGGCTGCTGTCGTTATATCAGTAAGGGATGCAGAAAAATCTCTAACAATTGAAATGTTAATTCTACCTCTGGGAGTCCTAATCGCTTTTTCCATCCGCAACCTCGGATTAGATTTCGTCCCCACTGATCGATTTTTTCTGTATTTAAGCCTTTCTCCATCAGAATAGGAGAATGGACGAAATTTAGACGTCTCGGAACGTTATTATGAAAACACGAGGCATGGCTTTCGGGAACCACACCATCAGGCGTATGTGGTTCGTAACTATTAACCGAGGGAGAGGATTGGTTAGACATTTTTTATTCAGATAAAGAAAAGTACTCAGCAGAAGAAAGGAATGAGCACTTAGGTTTGCTGCTTCTTTTTCCATTTATAGGAAGGTAGCAATCATGCAAAAGTAGAAAAAATCTACCTTTTTGGCGTTTTTATGCTTTCCGGATCGATCCTGGAAAGGGCCGGATCGATCCGGCCTCTCAACTAGCAATCCTGTCAGGTCGGTACACTCACGCCGGATCGATCCGGGGTTAGGTCGGATCGATCCGGAAACTCACTATTCACGGACATAGTTGTTTTGGCTTGTAAAATGCCTAGATTTTTCTAGGTGACATGTTTTCTCCCTAACTTCGGTTCATTTTTATTATGTTACAACGATAAACTTTACTACACGGTGTGTACTAACATAAAATCAAACGAAAGTAAAATAAAATAACATAAAATCGTAATGAAATAAAATCCTACTAAAATAAAACCAAAATAACCTAAAATTGTACGAAAATGAAGTAACATAAAATCGTACGAAAAATAAATTGTTTTCAATGTCAATAATCATAAAATGGTTTAAAATCAATTCTCCTCATCACTCATCTCGACGTGGCTCGAACTAGGCATGGCTCGAGAACTGGCCGGATCATAAGTTGATTCTTGGAATGGATCTTGAAAATGTGTCGACACCCGAACCGAGCTATCTAATCCCATCGAGCTCATCTCTCTCGTGACATCAGAAAAAGTGCTTCCCCATCCCGTCGTGGTATGGCCAAATGATCCAAATCCTGCCCAATCAGATGTCGCAGCTGCCGTAGTACCTGTCGAAAAATCCCATACACCACTAGTTTGAAATCCAAAAGAATGTGGCATTTGTTGGAAGTCTGAGCTAGGTGGCATCGGTGGAATAAAGTCGGGCAAGGTATATGGCTGGGATTGGCAATGTGGAATATCCATCTCGGCATAGGTAGGGTTCTGCAGTATATTCATTTGATATATACCTCGCATGCCTTGACGTAAATCTTCAGACCACTGCATATTCCTTTGCGCAAAAACAGCCATATTGGCATTGGCACGATGAACATCATAGGCCATGGATTGAAACATGTCGTATGTGATGGTATTTGGAAGTTGAGTTTGAGTGTGACTAGATGATGGAGGAACAGTAGTGGATGGAGTAGGCTGAGGTCGTTGGCGGTTAGGGTCCATAAAATCTATTCTTCCTGCCGGCCTAAGTGGTAAACTAGGTCCTATAAGTGTGTCATCAACCATACTCAAATTATCATTTGGAAGCTCAGGGACACCTTATTAGCTCAGGCGACATAAGGAAGAAATAAAACAAGGAAAAGGCATGTGACTGCCCGGTTTGGCAGTTGAGACAAATTCCTTGGCCCTTTTATACATTACTCTGCCTACATCCACAGGTATATCATTAACCATAGCCCAAGCAATACACAGATCCTCTTTACCAAAAGATGTAAAATGACGAGAAGGGTAAAGAGTGTGGCTAATAAAACGTTTAATAGCTCTCATATCCCGTATACATTTTTCATAGGAAAACCTGTTTTCATGTCAGACGGCTGTGGGATCTAACTCATTCTGGGCTAGGGAAACAATATAGTCAAAGTCTGCAGGCTCATCTAAATTCCATACAGTATAATAATCCTCACTCTCTGGTATATCAGGGATACCATAAATAGCATTTATAACCTGAGGATTAAACGGCACTGTCCTGGTTCTTAGATTGACAGAAGTTAACTCACCATCTTCTGTAGCATTATGAGTTGCTACCAGAGAATAAAATTCAGCTACTAAGGTTGTGTTAATTTCACCGCCCTCAAACTGGCTAACTCCAACCACTGTCGATTTTCAAAAATTTCTTTCACCTCCCTTCCCAAATCTTTGAAATCTAAGCCCCTCTCTATTGCAACTAAACACTTTCCAAATTTATTTTTCAACGCTTTCTTAGCTGCATCAGACGCGGTTCTTTCAAAACTAACATTCAATTCTGCTTCCGTTAAAGGCCTAGTCTCTATAACTGGGATTTGGGTAGGGATATGAGGTTTACGTTTTTTAGTGGCTTTCGATGATTCGGCCATTCTACGATAGTGATACAATAACAAAACACAACAAAACAAACAAAACAACACAAATGAGTAACAAAATAGTTGAAATTAAATAAAAAGTTGCTTAAAAAACGAAATTAACAAAATAAATTACTACAATGTTACCTTATAATGCTTAAAAGGTTGAAATTTGGCCGGAAAAGATGAAAATTCGCCGGAATGAAAGTTGAAGCTTTCCCTTGAAAAATTCTTCAATTTAATTGAAAGTTTGAAGAGAGGAGAGGAAAATGAGAAGAGTTTAAGAATTGGGGTAGTTTAATAGTAATGTTGTGTGATGAATTGAAGAAAAAATTCGAATGGGGGAAGAGGGGAGGGGCGGCTGTTTGAAGAAAAATGAAAGAAGAAGAAGAAGGAGGGACCCCGTCCCTTTTTTTTAGTCTCCGGATCGATCCGGGGTTAGGTCGGATCGATCCCACCAAATTTTTCTCTTTTTTTTTTTTTTTATTTTTAAAATCCCTTAAAACTTAATAAAATTTTTAAAACATGCTAAAATTAAAACCTTTTATAAAAAATTTATAAAACTTTTAATAATTTCATAAAGATCCTTTATATAAAATTTTCAAAAGTTATATAAAAATTTTATAAATATTATAAAACTCATAAGGGTCCTAATTCCATTATTTCTAAATCTTCCAGGGTTCTAACATAACGTTCTATCAACCTAACCTTAAGAAATGAGGCGTTCGAATTTTCTCTTTGATCTCTATCGGGATTTTCGGATAACCACCTAATCGTTCCCTTCTTAACAACATTCAAACACTCATCCTGGGATTTGGTTGTGCTTTCCCTGCATTTCCCATCATGCTCACTTTTTCCACAGATTCTGCATCTCATCAGAAACTTTGCCCTTCTCTTTATTGAACTTCTCGATTTTCCATTACATACTTCTTTCAATCTGATCTCTCTCAACAATTGCTTGTTTTTCTCAAAAACTGAAGCTTCTATTTTAAACGCGACATCTTTATCCAGGCCTAATTTCAAAAGCAAAATAAAAACTCCTATTCTATCTAAAAAAGACATCCAGTTCTTTTACGTCTATCCGGTAAAAGACGAAACTAGTTCAAACATATAAACACAGAAAAGTAGAAGAAAGATAGATAGCACCTGATATTCGGCTGATTTCAGTTCCTCTGCTTTTCAATTTTTTGATTTTTCTGCTTCTTCAATTTGTCGGGGGATCAGTCAGTAGCATTACTTCTCCCTTCAGTGTGATTCCTTCTTCCTCCACAAATAACTTTACTCTGTGGCCATTGGCTATAAAAGTCGTATTTCCATCAGTTAGTTCAACAGCTCCAGATTTGTAAACCCGTGTTACTTTAAATGGACATGTCCATCTTGATTTAAGCTTTCCTGGAAATAACTTTAAACGTGAATTGTACAAGAGCACTCGATCACCTACATGGAACTCACGACTATAGATTCTCTTATCGTGAAAAGATTTCGTGCGTTCCTTGTAGATTCGAGCGTTTTCATAAGAATCGAGACGAAATTCTTCTAGTTCTGTTAACTGAAGCAATCTATGATCACCGACAGCCTTAGGATCGAAATTCAAAAATCTAATAGCCCAGAAGGCTCGGTGTTCTAACTCAACTGGGAGATGACAAGACTTACCGAAGACTAACTTATAGGGAGAACAACCAATTGGTGTCTTAAAAGCTGTTCTGTACGCCCATAATGCATCGTCTAATTTAACTGCCCAATTTTTACGATTTGAATCAACTGTTTTTTCCACGATTCTTTTTATTTCTCTATTAGACACCTCTACCTGACCACTGGTTTGCGGATGATAGGGCGTTCCTAACTTATGTATTACACCATATTTTTCAACTATCTTGGTAAATGGTCTATTACAAAAGTGTGACCCTCTATCACTAATGATAGCCCTCGGAATGCCATATCGGGTAAATATATTCTTTCTAAGGAATCGTATGACAACTTTGGTATCATTAGTGGGAAGAGCTTCAGCTTCTACCCATTTTGAAACATAATCTACCATTACTAGAATAAATCTTTTTCCAAAAGATATAGGGAATGGTCCCATGAAATCTATACCCCAAACATCAAATAACTCACATTCTAAAATAGGTTGCATAGGCATTTCATGTTTTTTATATACATTTCCCCATTTTTGACAAGACTCACAAGATTTAACATACTTATACGCATCTTTATATAGTGTAGGCCAATAAATACCACATTGTAAAACTTTAAAAGCAGTTTTCCAACCTCCATGATAACCTTCTGCCTCACGATCATGACAAAATGACAAAACACTTAAAATTTCATTATCAGGTACACATTTTCTGATTATCCCATCCGAACATTTACGGAAAAGGTCTGGTTCCTCCCAGTAATAAAATTTTAAGTCATAAAAGAACTTCTTTTTCTGTTGCCAAGTCCAATGAGACGGAATATAATCACAGGTTAAGTAATTAATGATATCTCCAAACCAAGGTGATATTTCCTTAGAAGAAATTCTATTCTTTAATAACTGCATGGTTGAAGGAGTATCTATTCTAAATAGTTGTTCATCAGGAAATGAATCTTTAATTTCAATTCCTATTTCTTCATCATTTTCCATTCTACTTAGATGATCTGCTACTACATTCTCACTTCCTTTTTTATCTTTAATTTCAATATCAAATTCTTGAAGTAAGAGAATCCATCTAAGAAGACGAGGTTTAGCATTTTTCTTACTCAAGTAAATACTTCAGGGCTGAATGGTCTGTATAAATTATTACCTTAGAACCAACAATATACGATCGAAACTTATCTAAGGCAAAAATTACACCAACGAGTTCTTTTTAGAATAGTTGCATAATTAAGTTGAGTGCGTTTAATGTGTGAGATGCATAGTAAATAGCTTTGAGAATTTTGTTATATCTTTGACCTAAAACAGCTCCTACAGCTAAATCACTCGCATCACACATAATCTCAAACGGCAAACTCCAATCTGGTGCTACTAACACTGGTGCAGTAGTCAACCTCGCTTTTAAGGTCTGAAAGGTTTCCATACATTTACTATCAAAGTTAAAAGGTACTTCCTTTTCAAGTAAATGATTTAGAGGCTTTGCTATTTTTGAAAAATCGGCAATGAACCTTCTATAAAATCCTGCATGTCCGAGAAATCCTCTTAGGGTTCTTAAATTAATTGGTGGAGGTAATTTTTCAATTACTTCGACTTTAGCTTTATCAACTTCGATACCTTCTTCAGAGATTCTGTGACCTAAAACAATTCCTTCTGATACCATTAAGTGACATTTTTCCCAGTTTAGTACTAAATTGGTATCTTCACAACGTTGTAACACTCGTTCTAAGTGTAACACACAAACATCAAATGAATCTCCGTAAACACTAAAGTCATCCATAAAAATTTCTAAGAATTTCTCAACCATATCAGCAAATATAGCCATCATACATCTTTGAAACGTAGCTGGTGCATTACATAAACCAAACGGCATTCTTTTATAAGCAAAAGTTCCATAAGGACAAGTGAAAGTAGTTTTTTCTCTATCTCCCGCCGCAATGAATATCTCAAATATCCCGAATAACCATCTAAGAAACAAGATAATACTTATGTCCACTTAAACGTTCCAACATCTGAACTATGAATGGAAGTGGATGATGATCTTTCTTAGTATGATCATTTAGTTTTCTAAAATCAATGCACATTCGATAACCGGTAATTTCTCTTGTCGGAATCCATTCATTCCTTTCATTCTCTTTCACTGTGAAACCTCCTTTCTTTGGTACCACTTGAGTTGTACTAACCCATTCACTATCTGATATGGGAAAAATTATCCCCATTTCTAATAGCTTAATGACCTCTTTCTTAACAATTAACTGCAAATTTGGGTTGAGGCGGCGTTGCGGTTGAATACAAGGTTTAGCATCTTCCTTCAGAATTATCTTATGTACGCAAATCTTAGGGCTAATACCTCGAATATCAGCAACTGTCCATCCAAAAGCTTTCTTATGCTTTTTCAACATTCTAAGTAATTGATCTTCTTGCTGCTCAGTTAAAGATGATGAAATAATAACCGGTAATAGATTATTAGTTTCAAGAAAAGCATACTTCAGATTTAAAGGTAGCGGTTTCAACTCCAGATTCTTAGGTGGATATTCCAATAATGGTTTAAGAACTGGTCCTTCTATTTCTAATTCCAAATACTTATGCCATGATGGTTTAAAAGTAAAACTTCCTTTATCTAGAGAAAGAATTATCTCTTTCATTTCGGTGTCTTTCTCATCTTCCTTATAGATAGACAGAGCTAAGCATTCTTCTAACCTGTCTTCAAAAGTTGGTAACTGATTATCATAGACAAAATGAATATCTTCTATAAAAGAACATGATTCTGGTGATTTGTATGGATGGTTCATAGCTTTGAAAATATTGAAAGTAACTTCATCTTCATTGACTCTCAGAATTAACTCTCCTTTCTGGACATCTATTAAAGTTCTTCCTGTAGCTAGAAACGGTCGACCTAAGATAAGTGGCGCTGAATATCCTTCTTCCATTTCCATAACTACAAAGTCTACTGGAAAATAGAACTTGTCTACTTTAACCAATACGTCCTCAATAATTCCTTTAGGATATTTAATTGATCTATCTGCCATTTGCAGAGTCATTTCAGTCTTCGTAAGATTTCCTATGCCTAGCTTCTTATAATCCTCATAAGACATGAGATTTATACTAGCTCCAAGATCACATAAGACCTTCTTAAACAGAAATCCTCCAATTTCACATGGAATGGTAAAACTTCCAGGATCTTTCCGTTTAGGTTGTAACTTATTTTTCAAAAACTGCAGAACATTCTTCATTTAGGCATATATTCTCATATTCCTCTAATTTTTTCTTGTTTGACGAAATATCTTTCGAAACTTTCCATAAGCGGGCATACTAATTAGAGCTTCGATAACGGGGATATTAACATGAATATGACGAAAAGTATCAAGGAAACGAGCATACTTCGATCGCTTTTAATCTTTTTAATTTGATCTTTAGGTGGGTAAGGTAAAGATTCTAAATCTACAACCTTTGATCCCAAAGTCATTCTCTCTTTTCCTTTCTCCTTAAACCTTTGAGTATTACTTGATCGCCAAGTATCATGATCTTGAGTTTTTTCTTTTAAAACATTCCCTGAATCAATCTCTACTTCAGATTCCTTCAGTTCTTCTTGTTTCTCATCCTTGTTTTCATTATCCTCTATTCTAACATTTCTTTGAATAAATTCCTTAAATCTTTATCCATGGGATCTTTCAAAATCCTAGGGATTTTTACCCATTTCTCACCTTCATTTTCAGGTTCCAAACTTCTATTCCTTTTCAAGAAATTCTCTATAATTTCTTCTTCCTCATCAGTGAATTCAATTTCATCTTTAGTTTCATCATTCTTTCCATCTAAATCATTTTCTACTTCATTATTCCCGAAGTTTTCTACTCCATTACTACCACAGAGTTTTCTACTTCTCGTAACTACAACATTTACCTCTCTCGGGTTTCTTTCAGTGTTACTTGGTAATCCTCCAGGAGGTCTACTGTTATTACGTTCACCTTCCCTACTCAAATGATCTTCCATATTCCTTAATGAGGCTTCTATCGTTCTCATTCTGGTATCATGGCCACTCATAGATGTTTTCATTGTATTAATATCTTTAGTGACTGTACCAATAGAAGTCATCATTGTTTCCATATTCTTAGCTTGAGTAGATACTACACCCATCATATTTTCCACTAGTTTTTCCCATTTTTCAACTCCTTCTGCAGGTTGAGTTGAACTTTGAGTTACTGGTATACTTTGAGTGGTATGTTGAGGATAGGGTCTAGGTAATGATTGTAAATTCTGATTAGATGTGTTTTCTTGATAAACTTGATTCATATTCCTATATGGGACTGGATATGGCGGTTGTCCTTGCTTACTAGGGTTTTCAGACCATCGATAAGTAGGATGATCTCTTCTAATAGCATTAAACGAGTTTGAGTATGCATTGTTCAAATTCCTATGCTGCTGAAGAAAACTCACCTCCTCTCTTGAATATCCTGTTGGTTCTTCAATCCCTAATGGCATATTATCCTGATTTGAGTATTCAGTTGGTGTACTATTTTCTGAACTTTGGTTTTTGTTTGATTGTAGGCCATCAAATTTCCTACTCAAATTTTCTAAATGTGCTAGAACTTCCGTATTAGATGTACATTCTCCTGCAAAAGCTACTTTTCTGGTACTAGAGCCGGTTTCCCACATTCTGTTATTTTTGGAAATCTTTTCTATAGCATCGTAAACTATTTGAGCTTCACTCATCATTAAAGAACCACCACATGCATGATCTACATCTGCACGTGAATCTTTCCTTAATTTACGACAGAAAAGTTGAATTTGCATATCTAAGGAATAACCATGGTCGGGACAGGCTCTTAATAGTTTTTTAAATCTTTCCCAGGCATTCCCAAGTGTTTCTTCAGATCCTTGTCTAAAGTTAGCAACCTCGACTTTTAATTCCAAATTTCGTCCAGGAGTGAAATAATGTTTCAGAAATTCAGTTTGAATCTCCTCCCAACTTGTAAGTGAATGATGTGGAAGAGACATAAACCAATCTCGGGCTCGTCCTTTTAAAGAAAAAAGAAACATAGTCATCCTCGTTAATTCCTTATGAGCACCTTGACTTTTGGCTGTATTGCACAGTTCTTCAAAAAGATAGAGATGATGATGTGGATCTTCATCATCCTCTCCTAGGAATTGGGCTCTTGCGTCAATTAAACCAAAAAGATGAGATTTAATTTCGAAATTGTTTGCTCCTTCATTGGGTAAAAGTATGGGATTATTAGTCTGGTTTCTTCTTATGGTTTGATCACAGATAGGTCTCGGGTTTGGTGGGTTATTACGATTATTCTGGTTCCGATTCTGATTATTTCTATTATTATTATTATTATTATTATTATTATTAGGGTTAACAGGGTTCTGTCCATGCCCTAGAGCATGTTCTAGCCCTTGTTCAGGTGTTTCATCACTGATTTCAGCCATTCTCGTATTTTTGTTTGAAGATGATTCGTCAGGATTTCCCTGACTAGTATGACCATGTTTTTTCTCTACTCTTAACTGCCTTTCGTAAGTGTTTATGTCAGGCTTATAAGGAGTGAGTGGGGCCTTACCGCTTCTGGTCATCAACTAACGAAAATAGAAAATAACACGAAATTGATAGTAGTAAAAATTGGTAACTTACCTATAAGGTAAGTACCAACGAAAAATAAAAAGGAAATGAGATAAGAAAAGTGTTGACTTATTCTCGAGAATTTTGAGCTGATACAAGTAGTAACCATAGACACAAAAAAAGAAATTAGCGACGTTCCCCGGCAACGGCGCCAGAAAGCTGACGTGGCTTTTTCTAGTGCTAATACCAGTCCTTAACCGACAGTGTATCGGGTCAAACTGTAGTGCTAGTATGGTGAGTCAGAGTGTCGAATTCTCAGGGAACTTGGTAATTCTTCTAAGTGTGGTTAAACACCAAAGAGCTGTTATTAACTCGATCTAAACCGCAATTTTATAACACAGATCACTACTATTCTACTTAACATAAAATAAATGCGTAATTTAAAAGTTATTCTAATATAATATATATAGATATATAAATATATATAAATGTACATAAATTGCAAAATATATATATATATATATATATATATATATATATATAGATACCAAATATAGTTTAGACGAAAAAGTTATAGAACTAGCCAAAGTTTATATAATTGATTTACACGATCTTTTCCAGTAAACTGAATGTGCTAGATCTTTCCTTTTATATTAGGTCCAATTGAGTAAATGAAACGGTGCACTCCTGAGGTTAACAATTCCTCCTCACACGAGCGTATGAAATTGTCATATGTCATTGTCATCAGTTCAATCTCCACAATTGCCCCATGCTAATCTCAGTTAGCCTGAACAGGTACCGAGTACAAATCTACCCCGGATAAAAGAGGTTATTCCGTTTGTCAGACGGCCGATGTTATTCAAAAGGCTCCGGTTGTCAGGCGGATCGATTTAACTTTCCGGTGTTAGTTTCAATTAAACCGTTGATTTTAACATTATTATGATCTCGAGCACAATTTTAATAAGATCCATCTTTCCCAAGACAAATCTGCCCCCGGGTAGGAAATAGGATTCCGTAGTCACGCTTTTGCACGGCCAATTTTACCCTCCGGTTTTTCTATCTTTTATCTCATATCCTAACTTCTCTAATCAGTTCATCGTTAGGTTATATGGTGCGATTCATCTTGGTTAATTACGTCAATCCGAATATTATCAATACGTTACAGAATAGAAAAAGATTCAATTAACTCAATTTTAGTCACTTTTAATTAGACAGCATTCCTTTACCGAAAAAATCGAAATAAAACGATTACATAACTTTGGCTAGTTATTAGATTTAGCCTAAAAATATTATAACAACGAAAAAGATAAGAACAAACATAACAAACATAAATACGTAAGAAATTTTACCCGATTACAACTGCTGATTCAGAGGTCGTATTCTTCCGGACATTACAACGACTTCAACAACACTGATCTTCTGATAATTTCTCGAGCATTACAACGATACTACTATTTATGGCATAAGGCCTATATACATACATACTACTACTAAGAAAAAGAGGTTAAGAAAATATATTGGTACCCCCCTGCATGTTGTATGAACTGCCCCTTTTATAGGCAGAATTTCCAGGGCCGGATCGATCCGAGGTGATGCCGGATCGATCCGGGAATAAAAAATCTTATCCCCAGGATTATTCTCTGCAGGACCACATGTTTGATAATCATTATGTTTCCTCGGTTCGATCCGAGGTAAATCCGGATTGATCCGGGTAGCTTTTTATTCCATAACTTGATCTGAAACTTGATAAAATCATAACTTGAGCTCTGGATCTCCAAATGACATAATTCAAGAAGCGTTGGAAAGCTCTTGAAAATATCTATAACTTCCATGAAGGACTCTTCTTCAGAAAATGCCTTTTTGATGAGCCATTCGTTTGTCGAAGCTATTTCTCGATTACCACTTAATCAAATCGATTAGCCACTTGACCACTTCGATTGACCACTTGACTACTTAAGCTCGTGACACTCTCTAAATCCTTCCAAAGATATGATTATACTTCACCATGTCGATTCTCGGGGTCTTGGTTTATAAATCTGCAATAAAATACCACAAATACCCACGTAAATCTGACACGACACTCCGATTTACTAAAATCGGTACAAAATTATAACTTTTTATTACTTTTACTGGATTTTTATAGTATTTAGATTTATTCATTACTATTAATATTTCATAAGATTATCGTTATAATTTCTTATATTTTATATAAAAAGAGTTGATAAAGTATATAAAACATCGTAATTTTTATCATATAAATGTTATACATCAGGCAACAATCACATTATTGAGGAAATAGGAACGGGAAGGAGTAGATAATAAAGATGAGCCAAAGTGGGTGATATTCAAACCTGTACCATCACCAATGTGCAAATTATCCGGCCCATCATAAGCATCGGCGGATAGATTTAAATTGCGAGGATTATTCGTAGCATGGTGAGTAGCACCCGTGTCCGGAATCCAGCCATTAGAATAAGGGGCAGCTTGCGGCATCATGGCATATGCCTGAGGTGGACGTGGCGATCGATTCGAAGGTGCTGGATCCGGATTAAAGGTATTGTCAAAACGATACCAGCATTCACGAACAGAGTGGCCATATCTTTCACATAATTGACATTGAATAGCACCGGGAGGTGGTAGGTTGCGGTTGCCACGGCCACGAGAGGAGCAACGCCCCCGACCCCGACTTTGCTGAGAATTGAAGGGAGATCGGCCCCGATAATTACCAGATGAGGAAGAAGACGCAACAAGATTAACAGCAGGCTGAGCAGGTGAGACGCCGGAAAGAGCAACGGTTGCAGGCGGAGAATCAAGATGTTGGAGGCGAGCTTCTGTGGTTAATAGAAGGGAATAAACTTCATCCAGTGTTAACTCAGAACGGGTAGAAAACAAGGTGACCAAGGAATTGTATTCTGTCCCCAAACCGGCGAGAAGGTAGGTGATTAAATCTTCATCACTAATTGGATGGCCGGCCATACTTAGATCATCGGCAATGCGCTTCAAGTTTATAAAATAATCAGACGCTGTTTGTGTGCCTTTGCGGGTTGATGCAAGTTTGCTGCGAAGGTGAACGAGCTGGGCTCGAGACTGTGATGCGAAGCTAGTTTGTAGAGATTTCCAAATCTCGGCCGAAGTAGAAGCATGATATACCTGAGAGAGAACGTCGTCGGAGAGGGAGGATGTGATGGTGCTGAGGATGAGGCTATCCTGTTTGAGCCAATGATCAAAGGCTAGATTGGGCGCGGTAACAACATCTGTTACGGTGGTGGCATGAGGTGGTTTGATAGATCCATCAACATATCCTAATACACCTTGGCCACGCAAATATGGCAAGAGTTGAGCACGCCAAAGGGGATAATTCTGTCAAGTCAATTTGGTTATGTGAATTGTAGAAGAAGGAGTAAAGGTGGGATAAGAGGAGAAGGAAGAAGAGGAGGGAGCAGAGGTGCCGGATTGCGGCGTTGATGGGGTGGTGGAAGCCATAGGAGCTGACGAGGAGGATGGGATAATTTAGGGTTTATGAGAAGGAGGGATGAACATGGGAGATGAGTATCGATAGCTCTGATACCATATTAAACATAAAAGTGTGTTATTTTCATTTTATTCTAATCCAAGTACAACCATTGTTTTATATAGAGATACAATAGGGGTAAATATGGGAAGACAATATAGAAAACCCTAACTAATGTGACTTGGCCTCCAAGATATACGGCCCAATATTATTTCCGTCAATAGGGCAGATCTACCTTTGTTGGAAATTTGTTTTTGGTATTAAACCGATATGGTTTTGTTGGTAGAAAATATATTTTTAGGCTCCGGCACTGAAACAAATTTATGGATCAAAAATATATATAGTTTTAGGCTCCAGTGTCATCACTGGAACAAATTCCTGGATCCGCTCCTTACCTAAATGTCATTATATCTACAACACGTTAACATCAAGGTATATCAAGATTTCTAAGATTCATTCTTTTAACCAATAATATGATCATAAAGTGCTAAATCATAGTATCGCATAGCATACAATGACTTAGAGTACTTTCTAACATAGAGAATTTGTTCTTAACCATAAGAACGTGATATCTAAATACATAGTCATTATTAGGTCCACGATTTTCAGATTACATTTCATTATGACATACTTAGAAAACACAATTAACATGTATTTGATCATTTAAGGCATGTATCAACTTCTGAATATAAATTACATTGAAGTCATCTGAGAGGCGAATTTTCTACAGCATGGACTTATTAGCTGCAACCCCTAAAGACATTTTACCGGAAACCGGAAATGAAGGGAGGTTATGACTTTTCGTTCTGGCGCTACTGCAGTGGAAACAAACACTTAGCCGGTGGGCTTTGGATTTCTGGGGCCCACATAGTGTATTTTAGAGGTATTTAAGATATCTTTAATGTAAAAACATGTATATTGATTAAAATATCATACATTCATTTTATTTATGACGCCACGCAGATCCGAAGGTGAAGTAAGGTGTGAAATTGAACTCGATGTATTACAATGATGTTCTAGTCTCATTGTCCCAGTGTGTTCGGTTTCTAACGATGTCAGTTATTGTTTGCAAGATATTATGTATTAGTTTACATCAGTGTGTATTCTGAAGTTTTTCTGTATCAACACAATATAACAGTGTTGCGGGCGCGGTTACAGCGGGAATGAGCTGAGTAGATACCTTTAGGTCTTTTCCCGAGTCTCCGCAATTTCTTTGCCATGCTTATGCTTAAATCTTTATTACTCTAATATGATACTATACATACGTTACGTTTTATGTATCTTCTAAGAGCCACAACAAGGTAAATCAGAATTGAGGCTGATAGTTTTAATCTTTTTGGGTCGGATTTTGGACTGTTCTACTCCTATACCTGACATATGTTTGAAACTTTCCTACTTAATTTTCTTTTATTTATTTACTAATTCCTAATTCTTGTTGAGTCTTGATTTCTGCGGTAGATCTGTAAGACTGTAAATAGTTTTTATTTTATTTTAAAAAAACTGGTCATAACTTTATGTATAATAAAATAAAATAAAAATTGAAGAAAAAAAACATTTAAATAGAGGGAAAAGAGGGGTCGTTCTATTTGTAGGGGGTTTCTTACTTGGGAAGCTATACGCGCAGCGGGATCCGACCACGCTTCTAAGGTGGAATACACAAGTGCTGTGTGTGGAAATTATGTGGTGCAGATCTTTGCGCGTAGACGCTTCACTGTAAGTAAGAGTCCTGGATAAAATTTTTCGGAAAAGTGAGAACAAAAAAAGTGGCAGGACGGCCAGTTGCTTTTTGTTAATTGGCTGGTCATATGCCAAAATCATGTCATTTAACCATTTGTTGATTTCTCCGATGTTTTTCCAAACTTACAAAATTATGCTTCGATAGTTTATTCATGTTAATTACTGTATATTCACATCTAAAACTTCTTCATAAAAAAAATTAAAACGAAATTGTTGGGACGGCCGATCGATACAATTTTTGTCAGCCTGCTTGTTTGGTAGAAACATACATATACTTGTAAATGAAAAAGATTATATATATATATATATATATATGTATTAGTATCACATTATTTGATTAGTGTATATTTACTTCCTCCCGCCGTAAATACGATAAGATATTTTAGTTTTTTATTTTTATTTTATTTTGTCTCATGTTATAATACAATGTTTAATTCATTGTTTCAATTTCACTATTGCTTTCTACTTCAAATTAACTAATACTTTATTCTTATTTAATAATGTAAAAGTGCATTAATCTCATTCATTTAAATTTGAAAAATCTAAATCTAGTTTATTGGATCCGAATCTAAAGTACTGAGGTGAAATGCAATCAGCTGAGTGATTACGTCTAAATATCTGGTAATCACACCTAGCATGGTGATCAAGTCTAGATTTGTTGCTTAAATCTAAATCTCAGCTCAATCAAGACTGATTAGAAGACAACAGAGGATCTCGTCTGATTCTGGAAGGTTTTCGTCTGAAATAAGAAATCACGTCTTAAGTTGTTTAGTCAGCTAGGGTTTATGTCTAAGAGCAACTGTAATAGCCATCTAGTTTGATGGAGTCTATTATATATATGAAGCCCACAAAATAGATATGATGAGCAAATTAATTCAACTCAAGTGTTGTAATGACTCTAGTAAAATTAAATTATAAAAACAATTGTTAATTGATGATACCCGACCTGAGCTATGCCACGTGTCAACCTTGAAAGGTGCCTAATAAATAATTAGTCCTTAACCTTAAGGACTTAAGGGCCAGGGGCCTCAGGAATATACCAAAGGGCAGGTCCCTTACCCCAGGTGGGAGTTCGGCATATACTCCCCTCCAACCACCGCAGGTCGGCCAAGGTCTGGCGAAGAGGAATTGCCCAGTTCGGCCATAGTGGCCTTGGGGGCTGAGCGCGGGTCGCTTAGAACAACCCGGCTGTTATTCCACGTGGGGGATAACTAAAGATAAATAAGGAAAGAATCCTAAGTCATAAAGACTCCAATCTTGACATTTAATATGTCCATAATTATCTCTAAATTATAGGGATTAATGCGTGTATATCCTTAGGGAATAATAATAAATTGTAATACTTGCATAGCAAGTAATAGGGGCGAGATGCCACCTATATAAGCAACCCTAAGGAACTACGAAAGACTTGATTCCAATTCAACTATTGGATACGTAGGTAACTCCCGAGAACAACTCGAGAGCTCAGTCAAATCAAATCATCAAACACGTCCCGTCTTACACAAATTAGGGTTTCTAGGGTTTAAGATCTTTGCCATATAGAAGATTGACCCGCATTGATCTATAGACGGTTTCCAGCATCGTCAATTGGCGCTAGAAGGAGTGCCTTCTACTGGTAATTGATCGAAACAACCCCAGAATCCTTGCGAATAATCATAGCACCACCAAAAACCACTGGTAAAAAGATAGCAGATCCAAAGAATCCAGCCCAACAGGGTGGAAGAACTTCAACAGCCCAATGAGAAACCCAGAAAAGGGCAAATATTGCTGAAGATCAGCCTAACCCAGTTCTTCAAGACCCAGCCAATCAGGAATTGGTTGAGGCCTTAAAGAATTTGGACAATCCTACCATTAAGGCGATTTTGGATGAGACACTCAAGGGAAGGGACCCTCCAGAGGTCTCAGAGACAAATCTCCAGCAACAGGCTCTTAAAAAGCCGGAGATCATAGAGTCAGGTGCCCACATGGAATATGAGAACACACGTCAACCTAACGATACGGCTAAGGATGAACTGGACACTCTGCTCGGAAGACGTTTAGAAGAGCTACTCTGTGCGTCGCTCTTCACCGCGCACATCGATAATTATCCCCGACCAGCGGGAATCAAAATTCCCAAGATCGATGCATATGATGGATCTAAATACCCCTATGATCATATGCATCAGTACATCTCACACATGAACCTGTATAATGCCTCATACGAGATGAAGTGCAAAGCTTTCCTGCACTCCTAACATGAAGAGCCAGAGCGTGGTTCAACAAGATTCCTCCCAGATCAATCTCCGACTTCAGAGCCCTAACTCGGAAGTTTGTCCATGCCTTCATCGCAGCCCGACCATTCCAGAGGAATCAGACTCACATTTTGACGTTGAAGCAGAAATTCGATGAGTCCGTACTGCACTTCATAAAGCGCTTCAACGAGGAGTCCACACAAGTGCGGGATGTAGATGATCGGCTGTTGTTCGCCTCTTTCATGGCAGGTCTGCGAGAGGGTCGGTTACACGCCAAACTTAACAGCAAACTCCCTCAGACAATAGAGGAATGTCTAGATGTGGCCTACAAACATTGCCAGGGAGAAGAAGCGAATCGATTGAAGAGAGAGATGGAAAGGGGTGAAGGCAAGAAGAACAAGTCTGAAGATAATTCCGATAAGAAAAGAAAGTCAGTTTGGGATCGGGTAACCGCACCCATCTCTGATCAGTTAGGGAAGAAGGGAGATCTACAGGACAGAGACTTCATCCCTTTGAACAGATCTCGCAAGCAGTGCCCTCGGAGATCGATAAGTGCTGGTCATCTGAAGATCAAACAGAGGATGTTCGTCTATGGGACGAACATGATGATTTGACAGTTAGCATGGGGGCATGGATCCCAGCCCCGCATAAAGAGTCTTTGGTAAATATTTTGAGAGAGTTTCGAGATGTGTTCGCCTGGAAGGCAGAAGATATGCCATGTTTATCTCCAGACCTGGCAGTTCATAAGTTAAACATAGATCGGAACAGGAAGCCTATTCGTCAAAAGAAAAGACATTTCGCCTCTGAGCACATCTCAGCAATCAAACAAGAGGTAGCAAAGCTATTACAGGCCAACATAATCAAAGAGGTGATATACCCCGAATGGTTAGAAAATCATGTACTGGTCAAGAAACCAGATGGGAGCTGGAGAATGTGTGTAGATTTCACGGATCTTAACAAGGCATGTCCAAAGGATTGTTATGCCCTGCCCAAGATTGACCGTCTGGTGGACTCAACAGTGGGATATGAGGTGTTCGCATTCCTAGATGCGTACAGAGGTTACCATCAGATCGTAATGGATCCGGAAGATGCAGAGAAGAGTACCTTTGTAACCGAGTTTGGGACGTCCTGCTACGTCACTATGCCCTTTGGCCTGAAGAATGCAGGAGCAACCTACCAGAGGGCTATCAATGCAATTTTTGCCGATCAGGTCGGAAGATGTATGGAGGTGTACGTGGACGACCTCCTAATCAAGAGCAGGTCTCTTGATCAATATCTGAATGATGTCAACTAAGTGTTTGGAGTTCTAAGGAAGACTTAGATGAAGCTCAACCTAAAGAAATGCACGTTTGGGGTTAGATCAAAAAAGTTCCTGGGGTACATGATATCTAGAGATGGAATTAGAGCAAACCCAGACAAGATTGACGCATTGAAGACTTGTCTCCACCAAAAAAATATCAAAGAGGTGCAGCGTCTTATGGGGCGAATAGCAGCTCTAAACAGGTTTTTATCGAGATCGGCACAGCGTGCCTTACCCTTTTTCAAGATCTTGAGACGAGCTAGTCCTATTCAATGGGATGAAGAAAGTCAGAAGTCCTTCGACGAACTGAAAATGTATCTGGCCGAACTACCCACCTTAACGGCCCCTCAGGTAGGAGAACCGATGTTCGTTTACTTAGCAGTATGTGAAGAAGCACTCAGTGCAATGCTAGTTACAGAACAAGGCGGACAGCATGTACCGGTTTTCTTTGTCAGCAAAGCGATCCATGGACCAGAGGTCAGATATTCAAATGCAGAAAAATTAGCATTGGCTTTGGTGCATGCCTCCAGGCAGTTGAAACCATACTTCCAAGCACATCCAATCACTGTGATCACTGATCAGCCGCTACGGAAAATATTGGGATGACCAGAAACCTCAGGCAGGTTAGCGAAGTGGGTTGTCGAACTGGCAGAATATGACATCGACTTTTGTCCTCGAACTGCGATTAAAGCACATGCTTTAGCGGACTTCTTGGCTGAAGGGATAGTTGTTTGCCTAGATGAAGATCAGCCGAAACAGAACGAGAATAAGTGGAACTTGTACGTTGATGGCGTAACAATCAAAGACGGAGCGGGAGCAGGTCTCCTACTCGTTAGTCCGAAAGGGGAAGAGTTTCCCTATGCACTCAGGTTTGATTTCAAGGCTACTAACAACGAGGCCGAGTATGAAGCCTTGATTACGGGGCTCAAGTTGGCAAGCAAGCTCAGGGCAGACGATCTGCAAGTGTACATCGATTCTCAGCTCGTGGTAAACCATATAAACGGGGAATACGAGGCTAAAGAGGAGCCCATGAAGAAGTACTTAACAACAGCGAAAACTCTATTGGGAAAGTTTCAGCGGGTCCAGGTCGACCAGATACCCCGAACTGAGAATAAAAGAGCAGATGCCTTATCGAAATTGGCCTCAAACTTTGTAGAAAAGAAAGTATTGGTGGAGCTCTTAAAGGAGAGAAGCTACGAGCAGCAAGTTGTTTAGCCGATCAGCCAGGCCAGTACGTGGATGGATCCTATCATGTCTTATCTTAGAGATAACATCCTGCCGCAAGACAAGATTCAGGCTAGGAAGATGATACTCTTAGCGACCAGATACTCGCTGTTCGAAGATGTGCTCTACCGCAGGTCATATATTGCACCGTGGCTTAGATGTGTAACAAACGAAGATGGAAATTACCTTCTCAGGGAAATACACTTGGGAATTTGTGGAAACCATCCCGGAGCTCGAACGTTGGCCAGGAATTGTAGACTGTTCGGCTACTATTGGCCAACGATGTTGGAAGATGCTAAGGAGTTGGTTGAAAAATGCAAATCGTGCCAGGTGCATGATAATCTATCACATCAGCCAACTTAGGACATGATCCCGGTGGTGTCTCCCTGGCCCTTTGATCAGTAGGGGGTAGATCTAGTGGGGCCACTCCTAAAAGCTCCAGGAAGTGTCCGATTCTTGATCGCGTAGTAGACTATTACACCAAGTGGGTTGAGGCCGAACCACTAGCTACCATAACAGGGAGGCAGATTCAAAACTTCCTGTGGAAGAACATAGTGTGCAGGTATGGAATACCAATGACTCTAATTTCAGACAATGGAACTCAATTTGAAGACAGGATTGTCAGAGAATTGTGTGCCGACCTGCACATAACTCAACATTTTGCTTCAGCGGGTTATCCCCAAGCTAATGGGCAGGTCGAACAGACCAACAGGCAGATCAAAACAGGGCGGAAAAAATGCTTAGAGGAAGAAGGTGAGAGTTGGACCGAGCATTTGCTGAGCTTTGGACAGAGACTCGTCCTTCTGCTTATTGCGGCTGGCCGAAAGGTCCGCGATCCGCTTCTCCAAAGAAGCCTTCTAGGCAGAGAAGTAATTAAGCCTGTTTAATACCTCCTTCCCGGCCTTAACAACCTGGAAATAGCAGAAGCGTAAGGCGAACAGGGTCCGTATGGGTTAAAGGTAATAATAGAAAAAGTTGAAAAAACACAAGGAAAGAAACTCACAATCGATGCCAGATCCTTGTCCGGCAGTTCTGCTAAGAACTCAGCTGGGGAAGAAGAAGCCCCCGCAGAGGCATCCTGACCAGACCTAGGCCTCTTTCACCCATTTCGAAAACGTTGATGTGCCTGCTCCCCGGGATCAGAGACATCGAGGATGATCAAGTTGTCATCCAGTTGTTCGTTGTGCTGCGTCCTCCTGCTGAAGATCCTCAGTAAGGGGATCCTCAGCGTTGACCTCAGGGTCAGCCAGATCAGGCTCCGGCTCAGCATCCTTCCAGGAACCTCTTGGTTCGGATTTTGTTTGTCAGGCTCAGGCACAACCTCCTCTTACTTAAATGCCTGCTCAAATATGTCAGCGAAATCGGCCACTGAAAAGGAAGAAAAACTAACATTAGTACAAGCAATCAAGAATGCGAAAATATACAGAATATATGAAGTTAAAGATATAAAAGCAAGAATGAGGCTCCTACAATTGTCATACTCCTCTTGGGTGAGCCTCACATAAGGCTCAGGCACGGAGTTAGCTAAGCGAGCTGCCACGATAAGTGCGGCAGGCCATTGTTCGTGATCTAGAGAGATGCCAGAAGTAGCAATATTTTCCAAAGTATCCTCATCCACCCCAGTAGGGCACACATCGGCTGGAAGCTGAAGGTAGTTCCAGCCAGCTCAAGGTGTCCATCATGGCGAATGAAGAAAAAGTGGTTCTTCCATTCATGAATGAAGGTCTTCCCCTTCGACAAGATGGGGATCCCCCTCCGGTGGTCTGTACGGAGTGGGAAGTAATACCACCCATTATGGAGCCTCACCTTCTTGTGCTGGTAGAACGTCCTAAATAACTCTATAGAGAACTCAACGTCCATCAATCTGCAGTAGATTGCAAAACCTATTATCGCCCTGACTCCGTTAGGGGCGATCTGAGCAGAACTCAGGTTGTAGTGCCTTAGAACGGCCAGGAAGGCCGGGCAGAAAAAGGTCATCAGACCACAAGCAAAGTGCTCCTTGTATACAGTGAAATACCCCATCGGGGGCCTGATGAGCGTACATATGCGATCCCCCAGGCAGAAGGGGAGCATAGTGATCCATATCAATATGATATTTGTTGCAGGGTCCAAGATATCATCCTGGGTAGTTTTGGATCTAACGCCGAAGAAGCCTATAGTTGTCCTAGCATTCATGTGGGCTCTAAGGCTCTGGGTTAAAGAAGTGAATAAAAAGGCTGAATGGGGCCTGGTAGGGTTAGCAAAGGGCTGATCTACAACGATCTGCTCAAAACTACTGCGAGTAGCAACTGTAGTAAGAGCAGGAACGTCAATTGGACCCCCGGGTTGGATGGTTGGCTGATTTACTTTGTTTTTAGACTCGGAATAGAACTCAAACTCTCTATCAATTGAGCTGCTCGAGGCAGTACTCGCCCTCATGAACTGGGAAAGGCAGAAAGGAAGAAGAAATAGAGAAGAACAACACAAGAAAATCAGAGAAAATGCTTACTTGTAAATGCAGAGGATCTTGAAAGAAGTCAGTGATTTAATAGCAAGGTCGAGAAGAGGGAAAGCCTGATATGAAGGGACAATTTATAACCCCTCTCCTGACGTGCAAAAGGCATCAGTTATGAAAAGGAGCAAAAAACGCCTCGTATCCCGCAAGTACAATGATGGCTAGTTTAATAGACGGCCAGCTAGCAGTTAGACAATTCAAAACGCGAGGTCGGATGATGTCCGGACGAACTGCCAAATAATACAGATCTGACCAACTAAATAGCAAGATCAGATCTTGGGGGCTTATGATGATACCCGGCCTGAGCTATGCCACGTGTCAACCTTGAAAGGTGCCTAGTAAATAATTAGTCCTTAACCTTAAGGACTTAAGGGTCAGGGGCCCCAGGAATATACCAAAGGGCAGGTCCCTTACCCCAGTTGGGAGTTCGGCATATACTCCTCCTCCAGCCACCGCAGGTCGGCCAAGGTCTGGCGAAGAGGAATTGCCCAGTTCGGCCATAGTGGCCTTGGGGGCGAGCGCAGGTCACTCAGAACAACCCGGCTGTTATTCCACGTGGGGGATAACTAAAGATAAATAAGGAAAGAATCCTAAGTCATAAAGACTCCAATCTTGACAATTAATATGTCCATAATTATCTCTAAATTATAGGGATTAATGCGTGTATATCCTTAAGGAATAATAATAATAAATTGTAATACTTGCATAGCAAGTAATAGGGACGAGATGCCACCTATATAAGCAATCCTAAGGAACTACGAAGGACTTGATTCCAATTCAACTATTGGATACGTAGGCAATTCCCGAGAACAACTCGAGAGCTCAGTCAAATCAAATCATCAAACACGTCCCGTCTTACACAAATTAGGGTTTCTAGGGTTTAAGATCTTTGCCACATAGAAGATTGACCGTCATTGATTTATAGACGGTTTCCAGCATCGTCATTAACAAAATAAATAAATAAATAAATCACATTTGAATCATAATCAAGAAACAAACTTTTAAACATTTGTTGATATGATGCGAATTTGAAACTTAAATTGTAAAAATGATTTTTATATGATAAAACGAATTCTCATCCAATCTAATATATTTGTTTAAATTATATGGGAGTCTAAATGAACATCTATATTGATATGTCAAACCAGAATACGGTCTACCGGACAACCACCGGACCCAGTCTAGCGGTCACATCTCAGCTTCCGACATCCATCGCCACCAGCTCGCCTGGTAATAAGCCAAACAGGTCGTCAAGTGTGCACGATAACATTGCTAGGGCCGGGGGCCGAGCGTACTGCTTTCCCGCCTGATGGACCAATCATCCGGAACGTGCCCGCAACCTGGTAGGCGAACATGATCTACACTTGGCGTTAGCAGGGACAAGACTCCGCAAAACAAGAGGATATCAAAGCTACCAGCGGTTTCATGGATCCGCTCCCTGACACTGCTTAATATCTTAATTATACTTAATTATGTCTTGTTACGGTTGGCCTAACCGCCATTAGAGATCTAAGCAATACACTCTGCCAATTTGTCGACTATGTGCTCGCAGTCACTCCTAGCCGTGTCCGCCGGCTGAGCACCACCTCTTGTTCATAATAACCACCAACCCTTTTACTAAAAGATCATCTCTTTCGGCTAGATATCCACCATGCAAACGCCGTAACACCCACTGTGATATTTCCAACAATATCATATATATAGATGGGAGTCTAGGTGAAGTCAATCTTTTTAAAGTTTATTTTAAACTATTATTGCCGAAGAAAAAAAAAAGATTTCATCTAAAATTGATGATTGTATGAGAGAAAATCAATTTTTAAGCCATTACGGTTGCTCTTAGTACTGCAAATACTCACACATTGTATCCTAGTGTGATTGCGAGAAATATCTGTAAACACTCTATGTTAATATAATTACACATTTTCTGCCTGTGGCCTAGTCGAAAACATCGGAATCCACGTTAAATTTATATGTTCTTATTTTCTGTGTAATTGATCTTTATTTATGTTTTTGTTCCTGTAAATCTGTTACAACAATTAGCTTTCTTGATTTGTATCCATAATTTTGAGTTACCGTCACTCAAAAGCTTAAGCTGATGAGTAAATAGATAATTAATATAATATATCTCAAAAAATTGTTACAACAATTAGCTTTCTTGATTACATCCATAATGTTGAATTGTCGTCTTTTATCTATTGATTTATATCCATAACGGTGAATTATCATATGTTCCCAAAGTTTAAGGTGGTCGGGAGGTAGACAATTAACATTATATAACTCAATACGCCCCATCGAATGTGGGCCTATAAGTAGGTTAGAGACCCAACATCTGAAAATATAATTTTTTTAGGGGGGGGGGGGGATTGTGCTCATCTCTTCCAAAAGCTTAAGTTGATTGAGAGGTAGACAATTAACATTATATTTCAATACGTCCCATCAAGTGTGTGAATTAACACTATATCCCAACACATCCCTCACGTATGAGCCTATAAGTAGGAGAAAGACCCAACGCTTGAGAGTATTGATTTTTTTTTAGGGAAGAGGGATGGGTGGCAGGGGGGAGGGGAATTGAGTTCATCTCTTCCAAAAATTTAAGTTGATGGGAGACATCGGTAAAACCCAATACTGATTCTATATTATATTTCATAAAGATTAAATATCACTATGATGCCCAAAAAAATAGATTTGATAGAGTGTTTTTAAGTTTAACATTTTTGCCTTAAACAATTCATGTCTATGTGTAATTGCATTATATCAATATATATCATATATAATCCCCGTTCCAAGATATATTGGATTATCAACCTCCCACCAGCTTAAGCTTTTGAGAAATATAGTAATTCAGTATGATATCAAAGCGGGATGTCTTAAGTTCAAACTCCATTCCAAAGCAATTTTCAAGTGATGGGCTTCTCTCTTACTTGTAGGCCTATATTTGAGGGGCGTACTGAGATATAATATTAATTCCCACATTTGATAGGGCGTATTGAAATATCAACCTTTAAAAAAGTGAATTTAAACCCAAAGTCTAACACAAAGAGATATTCTTTTTAACATTTTTAATATCACGTTATTTGATAAGAGTAGATATGAAATTTGATATACTTCTCACGTCCTATAATATTAGACATTTTAGTTTTCTGATTTTGTTTCGTTAGATAACGTGTACTCACAAACAAATGCAACATTCATACTCCATATGTACCTTAAAAACTTACTATTATTTAACAATGATATATTTTTGTCAAGAAATTGTAATATTCCGATTCTCGGAAAAGAGCAGACGTGTCAATTTGTGAGAACGAAATAATATATTTATTTCTTTTCATGGATTTAAAGTTTACAAATGAGTATAAGTAAATACGTATATAATTTCGAAATATACATATATGTTCCTTCTTGGGACTGGATGGTAATTATGAGGATTTAAGAGTGATTAATTGCAAATTAATTAGTGGGAGGTTTTATTTGGAAAATAACCTCCCCACTAATCAAAAGAGTTATCAGGAAAACTTAAACGTAAAACTTCTGAGTTTGAGAGCAAAGGGAGAAGACAAAGAGGCTTTCTCAATTTTCTCACAAGTTACTACTCCGTTTTCAGATTCAAGTAGGGCAACGATATCATGAGAAGACAAGGATCGTTTTGATACAAAGATTTCCATATTATTATCACAGTATGAAAAACAGCCCTAAACCTGATTTCCTTCATGGTTGATCATGTTTGGTTGAAGGAAAGTGTGTGATTCGTAGTTCTGAGTAGTTAGAAACCTTAATCATAACTAGTTCTTGAATTGGTTGTGGATTAAATAGGTTTTGTTGAAGTTTGAGAAGAGTTGTGCATTGATCAAGTAAGAAAATCGTCTCTATTGTTTTGATTATGGTTTGGTAAAATAAAGGTTTGATGTTGGGGATAATTTGATGTCAATTTCTTGTATAAGTGCTACCTTGTTAGTGTGGGATGTTATATGTTGGTAAATTGGTACTTTTCTGCTGTTTTGATGAGTACATGGTTGAAGAACATGTTTGGAAGTGTTAAGGATTCGATAAAGTGCAGAAAACTGTATTTTTGAGGTGTGTTGCGCTTGGTGCGGACGCACCAAGGCCAGTACGGGCGCACTGGGGGTGCAGAAGCTCCAGTTTTACATCCAGAGTCTTGGTGCGGGCGCACCAGGACTTAGTGCGGGCGCACCGGGTGTCCAGAAATATAAATTCACATACAGAGCCTTGGTGCTGGCGCACTAGACAGGTTGATTTCCAGTTTTGATCAATTTGAGCCCCGAGTCTAGTTTTAAGTGTTGTTTCTTGATCTTATAACATTAAATGAAGTTGAATAAGCCTCGATTAAGCTTCCGATGCATTTAGTTCCGGCACCGGATGTACTCTTCCATAGAGTTGAAGTTCAGGACCGTCGGAAGGGTATGAATGGCTTATGCTTTGATGAATTAGTATTCACCAATGTCTGTGTATGTTCCTACGGTGATGTGTCTAGAGTCTAAGCGAGGGAGTAGGGTTGTTAAGAGAGCTTTTACCTTGAAAACACTTAGGTGGCTAGTTAATGATTAACAATCTACATAAGTGTGTAGTAAAAGAATAAACATCGTAACATTCTCGATAAGGCACTTGACTATATCACGATGTGTGGGCGGTCAGATAAAATGAATAACTCTACTGGCCTATAAACGGCTAAATGGTAGGGGGACTTCGCCGAACGTGTACAATATCGGGTCTTAACCCGTGGCTATTGGTGTGATCCACTAATAGGTTGCAAACGATACTTCGTGGTGGGTAGCACCATGCGTAGTGGCCTTGAGTGCCGGTGTAACAAACTTGAGTTAAGTTAGAAACTTTTAGTCACAACGTGTTGATGAGTATGAAGTGAACTCTAGAATTAAGTCGGTCAAATAAAGATAATTTAATAATTTTGTAATCCTTCTTTATAAAACCTAGTTAATACAATAGCTTATGTTTCTTGCTGAGTACCTTTGTACTTACCTCAAATGTATGTTTGTTGTGTTTGTGGTTGAGAAAGACGAACATGTTGAACCGGAGTTCGATGGGGACTTTGAAGACGATCTTTGATGCTTTTATCGTGCTTTGTTATTTCTAGACTATGTTAACTTCAACAATTATGTTGCATTTCCATTTCAAGACTTGTTGTAATTCTTTGAATTTAATGTAAGATACTAGTTGTGTTTCTTTTAAGAAATCGTACTGTTGTAAAGTTTATGTATCGTGGTTGTAAGATATCTTTCTATCTTTAGTTGTTGAGTTTATATTCTTGCTTGTTATTCATAAAAAATATATATATATACCCGAGTCTTTTAGCTTCCATATATACGAAACTCGATACGACGTAGTAGAGGTTTACGTATAATATATAATTTATTTTATATTATACGTGCCGAACGTTCTATTTCCGAATAAGGACTTGGTATCCGAGAACGAGACGTTCCAGAAATACTACAAAATATAGTTTTAAAACATTATAGTGACATTACTCTAAAAAAAAAAATCAAATTCGAAAACCATTGAAAAGTTTAATACTGTCTGACATTCAATAAACTTACGCGTGACGATAGAATTTAACGCAGTTTTTTTAGTTTTTTTTTTTAGTTTTTTTTTTTTTGTCACCATACTTACCTTCTTCTTTTTTTTCATCATAATTTCCGTCTATAAATAAGTGCTTGCCAAAATCACTCACCCAAACCAAAACGAGAGAAATATATTCCCTCAACCGAAACTGCCCCCCTCATTTCTCTCCTCTACTTCAATTTACTTCATCCTCCCCCCAACCCAAAGTCACCACCCCTTTTCCTTTGAAGATTTATAATTTTTTTTCCTTGATTTTGTTCAAATATTCACTGTAAATCCTTAGTTTTTTTTAGTTTTTCTCAATCGATTGATATTTCTAGTTTCTACCATAATATGGAAAATTTACAGAAAGGAATGGATTTATCAAGGGTTGGAGAAAATGATCCGGTTCAACATCATATTGCCGGCGAACCGATAATCATCGTCACCGGGAAACCCGTCGTGGATCCCACCGAGCAAAATGTGATTCCGGAAACCGTTGAAAATGGAGCGGTTTCACCGGCAGAAAGAGATGTTTCAGATAATCAGCTGGGTCTGAAGAATAATTCAAACGGCGATGATCATGGGGAGCACAACGAGAAGACAGAGGTTTTATATGATTCAAACAACGACGTGATGATGAAGGGTACACCGATGGTTCAGCCGCATGCTCAGCTACCGAGACCGGAGGTTCCACCGGGAATGATTTTAACACCCGACTCTCCACCTGTCGTCGGCGAGTATGAGAGGTCCAAATCCTTGCCGGAAAGCTACGATTTCGAAATGCCGGCGATCGGGAAATTTATAAGAGAGAAAAGCTACAGCCTCTCCTCCGCCATCACGAAGCGGTTATCTTCATTGAAGGAGAACGGAAACGTGTTGTACGACGGAGACGAATTGAAGAAATCGGAATTGCAGGTAACGGAAATTAAGCTTCCTGGATTGAAGGTGATAGTGAACTTCAAACCACAAATAGAGCTAGGAAAAAAGCTCCCCGGACGCGTAACGTTGTTTTCCCGATCAAATTGCCGGGACTGTACCGCCGTCCGGTCATTCCTCCGAGAGAAAAAGCTCAATTACGCGGAGATCAACGTCGACGTTTATCCATCTCGAGAGAAGGAATTAATCGATCGAACAGGAAGTAGCAGCGTGCCGCAGATATTCTTCAACGATAAATTGATCGGAGGTCTAGTAGCGTTGAATTCATTAAGAAATAGCGGTATGTTGGATAAGAAACTGGAGGAGATGTTAGCAGGGAAATGTCCGCCGGACGCGCCGGCAGCTCCGGTATATGGTTTTGATGAACCGGAGGTGGAACGGGTGGACGAGCTGGTGGAGATTGTTAGGGTTTTAAGGCACAGATTGCCGATTCAAGATCGTTTGATGAAGATGAAAATAGTTAAAAATTGTTTCTCCGGCGCTGAACTCGTCGAAGTCTTGATACACCACTTGGACTGCGGCAGGAAGAAGGTACGTCCGTTTTTTACATTAAAATATTATTTTTGTCACCTATCAATCAATTAATGTGTCGACTTATAGCAAAAATGTTACTTTTTTTTTTTTTTTGATAATTACTTATTGCAAAGTTTAACCACTATTACTGTTGCTTTATTATCCATCAAATTCCAAATTTCTGGCGTAAATTATTATTATTATTATTTTTTTTTTTTTTGAGGCTATTTCTGGACGTAATTAGTGCCACATAATGACAAATTATAACCGACGAACTGTTCCGGAAAGTAAAAATTTAATGAGTTTATGTTCGCCCCATTGCTATTGTCCAATAGTAAAAATCAGTCGTGTAACTTGTTTTGGCAGTTGGGATGAGGAAGTTAAAGCATTAAAAATATAAAATGACAGATAAATCAAAATAATGAGTAAATTTGGGCCGTTAGATTTAGGTCCAACTTTTTTCTTTTTAATAGTTCGAGTTCGAGTTCATATACAACCTTAGTATGAGAAAAGCAAAGAGTCTTTTTCTTAAAATATTTTGAATGCTCACAACCTAACGATTTAAGCATGAAATTATTTAAAATTGATTCATTCACATTGGAGTCGTAAGTGACCTCAACACATATTGAGCCGAACTATTCGAATGAAATGTCGAATCAAATTCAAATTGTTGACAAATCGATCGACTCATTTATACTATGGTTGGTTTTAGGTGGTTGGAACGTAGCATGTGTATCACTGTTAACTAACTATTACGCTCAAATGCTGTAAAAATAAAATAAAATAAATAAATAAAATTATTATGCTCAAAATGATTAAATAAAATAAAAAACCTTTTGATCCTATCTATTAGGTTTTTTTTTTTGGGAAATCCTATCTATTAGGTTAGAAGACGAGATTTCAAAAAAGAAAATCAAAACTTATTTCTAGCACAAGCAAAGAAAATGTGAATTCCAACTTATATAAATTATTAAATAAAACACACACAAAAAAGAAAAAGGCTAGTAGTAGTAAGTAGTAACGGATTGTGTATGGTAGGTAGAGTATTTTATCTTTAATTATAGTACTAGCATAATTGTTTTTATTTGTATGTGACATATATAATTAGTAAAGTTGAATTGGTATACTCCAACGGACACGTACGTGCATAGTATTAAATAAAAAGAGTTATCCCCTAGATATAGCATAATGGTAGAGGTTGGGGTTGGGTATTCCACACCGAGTCTGTAAGCCAGTGGGTGGGGGTTTGAGTCCCGTAAAAGGCCGACCGTTTCGACAAGAAGATATAAAAAGCAAGCCCCAACTATTAGCTATTAGGTGTCTGATTAACCTCTTCTCGCATTCCTGTGGGATCAAGAGCGAGGGAACCCTTCCGGTTAGTTTATAACCGTTTTTTTAATAAAAAGAGTTAGTACTGCAATGATAATGAAGTAGTATAAGTGATATTGACCTGTCTGCTGTTTGTACGAAATGGACAATGAACCGAACAATTAAAGAAGCCAAAGTCCTTTGTATCTCTTGTAGTACCCACTTGCTTTGCCGTTTCAGCTGCTGCAATCTATAGCTTACTTCATTGATAGCTTTACCACATTTGTTTACTCAGGAGGAGAAACCAAGTGCTAATAATTATTAATAAAATAATAGTACTAATAAGAAGTGTAACAAAGTACGGTATACTACCTCCGTCCCATAAAAACTGTCTACTTTTTGTGGTGTTAAGAAAACAATTAATGTGTTGTATTTTAAGTAGTGATGGACATATATATCTCTAACGTTATTCAAAAAAAAAAATATATATATATATATATATATATATATACCTAACATATAATAAATGCTTTTGTGGAATATAAAATGAATATATAAACATTAAATGTAATGATAAATGTATGTTTGAAAAAAATTTATTAAATGATGTATTGATTTCTTAAATGAATATTTTTTATGAGATATTTCATTTTTAAAAAATAGATACTTTTTATAGGATAAATGTAGTTTATTGAATTCGAATCCTAATAGTATTTGCCCTTTCAATTTAAAAAAGAAAAAAAAGAAGAAAACAGAATTTGAAAGACGTTGACCAAACAAGGTTTCGTCTTTAACTTTAGTACATAAATAAACAATTTTATACTAATACAGTCCATGGATCGATAAGAAGCATCTTATAGCCTGCGGGAAATTCTATACTAATACAGTCCAAATAAATAAGTGGATATGTGGTCGATAAGAAGCATCTTATAGCCTTATAGGTTTCATCTCTACCTTACCTGCAAGTCTCAACTTAAGGCCTAATGCCAACTTAGCCCTTTTTTATTTTATTTTTTTATTGATAAGTAGTAGCCCAGGCCCCAAGTATATACACGCCTTTTAACACTCCTAACATTCTAAACACATTATTTCAGCCATACAAAATCATTGAGTCATACATCATAAACAATCATAAACAATGCATACTTTTATCATTATTATCTATATAGGCATGGACGGAACCGGTAATTGGAGGTCGTGTGGGCTAATGTACTATATTTATAAGGTCGGATGGACTGTATTAATACAACTAATTGTGTTTGACTGAATAATTATATAAGGTTTTCGATGTATCGAAAATAAAATCCAAGTGGGCTGCGCCAACCCAAGCCTAGGCTTGGGTAATAAATAACCATTTGTTATATATTAGACTCCCTTTACACTTGTATATGACAAAATGTGTTAACTAATTCAACATAATATTTTGTAAAACAATTAAATTAGTTAGTATTCACCAAATGTTTATAGCCCACCTAACTAACATTATTTTATAAGCTTAACTGTTTTGATTTGAGGCTTCTGTTAACCATCATGTATATGATGAATATTCTTTTGTCGAGTGACTTTATTTTTATTTATTTTTCTTTGTAAAATAGTACACTAATTAGCAAAAGAGTATTGATCGGGAAACGTGTTTAGCAGGACTTGCTCAGTTAGACAACAATGATAACAACCACGAGATCTACCCTCAAAAAAAAAAAAAAAAAAAAAAAAAAAAAAAAAAAAACCACGAGATCCCTATTTAATTGTTCCTCCCCCTACTACTGGCAGGAAACATATATCTTACACATTTTAACACGCCACATGCACAAACAAAACATTTACAAATAATAATAGCTATTATTAGTATAAAATTATATTAAAACTTTGCCTCCGTCTATTGAAAACTATGATCCACTTTTGTTGGATATTGCTCTCACTCGCTTCCTTTCTCGTTAGGTCGTTTCATGTCTCATCTGATATCATGTCTCAATTAGCTCTGTAAAAACGTATTTCTTTATAAATAGTGATAGTGTCACAACAAAATGTGCACTATACACTTTCAGACTATTAATTATGATAAGAGACTTATTGATTAAAATGAATTCTATAAAAATCAATGGTAACAGTATTTTGTTGTGCGCATTTTTTATTGTGTCACAAAACATTTGTCTTTCTTGATCTTCATATTGTTGTTTCTTCCACAAGTTGAAGCAAAACCAATACTAGTGAGTGTAGTAACTTGACAAAGGTTGGCCTTAAGTTGGTCAAGAAGAAATAGTAATAGAGAGAGAGGGTGAATTGGAGGACTATTCATTCAATCAGAAGACTAGGACTTGAAAATTTGACCAAGTTAGATTATGACTTGTTTACTTGGTCATAAGTAATTCTCTAGAAAACGTGTTGCTTTTTGTGTGGTCCTTATGTCTCTATTGTCAACTTCAAATGTAAGATTATTTACTAGTTGGTTTTAAACATTGTTTGGCGCATTCCCATCGGCCATATTTCTTACAGTGCTACAATTGAAGATTGATATGAAGTGCCGGATCTACATACAGCCAAGCAGGGCAGTTGTTCCCCATTAATCCGAAAAGAATGCATTAAAATTTATTCGCTACATATAGTTTGTTCTCTCTTAAATTTTTCATTTGCCTTTAAAAATTTTATTACCTCCTTATTCGAGATCCTACGTCCGCTCCTGAATGATATGTGATCCAATGGAACACGGTTTTCATTAGTTGACTTTGCTATTTTTTAGCATACACTTGTAGCACCATGCGCCAAATTCTTGAATAAGTAGTATTAGATATACATAAAAGTTTCATAGAAAATGTCAATACAACTTATTACTAGCAATCATCTCTATTCTTCTTTGACAATATTGACAACTTATCTTCAATAAAAATAATTTTTTTTTTTTAATGCAAAATGGGACTTCTTTCAGTTTTTGGATATAATAGCAATCCCATAATTTAAGGCAATGAGTTACATGATTAATAACTCTACTCATCTTGTGGGACTAAGGGAGTAAGGACCCTTGTGTTAGGATTTAACCATTTAGATAATGACAAGTAGGAATTAATATTTTGTTTAGATGATAATGCTAATTTGAATTTAGATGTGCTTGAGAAGATATACATTTAATGGTTTCCATTTCTATACATCTCTATCTTTCACGACTCTATAAATTGTAATCATCAGTTATTTTATCATTAATGTATTCATTCTATTTCTCTACTGGCCTTGTGGGCAAAAAGCTCGTAACAATCCATTATCTTCCTTGTGAGGCCAAACCTCAAAATTCTCGTGCGGTAACTTCATTCTGTGTGTTACGTATAAAAACACCTACCTTTTTAAGTGTAAATACTACCCCTATAAATGCAATTATTTTGCGATTTAAGTAAATACTCCGCATAATTATTGAGTCAATAGGCAAGAATTTCCCTCCAAACCTTGTTACTGTACAATAATTGACTTTATTTTCCTTGCCTGGGCAAGCCTTTATTATTATCCATTATATTAGTTGACATTTAGATTTCCAATGTGACTACTACAGCAAGTTCTGTGTTTGACAGTTTAAAGTTTTCATTTCTATAGCACAGTACTTAATGATTCCTTAAACCAAGTGCTTTACTTAATTTTTTATGTTTCCTTTTCGGTAGAGAGAAAACCATGTGTTAATCATATATTAAACAAACATTAGTCACTTTACTTTTTTTAACGGAGCAATAAAAGTATGTATGCATGTTTTTTTTTGAAATTCCACCCTCTTAATAATTCAACAAAGCAAACTGATTCAAAATCTTGGATAGTAAAAATAGACTAAAACAATTTACATTCGATGATATTCAAAAGGGAAATTCTGTTGTTGCATTCTGTACATTGCATTAACAACGGGTTCATCAACTTGTTCTGCTTTTGTCTCAAAACCAGCTTTTCATTTTGTAACATTGTCTGCTCACCTTTAGTTACAAATCTTCAATCATTTTGATTTTTGTAGGCAGTTGAGATTGGGAAGCAATTGGCAAGAAAGCACTTTTTTCATCATATCTCAGGGTAAGCGTATGTGTATGCTATACGATAACGGACATTGATATCCACGTTGTTTCTATGTCAATTTTATCTTAATCTTTTACTTTCTGTTTGATGTGCAGAGAAAATGAATTTGAAGATGGAAACTACTTGTATAGATTTCTTGAGCATGAACCTTTCATCCCAAAATGCTATAATTTCCGTGGAATAACCCACGACAGTGAACCTAAAACCGCAGCATTCCTTAGCCAAAGGTTGTCAAAGATAATGACTGCTATACTTGAGGCTTGTGCCTCTGATGACCGTCGTCGTCTTGATTATGTTGCAATCAGCAAAACCGAAGAATTTAGGAGGTAGTAGACTCTTACCCTTAACCGTGTTTTCCCTAAGAGTCTCTATTGCACCAGACCAGTAAATGATTATGTTGTCCATTCATTTAGGTACCTAAGTTTAGCTCAGGATCTGCAAAGAGTAAACATGTTGGAACTCACAGAACAAGAAAGGCTGGCCTTCTTTTTGAACCTGTACAATGCTATGGCGATACATGCTGTAATAATGGTCGGACATCCGGGAGGGATGATTGATCGAAGAGCATATTTCTCGGATTTCGTTTACGTGGTTGGTGGCTATCCCTATTCACTGACAACAATTAGGAATGGTATCCTCAGATGCAACAAACGAGCGCCTTTTTCACTCATCAAACCTTTTGGCAGGGCAGATAAACGCTTGGAGGTACACATATCAAATCTTGTTACTTTCTCCCAATGATCTGATACCCAATACTTTCTATTCATTCTACTTTTTTCTGTTTATAAATGAACACAGCTGGCACTTTCGAAAATCAATCCATCCATACATTTCGCTCTCAGCAATGGAACAAAATCAAGCCCTGCAGTGAAGTTCTTCACAGCTCAAAGCATTGAATCAGAGCTACGTTATGCAGCAAGAGAGTTTTTCCAAAGGGATGATGCAATGCAGGTTGATCTATCAAAGAGAACCGTCCACCTCTCTCGGCTTTTCAAGTGGTAAGTCAACACTATACTAACAATAGTTTTATTATACAGGAAAACCTTACATGAAAACTGTCTATTGCGTATATGCATAACTTGCGTCCGTGTAACTCAAAACTAACTTATTTTACTCTTTACTACTTGCAAAACAGGTATAGCACAGATTTTGGAAATGAAAAGGAGATACTAAAATGGATAGTAAGTTACTTGGATGCAACAAAGGCAGGACTGTTGACGCATCTTTCGGGTGATGGGGGCCCTGTAAATATTGCTTACCAAAGCTTTGATTGGTCTCTCAACTCCTGAGAGACTGAGTTTGCTCCATTTTAAAAAGAACCCTGCTGAGATTGAGATTGAGATTGAGATTGAGATTGAGTTGAGCGAGGAGAATCTTCCTTAGAAACCAATCTTCTTTTTCTTTTTTCAGGCTTTTGCTTTATGTGAGATTAAACATAAGCCACAATTGTGATTGGCTAAATTACTGTCTATGTACTTGTTCAAACATACAATACATTTGCACATAGTATGATATTTTGATGTTTGAATGTACTTCTTCCAAAGGTTGGCAACAAAGGAGATTATATTTGTTGCCCTTTTGTGAAAAATCTGTACTATGATGATTTTTAGTGGTCTTTCAGCCATGTTTGGAAGTCCAAAGAATCTCGTGCCTTTCTACAAAATTTGCACATTAAATATGACATTTCAATTCAAATAGATCGTCTGTTTTTAAAGGAAACAATAAATGGGGAAACAAACTATGCCAAGTTTGATGGCGTTTCATACTTCAATCCTGTACAGGGTGTATATATATATGTACCCACACACTACAAATGACAACAAAAGGAGACAAAGTCAAAGGAATTTTACCTTTTTTGATAATTGATAAAAACAAGACATGTGGAGCCTACTTTCTCAGCCACAACAGTAAATAATTAAGTTACCTATGTATACATTTTCTTACTGAGCACCATGAACAATCTCAGCCACAATTGAAGGGTAATGAAGATGGTGATTGATGTTCCTACCCTTCCCCTTATTTCTTTTGATTTTTCTTGGTTTGAAGGCACACACCTACCCCACAAACAAACAAAAAAACAAACACACACACACACACACCTATAACCTATTATGTGATATTTCATGAGATGCGTGTAGTGAAATTTGAGTATAACCCGCATATCTTCTTATTTCAAATAAATGAGTTTGCATTAGCTGGATACTCAATACAGACAAATAATATCAAAAGAGAAATTCATATTTGTCAAAATTCTGAGAGACATAAAATAAATTTACTTCGTCCAGTTTACATACAGATTAAAGTCTTTACTCAAAACATTCAGTAAACCACTTTCAAAACATAATTTGAATTATAAGAATATCCACTTTAAACCCAACTTGGACAAGGCGTAAAAAAACATGCATATTAACCACGTTCCGTCCATTTTACACGTACATGTTCGTATCATTAGCTACTTACTTAACATATTCGTGTTATACTGATCAAACGTAAGCTATATACCATCTTGTATTTTACCAGCTTGTTCTTCTCTTATTCTATCATGCTTATGGTATTATTCATGTTATTGTCTTGTCTCTCGTATTCATGTTTCGTACATAGCACTAATCGCCTAAGTAGAGGGCATGTTGTGACACGGGGAACATGACTAGTCATACGTCCAACATGAGGCTGGGTCACAATACCCAGTTCGGTACATCGTCTTTAGACCGACATTGGGAATACAACTAGTCATACGTTTGACATGGGACTTTGAATAATACCCATGGTATTCAGTTAAACAATCGCAAGTCACTAACCATGAACAAGTAGGAGTATATAAAGCACACGAATTCGAGTTAAAGTCTATATCTAACTTAAGTGAACATACAAAGGCCGTGACAACAACAAACTCCAACCTATATTCACTACTCGTAACCAAAACGCATAAAATAGGATACAGAAGAGTATTCAAAAAACAAAACAATACTTTGAAATCAATATTACAGCTACCCGGAAAACATATAATCTTGTCCGTATTCATACAATTTAACATAAATTAGTATTCGAAACAACTTAAAAACATAATCTTTAAATTAAAAACGAAACATTTTGATAAGAATAACTTTTTACCTTAACCCGATAATTCGACGATATTTCCGGCGATTAAACAACAACTTGATAGATGATGGATTATCCTTCTCCTCTCAGTTTTTCGATTGACCATGATCAAAAGTTCTTTTTTTTCTATCCTCCGTCAATTTCGCATAAACCCCAATAAATAAACAAGATCTTTAACCTAAAATTTAAAAAATAATTAATATCATAACTTAGAATTACCCGTACTTTATTCTCGAATCGGATTATACAACTGTACACCGAATCATCTTTTTTTATCCTTTTCTTTTCCTTCTTTTCCGGGGCTGTTCAACTTCTCTATTCAGGCCTCTGTTCTTAATTGTTTTTACCTCCTGTTGATCATTGTGTACGCAATATACGGTTAAACCTCAATAAATAAATACCGACTTGGAAAAAAAATATTCTTTGAGCGAGGTTATTTATTTATCAAACATTATTTTAAGCCCTTTTGCCAAGTCAGGATCGGAGAAAATTATTAATTTGGTGAGATTATTTATTTATCGAGGTTTAAGTGTAATGTGTTAAAATTGTTTACAAGTAATTCACTAATTGCCGGTAATATGCCAAATTTAATCAAATCATATTTTTAGGTAAATTAACTTAATTAACGGATCCAATAAATATCCATTCATAATTATCTTCTTAAATTAGATGAGTCATAATTCCAATAAAACGCATCATGATTTCTTAATTTTTAAAATCACTTATACCCTTAAATAAAAGTTTGGTTTTTTATTTTTTTTCATTTTTATTTTATAGAAACATAGCATTTTTATTACTTCTTAAACATAACAAAGACTATAGACAACATGTCAATGTTCAAAGTTTGGGTTTTACAAGTAAACACATCAACAGGAAGATAACTATTTGCAATATTTTGTCTTATTAATTAATTATTATTTATATGTGGTTTAGACCAACCAAGTTTTAATGCAATACATTATACATGGCAAGTTGCACAGGAATTCACGGATATATTCAATTATTAACAACTTTTCTATCCAAATATATATATATTAACAATTTAAAAAAAATTGAGATTATACATATAAATTCTTCTCATCATCTTCTCGCAAATTAATAATCTGCCGTGAAAATTTACGGATTAATTGGACTTGTTGAAATCTTGGTCTAAAAAATAAATTAGAACGTCCTTATAACTTTAGAATAAGTTTTTTGAGTGTCGGAGAAAATGGAGCTAAAATGATCATTAAGTTAGACCGGTAAATTATTAGATCCAATTTCTAATAAGTGGTTTAGACCACCCAAGTAATGTACATTGATTTTCATCAATTTAAAAAAAAAGATTATTAACAAATTAATAATCTGCCGTGAAAATCGGATACAGTCTAGTGATACAGACCGTTATTAGACTTTCTAATAAGAAGTAAAGTTTGATTTTCATCCCATATCGAATAAAAAAAATTCACTATCCTTTTATAAAAATATAATAATAATAATCTCCGTTACTATGAAGAATAAGGGACAAAATGATAAATAATCTCTTTCGATGACAATAGTGATCGGTTAATGTTTATATCACAACAAAAATGATCATAATATACTTTTTTTTTTTTTTTTTTTTACATCATTAATGTTTATAGATCCCACATAATAATAATAATAATCATAATAATTATTATGATACAAAAGTGTCGATATCAGTATCACTGCTCTTAATATAAAAAGTTGACTCTGTCTAACTTATCAGCAGTACGCATAGAATAGTCGAGAAGTAGAAAAAATTTCCATGGCAGCTCAAGTAAATGGCGAAGAAGATATTCCCATTCTTATAGTTGGCGGTGGGATTTGCGGCCTCGCTACAGCTCTCGCTCTTCACAGGTCTAATCTTCTACACCACTGAAAATCTCTTCTCCTTTTTTGCTGTTGACTATGTAGTAATTAATAGTGTATACTTGGAGTTGGAGTGTGCAGGAAAGGACTGAAAAGCACGGTGGTTGAAAGATCAAACAGTTTGCGTGCAACTGGAGGGGCTATCGGAATCTTAGCTAATGGTTGGCGTGCTCTTGATCAGCTTGGCGTCGCTCAACACCTTAGACAATCAGCTCTTCCTATTCAAGGGTTCGTTTCTAATTAATTTTCCCCTACTGTCGCATTGGATTAGTAGTGACAGCTTTGATTATTGATTGTGACTCCTTGATTTTCACTTTTTAATGGTGATTACAGTTGACTTGTAATAACATTTTACGTTTAATTCAACATTTTCTATAGGTTTGAATATGTTGATGCATTTTTACTCTATTTTGGGTTTACATATATGTACTCCTTTTCTATTATCACTTATCAGGGGACGGGATGTATGGATTGACAAAGGGAAACAGGAACGCTTCCAGTTTTTGTAAGTTGATTACTCGATTTCCCCCCTTCTCTCTGTATGCTTCCTTTAGCTTAAGCTTTTGAAAGAAATGATAATTCAACAATCCATGTGCCCAGTGGTTGTGTGTTCTAACATCAGGGGAAAACAAGAGAAAAGAGAAGTGAAAAAAGAGTGAAACTCTTTTAAGCATTAAATCAATATATATATATATATATACTTGAGCTAGTGTTTCATCTGTATAATACACTGTCTCCTCCAGGAAAGGTGAGGCTCGCTGCCTGAAAAGGAGTGATCTTGTTCAAGCTTTAGCAGATGCTTTACCATCTGAAACTATACGCTTTGGATGTGAGATCGAGTCTGTGCAGATGGATCCACAGCTTATGCGTCCCACAGTTCTTCTGTCAAGTGGGAAATCTATAAGGACTAAGGTAAGTATCTTCACATATTTCATCTTCACCTTATTTGCTTAATTCGTGTTTGTACTTAGGATCAAGATTACAATTTCTTCCTCAGTATGTTCATCAATGTGTAAAATATCTTGAAATCGATACATGTACAGAGATGGTTATTGTCCGAATGGTTAGACTAGCTTTTCGTGATCACGTTTTTCATTTTGCCAAGTGAAAACTGAATGCTGTGCTTCTCTTATTGCCTTAGAAAGATTGGTTCAAACATGTCTCATAACGTGAGCCAGAATATCTTGTACCCCTGGCATACATCAGTGTCGAAATTGATGCTTAGTTTGCAGAAATTGTCATTTTGAATTTGAATGAGAAGTGAAATTATTGTGGACAAGAAATCAGAAGGATTATACACCTAGCTATTTCTGGTAACTAAATGAAAAGCTGTTTATGGTCTCGATTTTTACAGGTTCTGATTGGATGCGATGGTTCTAAATCAATTATCGGAGATTTCCTTGGCCTGAAGCCTACACGAATGTTTGGTCTTTCTGCAGTCAGGGGCCTGACCAATTATCCAGAAGGACATCAGCTTCCTATTGAGTTTCTGCGGTTGAGGAAGAACGGAATCCTGTTTGGAAGGGTTCCTATTGATCACAATTCGGTTTATTGGTTTGTCGCGCAACCAAAAACTCGACATGGTAATGTTTTGTCATTAAAGTTTTCCACTTCTTATTTGTTTCTTTCTTCACAAAGCTTTTGATAATTCCAGGTGCAAAGTTTCCTGACGATCCAGATCAGATCAAACAGTTGACCTTAGAGACGATATCTGATTTTCCAGCTGATATGGTAGAGTTGATAGAAAGGAGTAATCTAGACTCTTTATCCTTAACACGTCTGAGATATCGTGCACCGTGGGACATACTATTCGGAAGCTTTTGTAAAGGGCCAATAACAGTAGCTGGAGACGCGATGCATGTTATGGGTCCGTTTTTAGGACAAGGTGGTTCTGCAGGCATAGAAGATGCAGTGGTACTTGCAAGGAATCTAGCCCACAAGATTAAGATCGATTCCAATGATCTTTTCGGAAAAGGACAAGAACAAGAACACGAAGCCGTGGCTGAGGAGGATGTTGAAGAAGCGTTACGAAAATTCGTTGAAGAGAGGAGAACGAGGCTGGTACGCTTGTCAACACAGACATTCCTGACTGGTGTTTTACTGGAAACTCAGTATTCTGTGGTGAAGTTCTTTGTTATTGTCTTTATGGTTGTCTTGTTCAGAGATCAAAGTGGCCACACCAAATATAATTGTGGTCAGCTGTAAGTAATATACTTTAAAAGTTTAACAATGGATCCCTTGAAATAATTCATAATTGCAACTGGAAAAATGATATTCACACTGTATTGTATTGCTTCTGTATACATATAATTAGTTTGGTGTAGAGGTGTTAAGTATAAACGATCCGAGTTGAGTCAAGTATTAAGTTTATTGTGTCAAACAGACTTGAAATTTTATAAAATCGAACTTAAGTCTATGCACGAACTTTACGTGACAATCGAATTCAAATTTGATCATGTGCAATTTCAAAGCCCAAACGAGACTTTTCAAATGTGTTTTTAAGTTTGAATATGCTTGCAACCTCACAAGTTAAATATGAAAATGTTTGAAATTAACTTATTCAGTAATCGCTTAGAATTCGAGTCAAGTTTACTTTGATGTCGAATCATATCAAAAGGACGAACCACGTTCAAACTGCTTGGAAACCGTTTGAATCGTTTACTCTCATTGTTTGGTTCGAGAAATTTTCAAAACCAGGTGAACCGAAATATGAACCAACGGTGAGTTTTTTCTTCTCCTTTTTTCTTTTCTGAGATTACGAAAACGAACATAACTCAAATCCTTAAACTTTGTTTGGTTTCGAGTTAGGTTGTGGTTGAATGGATTCATGAGAAAAAAAAGCTTTCGGTTCTGATAACTTGAGAATAATACGACTTAATTTCAAGTTTTTTTTTTCTCTCTAAAAAAAAATATATATATATATATAAATAAAAATGAAAGAAAAATAGATATGTTTCTCAAGTTTTGAGGAACATGTCCATTTTGAGCTCTCCATCACCATGACCTTTCCAATTCTTACAGCTTCTTCTCCAATTCATTCACCCGCCAGGTTCTTCCATGACGTGCTTATCCCTTCCAGCCATCTCAATTCCTTCTTTTTTCACAGCCATCATTTTAAGGAACAATTGAATTCAAAGAATAGAAGCTTTGGTATTCAAACACAGTCCCCTAGCGGAAGCAGATACTTCCTTTCGGGTGTTAACAATGCTGACAGTGCCAGCACCGGTGGAGAAACTGTGGACGTAGTTGGGATTGGGAGTCGGAATAAGGCTGTCCTAGATTTCTGCTTGAACTCTCCTCTTCTTTCACCTGCTTTCAGATTTTGGTACAGTAGGAGTATCAAAACATTCATTTATGCTTTCTTTTTGTTGTTATATATATTTATTTTATTTTGATGCTTAAAGCTCAAAATTCGTGATTTTTTTTTTTAATTTTTTTTATAATTTATCTCAGGAATGTTGTTGGTGTGGAGTCTTCTATAGTTCAATTACAAGAGAGATTCTCCGATCAAGGTTTGATTATCTTGTATTACTTTCGCATTGTCTGAATTCAAAAGACACAATATTTAGTGGTGACAATATGAATGAGAGTCCATTTGTTCTTTCTATTGCTTGGTCAGGCCTATTCCAGCCTCTGGCATTCAGAAAATAAGCAGTACTGTTTTTTTTTTCTTCTTATATCAGTAATGATGTAGAAGCAGTACTGATGTGAATGTAGTAAAGAGGATTTTCTCTGATGGCATGCTTGTTTTATTTCTTGATGACAAGTTGAGTGTTGGTGTAACTACTCATGATAATTGTGATACCCTAGTTAGGGAATCCGCTCGATCATTGAGAAACAAAAAGCTGGTATTTGCTGCTGAGGCTAGTTATAGAATAGAGGTGGAGGACCGTTTTGGATGTGTACCTGGAGAATTTCAGTTCCCGGTCAAATTATGGGGAAGGTTATTTTCTTTCTAGTTGTGGTCATTGGTCTAGTGAAGGCTATTTTCAAACCCAGAGGTTTTAGTTCGTTAGCGAAACCATATTTGAATTTTGTGCCTTTTTCGTAAGTGTATTATTCATTCAAGTTAAGTTTACTACTTAGCAATCTTTTCTTCTTCAGTCATTTCTTCAACTAAATTTCGTGTCTCTATGTTTAGAGATTATTCATTGATTATTTAATTATTACTATTCTTTAATCTGTTCACTTGCAGATACTGCCCCCAGAATCGTGGAAGCTTCATCAGTTTTGCAGTCATGTTCAGAAGCGCTTATAATTGTTTGTACACCCTTTTTTCCTCGTTCCACTTTCTGATTCCTGTATTTTATTAATAATTAAGAAAAGCTTTGCTTCTTATACTTGAAATTCTTGAAAGAAAAAAATAGGAGATGAATAAAAATTTAAGGATAATAATAATGCATCTTGTCCTTTTTTTCGATTACCAGCTAGCATATTTGTGAAGTGTGATAGAGTTGTGAATGGATATCATGATATGTACTTACATGATAAAGATGATGCATTTTTGGCCCCCGTTTCAGGGATTTACTCTGTCGATTATTTCATTCACCATTAGGGTTCGGGCAATCTGTTTTGTCATTTTCTAGAGTATCTTAATGAGTTAACCATTATGTTGAGTTCTGTTGCTTGATTTTGATTCAAGGAACCATGGAATTTTTTTTTGTATATCCTTACATTACATGCATAAGGAGAGTATTGCCTCATGATAGTCATTTACCATCTGGGCCAACAATATTCTTTCCACTTGCCAGTCCCTTTTTATATTCTATAGTAACTTCTTTTTTGGTTCAGGAATCATATCCATGGAATAATTTGTGCAATAAAAAGCCTCCATTCTTATAGAGCATTACTTATTTCCAGCTTTTACTGACCGTGTTGCTTTTTAGTTAGTTATATAATACTAGTTTATCTTATACTCTGGATTGTCCTCTTCATTTGCATAGGTGGCTAGTGCGGGCTATGGGCCACATGATATTGAAGCTCTCGATATTATTCCAACTAGTAAATCTTCGAATGGGATGACCATTGGCATAATATTGAAGCCATTCAGCTTTGAAGGACGAAGGCGCCAAGAAGAGGTATTTTTCCAAATGCAAAAAGTTCTCATACGCCAAAGTTAGAATAATAAATCCTTTTTTTTCTTGTCCTTCTAGGTTAACACTTTGGTTGGCGAACTTCAAAAGCATGGAAGTTTTTACATTGGTGAGCCCTGCCTTTTCAGAACATTCTTTGACAGTCCAGGGCAAGTTGATCTCGCATTCAAACAATAATTAATGATTAGCTTTGACCTGGGATGATCTCAGATGTTTTTGAAATTGTTTTATTTGATTTCCCAATACTACAGAATCCCAGATAACAACACATTAATTTCTTAAAATGGCACCGTTCTCCTTTTCCCAAGTCTAAACACAGTGTCCCTATGTATTGTTAGTGACGTGCTCCTTCTGAACAGTAATTTAATATATTCCAGTGGTTATTTCCCTTGAATAACTAATGAAAATGCAAAGTAGATATGTGGAGAAATATAAAAAAATAAATTAGTTTATGTGCAAATTTTAATTAGTAATTCCATGGTGGATTCACATGTGATATTCTGATTGACATTGTTTACTTTGGCCTGCAGTTATTGACACTGATGCACTCCTTGAAAAGGATATGCTAACCCTAGAAGAGGCTTTGAAAACATCAAATAATGCTGTGTTGATGGCAATGAATGCAATATTTGTTCTTATCTCGGTAATCATACTTTACTTAAGTTATTTTTGCCTTATTCTTATCTTTTCTATTTTCTTTCTTATTTTGACTCGTAGTTTTTGTTTTTGCATCCTCTCAAGATACAAGAACTTTGAATATTACTAATCTTGATCAGTAACAGGAGAAGCACCCAAAGTTTCTAGACAGAGCACATAGTGCACACAAAGAACTTAAAGCATCAGAAATCGGAGAAGTGAGTTCCTGTGTCTTGTAATTTCTTTCCACCATGTACCATATATCTTGATTTCTTATTGCACTTTGCTTTGTTCGAATTTTTCCCACGCCTACGCTATTCTATTCAAGATGCATTCATGCACTGATGGTGGAACACATTGTGTTGCTTCATTCGAATTCCTAGTCAAACAATTTTGTTTTGTTACAAGTAGAGCTAACAGTATATTTTGCAGGTTCTTGGGGGATATAGAGTAGCAAAAATTGCATTTGGAGCTGGCCGTGACATCAAAACTTCAGTTACACGAGCCATATATGACTGTCCCTTTCTGAGCGCCGGTGTAAAGGTTTGAATGATTCAGACCATCGAGTGGGCTAATAATGTTCAGTCTTCCACAAATTTTCCAGTTTTTCAGTTAAGTTGCAATTGCATAACCGTTAGAATGTATACATGTATAAGTTACACTTCTCCCGAACAACTTAACCTTTCAAATGAGATGATACTTTATCAGTAACTACTTCTACACTTTAATATGACGATTTAGTAAAAAGGCCTTTATTTGCACCACAACGACTCTACTGGTGTACTACACTACCTGTGCACCACAGTAGAATCAACCCTATGAAAGTCGAATGTATTGGCACATGCGACCCTGTGAAAGTCAAACCAAGATCGACAGTGCGGGAAGTCGGATGTTGCCCATACATTCGACTTTCATAGGGCCGATTCTCTGAAAATGGTGGTGTGGTGCACCGTTAGGTGTGGGACATCGAGTAGATCAGCTGTGGTGCGAATAATAGCCCCCCCTTTAGTAATAGGCTACATAAAAAAAATTGGAACTTCCATTTTTCTTCATAAATCGGTGAAATTTTCATAAAAGGGAGAAATTTACACCCCGGTCATAATTACCAAGAGCCCAAACATGCAACAGAACATCTCAAGTAACAAAAGATTTACAAGAAGATTCAAGCTTCAAAAAAATTGAAGTCGGGACACTTTCTTGACTGCAATCTTCCGTCTGATTTTGTACTTCACCACTTTCCTACTCTTGGAGATGCACACTGATGATATTGAAAACTTCATATTCAACCACAAAATGGGGCTGATCGTTTGCTTTAATCTATTCTTTCTTTCTTTAGATTAGATTATGTAAATGATAGCAGAAAACCCTACCCTCAAAAAATCAAAGTGGAATTTACTACTGAATTCGGTGCTGGACATCCATTGAAAAACTTCCTCCCAGTTGTTACCATATTCTATTTATCTTAGGTCAGAGAATGTTGCCTTAGTTATTTCAGAGATATAATTTGGTGTTTTTTTCATTGGTTCTTATGCTTGTGGTTGTTAGGACTATCTGAAAACATAATTAATCCCATTTAACACATGTCCTGAAAACTGAATCGGCTGTGCACTTGATAGTTCTTGGTTGTGCTGAGAAATAGATGTTTGACACCAACTTGTGAAGTAGCTACGGGATAGTTCAGCCTAATTTTTAATTTACCTTTCAGAAGGATGGATTGGGGTTTAGTAAAAAACTGGGTTGAATGTAGAGAATATAATAATATAAATGCCATTTGGGAATTACTAATTTTACGTGTATTTTGTTCAACTGGACTCTTATATTAACACTATAGAAAAACAATCGAAGGCTGCTGGAGAAAATTTGAAATGTGGATTGTTACACATTACTGAGTATTTAGGTTCTTTTCACGGAGCAGTTGTTATTTATTGGTGAACTGCAAAAGAAAGAGGGAAAACATAATCCTCTCTATGGAATCGGTTCTGTGTATTTGAAAGAAATAATATAGATGTACTTGGTGGAAGTTTGGTGCATCCTAGAGGGTAATATAGCCTATTGTACACTGTTGGAATATAAGATTTATGTGGTTAGCTTGGTTAGTTTATTAGTTTTATTCCATCTTTTATATGAGGAATTTAGCTTGTTATCTCCTTAATTTAGCCCTAATATCCATATAAATTAGTGGCTAAATCCCCTCTGTTTTCCTTTTGTTTTTAGCAGATGATACACTTGTCCAACTAGCCGTTGGAACGGTGTATCCCGCTTTTTCCTTTTATTACCGTTGGACCTCTCTTCTATAAATAGAGGTGAGAGGGTCTATTAGTTGTAATGAGCTTTTATTCTAATAATAAGAATACTTTTTCTCATTGCTTTAATTCTTACATGGTATCGGAGCCTTAGGCTATTTTTTCTGGGATTTTCTGAACTATTCAAAATTCAAAAAACAAATCTCCTTTCTTTTGATCAATGGCTGAGTCATTTGCCACTAGTGCAGCCACTGATTCTTCTTCTTCTTCTGAAAACCCCATAATTTCTGGGGAACTTCAAAACATTCAAGTTTGTCTATAAGCCGAATGGCAAGAACTATCTTAAATGGTCTCGGTTGTCGAACCTACTTAAAAGGTAGAGGCAAACTAAGCCATCTGCTGGGAACTGGACCTGCTCCTACTGATCCCAAGTTTGCTAACTGGGATGAGAAAGACTCTATGGTGATGTCCTGGCTATGGAGCACTATGATTACAGAGATCAGTGATACCTGCATGTTTCTGAGTTCGGCCAAGGAGATATGGGACCATGTGCAACAAACCTTCTCCAAGGTCAAGGATGCTGCCCAAATCTATGAGATTAAGGTAAAAATTCAGAATACTAAGCAAGGGAATAAATCTATCACTGAATACTCTAGTCTTCTTCAAGGGCTATGGCAAGAATTAGATCACTATCAATGCATAAAAATGAAAGATAGTGATGATGCTACTACTCTCAAAAGAATTGTTGAAGGGGAAAGGATCTTCTCCTTTCTGGTTGGTCTGAATCAGGAATTTGACCCTATAAGGGTGCGGATTCTTGGCAAAATCGAGCGCCCTCTCGAATGAAACCATGTCTATGGTAAGAACGAGAGGAGGGTAGGAGGGTGTCATGCTTGACACTTCAATACGAAAGTTCGGCTCTTTATCTTTGGACGAACAAAAATGTACATCCTAAGACTAATGAGTCAACCGGATATCCGAAAAGAAACATCCTCCCCAAAAGGAGAATGTTAAATCGATAGAGATAATCTTTTTTGCTCTCATTGCAAAAAGAGCAGACACACTAAGGAGTTTTGTTGGAAGTTGCATGGAAGACCAGGCAAGAACAATGCCCTGGCACATGCTGTGAACTCCAATAAAACTGAAAACAGTTCTCAAAGGGCAGATCAGGCTCCTGCTGGTCTAAATCCTTCTCTTGGTCAATCTGAGATTGAGAAATTGAGGAAGTTCCTGGATACTTTGGAAAATCCATCCTCTTCTATGGTTTTTTCGGTATGGCTTCCCTCAATCTCTTAAATCAAGGGATTACTAAGGGGTGGGTGGTTGACTCGGGGCTACGATCATATGACACCTTCTACATGGAGTCATTTACGATTACATTCCCCGCAAAGTCAACAAATACATCACTTGTTGCTAATGGTGTGTCAATCAAAATTGCTTTGAGTACAGGGGAATGTAACCTTAAATGAGACAATTGTTTTAAAAGGTGTTCTTCATGTACCTGATTTGGCTGCAAATCTGGTATCTGTGAAGAGACTGACCTGTGATTCAAATTGCTATGTTTTATTTTCAACTAACTTCTGTGTGATCCAGGAGTTAACAACCATGAGGAGGATTGGTCTTGCTAGATGCAAAGGTGGACTTTACTTTGTTAAAGATCAAGGGAAAGACAAGGAAGTTTTTGAACAAGTATCTATGTTATCTAAGACTGATAATGATAAGATCATGTTGTATCATAGGAGACTAGGACATCCATCTTTTCAAATTTTAAAGCATTTATTTCCTAATCTTTGTAAGGATTCAAATGTTGAAAAATTTAAATGCAATGAATGTGAGTTTGCTAAACATCAAAGAGTTCATTATCCTGCCTTATCTAACTTGTCTGCTAATCCTTTTGATCTTATTCATAGTGATATATGGGGCCCCTCCACTGTTCCTAATGTAAATGGTGCTCATTGGTTTGTGACCTTTATTGATGATTGCACAAGAACCACTTGGGTATATTTACTCAAACACAAGTCTGATCTAAGTCATGTGTTTCCTGTTTTTTACAACATGATTATGACTCAGTTTGATACTAAGATAAAAAGATTGAGGTCTGACAATGCTAGAGATTATTTTAACAGATTCCTCAATCCCTTTATGGAAGGAAAAGGAATAATACATGAGTCATCATGTGTTCACACCCCACAACAGAATGGGGTGGCAGAAAGGAAAAACAGGCACCTTCTTGAATCTGCTAGGGCCATTCTGTTCCATATGAATGTGCCCAAGTCCTATTGGGGTGAGGCAGTTCTCACAGCTGCTCATCTTATCAATAGATTACCTACTAAAGTTCTGGATAAACAGAGCCCTATACAGGCTCTTACAAAGGTCTTTCCTTCATTCCTAACTTCTGAAGGTGTATCACCTAGAGTTTTTGGGTGTGAAGTTTTTACTCATGTCCACTTTCCAAATAGGGGAAAACTGGATCCCAGGGCTCTAAAATGTATTTTTGTTGGGTATTCTAATACTCAAAAAGGATACAAATGTTATCATCCACCTACTAAGAGGTACATTATATCTAAAGATGTGACATTCTATGAAACATGTCCTTACTACTCTGACAAGTCACCTATTCAGGGGGAGCTACCTACTACTGATCATGAAAGGGAGAAATTTCTCCTTGATCCATCTTACTTGTCATCTTGTAATGATGATCATGTTCCGACTGTTGTATCCACTGATGGCACATCTATTACGGAGGATGGAGGTGTGTCCGGTGAGGATACCACGGACAAGGAACCTATTATTTATACCGAAAAAAAAGCTGGAAGAGGCTACAAGACATTGCCCCCGTAGATGGAAACAAGGATTCGACACCATTCCCAATGAGGAAGGGTCCTCGGAACCTAGTCCTCCTATCACGAGAACAATGCAATTCTAGTAATCCCGATACGAAATAAGCAATAGCGAGACTTGAAGATCTGCGCTATTGCCGTAAGAAAGAGTGTAAGGGCACATGCCTTACAACTCGTATACCCTATGAAGAACTTTCTATCCTATCACAGGATTTCTCAAAAACAAAGGAAGTTCATGAAAAATCTCATGAATAGTCCTACACCAAAAGGTTTACAGGAAGCTCTTTCTGATGAAAAATGGGCAAAAGCCATGAAAATTGAAATGGAAGCTCTGGATAAAAACAAAACATGGGATCTTGTTGATCTCCCTAAAGGAGCTAAAACAGTGGGTTGTAGATGGGTATTTACCATCAAACATAAGTCTGATGGGACTGTGGAGAGATACAAGGCAAGGTTAGTTGCCAAGGGTTATACTCAAACTCATGGCATTGACTACTTTGACACTTTTGCCCCTGTGGCAAAAATGAATACAGTCAAGATTCTGTTATCTTTGGCTGCCAAATTTGAATGGAAGTTGAATCAGTATGATGTTAAAAATGCCTTTCTTCAAGGGGACCTGGAGGAAACCATATTCATGGATATTCCTCTTGGTTTTCAAGTTGAAAAAGGGAAGGTTTGCAGGTTAAAGAAGGCCTTGTATGGCCTAAAACAGTCCCCTAGGGCTTGGTTTGGCAGATTCACTACTGCTTTACTGAGTCTTGGCTATAAACAAAGCCAAGGGGATCATACCTTGTTCATTAAGATGAATTTACAATGCCAAAGATCTATTCTCCTTGTGTATGTTGATGATATCATCATCACAGGGGATGATACTGAAGGAAATGCACAACTAAGAACTTTCTCTGTAGGGAATTTGACATCAAAGAACGGGGAAGCTTAAATACTTCTAGGAATTGAGGTTATGTACTCTGATCAAGGGATTTTTATCTCTCAACAGAAGTACATTTTGGATCTCTTAAAAGATTGTGGCAAAACAGGGTGTAAACCAATGAAGACTCCCATTGATTTTACTCATGGAATCAACCTTGCACCAGAAGATGAGGAAGTGGACAAGACTGCTTATCAACGTCTTGTAGGGAGGCTAATCTATTTGTCTCACACAAGGCCTGACATTGCCTTTCTTTGTCAATATTGTGAGCGAGATATATGCATTGTCCAAAGAGGTGCCACCGAATGCTTTCTTGAAAGGATTATTTCCTATCTCAAGAGTTGTCCCGGCAAGGGGATCCTATTCAAAAAGGATGGTCCTACACTCCTAGAGGCTTATACTGACTCAGATTATGCTGGTTGCATTGATGATAGAAGATCCACTTCTGGCCATTGTGTGTTCCTCTTTGGCAATCCTGTTGTATGGAGAAGCAAGAAACAAGGCATGGTGTCTAGATCAAGTGCTGAAGCAGAGTTTAGGGCTCTTGCTATTGGTGTGTGTGAGCTCCTATGGTTGAAAATTATTCTGGATGACTTAAAAATCCAGAGACAGACACCCATGATACTTCACTGTGATAATCAATCTGCAATTGATATCTCCCTCAATCCTGTCCAACATGACAGAACCAAGCATGTTGAGGTTGATAGGCACTTCATTAAAGAAAAGCTGGACAGTGGACTGATCAAACTCAAATTTGTCAACTCTCAAGATCAAGTGGCAGATGTTCTAACTAAAGGGCTACCTAAGAAATCTTTTGAGTATCTCCTTAGCAAGCTGGGAATGGTTGATATACATTCACCAGCTTGAGGGGGAGTGTTGGAATATAAGATTTATGTGGTTAGCTTGGTTAGTTTATTAGTTTTATTCCATCTTTTATATGAGGAATTTAGCTTGTTATCTCCTTAATTTAGCCCTAATATCCATATAAATTAGTGGCTAAATCCCCTCTGTTTTCCTTTTGTTTTTAGCAGATGATACACTGTCCAACTAGCCGTTGGAACAGTGTATCCTGCTTTTTCCTTTTTATTACCGTTGGACCTCTCTTCTATAAATAGAGGTGAGAGGGTCTATTAGTTGTAATGAGCTTTTATTCTAATAATAAGAATACTTTTTCTCATTGCTTTAATTCTTACATACACAATCTTACCTTATACTTCCATGAGACATTGTTTCATGGTTTGAACCGACCTCTGGTCATATGATGATGACTTTTACCATTGTGTCAAGGCCCCCTTTACCCAAGATGAAGATAACTTGAGGAAATTTTTTGGTCAGTAGGGCATCACAATTCTGGAGGATTAAAGTAGATAAAAATAAATAATCCTGCTTGAACTAGTCGCAGCTGGTCTGTGAAATATTGCACACTTTATACATGTCAGTTAAATGGCTGAGGAAACCAGCTACCTTGAAATGTTTTATGGTTGGCATACAAATGTATTTCAGTTCCTGCACTCCCCCTTTCCCATTTTATTCTCCTAATATGTTTGTTCTTTCTGTGGATGATAGGATTTTGTGTATGGCATTCTTTTTGGCATAATTAATTTGTTTGTGAATAAAATTCTTTTTTAATTGCCATAAAACAGAAAGAAAAAAAAACAAAAAACATTGAGTTGCACAATGCTCTTTTTTTATTTCTTATATCTACTTGGCCTAAGACATGTTTCACTTTCTACGCACAGGAATCAGATGGTCCAATTTTATGCACTCTTGCAAGTTCACAAAAAGAATTTCAAAATGATCCCGGAACCATTTTCCACACTATCCGTCGCACCCTAAACTGCAAGCAAGATATTATAGTATCTATACTGCATCAGCCAAATGTGGAGCCAAATCTAATTGTGACTACAATTCTTACATTTGGGTAAGATATTGTGCTTTCAAATATGACAGTATGTGCTGATTAAATGTATTGCGATTATCTGCTTTTGAGGAGTTGGTAGCAAGTTCAAGTTCTTCTGTTATGAATCATCTTTTATCGAAAGACCACCCAGACCTCTTAACATGGATAAAGGAAAAGGGTTCCAGAAAAATCACTGAAGTGTTTCTTCTTAATTATTTTTGTTCTAAGATTTGCCAAGAGATTCAATGCCTTTCATCGACAGTTTAAAACTTTTTTATCAATCTCTCTTTCTATTTCTTAAGTTTCTGTATTGTGTCTTTATGCTGGAGGTTATATAATTTTCAGATCTGGTCAGCAGTCAAGTCAGAAGAATGGTTTCTTTGACAGACTGGCTCAACATCTTCCTTTCATTTTTGGTATTCTGAAGAAGTCAAAATTACAAGCATTTGAGCAGAAGGAATGTTATACACCTGAGAGCCCACATCTTTCTGAAACAATATCTTTGGACGGTGATGATGAAGTGCACAATAAAGCCCCAAATAGTTTACCTGGAGTTTACGCTGCTGACTTCAAAGAAAGAGAGCAACAGCTGAATAATAGTGAGGATGAATTGCCATTTTTAAGGTCATTTCATTCAATAAGGTTCTTTGAATGAACAAAAAAAAACGTTTTTTGTTTGATTTTACATATTTGTTCGTTTTATACTTGTAGGGATTACGTGAGCGATGCTGAACAAGGTATTCCATATTCCTATACGGACTTTGTCTTCTTTCACTTATAGCATTGTGCCAAAGGGACAACTGCATAAGTTTAGTTTAATCTCTGGCAGTTCTAAAATATATGTCGTAGCTGATTGTGCAGTACAAGTCTTTATGTCTCGTAAAAAAAAGTACATGTCTTTATAGAAGCAGTTTAAAATAAAAAAAAGAAACGAAAGAACTGTAAAAGATGATTGTCTTAATGAACAAATCACAATATTTCACTAACCTTATCTATCTGATTGTGTAGGAGTGGCATACGGTACAGAGACATTGTTTACAAGATATCGCTTGGAACCAACTGATCAGAAGGAAAATGGGGCCTTTGAAAGGGATGTTGATGCAGAGGCAACTCCACTGCTTATAAGTATGAGCATTTATAGTCTTCCCGTTGGGGTAAAACGCATGGGACACAGTACCGAGCTTTCTGTGCCTACCAAGCATCAATACAATTTGAGAACAAAGTACGGAGGCGCCCAGTCTAATGCTACAACAGCTGCTTCTTGGAATAGGGTATCTGACGTGGGCCCTGAAGCAACTTCCTCTAGTGATGTCTCTACATCAAAACGGTGGGGTTATGTCAGTGATTCTAATAAGCAAGGGGTTATTTCAAGCCGGGCTTCCTCTATGCTGGTAAAGATATAAACCTAGGTCTGGTTATCCATCGAGTACGTGTTGTATGTGAAGCAAGTTAAGTCTTGTGAACAAGAATGAAACAAGTTAGGTCTGGTTATCCATTGAGTGCCATTGGACATTAATCATGAAATGGTTGAAAGTCTTGTGAAAATGCAGAAAAAACATCTATGCGCCTGTTTTTTGAACTTATTCCCATTTACCTGTGTGGCAGGTGGAAAAATGAGGTAGTAGTAACTTTTGTGTCGAAGCTGACACTGTAGCGATTATGTGAATGTGGATATATGAATATATATTTCCTATCGTTTCACTTCTGAAGTTTTCTTAATGCTGCTTCATGTCTGCCGTACCAGGAAGCAGAGCGGGATTCAGAAAAGAAATGGAGTCGTCTGGTGGAAATGCCATATAGAGGAGGAACATATAGGGGACGTTCCCAAGGTGGACTTCCTGAAGGCAAGGTATTCCTCTACGGAATAATTAGCTACTTCAACATTGATCCACTAATCAACGAATAGGACCCATATAGGATCAATGGGTCCCACTATGATGGGTAGTAACACGACGTTGTGACAGTATCATTATTACCCTTCCACTACTGCGTTGAAGTTGCTGAAATATCTTTTCTTGAAGTGTTTCATTCCTGTTCTAAAAACACGATATGCATTATTTTGCAGGGTCGTCTATCTCTGAAGGATGGAAGTATATACGATGGTATGTGGCGTTATGGTAAAATGTCAGGAGTTGGCACATTCTACTACAACAACGGGGATGTATTCCAGGGATCGTGGAGGGATGATGCCAAGCATGGAAAGGTATTATTAGGTTGCTTTTGGACATATGATTCTTCTTTCATAAAGTATGTATAATTGACTGCAATGGCTTTTCAAAATTTCTTAACCAGTGTTTACTTCATGTTATCAGCTATTCTGTATCATGATTTGCCATGCTATTGAGACATATATGCAGAACAGTCTCACATTTTTGTATCTTGTAAATAATTCTGTATCAGAAATGTTGTATGGTTTGCACACTCGTTCTTTTATCGTGAGTTGCAAATAACCTTGTCTGCTCATTTTTCACATTGAACAAGACCATGCACACTTTTTTTGGGGCACTGGAGTTCATTAAAGGTATGTATAAAATATATTGCAGGGGTGGTACTACTTCCATACCGGTGATCGGTGGTTTGCAAACTTTTGGAAAGGGAAGGCAAATGGTGAGACGCGGTTCTACTCCAAACACGGTGATGTGTTCTTTGGCCAATTCAAAGATGGTTGGCGACACGGTAGCTTTTTATGTATCAATGTAGATGGAGAAAGGTTTGTTTCCCTGTGTGATTCATTTTACCTTTTTTTCAGTATTATACCAAATGTTGTCACTGTGAGTTACAGAAATATAAGATAAGGCTACATTGTATAATAGGATCTAAACTGTTCTGACCTTCCCCTGACACTGTATAGGCAAAAAATGGTTTCGTAGATAGTAATAAGATGGAACCCATCACCCATGTGAAACCTGTTTAATTATTATACAGCTGAAAGATAAATGTGGGGGACTGTTTTTATAGATGGAAAAGTGAAATTGTTTTAATTATCTGATACATAATTTAATAGCACTAGTATTTATGAATATTCTGATGAGACTGGTGGTAGTTTTCTGACCTTGTGAGATGGTCTGCCAGATTTCATGAGGTGTGGGAGGAAGGTGTCCTGCTTAACCGCGAGAAACTTGATCCTCTTGCTGATGCTGTTGCTTCCTAATCTCTCTCTCTCTCTTTTTTTTTTTTTGGTGGTGGGTGGGGTGGGGGTGGGGTGTTGTGGCAGGAAGCATTTCTCTTCTAAGGTACAAAAGGCGATATCCCTCGCCCACATGGCCCCTCCACCCCGACCCGACAGAATGGTGGGAAGTCATGGTGACTCATCGGCCCCTTAGGTGGGAGGGTCAGGACTGTATTGTATTGAAAAAGTTCCCTCTTTTTTTTTTTTTTCTTTCTTTCCCTATGGTCAAGTTGTATATGTGATAACCAAAGAGGATTCTAAAGATGTAATATGTTGCTGTACTGCGTAACATTTCATTAATCGTAAATATTGTAATGAATGTGTTTATTATCAAATGCTAAAAGCGTCCGTATCATTTTTTTAGTCAACAAAAACATCATTATTTACGCCCTTAAACTTGAATTTGACAGCGTTATATGAGCTATAATTGATCTCGTAACTAATTAGACCTTACATCCTTGATTGGCCTAAAAGAGTTAACACGAGTTAACAATTCTTTTATGGTCTCACTATTTATATGATGGTGATATTTTTCACCGTGTTAGCGGTGTGCGGTATTACATTTTCTTCCTCTTATAAGTAATCGGCGTCTTCATGAGGATTTGTTGCTATCAGAGCTGTAACTAGAGTTTCCCCGGAGATATTACATTTTCCCCCTCTTATAAGTAACTAGCGTTCTCGTTAGGACTCGTCCTTACAAGAGATAACTAGAGGTGGACCCCACACTATCTCTCACGGTGTAGCAATTAGTTTCGTCTAGTAATCGGTTCTGGTATCAATTTTTACACCCCAAACCTTGAGTACCGTTAATTGAGTCATAATGGATTCGATAACTATTTAGACTCGTCGTCCTAATGTAATATCTCACAATGCTAATGTGAGGGAAACATCACTTCTATATGAGGGTGAGACACAAGGAATTGTTGATTTGGTTTAATCTTTTTAGGCCAAATAAGGACGATGTGTCTAAGTAGTTAATAAATTATTATGCCTCAATTAGCGTGATGAGGCTCAGGTTCCGGGGTTTATGCGAGCTTTAATGGGTCTACTTTCAAACCATTTTTTAGAGAGAGATTAAACACATACCCCTTGTTTGTTTTTGGTATTTTGGATTGAGGTTTTTTTATATATTACATCATCAATCATTTCTTACAATTATCTCACCAATCAATTTTTCAACTACAAATAAAAATATATTAAATCATTTCTCACAATTTTATTTTATCTACTTTATTACATTTTTAACATTATTTTATTCATTATACTATTTTATTTCAATTTATCTCACCACCGTTTTTTTTTATCTATACAAATTTTAAAAAAACAGTTTAACTTTCTAATCATTACTCTAATCATTTTTATAATATTTTATTATCCACTAGTATATAAAAAAACCCAAATTAAACTCCAACCCAAAATAAACGGAGCCATAATGTTTTATTAACACTTAAAACAACATTCATTCTTTCTCATAAAAACAACATTCATTCCAATAAAGAATAAACATATTTTATACACTACCCGTAACACCTGATACACATTTCTCTTCTCCATAAACGCCTAATTTCCCTCACGAAGTTAAATAAAAATGGTGATATTTTATCAATGTGAGGTAATATAAGCTCAAATTATATTTTCATATCCACCTAACACCTCATTTTATACCAAAAATAAAATAAAAAATCAAATGGATTTTTATTTTCCTGATATAGAGACTCCTATCTTTACACACGGACTTCCATTCACATAATCACAGACTCCTATAGTGGTAGATTTTTATTGGAAAATTCTTATCCGGAGAGTATTCGTGTGCACCGTTTGTTGGATATACGATATGTACGCAAAAACGGTATGCACATGTCACGCATCCAACGAAACGGTTCATACGAAGAGATTGCGGATAAGAATTTCCCCTTTTTATGTGAAATTATTACATGCTACCTCCATTCATGTGGATATGTGATGTGGCTTGATCGGTATCGTCAGTTTTCAAACTGAATTTAAATTGTATGATTCATATCATTTCATCAGTCACTTCATTCCAAATAAACTCACTGCCCAGTAATTTCATGTAAAAAGAGGAAATTCTTATCCACAATGATTTCCCCCTTTTTACAAGCATTTTATGTTGAGAAAAACAAAACCTAAAATGCTCGAATTCCCATCAGACTCTGAAGTGCTAAAAAAAAAAAAAAAAGCAAAAAAACCATCATAGGTATAGAATTAGAGGGTAGGACTAGGAGGACTCCTTCACGTTAAAGTAAAAATAAAATTAAAATATAGGGATTGGTGAAAATGGACCCCTAAAGTAAAAAACAAAAAAAAAATAACAGAGCATTAAATAGATAGAGGGTAAAGGATACACAGACAGATGGAATGATGAAAATTCCTGAAGAATGGAATGATGCAATCTCTGTTGCTGCAGAACTACAAGAGGAAACAGCCAAAGCCTTTTTTTAATAAGTATTTTTCAAATTACTTCCTTTTCTTCTATAGAAAATTTTAGATGTTGAGTCAAATCTAAGAGACTTTCAAGAAATTGTGTGAAATGAATATCGCTTTCTTAAGGCAATCTCGTATGGGATCTCATTCTACAAAAACATACGTTATGAGTAAGTGTCTTATCTCACAAGTACAAGAAATTATCCGTAACGGTAAAAGCTGAATGCTCTTCAACATGGAGAGGTATAAAACCAAAGCTTACGCACTTCTAAAAGGTGGGCTGGAGGCTACCCCTCAAGGATATAAATGGACAGCGGATCCGAATGGTAAGTACACCGTAGCTTCGGGTTACACATTTTTAACCCCAACGATGAACATACTGATATGGAGGATATCTGGAAAAATATTTGGGATTTGAAAGGGCCAACAAGAGGCAACTATACACTATGGGTCATTGCACATGAAGCCCTTCCTGTGAATATGATGCTTCATGCTAGACATGTAGTAGACGACCGGTCTTGTACCATATGTATTAGTCTTTACTACATGCTATAAGAGTTATAATTGGGCGAAGGAGATCTGGAACCAGTGCGTCCCCGTTGAAGAAAAAAGAAAGTTTTTTGGCACTACAACCGTCGTCGAATGGTTGCGGTTGAATATGAACTCAAATGGGAGTGGTTGGTTTGGCACCACGCGTTGGAAATATACTTGGAGAATGACAATATATGGAATTTGGCTATGGAGAAATAGGATCAAGTATGGCTATGATGAAGAGAGGCCACCCTCTTATGTTTTTATTTCAAATATAGTTGAACGAGCAAGAAATCTTCGGTTGGCTTGGTGTATAGAGTAGGATTTCATGATTTTTTGTTTTGAGAACAATGTTGTAAGCTTGATGAGTTTGTTGCCTCTTTGAGGATGTTAATAAAAGTGATCCGTTTGGAAAAAAAAGACTTTCTTTGTTTCGTTTTTAGAAGTTTATAAAAAAAATATATCGAAAATTCAATGGTTCGTTAACAGAAAATAACATTATCTCAAATTAATGCAAGACCGTTATTGCAACACCTCAATAAAATCTTTATTGAATATAATAGAATAAAATAGCAGCATTAATTATACATAGTGATTTTTATGCGAGGTCTATAATCTGTGTGAAAACATAATTTATACTATAAAACACAATTCTTTAACGATCTTTTTTTAAGTGTTTTTATTGTTTATACCGCATGATTCACAAGAAAAAAAATAGGGAAAGACAACACATATAGAGCGGTGATATATGCATCAACTACATACTACCTCCGGTCCAAAATATAAGTCATTCTAGAATTTTCATATTGATTAAGAAAGTAGTTAAATGTAATTAATGTACGGATAAAACGTCGAATACACCCAGTGGCGGAACCAGGAAAAATTTTCGGGGTGGTCTTGGTATATAAACTGTAAAAATTTAAAAAAATGTTGGTAGTGGGATTTGAACTTACAACCTAGGATTATGGAGGCGAAAAAAGAGTTTGTTCTTAAACCACTGGATATAAAGTCATTTGTTCAATAAAAAGACACATAACATACTAATATTAACACTACTACTAATACAATAATAAAAATTTATGGGGCCGATATGGAGGCTTGGGGCCATTTGGGGGGGGCTTGAGACCACCTGGGTCAAGCCTTGGGTCCGCCCCTGAATACACCCCTTGACTATCATAAATGCAACAATTGTGGAGTAAATAAAAATGGTTGGATTGATATAAATTAATGGTAAGATAAGGAAAAATGTTAATTAATGATCTTTTGGTAATGTGAATGATTTATATTATAGAACTAAAGTAAAAAAGTTAAGATGACTTCTATTTTAGACCGAAATTAGTATATCCAAACATCATTCCCTACACACATTTATCACCATTTATTATGGTGAGCCTTACTCTCACAACAATTAATTAGTCCTACTCAATGGCTAAATCACATATTATGCTGCATTTTATGGCATATTTATTTGTGAATATATCATCAACCACGCATATAAAAATAGGGTTTCGATGCGGGGAGGAACGATAGAGAGAACTGCGTGTGCGTACGCGTAACATCTGGACCACCCTGCATCAGAATAACCCATAAAAATACCCCCCCTGTTATAGTACTGCACCCTAGGGGTGGCATGTTATAGTCCTGCACCTTAGGGGTGGCATCGGGTCGGGATCCGACCCGTAAACCTCCTATCCGAAACCCGTCCCGATAAGATTCGGGATTCAATTTTTCTTCCCAAACCCGTACCCGATTAGCGTCGGGTCGGGAATGAATGTCACGAACACATGATGTTAAAAAATATTCATGTAATATAAAAAAAAATGACAACAATTATTTGATCAAAATAATAGTTCAAAAGGTGGGGCGGAGAAATGAGTTAACGACGACAGAGTCGACGGCCGGTGGTTTTTGTGAGAAAGAACACTCTGGAATATTATAGGGCAGAAGAGAGGTGCAGAGAAATTGAGAAATGACGAAAGCAGAGAGTGTAGTATGTTTATGTTTTTAGTAATTATGGATGTGTGTATATATATATATATATTTATATATATATGTGTGTGTGTGTGTGTGTATTCAGGTCGGGATCGGGAACCCGACGAGATTGTGTTTTATACCCAATCCCGTATTTTTCAGGTCGGAAAAAATCCCGAAATTTCGGGATCGGGATTTTCGGGAAATTTGGCACACCTACTACACCCTACTAAAAAGAAAAAAAGCACAGCCCAAATGCATTCAATTGTCTGAACAATTTTGTCTTGTTTTAGCAGATCAACTGAGCAAGAAAAAAAGAAAGAAATAGTGGGGAATATTGGGAAAATCTAACCATCCATCCGGTCCACATGATCATTACTCCAAAGGGGCAAAAGGAATTTTACACTGTTTTGACTGTTCCCACTTCACGTGACCTTACCTTCTTTCTCCCCTCTTTCTTTCTTTCTTTCTACTACTACTATCATCATTCTATGTTACTTGTATATTCAGTAGTGATATATTCACTACACTTTCAACCACTACATCTTACACAACACAATCAACACCATATATTCTACGCTTTAAACCCATCATAAAAAATAATTCAAAACTTTAATCCAGTACTACTACTATCATTTATGTAGTGGTTTCGTGTCATACTACAACATTTTACACAATACAATCAACAACACGTATATCATTATTCCTTGTATATTTTCAGTGATATACAATATTTGGTTATATAACTTAATTAATTGAGTGACATTATTGAGATTTTCAATAGCCAAGTGATGAGCTTGTATGTTGTTTTCACGTTTTTTTATAAAAGAAAAGGTAACAGAAACAAATGCAGATAATAAATTTGCTACAATAGCTAACGAATCTCTTCTGAAGGAGCATTGATCATCTCACGTATTTGAGGAAGTGATCTTGCAAGTACAAGTGTTCTAACGATTCATCGAAACTGTGAAAATGATCTAACGGTATATCTTTTTTTCAGAACTATGCCATTTTGTTGATAATGTCTAAAACCAATTGTCCTTGAGGGAACACTTCATTCAAGTACCTGAGGGGATCCTTGCTCTCCTTTGAAGATATATAACTGTTGAAAAATCCATGTGAGAACGAATACCAAGATATGGTAAACTGCTAGAGCTTCACCCAGTGGAACATCATATCTTCCTTCTAACTGACAAGAGAAACTACGAATGATCTTTCCCTACTAGCTTCATAAAACCCCTCCCACATCCAACTTATTATCTCTGAAAGCAGCAACAATATTAAATTTAAGAGTGCTCGGGGTTGGAGTTCGTCCCTCCAAGTTGATCCCAGATATTCATCGCCCTCTGCCATTTGAATGAGCTAACGAAGAGATGAGGTGTATCTCTTTGCCCGCATAGATCCGCCCATTACATGTTTTTAGATGTTTCAAAAAATACACAATGCCTATTATTTCCCCTTCGTATTTTAAGTTAAGAAGGTGGTCGAAAAGAGCGAGAAAACGGATTAACAAGGCAACCAACATTACGGAGTACTCAAATTAATTTTAATTAATAGTTTAAAATAGGTTCTTTAACCAAGGATCTGTGAGGTTGGCTGCAAAAATTAGTATACAGATTTGACTCAATGACTAGACAATACACATTTTGTCCAAAAACTAAAAAAAGTGGAGACAAAACAGATGCTTTTGTCATCACATCACAAGAGCAAGTTTGTTATTACTAGAGGAGACATTGGTGCATGAGATTTCTTTTCTTAATTAATTATGGCATTTGGTGTTGCAATTTTTTTTAAAATTACATTTAATATATGTCTATGTGTATTTATTTTATTTTCCAATTGTTGAAGTCATGTAACCAAAATTCTATGATAAATGTTATACTTATCATAACACCGTTTGCAATACATGATTTTAACTACAGAGACAATGATAGTAATAATATAACATAATTGCTTCAATAATAGATTGTCATTAATATTGTTAATTGTAACGACCCAGATAAGTAAATAAGGCTTTTATACCAGTTCTGAGACTAGAGTCCACCAGGGGAAATACTTGCGTGATGTCTCCACACATGTGGAGACACCGTGTGTGAAGAATCATTGAAAGCAAGGATTGTAATCTCATAAAGAAAATGCAGAAAACTAAAAACAGAAGAAAAGAGAGTAAAACAAAATTCTCATTAAACTGAATATTCGATCATCATCTTGTTACTTACAATATATTCCAATCATCCTTTAACTTAAGTCATGCTACACTATATATACTTGCTGGATGTAGCTAGTCTCCTAACCAACTGAATAACTGCCTCTAACAACCTAACAACTACTTCTAACTGACTTCTATTATTGGTGTTCGACCAATTGCCCAAATGAGGATTTGACCTTCACACTTATGTAGTAGATGCATTAATAGCTGTAATAGTGTTCAACAATATGAACCACACAGTTTCATTCTGCATTTAAACTGTGAGGTTTTGTTCGTTTCACCCGTCACTTCACATAAAAAACACTATCCACACAAGTATTTTCCGTCCACCAAGACTGCGCCAAACACGAGTCCCAAGAGGTATAAAAGCATGAATTTACGGTGTCTGACTTCACTTTTTATCATTTTCAAAATCCCACAGTGTCGTTTATCATTTCTGCACTCGTTTTCTTCAAATATTGGAATTCTTATGGTTCATCTAGCATAAAAGGCAAATAGATTGAAGGAGTAGTAGAGCAAGAAGCAAGAATTCATGGTATTTAAGCTTAGTATTCAAATTTTTAGCATGTTTAAAGTATGAAATATTTTCTCTCTATTAAAGTCAGCAACATGTTTTGTGTTAAAAACGGTTAATCCACCAACAAGGTATCTGTCTAGTGGTTTATACTTTACACTAGGTCATAACTCGGCCCTCACCAGGGTTTGAGTCTCGCTTGGAACAAAAAAAGGTACGTGTGCGTGAATCTTTTGTTTCTGAAAAAAAAAGTTAATCCGAATAATTATGGATGTGTTATCTGTTAAATTTCAATCAAGAAGAACAGGAAATGATAAAATCATCAAGATCATCGATTAAACTGCAAATCATCTTGAGGAAGAAGATGATGAAATTCGAAAAAGTAAAAAGGCGGGAAATTGAATCCTTCACGGTTTATAGAAATTGATTATGGAAAAATGTAATTGAATCTTCTAGCTCTTATTCTGCACATCCAAATGCTATTTATAGAGCAAGGATGAGCTGAATTGGCAGTTACAACTTGAACTAACTAACTCTATCACTAGTGTTTGATGAAATGCATCAATGGGCAAAACAACCACCCCATCATCCTTTTAATCTTAATACCCCCCTCAAGCTGATCATGGCTAAATAGGACATGGACAGCTTGCAAAACAACCACCCAATCATCCTTTAATCTGGTACAGGTCTTGTAGGGGTAGAGCCTGCAATAGTCTTGTGAAAGTTGCCTTGTCCACTGGTTTTGTAAGAAGATCAGCTGGCTATTGTGTGGTGTTGATTGGAAGGGGCTTCAAGGTCTTGTCTAAGTATTTTTCCCTAACAAAATGACAGTATACTTCTATGTGCTTTGTCCTTTCATGAAAAACCGGATTTTCTACAATATGAAGAGCACTGCCACTGTCACTGTACATTGGGACAGTGACTTTGTAGCAGATCTGAAAGTCTTGTAAAAGATAAAGAGCCATTGGATCTCATAGGTTGTGGCTGCTATGGCCATATACTCAGCTTCACTGGAACTTCTAGAGACTGTTGGGTGTTTTTTTGATTTCCAAGAAATAAGAGCACTTCCTGGATAGACCAAATAACCTGTCACAGATCTTCTGGTTTCGGCACATGCACCCCAATCTGAATCACTGAAGGCTTTAAGTGCAATTGAGCCTGTGCTAGGAAAAAAAAGGCCCTTTCCAGGAGATGACTTTAGAAACCTAAGGAGCCTATGTGCTTCTGTCATGTGAGCTTCATTAGGTTTGTCCAAAAACTAGCTTAATTGTTGTGTTGAAAATGAAATATCAGGCCTTGTGTTGCCTAAATACAGCAGCTTACCAACTAAGCTTCTGTATTCAGTGTTTGAATCCAAAGGTGGTGCTATGACAGAGGATAGGTTTTGAGAAGAATCCATGGGGGTAGAAGCTGGCTTGCATTCTAAAAAACCAAACTCTTTTACCAGGTCCAAACAATACTTCCTTTGATTGATGACAATTCCAGCCTGGTTTCTTGCTACTTCAAAACCAAGGAAATATTTGAGTGTTCCTAGGTCTTTGATAGTGAAAGCACTGTGTAGTAGGTTTTTAAGTTGCTGGATTTCTGAAAGATTGAGACTTCCTACCACAATGTCATCAACATACACTAATAATGCAATGAAATCATGTCATGTGCCTTTAGTGAATAAGCTGTGATCATTCTGGGATTGTTTGTATCCATGATCTAATAGTTTTTGGGTTAATTTTCCATTCCATTGTCTACTTGCTTGTCTTAAACCATATAGAGACCTATTGAGTTTGCACACAATTCCATGACTTTGTAAACCCTGTGGTGGCCTCATGTACACAACTTCATCTAAGTCTCCATGAAGGAATGCATTGTTGACATCCATTTGATGTAGATGGCAACCCTTCTGTGCTGCTAATGCCAAAAATAGTCTAATGGTAGTCTGTTTAGAAACAAGAGAAAAGGTCTCTAAAAAAATCAATACCTTTTGTTTGTGTATACCCTTTAGCCACCAGTCTTGCTTTATATCTTTCAATGCTGCCATCTGATTTCCTTTTGATCCTATATACCCACTTACAACCAATAGGTTTGATTCCTTTTGGTAAAGGAACCAGTGTCCAGGTGTTAGTTTTGTCAAGAGCCTCCAATTCTTTATTCATAGCATCTTACCAATTAGGATCTTGTGCAGCCTGTTGATAGGTTGTAAGTTCTGTCTCTGAATTAATATTGTTGGTGAATCCTTTGTAGTTAGAAGATATGTGATCATAAGAGATTACATTTGCTAGAGAATAAGGAGATGTCCTCTTTGTAGGAATAGTGTAAGCATAATCTTGTAGATAACTGGGAACAAATCTATGTCTGGTTGACCTTCTTTGATTGTGAACATTGGAAGACTCAGAATGATTTGTAGGATTTGTGGAGACAGAAGGATCATCCTGTGATAAACTATCTGGACTTATATGATTCTCTGGTGCATGTATTGATGAAGGAGCATGCTCTAAATTTTCTAGAGGCAATGGTAAACACACAGAATCATTAGAAGAAACATGATTTAAAAAAATGGAAAAGTTTGTTCATGAAATGTTACTTCTCTTGAAACAAATATAGATCTATTTTAAAGATTTAACACTTGGAAACCTTTAATATGAGGTTCATATCCTAGGAACACAGAGGGATTGCTCCTAGGATCAAACTTACCCCTGCCCTGCACTTGAGTAGAAACAAAACATAAACAACCAAAGATTTTCAAGTTATCATAAGAAGGAATTTTATCATACAACAAGTGATGTAGTGTTCTGTTGTCAAGTAAAGGGGAAGGAGTAATATTAATCAAATAAACAGCATGCTTCACACAATATCCCCAATATTCTAACGGTATATTTGATTGAAACTTTAATGCCCTGGCAATATTTAGAATATGTTGATGTTTTCTCTCAATCAAACCATTTTGTTGAGGTGTTCTCACACATGCTTTTTGGTGTACTATGCCTTTTTGTCTGTAAAATGCTTTCATATTGAATTCACCTCCATGATCTGATCTAATTGTTTTTACACACCTGTCATATTGATTTTGAACAAGCACACAGAATTGCTGTAAAAGAGAATCAGCTTTTGACTTTGCTTTCATGAGAAACAACCAAGTATATCTACTAAAATCATCAACAATGGAAATAAAGTAATATTCACCATTCACAGTGGGTACCCTATTGGGGCCCCAAATATCCACATGAATGAGAGCAAAACATGAAACAGAATTAGAAACACTGATAGGAAACTTAGGCTTCCTTTGTTTAGCTAAAGGACATACAGTACATGAATGTGTAGGAGATGTAATGGCATTGTCTAGAGTCTTAAAAGCTTTCATCCTATCTAGAGAAGGATGTCCTAATCTAGCATGCCACAGTAAGTAATCCAGATTGTTACATGACTGACAAACATTATTAGCAGTAGGAGATGAATGTTGTGGATCAGATTTCAGAATGTAGAGTCCATTTTGCAAATCAGCTGTACCAATCTTCCTCAAAGTTTGGTGGTCCTGCAACATACAAGCATTGAGGAAGATTGGTAATGCAAAATAGATCAACCAAGGAGCAACTAGATCGTTGGTTTGCAACCAATCTTGATAAGCTCTAGTGTTGACTTCTGGCATTGGGGAAGAACCATCAACAAAAGCTAATTTGCCCCGAGAAGAAAGTGCCTTAGAAATCGTGCTTTTCCAATGTAGAAAATTATCTGCACCTTTCAATAAAGGCTGCACCAGAATAAGACTCGGATTATCATTGTGACTATGCGAATTCACTGCTGGTTCAGCCATTGATGATTAGAAATAAGAAACTGAAACTCTGAATCAAGAACAAAGAACAGAAATCGATCAAGAAGAAATGAAAAATGAATTCAAAGTGCAACTGCGGGACTATTGCTCTGATACCATGTTAAATTTCAATCAAGAAGAACTGGAAATGATAAAATCATCAAGATCATCGATTGAACTGCAAATCATCTTGAGGAAGAAGATGATGAAATTCGAAAAGGTAAAAAGGCGGGAAATTGAATCCTTCACGGTTTACAGAAATTGATTATGGAAAAATGTAATTGAATCACAAGTGTTTGATGAAGAGCAAGGATGAGCTGAATTGGCAGTTACAACTTGAACTAACTAACTCTAACTAACTCTATCACAAGTGTTTGATGAAATGCCTCGAAGGGCAAAACAACCACCCATCATCCTTTTAATCTTAACATTATCTCTTGAGTCATGATTTTAAAAGAAGTTGAATAAGCCAGTCTTACAATTAATGGTAATTGAATCAACGCTTCTTGACTTCACAAATGATGTTTTGAGTAATTCTAGCAATTTTCTGTAAATGAAACAATATTAGACTTCTAACTTAAGTGTTTACAAGAAAATCAGAATACGCAAGACGGAAGACACAAACTAGATGTTTTATTGAATTGATCAATAATGCTTACAATGTATCTCATATATAGGAGAGAAATCATATGAGATAAACCTAAATACCTATCCAAATATAATTTAAATAAAACAAATAAATTATCTCTTATTCAAAAATCTAATTTATCTTGACCATATATTATCTATCTCCTTTTTTTGATCTCCATTCGTACTCCATTCGTATTTCTAACTTTATCTTCTAATACCCTCCCTCAAACGTTGTCGGGTTGGAGGCAACGTTTGTCAATCAACGAAGACGATGATACGGCTTTTTTGACACCCACGGCTTTTAGCTCTTGGCTCTCGGCTCTTTTGGCTCCTGGCTCTTGGCTTTCAGCACGTGGCTCTTTTTTTTTGTTGTCGAAAAACATGTTCAATTTTTCTGATGACTGCAACCGTGCTCTACCATTTGCACCGTCCGATGGAGAGATCGATCTTCATTATGATCTGTCAGCATTATGACTCTCGCCTTTAGAATGATACAAAAGAAAAATTTTGATGTTATATCATATATAGGAGAGAAATCATATGAGATAAACCTAAATACCTATCCAAATATAATTTAAATAAAACAAATAAATTATCTCTTATTCAAAAATCTAATTTATCTTGACCATATATTATCTATCTCCTTTTTTTGATCTCCATTCGTACTCCATTCGTATTTCTAACTTTATCTTCTAATATTTACACCTTGCATATTCAAAGACATGGATTTGAAGTGTATTTACCAAGTTGAATTTAAACCGTTTTTAGAAGTTTCCATGTACGAACATAGTTTTTTTTTTATTTTACCGTCATAACAGAAAGTTCATTATTTTTCAGCATTAGCAAGTTCAGAGCAGAAAACTAATAGATAAAACATATATGTTAATCTTATAAGTAAATCTTGAATATGTATGTCTCGTCATACTCAGAATTGTTACAGGTCAGCCCCACTCATGGCTTACGTTTTCGAGAATTGATGTCGCGCGTGATGTCGTTTATACTAGCAAGAGTACTAGGTCAAATCATAGTATAGCAACGGCGAATCAAGGTCGATCCACATAGACAATGCAACTCAAGTATAAACTGTAATATCCCGATTTTTCTAAAAGGGCATCATTGTCTTTTCACGAAAAATCTGAATATTTAGTTTTGTTTTAAAAGATTAAAAGAAAAAGGGAAAAGAAAAGGAAAATGATTAATTGGATTTAATTAATAAGGAATAATTAGATTTAATTGAGATTATAAAAGAAAAACTAATCCTAAATTAACCTAGTTGTTGTTTTTACGTAAAATACAAACTGGGAGGCGCAAGTTTGGAGAAAAAAAAGAAGAGGAGAGACTTTTAAATCTCTAGGCTAATCCGTTGATAAAAACGCAGACATCTCAAGAGAGAAATGATCACCGCGAGACGAGGATCGTTTTGATATCAACAATCCCTAAATCCGTTAACGTAAGTTTTCCCCCATCGTTCTTGATACTAGGGTTTGTTCATCATCGTTGTTAAGCTGCGTTTTCCTGAGTATAAACATCATAGTGATCGTCTTTGGATTGATCGTTTATAGGTTTGGAGTTAAAGGTTAAACTTTTGACGGGTTGAAGCTTTGGATCGTTGTACCACGCAATTTAAGGTAACGTGGTGTTCTTATCGTATCATTAAGGTGTCATAAAGTTATAGAGCAATTTGTATGATTATTTTCATGGTTTTGAATCTGTTTTGATTGGAGTTTGGGTTGGAAATCGGTTGGAAATCGCGTTTTGACAGTTGCAGATTTTCTGGGTAAAACCTAGGCAAACGAGCGTTTGCACAGGGCAAACGGGCGTTTGCGATAGCGGCAGCTCAAACGAGCGTTTGGGTGTGGCGGACGGGCGTTTGAGGGTTCAGTTTAGATACAGGATGTGGCTGATTTTCACGGACGGGCGTTCAAGGGGGGTTGTGGACGCTCGTTCAAGGCAAACGGGTGTTTACATGGAGGCAAACGGGCGTTTGACCTGTTTATTCTGTTTTTACTGTCTTATCGTGTCATTTGGTTTCAGGCTTCATAAACATGTTTTTACTGCTTAACCTTATGTGACAAAGCCTTGAATTAGCTTTTGATGCGTTTAGTTTTGGCACCATATGGATTCCCTAAAAAGATGAAGTGTGGGACCGTCGAAAGCTTTGGATTTGCCTTGTGCTTCGATAAGCTAGGGTTTATCGATGTCTGTGTATGTGCTAGGTTTTGTTAGAGTTTAGTGGTCTTAGGAAGAGGGAGTAGACTGATAGGTGATCCTTTTATGTGAATCAACTTAGGTGGCTAGTTAAACATCTAATCAAACGTATGTGTTAGATTAATAATCTTAAACATCATGCAATGCTTGGTTAGGCATAGTACAATATCGCGATGTGTTCTCTGACCATACAAAGTATACTGTACCCACGCCGGTAAATCGATTGGCTAGATAAAGCGTCTGGTACACTCTGCTGGTCATCACACTATCGGGACTCAGATATTCCCGGGGCTACTAGAGCGTGTCTCTAAGTAGGTTGCACCCAGTTGTCCTAGTACATCCTATTACTAGGCGTAGTGCCCTGGTTATTCATGATGTAACAAACTTGAGCTAAGCTAGATACATTTGGAACCTCATGTTGTGCTATGAACATAATATGATAGTTAGCTAGGGTTAATAATGGAATGAATTAATAAAATACGGCGTTGCTTTTATTTCTTTATGAGACCGACGTTGTACGATCTTCTACGCGTTACTAAGTACTTATGTACTTACCCCGTTACTTTGTGTTTGTCTTTCTCTTTCCCCCAAAAAGATGAACATGTTGCTAATGTTGATGAGTTCTTTGACGATGACGTGTGAGATGGAGCTCTTGAAGACTCAGTTTTTATAGTTTTGATTCTTTCAATAATGTTGTTGATTTAAGTTCAAACAATGTTGTCTTTCTTTGGATTAGTTCCGTTTAAGTTCTTTCGGATTTGAATGTTGGATGGTTTAGTTCTCTTTATTGGATTTAGTTTTCGCAGCATTGAAAACCGTGTGTTCGATCTTTTGTTTTCCTGAGTCGTTTTATCTTCCGCGTCATTTTAATTCTGATGTATGACGTAAGGCTTACATATATTATCGAATTTATTTGATAATATTTGTGCCGAGCGCTCTTTCCGGATAAGGACTCGGTGTCCGGGAACGGGGCGTTACATAAACGAATCCAACCTAATCGAGAAGACAAAGATGGTCATTGACCAACAATAACATATAAATAAACTTGGTATTCCTCCCTGTCTCCACCTATCTACTAACTTTGTGTAGTTAATCATTATGTTTACTTCCCCATATAATTTCCCTTAATCAATCAAACGTTTTAATTCAGTTTAGCTACGGGTGCAATCTCCTAACCCTGTCTACTTCCACTGTAAGGACATCAGACAATCTATATGCAACTAACTTCCTTCGTTGGTTGTATTAGTTCATACTCAATAAGTTTTAGAGATGCCGGCTCAAGACCGATAACCTTCCTAAGCAGATATCGACTATGACTAGCACATTCCTAGGGATCCATCGAGAATATGCCCTAAATAACACTTCACTAACAGTCCTTCATGTTAATTTACGATATACGAAAATTAGATTTGCCAGACGTAAGTAACCGTTTTAATTAATCCTTTCGATCAACATAGCTGATCGCTGAATCTCCAGAATAAGGGGACCTAAAAGATGCCTCGATTAATCGGTAAAGACCGCCGATTAATCGGGGGAGTCGATTCCTATTCCAGAATTTACATTGCTTTGTTATGATTAATTCAAGTAAATTATGGGGTTGTTAAACATTCAGATTAACTATAACACGTAAATACAAGTAGATCTACCATAATAAAGACATAAAGGAACGTTCAAACTTTATACCTTCGGTTTGGAGATCTAGCTTGATCTACTCAAGCTAGAGATGGCGTGGAATGAGGGAAACGAGAAAATAAATCACCAAAGAGCTAAAGAAAACTTTATTTCATGAAAAATCTATCAATGTATATGAAAAGTTATGAAGACATATGTTTACAATCGGATTCTGTCACTTTATATAGGCTCAATGACCGATTTAAGACTCAATAAAACCCTAACCGACCTAGTAGATGCGGTAGACTACGGTTTCTTGTCCTCCAAGGGTTCGATTAATCGGGCCTGGACCTCGATTAATCGTCCCAGTTTTTCTGGCAGATCTCTTCTTGGACTTTCTACACTTGGCCCAATGCTTTCCCTTCAGTCCAGATCCATTCCTAGCTGCTCCAGATTTTGGTACATCCTGAAAAACGTGCAAAACAAGGCGAAACAGTACCAAATCCACGGGATAATAATATAGATGCAGAATCGTAAACCTAGGAACACGCACTTAGCATTAACACATATTCCACCCAATAACGAACCTATCTATCTCATCTCGAACACGATTCGGGGTCAATAAAGGTACATTTACTGGTAATATTTAGAGCGTTATCAAGAATCTCCAGAATCATGCACTTTCCGGGTTAGAGTAAAGAATACTGTTTTCATGCAGAGCATGGTGCAACACAAGCAATATGATACTTTCGGCGTGACACGTAAGATTACTGTTAGAAAATGTGACTTGACCTCTCATTCAGAGCCGTGTACTAAGCTGAGCAAAGTCAGCTGAGCAAAAGTGTGCTTTGAGCAAAAGTGAGCTTTGGTTAAAAGTCAGTTTTGAGCAAAACTCGCAGAGCAAAACTCAGCATGGTTACGTCTGGTGGAGTCAATTGAAGTTGAGTTCACATCTGGGGTATTTTAGTCAATCTGCTAATATTCTCTATGGCGGCTAGGTCTAGGGTTTTGTGACTATAAATACACGTCTGCTGTAACCTAGAACATTTGCAGCAGTAACATGAGCAATTGTGTAAGCAATTGCAGAGTCTGTAAAATCTCCAGTGATAATATATTCTTCTCTTTCTGCCCGTGGAGTAGTCGGCATATTGTTAGAAACCACATTAAATCATGTGTTATTGTTTCTTGTGTGATTTATGCTTTCTCGTTTATTCTTGATTATTATTGCAATCCATTTTTGATCCCTGACGGTATTGTTTTAACAATTATGATATTCTGTCCAATATATTGTCTTAATACAACACTGGTAATACTAGTCATATATCCGACATGAATTTTAGATCATGATACCCTTTGCAGTACATATAAGGTTATTAACTATACCTTTTTTTCCTAAATGACTTTCATTAAACAACAAAGAAGTTATACAGCAAGAGTCCTTCTAACTTCTTCCTCAACTTGAATCAAGAATCAGACCCAAGTAGGAAAGGATCCAGTCCAAAAGGTAGGATTACAAAGCTTTTTCCCAAAGCAGAAACATTATGACTGATAACATTCATTTTCTACTAAAATGTACAATTTTACAGCATCCAAAATCATCCATAAGAGCTTGGATATCACGTATGATGATACTGATAGCCAAAGCCGCAATTTTCCTCTACCAAACCAAGTGACAAAGACCCAATGAATTCGTCTTAATAATCAGATTGCTCCACCCCTTATCCTTAGCAGTGATCAACGCCTATCTCACCACCTCAGCTTCCGCTCTAAGAGCTAAATCCAAGTCTTGAAAGGATCTGCCCCAAACTTCAACCAAATTATTGTTTTTGTCAAAGATTGCCACCCCCACCAGCATATTCAGTGTGGATTTTCCAAGTAGCGTCCGTCTGCAAAAAGAAGTCATCCTAAGAAGAAGAAGAATCATCAGATTGAGAGCATGAAAAGGAAAAGCCATTAGAGACAGAAGGAAGATCAACAGTCATAAGAGTAGCATCAGAAGCATAGGTATTTACAACATTAGATTTTTTTATAGTCCCAAAATTCCTTAGAGGCGATTTTGATTATGGTGCTAGGCTCTACATTAGTATTGAACACCCAATCTTTCCTAGCCTTTCAAATCTACCAAAAAATGAATAGGTATTTTGTCTCCCATAGAGTTGAGATTATTATCGTGAATAACACCTGTCCACGAAGGGTGGACCCAGCATGGACAAAGGGGGGTCCATAGACCCCACTTAAATTTCCGGGTGAATTTACTAATATACTCCTCAAATAATATTAAAATTGTGCATGCATATTATTTCAGATAATCTCTAATGCAATTATCTATTTAGTTCAACTGGTTAGCACAAAAAATGGCAGATTGAAGAGAGACCATGTGAGGGCGGTCTTTTGGAGATGTTAGCTTTGCAGGGACTCTAGAAGAAGTAGGGACAAAGATAGTAGGATGAAGGCCATCACTGGTCAGATGGGGATTGAGTTTATCAAAGAAGTTAGAGTATGCAGATTTCATGAAGAAATTGCCATTATTAGAAGGATTCCTGTAGACACAGTCAGTTAGATTATATTTACTAACGGGCATGGCAATGATCTGATTAACATCTACATGCCAGAAAATTTCCTTTATCTTTCTCTCATTCCAGTTCCTATTACTGAAAAGACCAATTTCCCAAAAAGTGTCATTATTTCAGAGATCAGGGGTTAGAGGTCTTTTGCTAGGATTGTTAGGCAGCCAATTATCCCCCCATAAGATCAATTACCCAAAAAGTGTCATTATTTCTGAGACAGGGGGTTAGAGGTCTTTTGCTAGAACTGTTAGGCAACAAATCAGCCTCCCATATTCTTACATCATAGGACATTACCTATAGTCCAGCTGCAACATCTTTAAAAAAGAAAGCATTGACAAGACACTCTTCCATAAGTAAGAGCTAAAAGCAGAATTAGAATCATCCAGAATAGAGGAATTAGGAAAATATCTAGCTTTTAGCACTCTGGACACCAGAAGATTGAGGTTCTTAAGGATTCTCCAATATGCCTTGCAATGTAATCAGTTTAAGGCTTTAAAGTCCTTATACCCCAGTCCCCCAAAACCTTTAACCACATAGAGTTTCTTCCAGCTTAACCAATGAATGCCCTTATTAGAGTTACCAATCATTGTTCCACCAGTAATTATACATAAGACTAGAGAGCTCATTACACATACCTTTAGGGAGCTTGAAGACAAACATGGGGTAACATGCAATTATGGTAATAACAGATTTCAGAATCACTACCTTCCCATTTTGATTCAGCAAGCTATTTTTACAAGAGGTTATTTTGGAAGCGATTTTACCTTTAAGGCAGGCAAAGGTTTCTTTCTTAGATCTCCCAATAAGAAGGGGAAGGCCCACGTACTTAGTGTGGGAATGAACAGAAACACCACTGAAATGAGTGAGGATATTCCGTTTGAGAGTATCCTCCACATTTTTGCTAAAGAAGACCCCAGACTTTTGATAATTGACCAACTGAGCAGAATAAGATTGATAAAGATTAAGATTGCTAACCAAATTAGCAGCCATAGTAGGATCTGCTTTACAAATGATAAGGCTGCCAGCAAAAAAAGATGGGAGATAGAAAGGCTACTCTTATACCTTACCATGAATATCTTGGCAACACAAAAACACATAAGAGTATATAAAGTTAGTTCCATACTTTAACGTATGTGATCATGACAAGGTCCATAACAGTACTAACTATCGATCATATCTCCACTAAGCTTGTAACCATAGTACATTAAACCGTGTGCATGATTTTTTCTAGAAAACATACCCTCACTGTAAATGTAAAAGTGTCACACATTGGGAACATGTGAATGTATTACCTTTCATATTAAGAGATGGACTACCCTTATCTCACAACCTAGGTATTGGGGATGAGGCCACATTCTCTTATATGGGTTGGGCCTAGATTTTCTACATCGTATTAGAGAGACCCTTTTATTGTGCAAGTGTTGGGCCACTTGTTGGCCTTGAGAGTGCCGGCCCACACACGAGGGGTGTGTTAAAAGTGTCCCGCATTGGGAACGTGTGATTGTATCACCCACCATATTTAGAGATAGATTACCCTCACCTCACAACCTAGGTATTGTGGATGCGGCCTCATTCTCTTATATGGGTTGGGCCTAGATTTTCTACAGTAAAATACATGAATGCATTTGCAATACAAATAGATCCGTGAGCCAGAATTGAGCAATTCGCGGCAACAAAAAGGCTTCTTTGTGTTCGCGAATTAACTGCCCCTTCTAGATATGTTTTCATACGGCATTCATGCAATGTTTTCAAAAAAAGTAACTTAAACTCAAATCTTTAGAGTAAAAACAGAATTTTGATAAGGAAACCTCATTACATCAAAGCCCAATGATTCTAAGAAACAAGAGAACACAACGACCTAGTATTACGAAGGGGAAAACAACTTACATCGGTTTTTCAGAGAAGTTACATCATATATAAGAACTTGATGTTCCACAAAACCTGAATCAATAAATGATACGGAAAGAACGAATCTTTACCTTAAAAAACACAAAATAAGGCGACATATGACTGTTGTACTTCGACTCAACCAAGAGAAACCGCTAAACCACAAACACTATAGATAGAAATTACAACTCCACATCAAATATACGAAGAACAAAAACTCCAACATGAATTGGAAACAAAGCTAGCTAGAAGAAAAAAATTAGGCATTTTATCTTCTAACTATGATTCTGAGGCCAGAACCTCGGTTTGAAATCTCCACTATGGTTTGTTGACAAAGCACAAAATTATACAAAGGAGCTTCTTAACGAAGCATGTTTAGCGGCTACAAAATGAATTATCATAGGAGAAAAACAGATTGTGAATATATGAATTCCGGAAATATTTAGAATCTATTTAAAGGCTTAGTGCATGTTTGGTAAACAAATTAAGTATTTATTCTAAGAAAATTAAGTGGTGGTTAGATTTAGAGTTATTTGTTAATATTTTTAGTACATCTTAATTAATTAAGTACCACTTAATTTTACATTGAAAAAATTAAAAAAAAATTCAGTGCATGTAGAGGGAAAATTCTATCCTAGGGACTCCCTACTAGGAAACTGTCTACGTGGCAGCATCTGGACCACATAATTTCCACACACGGGGCACTGTGTATTCCACCTCAGGAAATCGCGCGTGGTCCGGATCCCGCACGTAGGCGGTCCCTACTTAGGAAGTCCTACGTAGTAACGACCCCATGTAGAGATGCTTAACGCAGAAAATAATATGCCGCCCCCATTGACACCACGTCTACACGTTCCCTCTTTTAAGGATACCTTCCATCTTTTTTATTTTATTTTAATTTCTATGTGCTCTTTTAATTTTATCTTCTGAATAAAGTGATCACTTTGATTAAGGTATTTATATTTATCATTGCCTATGAAATTATTTATTGTATAAAAATAATATAAAATAGGTAATACATTTAAGTTATCAAGTATTATTAAAATACACATAAATAACTTAAGTGAAATTAAGCATAATAAACCATGACATTATTTATCCATGTATCTATGTGTCTATATATATACATATATCTATTTATGTATGGATGCACCGATGTATATATATACCGTATAACCTCGATAAATATATACCCTCGGGACCAGAAAAAAATATTCGTTTAGCGAACATTATTTTAAGCCCCTTTGTCCAAGTTGAGACCAGAGAAAATTATTCATTTGGCGATGTTATTCATTTATCGATATTATATTGTATCTGTATGTATGGATTTGTGTGTGTGTGTGTGTGTGTATATATATATATATAATATAATACATATATATATTATATATATATATATATATATATATATATATATATATATATTTAAAACGTACATATTCTCGATTTTTTAGATTTAAAGTGTTACCAAACCGTCTAATTTATTTAAGTACGTACATAATTCAGTTACTTGATGTATTCGAACGAAACAAACTTCCTTACATAACCTTAAAACTGCGGAAACGGAAATCCTTACTTATTCAAAAAAAAATCAAGAAAAACTTATATTGACTGGATTTAAAAAATTAAAAAAATATCATTTACCCTTATGGCATGTTTGGAAAAAAATCAAACTTATTCAAAAAAAAATCAAGAAAAACTTATATTGACTGGATTTAAAAAATTAAAAAAATATCATTTACCCTTAGAGATTTTACATGAAAAATAGGGTTCTACAACATTATTATTATTAAACATGAATATATATATTTTTGAATAAAAGTTCTATTCGATACAAATAGAGACATGTTTTTTTATTTAGTTAATTAGATTACTTCTAGAACACCACTTAATTAAACTACGAAGGGAAGATAGAATGATCATTAGGTAGTAAGTAGCCAGTTTAGGATAAAGCTTTACAGTATTTGTGTTTGTGTGTTTAGCTAAAGAGACTTTTAATTTTCTAAATCAATTAGAATTATAAAAACAGAATAAAACTATGTGGTGTGTATGTGTCTCCACACCGCGTGAAGACACCATACAAAAGCCACCCTTATATAACTTGTAGTATAGGTAAATATAGGGGTATTTGTTGAAAAAAAAAAAGATAATGATGACTTTTGGCTCAATTGAGGTCAGACTTGAGACCAAAGGGAGAGAGAGAATAAAAATAGTCAAACCAAAAGCAGCAGAGAAGTAGAAGAATGGCATTTTTGTATATTCCGTAATGATTTCGTCTTGCAAAGGCTCGTGATCCACTTTTTCATTATTCTCTTTTAACCTATCCTATTTTTTTTTAATTTCAAATAAATAAAATACTTACTATCGTTTAGAAACATATTCTTAATTACCATGTTAAGTCATTTAAACTATTTTGACCTAGATTCATTTATATTAATGACTCACTTCTAATCCTTCTAGAAGAAGAAGAATTCCGTTTGAAGACTCTTTTAATCAATTATTACATTTAAAAAAATAACTTTATTTTGTTTATCGTTATTATTAGGCTAAGAAGTAATTTGTGGTTCAATTTGAATTTAATAAACTAGTTTTATTTATATTAAATAAAATAGTTTAATATTTATTAGTTTTTCGTATCGAATGAATGAAGTGAATATGTATTTATTTAATATTTTTTTCTCATAAAACCATTATATACATTCTATTTGAGAGTAAACATGATAGTATAATCTACTCCTAAACCAAATCATAATTAAAGTTTTAGTCGATTGAATCAAAATTAAGTTTTCTCAAAAAAAAAAAAATCAAAATTAAGTTAAATTTATCCTTTTTCTTTTTAGAAAAGAAAAAGAAATTTATTAAATTATCCATTTTTCAAAAGCAAGTGAATCTTATGTCGCGACAAATCTCCTTAAAAAAAAAAAAAAAAAAAAAAAAAATAGTCCGTACTATCTTCTCAATATATAAGCAAATATATATGCTTCCACACACTCCATTACCATTACCGTTCCTCAAAACTAATTAACCTTTTCTTCTACTATTTTATTTGATTTCAATCTCTATGCTACCTGACCGACTGTTTTACTTATCATCATTGGTGAGCTTAATTTTTTTTTCTTTCTTTTTGTGTTTGATTTTAAAAAAGAGAATATTTTGAAGGAGAATTAGTTAACTATATAACTTGATTTTATTAATATATATATATATATAGGAGAAGAAGAAGTGGAGAAATTAATTTTTAAAAAAATGGGGAATTGTGGAAGGAGTGGAGAAGGAGTCAGGCAGTATATAAGATCAAAAGTACCAAGATTAAAATGGACACCTGATCTTCATTACTGTTTTCTTCAAGCTGTTCAAAGACTTGGTGGCCCTGACAGTAACCATCTCTTTTTTTCTTTCTAAAATTTTGATTCTTTATTTTTATAAATCTTGATGATTATATTAATTTTTTTAGTTTTCTTTGAATTAATTTGCTGCAGAGGCTACACCAAAGCTTGTATTGCATATGATGGATGTAAAAGGACTCACCATTTCTCATGTCAAAAGCCATCTCCAGGTTTGTTGCTTGTTTTTTCCACTCTTTTAATCTAAGTTATATCAATTTAAATCCCAAACCTTCATAATTTCTCATGTCAAAAATCTTAATTTCTCATTTCAATCTCACTTTTTATATGATTTAAGTATAAATCCAAAACCTTAAATAATTTCTCATGCATCTCAAAAGCTTAATTAATTTAACTTGATTATATATATATATATATATATATATATATATAAATCCCTATGGAAAAATAAATCATCATACTTGAATTCTTGTTTGTTGTTTGTATGCAGATGCACAGAGGCATGAGGAATGATGTGAGCACAAATGGTATTTCATAATAAAAATCTTTATTTATTTATTTATGTTTTTACTCAGCATACAGCCATTGCATTGCAAGCTTCTAGTAGTATTAAGTAATATTTTCTTTTTAGATTTTGAAAAGTTTTTTTTTTTTTTTTTTTTTGAGTGGAGATTTTGATTCGGCAGTTTCTTCCTCCAATTGCTGATTGATAGGAATTTCACCACTTCAAATTTTTGGTTTTCCTATTTGAAATCGTATAATTAAGTTTAAATTTGGGTTAATTATATTCTTTTTTTGAAAAATTGTTAATTATATACTGATGTACTGATATATCATATCAGAAAACGCAATGGAAAGCTACAGAAATCACAAAAGGAGATTTGAACAAGAAGAAGGAGAAGGAGAAGGAGAAGGAGAAGGCGTGAGATGCCTTTCATCTTTTGATCCCAATGACAGAAGAAAATCAGAATCTCACTTCATTCCTACCCCTCCTCCACCTACCAAAAGGTAAGGTCATCTTCTTAGGTTTTGCTTTTTCCCTTTCATTTTTTTTTCAATCTAAAAGCCAATGAACATGGATTTCAATGTTGGGAGATACTTGTGTGGTGTCTCCACACGTGTGGAGACACCACAACCATACTGTTTCATTCTCTATTTAAACTGTGTGGCTTCGATCGTTTCATCCGTCATTTCATCCAAAATTCTCTCTCCACATAAGTATTTCCCTACTTACAACGCATTGTAGACCCGTCGTTGTCGCTGGGCATAGGCCAAGGTTAAACGTTCTCGAAAAATTATCAAAATTTATGGGTCCGATTTGTCTTGGTTCGATAAGCTTTTAGTCTAAACATAAGACATATCTTTTAAAAACGCTCGTTTTTCGTTTAGATTATTTAGCTTAGGGCCTATAAAAATCCAGGGAAGGCCTCTTGGCATTGTCAAACCAAACTGGTTGTAATGTTATTACTTATGGTTAAACCTTAACTCTAAGGGTCCTTAATTACTCTCGTGTCTTAGGAGATGAGTGAATATGCTAATTAGACAACATAATGGCTCAGAGTCATGAGCTTGCCATTATACCAAGGAATAAAAAGAAGTCCTCTCTACATGGATTTAAAACTCCACACTCCAGTTTAAGGTTCAACTGTCTCTTGAAGAAATTCAAACCCTTTATCACTAGGTCATGTCATGGGTATTAGTGACGGAGATGTGGGATTTTTTGTATTATAACAATTCGATATTGTTAGTGAATCCATTTTCTAGATCCGTCATTGCACAATTATCATAAAATAATAATATAAAGATTGTGTTGTGACACAATATAACATATTATTTCAATCTCATATTTTAGTTTTGTCATATATAATTAGACATTTTCACAAACCAATACACATTATGTTCATACAATTTTTTCTTGCCAACACTTATTTACGGGAAATTCTTGTGTGGTAACTCATTTGTGTGGAGTTACCTTGTGATTCAGTCTAAGCCACATGATTTCATTTTGAAATGAAACTATGTTGTTGAAATTGAATGACACGATAACTTCCCACAAATAGACTCACTTGGTAAGAATTTCCCTTCCTTTACTCATCTCACAACATTAAATGTGATGTATACAATTTGAAGAATTATTTATGAATTTTCTTATAGTATGTATATTTGAGGAAGGATATATTATTACACTGGGGGGGTTGACCAATGAAAAAAAGTAAAGATGTTTATTATTATTTTGATGAAAATCTATGGGATATTCTGTTCTGTATGATCAGAAGAAGAAGAGGAGCAAGGATCGAGGAGGAAGAGGAAGTGAAAAAGGGCAGCAGTGAAATTAAAAAGCAAAAAAGAAGAAGAATAATACTACTTGAGACAATGACTAAACAACAAAAGTATGGCTATGGCTATGGCTATGGCTATGGCTATGGCTATGAGCAGCAGCAGCAGGAGCAGGAGGAGCAGCAGGAGGAACAGACTAGTTTTTCTGAAAAAAGTTGGGTTAATTATTATAGCCCTGAGACTGAGATGGATTATCCTCAACATCAACATCAAGATCATACCACTAATTACTGCCATTTCACAAGTCAGCTGCAAACAAATCCTTTCTCTTCTTTGCCACAAGATACACATTTACCTCTAAACCTCAATCCCCCTGCTGCACCTTCTCTCCTTTTCAAGGTACAACAAATCTCCTCCTCTCTTTTTTCCCTACAATTATATATATATATATATATTATTTCTAGTGTTAATCTACTGTCTTTTCTAAAAGTTTAAGCTTAAGGATATATATATATAATTAAAATTTTGAACACTTTAACATGTCTACTCAAATGTGGGTTATACAATAAAGCTGAGCTAATTAGACACACAAAGGTACTACAAGACCAAAAATAAAGATGCATGCCTAACACTTGCATAATATAAATGGAGAAATGTTGTTGGCGACAAGGTTTGATTGAACCCAAAATTTTCTGCTCTGATACCATATTAAACTACCATATTTTAAAGTTACAAATAATTAACATTTTACATACTTTAAATCATCATTAAATGTCTTTTTTTTTTTTGTTGTTGTTGCTGCTGCACAAAAGCTAATATTTATTATTATTATTATTATTATTATTATTAATCATATATATATAATTCATTAAAAACGAGTTTGTATTAATCACAACTTTATAGAAAAAGTTGAGTGTGATGTAGGTATTTGAACAGTAAATTGTTTGCATGCTCTCAGTAGGCTCAGATTCATACATGCTTTTCCTGCTGCACTAGGTTTAATTAGCTGCTGCCCCTTCCGTCTGAAAACAAATATGGTGTGTCCCCATTTTTTTAAAATTGTTATATTCATGTACATTTACATTTATTTATGGCAACATTCATGTAGCATTAAATGCATGCTGCAACCAAAAAGAATAAACATAAAATCGATCTCATCATTTACTGGTTTTTTTTTCTTTTTTCTACTCCCTTCGTCCAATTTTATTTGTCATGTTTAACTTTTCACACAGATTAAAAAAAATGTAGTTAATGCTTTGAATCATATTAAATGATCTAATATTTTTACACTTATGCCCTTTAAGTTGTTGTTGAAGCATTTAATGCTACATAATTTTTATTGTAAAGAGAAAATGATATTTGAAGAAATTTAGCAATTAATGCACAAAGTGAACACTTATTTTGGGACAAACCAAAAAGGAAATATGGACAAATAAAATGGGACGAAGGGGGTATTAGGGAATAAGATGAGAAATGTACTCTCAATCCCACCAAAAATACAATTGTCTTTACGATTATGGCATGTTTGTTACACAGGAATAGAATAGAATAATGTAATAGGAATGGAATGGAATAAATTCATTCCATTACCGCGTTTAAGATGAAAGAATGGAAAAAAATATAGGATATGGTGGAAGTGGTGGGGTGGGGTGGGATAGCCCTACCCCACCCCACTATACTCTATCTCTCTACCCACCCTACCTACCCTACCCACCACCCACATACCCTACCCTACCCATCACCCTTCCCTACCCTACCCACCACCCCATCATACCCACCACTACCCTACCTTACCTACCACCATACCATATATTACCGTACCCACTATACCCTACCTTACCCACCACCCCACAATATACCTTACCACCACCCCATCATATCTTACCCTACTCTATTTCACCCTATTCTATCTTACGCAACTTACCTACCTTACCCCACCACCTACCCTACCCTACCACCCACCCACTCTTGTCATCCCATCACCCACGTGTTTTGTCGATTTTCATTTTATTTCATCGCATTCCATCCATTTTTGGAAGGAATGAAAATGAACATTTTTCATTCAATTGGAATAAAATTTCATTCAATTTCATTCCCTTATAATCATACATAAACATTGGAATGGAATGTAAAATCATTTCATTCCATTCCGTCCTAACAAACGTACCATTAGGCTAAATCTAATCCCGATATCCGATCAATTAATTGATATTAATTATTGAATTACCATGTACTCCTTTCGTTCCACGATAACTGAGGCAGACATTTTATGTAGGGCAGTAAAATTTTCAATGCAACATAAAAAAGCTTACATTAACAATATCCAATGATATTCTAGTCATTTCATTATAAAAGTTAATGTATTAATTCACATCTTTAATATGCGTGATTTTATCAAAAGCGTAGATAAATTAGAACGGAGACAGTATTAACTAACACTCTTTTCTTAAACACCGTGAAAAGTCAAAGTGAATGATATTAAAGATAAAAAGAAAACCTACAATTTATGTCATTAAATAAAATTAAGAAGGTATTAAGAATGTACTAGCTAGCTATCACCGTCCTTTTATTATGTGTAAATGTAAACTATAGTTAATTCCTTAAGTTTTCTTCTGGAAAAATAGGTGACTTATTATTTCCCCATATCCTGTGGGTGGTCAGAATATTCAAAGCCTCTGGTTTTTTCCTCTCACCTCAGGTTTAATTTCTGGATAAAATTTGTGAATATTTTGACTAAATGCTTGCGTTGAAATAGTAGTACGTAATTCATATGTATGGTCAGTATGGACCATATAAACAGGAAGTTATTGTGTGATGTCTCCACACCTGCATACGTGAGACACCGTATGCAATGTAATTTCCACACAGCTTTTTTATTCTGTATTTAAACTGTGTAGTTCTGATCGTTTCATCTGTCACTTCACCCTTAAATTTCCTCACCACATAATAACTTCTCCATATAAACTGCATGCAATAGTATAAAAACATGTGCCTGATTATTAAGAAGAAAAAAAGGTCTCATAGTGGGTGAGAGAATATTGAAAAGAAATATCATTCCCTTTTTTTTTTTCAGCCTAATAATATGTATTAATTGCTTTGCATGCATGTTGAAAAGCCAAGAGCTAGAAAGTGTATAATTTTTTCAAACTTTGAAAAACTATTTAGATATCTGTCAATTTCGTAAAGGAGGCTGTTTTCTCACAAAGCAAAACATAAAGATGTGATAACAGCACACATCTAGTTGTATTATGTGACTGTGTCTACAACTTTTAGGATCCATTTTTTTTAGATAAATCAATTCATTTTTATTCTTATGGTGTTGAATAAAATTAATGCCGTGTATTATGAATGAAAGAAAAAAAAAAAAAAATCCAAGGTAGGTAAAGAGGGTGTACTATCCCATTTTAAGACGGTGGTAGAAAAATCTAATATAAATTTGAAACATAATGAACTTTCATTGTGGACGATGAGTCGAAATCGTTATTGTATGGATTATATTTATACGATCAGGTGGGTTTGATTTTAACAACTAACTGTATTTGACGGGTTTTTGATGTACTTAAATAAAAAACCAGGTGGACGCAAGCCAACGCTCGGGTACGTCCCTGATTGAAACTCAAGTAGCAGTTCTAGGCTCAAATTTAGGGTCAATATTACAGGTGATATCAGTCCAGACTTACTAGACGAAACTAAAAGTCAAATTGCGAAAGACGATAAAGGTCTCCCTCTAGGATTAGGGTACATATAGATGATGATAAAGAGTTGAGTTGCATAGTATAGAAAATACAAGTCCAAAATTAATTATTAGAGTAGAAGAGGGCATGCATCAGTTCACAGTACTACATTAAAAACCAACATTGGACCACTCCAACAGAAACCTCGCCCACTCTATTTTGGCCCCTTTCCTTTATTATAGTACTACACTACTATTTCAAAGTTTTCAGTTCAATTTTTTGTTTTGTTTTTTAGTAATTTTTTATCATATTTATATATATAACTCAGCCCACCTAATTATTAAATATATGAGTCAAATCATTCTCAACTTATCAAATTCAATGCATGGTACCATGATTGTATGTTAGTTATAAACAAAATCCTTGTGATTTTAAACTATATACAGGTTCCGAGCGAAGAAGCAGCATGTGAAACGAGACGTCACGAAAACAAACTCCGAAATACAAGAAAAAAGCAATATTGCAGAGCACCGGTTGAAGAAACGGATGATGTTGATCTGTCTCTGTCACTGTCACTGCGGCCTTCAACAAGCTACAATGCTAATTCTTCTTCTTTAACAACAAGTGAGATGAGCAGTGAGGATTTTTCGCCGCCTAATTTCGGTGACCACAACCACCACTCTAACCTTAATTTAGACCTTTCTATGGCTCTTTAATTTATGAAAAATTATTATGTTGAATAGTAGTAGAAAGAAATTCTAGGCTTTTTAGAGTTAGTTTTTGAACTTGGACTTTTATTCCTTGTCCGGTGTTTTTATTATTTACTTATTAGTCCTCCTTATATTGTTGTTTTCAAAACAAAAACAAAAACAACAAGTAGACAAAATAAAGAATGCAACAAAACAAATATGATACACAGGGATGATTAAAAAGTATTAAATCCAAAAATTGGAGATTATGCAAAGTTAAAAGCAGTAACTATTATACTGTTACTGGGAGAATTTGGCCCAACTATTAAAAATCGAGATGACGGTGGAGCCAGTCAGGAAACGAAAAAACGATCCTCCATCTTCGAGAAAACTGTTGCAAGCCAAGATACGATTGCGCTATTGAACTTTTCTTCCGTTCCTTGATGATTTAGTATTGTTATCAGAAACCAACGCCTTCACACAGAGACGCGGTTTTGCGCTTACCAGCTTTCCTGGTAGAACCGAGACTCCAACCACTACTCTTTTATCAGGCATCCCAGACACTGGCAATACTTCAATTAGCACCGCAACCTGTGTGAGCGTGATTACATCAACACTGTTATTAAATAAGATATTGGCACAGAAAAAGTGCACAGAATACATAAGGGTGACATTATTCTGTGCCAATATTCTGTGTCTCTCTAGTACTCTTGTTTTCTTATTATTACCTCTGGGCATTTCAAATCCACAACTGAATCAGTGACTACTTTTTTGACAGCTGCAGCCACAAGACTAAAACATTTACTCCGGTCCAGCAATGAGGAGGAAGCTGTGCAACCACTAGAACTTGCTTTTTTATCCTTCATCTCAGTCTCCTCTTCTATGCCTCTTCGGTTATATCCAACTGCAAACTACTAAATCTATAAAACTTTGAGTTTACGATGAGCTTAGCCTTGTATTTCTTTATCTAAACAGTTGCAGAGAACTTTGAAGTTCCTTTAAAGGTATATTGCTTATATTTTAGCTTATTTATTGCTACTAAATTTGTAGGTGGGAATATAGGGCAATCTCTGAATAAAATGAACATTATCTCTCTTTGTGAGCGTATGTTTATTAGCCAAATGGCGAATGACAGGAAGTGGAACTTGCCGAAATTCCCACGTGAACCCTTAAATCTTTTCTACCAGAAGAATTAAAAGAAAAAAACGAGACAAACCTTTAGAGGCCGTGAGGTCTTGTTCTGACTATCAGTCAGGAAGCCATCAACTAGCCTACATACAACAGTTTGTAGTTCCTTCTCATCAAGACCACAAGTAGATTGGATCGGAAAGATTCTATGACACCATCTGCAACCACAAAATCGATGCATAGTAAGTAAGCAAGTCCTTTCAATAATAAAGACACAACCTTTGTAAAATTATTCAGAGAAACAAGGAATGGGCAAATTGCAAGATTATTCCCCTCAAATTTGACAGTTGTTCTTAATATAGTCTGTCACGTCTTACACCTCGACAACTTAAGTCCTCTAAAACACTATTCAGGCAAAGCTTTCATACATACGAAAAACTTTGAGAAAAGGACATACTGTGGTGATGGAACATTTCCACCTTCCAGAGATACAAATAAGTGTGAGAGAATGTCGCGAACAGCAACATCTACACCAACTGGAAAGGTAAGAAGTAGCAATCCGCTCTTAGTTAACTTTACGAGAGAAAGTGTACTGCTTGTTTCAGTTTTCGTGTCCAAACCTGCAAATACCCGGAAAACAACCGTCTCAGAAACTATCTGAAGTTACTGTACCCTGTATAATAAAACCATAGAAAGAAAAACACAAGTGGAAATAAGAGGGTAGCCTATCAACATGTTTTTTTTTTTATTTTTATAACCTTTTTCCGCTGACTCGTTAACAGCAATTGTGCCTTCAGGAAGATTTTCTATTTCTCCCTCGATGTCTTTGCATATCTTCCTCTTCTTAGCCGACACTGTTGCATCTGAACTGTCAATACATTCAGCTTCAACACCACCGGAATATCTGATGAACTGTTGTGAAAACTAACAACAACTCGTTTCAGGTAAAACTTATAGGTAAAAACAATGTCAAATGCACAGCCCAACAAAAGAATAAGAACTTATGAGTTTTCACTGACACAGCCATTGTCTCAGTATAAAAATTTATGAAAATCAGACTTAAAACATAATATGAGTCGAAAACAAAAAGGATGATTAGGAGTTGTAAATAGGCAATTAGGCATCACAATGAGATCAGGTATATGCAACACTGTAAAAATGCAGTATAAACAAGACATACAAGTTTCGCAATAAACGAAATCCCAAAACAGTAAGAACATAAACAATAAAAGGTAATGTAGAACACTTATGCAGATTGCACAGAATCATGGAGTCATAAGAGCCATAGCTTCAAAGCATCTAATTCAAATTCCACTAGTCAGCTAAAATAAACTACACCCTCTAACTCTGAATATGGTTCAATGAATCAGTAAATAGTAAATATGCATTCTATATCTATCAGGTGACTGGAAACAAAAAGAAAGATAAAATTGAAGAAAACTAAGACATTACCTTTCCTAAGATGGACATGGCTTCTTTTGTTGCACTCTTTTCCCTCTCTACAAAATTCAAATATACAATCATTTATAGTCCGCAACTGAATAAAAAAAAAAAAAAAAAAAAAAAAGATAGGCATTCAAGGTAGAAAATAGTGAAAGGGGGGACTGACTGATAGGGCAAGTAATAAGGAATCCAGAATGGGAATGGCGGAGAAGAGAAGAAGGAGCTTTGTAGTCAAAACGAGGCATGCTTATCACACCAGAATGCTGCTCCCATGGCTTCATCTCCTCCTTTTCTTTAATTGTTACTCCACTTTCATGTCTTCCTTCTCCGATTTCTTCAGTGTGCTCTCCTTTTTCTGGGATTCCCATTTAGCTTGATTGAATTTCTTGAGGAATGAATGATTATTAAGCTTGGCGTTTTTTGCTCCGGTTGATTATTTAGGTTTCAGCTGCTTTGTTATGGTGGTGTCTGAACAATAAAACAAAAATACTCCCTCCCTTTCTTTTAATAATTTTTTAATACACGGATTAATAAAAAATATTATTTTCTCAACAAACGCCGTCCTTAACTGGGAACCGGAACCGGCCCGGAATCGGCGGTTCCAACAGCTATTTTTTTATTTTTTATTTTAATTTTTCAACCATTTCAAATTATCCTATAAATACCCTTTTATTTTTCACAATTTTACTCACACTTATCTTCATCTCAATTCTATATTTCTACTTCTATAATCTCAAATTCAATTCTACATTTGTAATCAATTTTGTTTAGTTGTTAACAACAACAATCAAATTTATTTTACAAAACCGAATTTTGAAATTGTTTTGATTTAATCGTTTACTTCAATCCGGTTTAGTTATAAGTAAATTTGGTTAGTCTTTTTATCAACCTTTTTTTTTAATAATTGTAATCTTTTTTTTTTTGCTCCATTTTGTAATCAAGTTTGTTTAGACGTTAAAAACAACAATCAAATTTACGTTACAAGACCGATATTTGAAGTTGTTATGATTTAATCGTTTACTTCAATCCGGTTTTACTTACAAGTAAATTTGGTTTTTTTTTTATAACTTTTTTTTATAATTGAAAACTTTTATTTAGAGTTTGTAAAATGTCGGGGAGGGGAGAATCGTCGTCACGAGCACGTCAAAATGTTACTTTCCGTGGTGACACCGTTGAAGATAACGAGTCTCATAATAACGATGATGATGACGATGATGTATTTTCGACTAGTGCCCGTCCTAGACAAGGACGTGGTGGGACTATAAGACCACCACGTCGTGCTCGTGCATGTCCGTCTCCCGAGTCAGTCAATTTATCGTGTAATCAAATTACCCAAGAAGGAACACATGATACAAAGTTAAAATCGAGAATTTTTACGGAATTTTTCACAAAGGTTCTTCGGACTGATGAATTAGGACTATCTAAACCCGGAAAGTATTTCTATGGGGTGTGTAGATTTTGTGGCGCTAAATACGAATTCATTTCGGGTGGATGCGTAAACACACATGATGAGGAAACACCCGGAAAAATTGGAAAACAACCCGTCTCAATGCCAGCTAAACATGCCGAGCTCCAGCGGAGGTAACATTTCTCCACTTTTTACTTACACTCGTGATATTTGTAGAGATCTAACCACGGATGTTGTTGCGGGGTTAGGCCTTTCTTTTAGCCTTCCCGGTAATCCTCTTTATGAAAGTTACGTACAACATGCTTTGCAACCGGCTTTTACCCGTATCCCTTGTACAACATTCACTAGGGATTTTAAAAAGAAATATACTAAACGAAAAAATATTATAAAGGAAAGTTTGATGAATAATAAATTCCGAGTATGTATATGTGCCGATATTTGGTTGGATGAGAGGACAAAAAATGATTACTTGGGCGTGACGTGTCACTGGATTGACAACGGTTGGATAGTCCAAAAAAGGTTAATTGCTTTTCGTTTATTTAACGAAGCTCACAATGCTTCTAACACTGCATCTTTATTAGTTGATATTTTTACCGAATACGAATTAAAAAATAGAGTTTTTTCTATTTCGTTTGACAATGCTTCAAACAATGCTGATTCTATTCCCGAGTTATCCCGGATTTGTGAACCACTTTGTAGCGGTGAATTTTTTCATGTTAGATGTTTATGCCATATTTTAAATTTATGTGTACAAGAAAGTCTAAAAATTTTAGACCATAATATTACTTCGATAAAAACTTCTATTGCATATGTGTTAGCTAGAAATACTATTGGAAGAAAATGGTATAAATATTGTAAAGATAGAGGTCATCGTCCTATCAAACTGCCGCAAGATGTACCGCATAGGTGGAACTCCACCTATGATCTTTGGAAAAAAACAAACAAAATTAAAAATATTTTTTGTGTTTTTTTAGATGAACATTGTCCTAGCGATTACCGTTTGCTTCCCCATATTTGGGTCACATGCAAGAAAGTGATGGATGTTTTTGAATTATTCAAAAAATTTACTGAATTATTTTCAAGATGTTATCAACCCACATCTCATTTAGTCTTGCCTGCTAGTGTAGAAATGACTGACGAGATTCAAATCTTGGAACACGACCCTACATTATTTCAATGTTTTGGGCCGATGAAGGAGAAATGGAATAAGTACATGTTGCGTATTCCTGACACTTATCTCATTTCATCTTTTCTCGACCCTCGTATAAAACTATTAGGTGTATCTACCATGTTAAATGCTTACTATGATGCTTTGTCTAATGAATATAATGTACCCCCGGTAGATTATTTAGTTGAAGTAGATAGACTTGAAAATTTATTAAACACTTTGTATGTTGAATATGAGAGCATGTATGGATTGAGAAACGAAGCGGTTCCCAATCCATCCGCAAGTCTGTCTACTAACCATGCGGTGTCCTACGGGGAATTCAAAAAGTTTTGTATAAAATTAATTCGAAACGACAGAAGGGATCGACAACACCATCCGATCAGCGTTCAGAGATCACCAAATATGTGAACACAACATTTGAAGTCAGTCAAACTACTAGCTATGATTTTGACTTCGACATATTGAAGTGGTGGAAGAGACATGCTAAAGATTTTCCAGTGCTGTCAATGATGGCAGTCGAGTTTTTAAGTTGCCCTGTTTCGACTGTATCTGTTGAACGAGCTTTTAGCATCGCAGGAAACGTGCTTACGGATAATAGATGTTCGCTTCATCCCACCGCTTTAGAGAAGCAAATGTGTTGTCTTGATTGGGTAAGAACCGAGAAGAGAATTCAAGACATGGAGTCATCATATGAGTCACAGTTCGAAGTCAGTGACACTGAAACTTCACAGGGAGGAACAATCGCTCGAAATACCAACGTCGATAATTTTGAAGATGTTTCCGATTAATGGTATGTGATTTATATCTTATACTTATATACTTGTAACATTTAAGAAACCAAACTTATTATACAACATATATAATCAATTTACTTTAAAACCTAATAAAAACTATTAAAAAAAACTATAGAACTACGTTCGCTTTGATTTTTTATATGTGTTGTGTCTCGGACACAATTACATATAAAAGATACGGAGACAACGATTTTTTGGTACAAACATTAAAAAAAATAACTTAAAATTTATTTCTTACTTGTATACACTATATATCTAACGTAGTTTTTTTATAAACAATAATTTTATATACTTGTAACATTTAAAAAACCAAACTTATTATACAACATATATAATTAACTTACTTTAAAACCTAATAAAAAAACTATAGAACTAGGTTAGCTTTGATTTTTTTTTTATGTGTTGGGTCTCCGAAATGATTACATATAAAGCTATGCAGAAAACCGATTTTTTGGTACAAGCGTTTAAAAAAATAACATAAAATTTATATTTTACTTGTATACAATATATATCTAACGTAGTTTTTTTATAAACGAAATTTGTTTATACTCATAACATTTAAGAAACCAAACTTATTTTACAACATATATAATTAAGTTACTTTAAAACCTAATAAAAGTTATAAAAAAAAACTATAGAACTAAGTTGGCTTTGATTTTTTTTATATGTCTTGTGTTTCCGACACAATTACATATAAAAAATATGTAGGCAACCGATTTTGCGGTACAAATGTTAAAAAAATAACTTAAAATTTATATTTTACTTGTATACAATATATATCTAACGTAGTTTTTTTATAAACAATAATTTTTTATACTCGTAACATTTAAGAAACTACCCTAAAAAACATTTAAGAAACCAAACTTATTATACAACATATATGATCAACTTATTTTAAAACCTAATAACAAACTACAAAAAAGACTATAGAACTACGTTCGCTTTGATTTTTTTATATGTGTTGTATCTCCGATACGATTACATATAAAAAATACGTAGGCGAATTTTTTCGGTACAAGCGTTTACAAAATAACTTAAATTTTCTATCTTACTTGTATACAATATATATCTAACGTAGTTTTTTAATAAACAATAATTTTTTATACTTGTAACATTTAAAAAACCAAACTTATTATACAACATATATAATCAAATTACTTTAAAACCTAATAAAAAAACTATAGGTGTAATTTCTCTTTGATTTTTTTATATGTGTTGTGTCTCCGACACGATTACATATAGAAGATACGTAGCAACTAATTTTTCGGTACAAGCATTTAAAAAATAACTTAAAATTTATATTTTACTTGTATACAATATATATCTAATGTAGTTTTTTTTATAAACAATAAATATTTATACTAATAATATTTAAGAAACCAAACTTATTTTACAACATATATAATCAACTTACTTTAAAACCTAATAAAAAAACTATAAAAAAAACTATAGAACTACGTTCGCTTTGATTTTTTTATATGTGTTGTGTCTCCGACACGATTACATATAAAAGATACGTAGGCAATCGATTTTTCGGTACAAGCGTTTAAAAAATAACTTAAAATTTATATTTTACTTGTATACAATACATTTCTAACATAGTTTTTTTTTATAAACAATAAATTTTTATACTTGTAACATTTAAGAAACCAAACTTATTATACATTATATAACATATATAATCAACTTATTTTAAAACCTAATAAAAAAAAATAATAAAGACTATAGAACTACGTTCGCTTTGATTGTTTAATATGTGTTGTATCCCGACACGATTACATATAAAAGATACATAGGCAACCGGTTTTTCGGTACAAGCGTTTAAAAATATAACTTAAATTTATATCTTATTTGTATACAATATATATACGTAGTTTTTTTTATAAACAATAATTTTTTGTATTTGTAACATTTATGAAACCAAACTTATTATACAATATATATAATCAACTTACTTTAAAACCTAATAAAAAAACTATGAAAAAATATAGAACTATGTTCGTTTTAATTTTTTTATATGTGTTGTGTCTCCGACGCGATTACATATAAAAGATACGTATGCAACAATTTTTTCGGTACAAGTGTTCAAAATATAACTTAAATTTTCTATCTTACTTGTATACAATATATATATATATATATATATATATATATATATATATATATATATATATATATATATATATATATATATATATATATATATATATATATATATATATATATATATATATATATATATATATATATATATAACGTAGTTTTTTTATAAACAATAATTTTTTATACTTGTAATATTTAAGAAACCAAACTTATTATACAACATATATAATTAACTTACTTTAAAACTAATTAAAAACTATAAAAAAAAAAAAAACTATACAACTACGTTCGCTTTGATTTTTTTCTATGTGTTGTGTCTCCGATACGATCACATATAAAAGATACGTCGGCAACCGATTTTTCGGTACCAGCGTTAAAAAAAATAACTTAAAATTTATATCTTACTTGTATACAATATTCCAACGTAGTTTTTTAATAAACAATAAATTTTATACTTGTAACATTTAAGAAACCAAACTTATTATAGAACATATATAATCAACTTACTTTAAAACCAATTATAAAATTAAAAAAAAAATTATAGAAGTACGTTCGCTTTGATTTTTTTATATTACAGTTGAATGCAATTATTAATAATTTGTTATTATAATTGATAAGAATAAGTAATTTTTCAAAATATAAAAAAATTTATGATTTTTTTGAAACATGATCTGAAGCGTGAAGGAACCGTGTGACCCATGGAACAATGAGAACCGTAGAACCGCCGGTTCCAACACCCGAACCATCGGTTTGGTGAACCGCCGGTTCCAAACCGTTTTGAACCAGCAGTCAAAAGGAACCGCCGGTTCCGGTTCCGGTTCCATCCGGGTGGTCCAAAGGGTCAGGCCTAGCGGTATGGGCAATGGTTCTTAACCCGAAGATTCCGGGCTTGAGTCCCAATGAGGACAATATGCGTGCGTGTGTATATTTCCTTTTCGTAAAAAATAAAAATTGCATATTTGATAATAAATCTATTTAGAAAATATGGAAAATTAGGGATAAGGACACAATCTGAAATATTTTTAAGTAACAGGACAACTACATATTTTTTATAGGGAGAAGGACAACCGCATAATTTTTATAGCGAGAAGGACAAACAAATGAATCCCGAAAATCGGTGAATCTCCCAAAGAATCCCGAAATCGGTGAATTTCGACGGTGAATTTCGATAGTGAATCCCGAAAATCGGTGAATTTCGACAATGAATTTTGAAAATTAGTGAATTTCGACAGTGAATTTCGGCAATGAATTTAAACAAATGAATTTCGAACACAAGTGAATTTCGACAAATGAATAAATAGTTTTGTCCTTTATGCAAAAGTTTCAAAAGACTGTCCTTCTACTCAATTGATGAAATATTTCTGTCCTTCTCCCTCATTCCCCCTAGAAAAAAAGATAATTTTTCAGATATAAGAATAAAATTTTGAAAAAAAGAAAGAAAGATAGACTTGTTTATGTCAAGATAGAGTTATAGTAGTTAATTTAAAATGTTAAGTTTATTGATCGGCTTTTTCTAAGTGTCCAATCTCACCGACAGTGTACCGGGTCAACTGTAGCCTAGAATTGGTGAGTCAAGGTCGTATCCCACAGGGAATCTGGTCGAGTACCAAAGTCGGTCTCGTCCCTAGTTTAGGTCAACACAAATATTGAACGTGGTGATTTGTCAGATCACCGGTTCTACAAACTAAATATACACAAAACAAAGATTTTAAACTATATAAAAGAGATAGCCGAGCTATGATCCAATCAACTACTCTCTAAGCCTAACTCGTTTCCGGAAGTGTTTCGACAAACTCTAATGTTCTCGGCATCGTTGAAGGGTGTCGTCTCCTATATCCGAAACTAAGCGCCAATTTCAACAACCTAGTTTCCTATGTCGAATTCAACAGTCCGCTGACCGGATTTAACTGACCCGACACGGTCTACGCTCTATGAGACGCTCGTTAACAACGATATAAACCTCACACACGAAACCGAATCTGAACAACTCAGTCGGTTTTACACGGTGATCCTAGAACCCCTTTTCCCGTATCCTCTCGCAAAATACATATGTAAAGAAGACGCGTGAAATACGATTATCGAGTCGCGAGTTCAATAAAAGTCATTTACGAATAAGTTCTAGAACGATAACAACACCGAGAATCTAACAATCATAACATCAAAACATTTCAATCAACGAGCTAAGGATTCGATTTCATAGACTATCACATAACTCAACTATCGGGCTATTAGCTACTCATTCTAACAACAAAAACAACAAGAAATCAACAACAAAGCTAAACAAAAGCAAGATTGAAAACAAGAGCAAGAAAGGAAAAAGAAATACCGAATATATTATGCCATAGAAAATCGATCCACCGAACGAAATCCCGTCAATAACGCGTCAAGCTATCTCCGAGATCCTCCGGATTACAACAATCTACAACTAATCTAAGCTAATATACCTCTAACTAATCTAAGCTAAGAAAAGATGAAGAAAAACGCTGAAAATGCTGAAAAAATCGATCTAAAAGAGGAGAGAACCGATCTAGATCAAATGGGGGGGTATTTATAGTGTTTTTGCAGATCTGACTGTTAGGCGTGCGCCTAGAAAACCTTAGGCGCACGCCTAGCTCACTGAAATCACGTACTGAAACATTTGGCCTTCTTAGGCGCGCGCCTGGCTGACACACCCTTAGTAAATAGGCCATAACTTTGTGTGTAGACCTCCAAATTGAGTGATTCAAAATGCGTTGGAAAGCTAATGAAATTGTCTACAACTTTCATGAAGATGTCCAGCCCAGAAAATGCCTCCAAGGTGGATCAAAATGCAGATCAATGGAAGGTATGGTTGTAGTACCACCGCGTTTTGATCCGTTTGAACGTTTAAGCTTCGGGCACATGTTCCAATCCTCGTAACTCGCATTCCAGCCTTCTCGAACACCTAATACCTGTACAAAATCACAACAAATACCACACATAATCCCTACAGGACACTAGGGTGACCGAGAGTATAGTAAATTACACCGAAAAAGACCGAGGATCCCGGACTTTACGTCCTAGGTCCCGAAATGATAACCAAGGTGTAAATACATCAAAATACAACCAAATGTCTCAGAAAACATATAAAACGAGGTATAAACGGGGTATAATTACATAGAAAATGATAGCCAATTTGACTCTCATCAACTACCCCCTACTTAGCTTTTGCTCGCCCTCGAGCAAAAATGAGCGATTCAAAAATAAAGATGGAGTCAACATTGCAATCATACATCTAGTCTATAAGAATTGAAATGGTAAAACACAAGTAAATGACACAAATGCATAAGATTTAAGTTCTACCTTGTATCGAGAAAATAACGTGTGTGTGTGAAGAGCTTCTTCAACATTTATCACCAATGACCGGTTTAGATTATAGACGTATAATGTACCGAGGCTACACCATAGGCTTATACGTCGTAAACATCTCCACTAATCGAGGTCAATCAAAGTCTAGTACGGTCGAGCAGGACTTGAAGGGTTATAATGTTAAGCTAGGGTCGGGGCTAACGAAAAGATATTTACGATAAAATGGAAAAGAGAGGGTGCAAAAGAGCTTTAACCGAGATATATACACAAAACGCGGTTATCACTTCGCCTTCAATCTTTCCAAATATTTACACCTCCGGAGTCCAAACCCTAACCTTAACTTCATAATATACAATACCACACAACACTTTAGTCCACTTTTTGGACTTATAACAAACTATAAATATGTACATTTACCACTTCTGTTTCTTTTCTTTTCTTTTTCTCTTTTTTTTTTTTTTTTTTTTTCTCCTTATATACATCAAAATTCCGAACAAAACGAAACCGACACATTGTTACACTCCTCGTACCGAAATAACTCGGAAATCATGACTCCATACCATTACTTACGTCTCAACAATACCTCGCAACATCGTAAAAATGTGCGGAACAAACAAGCTCAATTGCAAGGTAGTCAAGGATATGTAGACCGAAATAAAAGCTAAGGGCATTGGTAATTATGAGTTAGTAGCACAAAAGGTTAGTTCGGGTGGCGGTCTAACCACCCTACAAAAGGCTGAGAGGGGTAACTGAGGATATACATATAAGGGATGGAATTTGGCTCTGATCGGGTCAAAGAAATGCCATAACCGTCATCCCGTACCTAACCAAGACCGACCTTTCTATTTCGCCTCGAAGTTACTAATATAAGTTCTAGGTAACCGGGTCATTAATAGCTACCATAATCGTTCACTAGTCAAGGTGATTCATGAAGTCGAAGCTAACGTGATAGAACTATTCCATTCTCAATACAAGATCCCAACTCAAATAAAATGCATCTATACAATAACTAGATGTTTAATCAAAGCAATACTATAGGCTCAATGTATCAAAATCAATGTCAAAGCCATCAAAATTCTCAGAATCTGACTAATTTAAACTAAAGGGATAACAATCGCTAAGTATAACTCGTTCGACATGAATACGGGACATTTAAGCTAAACTAACCACCCCCTACTTTAAAACGAAACACGAAGGATAAGGGTAGAAAAGTTAGCTTACAACCGGAAAATGGTGCGAGTACGATCACGTGGCATCCGTAGAAAGTCCTCCCGGGGTACCCGTGCTAATATCAACGAAACAACAACTATACGAGACACACGGTATGGAGATATCAAAAAATGAAAAATAGACGGATCACCATGATTCATCAAAAACTAAAAACACCACACTAACCCCCAATAATACACACTACTTTCGGGTTATATCACAACAAAATTTACCCGAATACACACTAAAGAAACACGGTGAAACACGAGGGAATGAAAAAGCAATAAAAACACATTCGAGTTTGAAGTCCTCGGCTCGACTTTCTACCCCCAACTATGTCAAGGATAGCTATACCAAAGGAGAGCAAACCGTTGCTTCTCCCTACCAAAATCATAGGAATTGAGCACCCCTTGAAAATGAAACAAAAGAAATATGGGGCTCAATCCCCACCACCATGAATGGTTCGATGAGTCCATTGCACAGAACAACGAACTCACTTTCCCCGAAGGATCCATTAACTACAAACCAAGGAAACAACACGAACACAATCACGGTATCAAGTCACTACCACTACCAGAGTAGATGGTGTGACACTTCAACAAAAACAAATAAAAACAAACTATACATAGAAAATAAATAAGAAAACGACCTAATCCTAAGAACTCAACTAACTTACAAGATATCAACCCGATTCCCCGGCAACGGCGCCAGAAAGCTTGATCCCCGGCAACGGCGCCAGAAAACTTGATCGGCCTTTTCTAAGTGTCCAATCTCACCGGCAGTGTACCGGGTCAATCGTAGCCTAGAATTGGTGAGTCAAGGTCGTATCCCACGGGAATCCGGGTCGAGTACCAAAGTCGGTCTCGTCCCTAGTTTAGGTCAACACAAATATTGAACGTGGTGATTTGTCAGATCACCGGTTCTACAAACTAAATATACACAAAACAAAGATTTTAAACTATATAAAAGAGATAGCCGAGCTATGATCCAATCAACTACTCTCTAAGCCTAACTCGTTTCCGGAAGTGTTTCGACAAACTCAATGTTCTCGGCATCGTTGAAGGGTGTCGTCTCCTATATCCGAAACTAAGCGCCAATTTCAACAACCTAGTTTCCTATGTCGAATTCAACAGTCCGCTGACCGGATTTAACTGACCCGACACGGTCTACGCTCTATGAGACGCTCGTTAACAACGATATAAACCTCACACACGAAACCGAATCTAAACAACTCAGTCGGTTTTACACGGTGATCCTAGAACCCCTTTTCCCGTATCCTCTCACAAAATACATATGTAAAGAAGACGCGTGAAATACGATTACCGAGTCGCGAGTTCAATAAAAGTCATTTACGAATAAGTTCTAGAACGATAACAACACCGAGAATCTAACAATCATAACATCAAAACATTTCAATCAACGAGCTAAGGATTCGATTTCATAGACTATCACATAACTCAACTATCGGGCTATTAGCTACTCATTCTAACAACAAAAACAACAAGAAATCAACAACAAAGCTAAACAAAAGCAAGATTGAAAACAAGAGCAAGAAAGGAAAAAGAAATACCGAATATATTATGCCGTAGAAAATCGATCCACCGAACGAAATCCCGTCAATAACGCGTCAAGCTATCTCCGAGATCCTCTGGATTACAACAATCTACAACTAATCTAAGCTAATATACCTCTAACTAATCTAAGCTAAGAAAAGATGAAGAAAAACGCTGAAAATGCTGAAAAAATCGATCTAAAAGAGGAGAGAACCGATCTAGATCAAATGGGGGGTATTTATAGTGTTTTTGCAGATCTGACTGTTAGGCGTGTGCCTGAAAACCTTAGGCGCACGCCTAGCTCACTGAAATCACGTACTGAAACATTTGGCCTTCTTAGGCGCGCGCCTGGCTGACACACCCTTAGTAAATAAGCCATAACTTTGTGTGTAGACCTCCAAATTGAGTGATTCAAAATGCGTTGGAAAGCTAATGAAATTGTCTACAACTTTCATGAAGATGTACAGCCCAGAAAATGCCTCCAAGGTGGATCAAAATGCAGATCAATGGAAGGTATGGTTGTAGTACCACCGCGTTTTGATCCGTTTGAACGTTTAAGCTTCGGGCACATGTTCCAATCCTCGTAACTCGCATTCCAGCCTTCTCGAACACCTAATACCTGTACAAAATCACAACAAATACCACACATAATCCCTACAGGACACTAGGGTGACCGAGAGTATAGTAAATTACACCGAAAAAGACCGAGGATCCCGGACTTTACGTCCTAGGTCCCAAAATGATAACCAAGGTGTAAATACATCAAAATACAACCAAATGTCTCAGAAAACATATAAAACGAGGTATAAACGGGGTATAATTACATAGAAAATGATAGCCAATTTGACTCTCATCATTTATCTTCATTCCTTTTTTATCATTATTTTTTAGAATAAAATTAATATCATTGTATTCTATAATTGGATTCATTCTAGTGTGAAAGAAAGAAAAAGAAAAAAAAAAGACTATCAATTCAGAGTTTTTCCCTTTTGTATTTGAGCCAATAAATGCATTTGCTGCAATTAAAAATCTATAAATGGATAGGAATAGACACTCGAAATGATTTTAATTGCCCAAGTTCCATCAAGTGATGTCTTTGTAAATAATTTGAGGTTTTTTTATTTTTTTTATTTTTTTTTATTTTTTTAACGAAATATTTTGAGTTTTCAGATCGGGCCTTTAAGGAATCCAATTAAATTTATATTAAACGTGTTTGAGTAATGAAATTAACAGAAAGATGAATTCTCCGTGACTCCGTTGTAGGAGATGAAGAACTGATGGATAAGTTTTTCATTAAGAGATAAGGTTTACAGCTACAATTATACATATAAAGCTTGACACACTTTCCTATAAAACAGAATCTAGTGTGTCTCTCTATAAGGCTACCAAGTGTCTCATCTAAACATTCTTACACTTGGACACTAATATAACTTATTATTTTCGGCACCTCCCAAACGAAAATGTGAATAAACTACATTGAGTTTGCTCTTTAACTTGTCAAACACTGAAATGGACAAAGGCTTGGTGAATATGTCGGCAACTTGTTCACTGTTTGGTATGTAACACACTTTGATCTTCTTCTCAAGGACCATGTTCCTAATAAAGTGAACATCCATTTCAATGTGCTTTGTCCTAGCATGATAGACCGGATTTTGAGCCAAGCTAGTTGCCCATGTATTGTCAAACCACGGTATTGGTACAGAAGGTAACCTGAACTTCATTTCCTGTAATAGTTGGACTATCCACTGAATTTCTGCACCCAAATTGGACGAGGCCCTATTCTCAGATTCACAGCTAGACCTTGCTACTACAGACTGCTTCTTTGAGCTTCAAGTGATTAAAGAGTTCCCAAGGTATACACAATAGCCTCTTGTTGATTTTCTATCTGTAGGACAAGCTGCCCAGTTAGCATCAGTGAAACCATGTAAGTGCAGCTTCGGGTCATTGATGGGAACAAAATGCAGACCATGAGTCGGTGTCCCTTGTACATACCTCAGAAGTCTCTTTAAGGCATGCCAGTGGCTAGTATAAGAATCTTGCATGAATTGACTCAAGACATTCACACTGTATGCAATGTCTGGCCTTGTGGATGTTAGGTACTATAGTGCCCCAATTGCACTTCTGTAGAGACTAGGATTAGCAAGGGGTTCACCATGTTTTGGGGCAAGGTGTTTGCCAGGCACCATAGGTGTTGGACAGGGCTTAAGATATTGCATATTCATTCTTTTTAAGGGTTGTGAGGCATAGTAGGACTGGTTCAGGTACAGTCCAGTAGAATCTCTGGATACATGCATCCCTAAGAAATGTGACACCTATCCTAGATCTTTGAGAGAAAATCTTGAATCCGGCAATCTGATAAACTTTTGAATCAAAGATGAGGAATTCCTGTCACAAGTATGTCATCAACATACACTAAAACAAAAAGAACTTGAGTCTTAAAACTGAACATAAACAAAGATGTGTCTGACACAGACTGAGTGAAACCCCACTTCAACATCTGTGACCTCAAAGCATCAAACCAGGCCCTTGGGGCTTGTTTAAGACCATGGAGTGCCTTTTTCAGCTTACAAACATACTGAGGCTTTGTTGTGTCAATAAAGCCTTCTGGTTGATCCATGTACACAGGCTCATGTAGATGTTCATTAAGGAAAGCATTATTTATGTCAATCTGGTTCACATGCCAATTGAAAGAGACAGCAAGAGTAAGTATGACTCTTATGGTGGAAGATTTTACCACAGGACTGAAAGTTTCAGAGTAGTCCACTCCATAGTGCTGACTGTACCCCTTTGCCACCAATCTTGCCTTATACTTCAGGACTGTTCCATCAGGTTTCAATTTAACTTTGTAAATCCATATGTTTCCAAATACAGACTTTCCTGCTGGTAGAGGCACCAATTCCCAAGTTTCATTTTGCATAAGAGCCCTAAATTCTTCACTCATAGCATGTCTCCATTCAGTGCGGTCTAATGCCTCAGACACGCTATTTGGTTATGTGGAAAATGAGTGAGCATTGACAATAGCTGTTGAATACACTTTTGTTTTGAATATCCCACTTTTAGACTTGGTTTGCATAGGATGATGTTTTACTGGTGGTGGTGCAGGTGACTCGGGTGCATCTGTGTGATCAGTGTCAGGACTTGTCTGATCATGTATACTGTGATCTTGTGCAACTGGTGATTGATCATTCACAGTGGGAACTAGTGACTTGTCTATGGGACTTGGTGTTTTGCAGGGTGTATGTATAGGAGTAACATAAACAGAAGAAGAAACAGGAGATACCTGACTGTCTGCATTCTCAGTTGTCATCCTCAGGATATCAGTGTGCCCCTCTTCCTGAGTGGATGAAAGAGAAGGACAACAAGGGAATCAGTGACAACCACCCTAGAAGGGCCTTGAATAAAGCCATGAGCAAAAGGAAACATGGTCTTATCAAACACCACATTGTTAGAGATGTAAATCCTTCCACTGTTATCAAGACATTTGAAACCTTTATGACAGGGACTGAGACCAAGATTAACACATCTTTTACTGTGGAACTGGAACTTATATGTGTGATAAGGTCTTAAATTGGGGTACACAGCACAACCAAAGGTTTTGAGATGTTTATAATTTGGTGTTTTGTGAAAGAGGGCTTCAAAGGGTGAGATATTTTGTAGTGCAGGAGTAGGAAGGCAATTAATCAAGGAGACAACAGCTTGAAAAGCATGCCACCGGTACCTAAGTGGCATATAGGCTTGAGCCATAAGGGTTAGTCATGTTTCCACTATGTGTCTGTGCTTCCTCTCTGCCCTACCATGTTGGGCATGGTCATGAGGACAAGGGTGCCTAAACCAGATTCCCTCCTTATTCAATTACTCTTGAAGGGGGCTATATTCCCTTCCCCAATCAGATTGGAGGCACTTGATTCTACCAGAAAATTGAGTCTCGACTAAGGCCTTAAACTGTAGGAATGCAGAAAATGTTTCAGGCTTAGTTTTAAGAGGGTAAATCCAGGTATGTCTAGTATTATCATCAATAAAATGAATGTAGTAACTATAGCCTTCAATAGATTGCATAGGGGAAGGTCCCCACAAACTAGTATGCACAAGATCAAACATAAATGTTGCATGATAATTAGATAGAGGATGATATAAATTATGAGCTTTGCCAAATTGGCAAGATTCACAAAAAGATAAGTTGCTTTTCAAATTGACATTACAAAGGTTCAAAACAACTTAGAACTTGGCTAGATGGGTGGCCTAGTCTCCTATGCCACACATCAGCATTAGAGTCTAAATTATTACATCCACCAGGTCTACTAGACACAAGAAAACAAGTAGAATCAGAAATAGATGATTTGGAGTGAAGAGAGGTCTGTCTGCTGTGATTATGGGGCAGGCTGATCTGATATAGTCCATCTTGAAGTTGACCCCTGAGAAGCAGTATCCCTGTGTCTTTGTCCTTGACATCATAAAACAAACCATTAAACTCAATCATGATGGGATTATCAGACATTAATCTTGAAACACTAATCAAATTTTTTGTGATTTGTGGGACATGTAGGACATGCTTTAAGTGAAGACATGTGGTGTGTGCATGCGGCATAATATTACCAATGTGTGCTATTGTCAATTTTTCACCATTGCCTACAACAAGAGTATCCTCACCATTGTAATTGGATTTGATGCTCATGCTTCCCAGTTAGCATTTACATGGTTTGTGGCTCCACTGTCCAAGTACCATGCATTATCATTGACAGCTCCAGGAGTTGCTACATAGGCAGAAATTTGCTTTGGTGCTCCAGTGTTTATGTTGTTGACTGTCCCTTGAAAATCCTCTTCAAACGTGTGTCCAACACTCTAGAGCTGTGTGACCATTCTTGCCACAAAGTTGGCATGTCATGCCACTCCTACCAAAACTTTTGCCCTGACTTCTACCACCTCTACCTCTGCCATCTCTTGAGTTGCCTCTTCCTCTGTTATTGTTGTTGTTTGAGTTGGACCTTCCTCCTCTGTAACCAGACCCTTGTGAATAAGTAGCAAGATGAGCAGGTTGTCCTTGTGATGTTGTATTTCCAGTGGATACAATGGATTAAACCTGGCCGGCAATCTTTCATGGGTCAGGAGTTGAGATTGCACCTCAGGCCATGTAGGAGAACCAATCCTGGAAGTTATACTTACTATAACTGCTTCATAGTCTTTATCCAAACCTCCTAAAGCAGCCACGATTAACTCAGATTTGGAGATTGGATATCCTGCTGTAGCAAGTCCATCACTATAGGACTTCATCTGGGCAAGGTAATCACTCATGCTCTTTGAACCTTTATCAGACCTAGTTAAAGCATTCTTGTACTCCAACATCCTCGCCTTAGACTGATTATTAACAAAACTTCAAGGGTGGACCAAATCTAATGTGAAGTTTCACATCCCATGATTTCAACAATCACTTGCTCTGTGATAGAGCTCAGTAATCAACCAGATAGTAATTGATCTATAGCATCCCATTCTTCTACAGCCGGGTTAGGAATAGCAGCATACATACCTGTATTGGGTGACCTGGGTTTGGTGCCGAACATAAAACCTTTAAGTTTGTGACCACGCACAATAGGGAGAATAGTATAACACCAGATGAGATAATATCCCTTGTCAACTTGACATTACAGGTCTGATTAAGATGTCCATGGAAGGGAGAGGTAGATTGCAGCAACGTGCTGGGAGATGGTGACCTGTGTGGTGAAGGAAAAGATGGAAGTGTTAGTGGTAGTGTTTAGGGCCAAATTATAGTGATTTTCATATATATTTTATGAATCAATTTCCCCCATATATGGATTATTTTCATAGATATCGGGCCTTATAGTCAAATATTGAGTAAATGAGGTTTTTAATAGTTAAATATGAAAACGTATCGATTTTTATGTTTTTATATTATTTTGGAAATTATTACGTTTTGGTATGTTTTTGATATTTGTAGATACCCAATTGATGATGGAAAAGATGATCCTAAAAGGCTAAATTCGAGATGGAAGAGGATTAATTAAAGATATGGAAGAATAAAAGAGATAAGGAAAGAAATAAATCAAGATAAAGATGGAAAAATCAAGAAATTTGATTTCAAGTCAATATGAACGAGCGTCCATCCGGCGTACGAGCGTTCAATAGTGGACGGGCGTTTGGTGAAGTGAACGAGCGTCCTAGAAGAGATTGTACATTCGAGTCTCCGGACGCAAGGCCGAACGAGCGTTGACTCTCCGTCCAAGGCAAATGGACGGGCGTCCATGTATTCAAACGAGCGTCCGCCGCCGCCTTTGCCTAAACCGACTTAATCTTCTATTTAAACAGCCGTCGCCCCAACCCTAAGGGCATCCATATTTTTCTTCACATCAAAAAGAGAGCAGCCGCATCTTGAGAGTTTGAAGGCCGGAGCCTTGTGCTCGGGTGAACCGAGGTTAGATTAGGAGTAGATTATGTAGCTTTTCTTTTCGTTTCCATGGAGTTCAACCATTGTATCAAGACTATGTGAGTTTGATTTCTTTCAATTTATTTAATTCCAGTTTTTATTTCATGATCTTTAATTTAGTTTTGTATCTTTTCTATGTTTATGATGCCATGTGATTGAATCGGAAGATTAGTTTACTATTGATAGTTACAACATACGGAAGTTGAGTAACGTTAGATCACCATAGAAAGATAGGATCTTTAATCATTAATGATGACAAGTTAATCGGTTAATTTTCTAGGTTGTTAGATTCAATTATACGAAAGTAAACCTGAATCTACACCCGAGTTTTGTTTGGTAAATCAGTCTCAACACTCGAAAGATGAGAGATAGATAATTGAATTCACCTAAGAAATTAGGGATTCATAGCTTGAGAGATAAATTCGCTAAGAGATTAGGAGTTTATGTCTTGTGGAAAGGTGAAACCACAAATTGAATTGGAATCATGAATTGAACTAGGATTGAGATCACATAGGTTTGTGCATTATTTGATCCCATGTCTTTAGATTAGATTGTTTATTTTATTCCTTCGGTTAGATTATTTGAATTATTTTCTCGTTTCTATGTTTTATCTTTCGTTTATTTGTTTTCTTGAGTAGCAATTGGTAGGATTAATGGATTAGATTGAACATACCTTTTCCCCGTGGATCGATACCCGTACTTATCAAACTTTACTGGCAACAACCCGATGTTTTGGTCGGTTAGGAGTTAGTTTTGCATATAGGTTAGGGTTATAAATTTTCTTTTGTTATTGATGCAAAATCTCCCCAACAAAAGTGGCGCCGTTGCCGGGGAATAGGTGTCATGTTGAATCTAGTTTTGTTAGTTCTCGATTTTGTTACGTTTTATTTTTGTTTTTAATAAAAGTAGCGTTTAATAGATTGAGAGTTTTTATTTTGCCGTGTTTCGATGACCGTAGGGTTAAGAATGTGCAAAAGTTTTTTACTCAATCTGTTTTACGTGAAGTTTGTGTTTAGTTGTTACCTAGTCTAACCCCTGTGCTTTAATTTGATAAGGCTGCTGTGATCTGTGATGAATTGCTAAGTTTTAGGGTTGCTGTGTTAGTTCCTGCAAATCTGTGCATATTCGTTGTTTGGACGAGCGTCGTTTTGTTGGACGCCCGTCCGGTTATATCTCGCAGTGGACGAGCGTCTGTCTTGTTGGACGCCCGTCCGGAGCTGAAATTTGCAGTGAACGTTCGGTTGAAATTTGGAACGTTCGTCCGGGGTTGAACTCCAGGTGAACGCCCGTCCAGGTTCTGATTTTTCTTGATTTTATTTTCAATGCTTTATTTGATGTGGATTTTTCATTCGAGCTTCTGTGGCTAATTGATTTTTACATAGATGCCCTGAACTTATATGTTTTTACCTTTCCATCTATGAATCCATGTTAGATAATTGATCAATTCCTTATATATGATTCATCTAGGCATGTTATAGTGATTTGTCGGTTCTCGTAAGCTATAATCGTTTCTTATGGTTAATTAGTAGCTAATGTCGGTTCCCGTATGCTACATACCGCTCCGATGAATCTTTTAAGCTTTTAAGACTTACGTGCTTCCTTTGTTTTTATAGTTCATATGGGTAGCTACTGTCGGTTTTCCGTATGCTACGTCCTTTCTCCATATGAGTTATACCTGTTTAGATAGATGACTGTTGGTTTCCATAAGTCTATCACTTTCAATGAGTCTTAAAGCGCGTCTACACTGCATGCAATAGACAGCACTGTCGTTTATCGTAACCTGTCTTTATTTGGTAGACGTTTATTATATATATGTCGTGTTGCATATAGTGGGCTAGTTTTCTTTCTTTTATTTTCTTTTTATTTTTGCATATCATTTAGTTGCATGTCATCTGGTTGCATTGTCTTTCTATTTTTCCTTTATTTTTCTTGAGCGTAGTTAACTGTCGGTTTCCGTAATACTACCTCATTTTTATTTTGTTTCTGCACGGGCCGTAGTCACTGTAGGGTTTCAGACCGACCTGATCACACTAAGCCTTGTCGAAAGTTTTTTTTAGGTTTTTCATTTCATATATAGATTGCATTTTCATGTAGTTGCACCTAGCCTACGAGTTTGTGATATTTTCATGTATATGTGTCCATCTTTATGTGAGCATAATTTGAATATCTCTATGATCCATTTCTTCATGTGCTTTATATATGTAATCTTTTCTTTTTCCCCGAAGACTCTTTTTGCACTAATCAAGTCTGCAGGATACTTTCTATAGCGATTGTGCACTTTAAAGATGTATTCGCTTGTCCCGTGATGCTCCACACGCCTCATCGAGCTATGCAAGCAATCCTGGTTCTTGTTGGTTCCTCCGAATTGCTAGCATCCAATCAGCTAAGTTCTCTATTTGTTTTATTTCTGTATAACTTGAGGACAAGTTGCAATCTAAGTGTGGGGGAAGGGATAGATGATTTATGTGTCTACTTTCGTTTGCTCATATTTTTAGTATTTCTATGAAAAGTGCTTAATTTTTGTTTTGTCCCGAGTAGACAAAGGCATATCTTTGCTTGAGTTTATATCATTTTTGCTATATTCTGTATATTTAGTAATTTTAGTTGTTTCACCCGACACTCTTTTTCACATGCCATAGTAAATGATGAGCTAAATGTTGAAAGCCTACCCCATTTTAGTTGGAGATTTTTGATGATTATAGCATGTTTCTTTGCTTATGTACAATTCTTGAAAAGTTTAGTAGTTTGTATTCCAGGGATTAAAGTATGACATACTTGTGAATATCTAGAAGTTTGAATGTGTTAAGTGAAACGTGATTAAGTCTTTGCAATAGTAATAAATTGTTTACTTGAGGTGTTATGCTCGGTTGGTCTGTGCTACTAGAAAATAATCTTTTCCACTGCCAGCCAGAAATCTCTAAGTAAACATAATTGTAATTGTGTGTGTCGGAAGCTGGTCGATGATTTGAGTGCGGTAAGGCATTATCTCGAAATGTCCTATTCCACTATGATGACCAAAAGCTCACGACAAATGAGCGCTTATAGTCGCCTTATGATTGGAGTAAGGTAGGGGATTATCTTGAAATGTCCTATTCTGCTATGAGGGCAAAAGCTTATTCTGATGTGTGTTAGAAAAGTGTGAAAAAAGTGAAAATATTGAAATATATTATTATGAATAAGTAAGGGCTTAGTTATCGTCGACCTTATCCCCAGTATAAACTGAGAGATATGTTGTAGGGATTATCCTCTGAGTCTGTCAGAAATGTTTTAGATATTCTCTACTATTTCTTTCCGGGATATGTATGTTTTGTAAAGTGCCTGTTATAATTTTTGAATATTTCTAACTTAGATGGGAAACCGGGCTAGTTTTGGTTTGAATAACTTTCAAATTGTGGAACTTAGTGGAAATTTATTATGGCTATGCACACACTACACGGGTGAACTTCTAAGTTATTGAATATACTTCATATTTGTATGGATGTTTATTTGTCTCGAGCTTGACTTTGTTTTGTTTTGCTCGAGGACGAGCAAAAGATAAGTGTGGGGGTGTTGTTTAGGCCAAATTATAGTGATTTTCATATATATTTTATGAATCAATTTCCCCCATATATGGATTATTTTCATAGATATCGGGCCTTATAGTCAAATATTGAGTAAATGAGGTTTTTAATAGTTAAATATGAAAACGTATCGATTTTTATGTTTTTATATTATTTTGGAAATTATTACGTTTTGGTATGTTTTTGATATTTGTAGATACCCAATTGATGATGGAAAAGATGATCCTAAAAGGCTAAATTCGAGATGGAAGAGGATTAATTAAAGATATGGAAGAATAAAAGAGATAAGGAAAGAAATAAATCAAGATAAAGATGGAAAAATCAAGAAATTTGATTTCAAGTCAATATGAACGAGCGTCCATCTGAAGCAGACGAGCGTTCAATAGTGGACGGGCGTTTGGTGAAGTGAACGAGCGTCCTAGAAGAGATTGTACATTCAGAGTCTCCAGACGCAAGCTGAACGAGCGTTGACTCTCCGTCCAAGGCAAATGGACGGGCGTCCATGTATTCAAACGAGCGTCCGCCGCCGCCTTTGCCTAAACCGACTTAATCTTCTATTTAAACAGCCGTCGCCCCAACCCTAAGGGCATCCATATTTTTCTTCACATCAAAAAGAGAGCAGCCGCATCTTGAGAGTTTGAAGGCCGGTCACCCGAGCCTTGTGCTCGGGTGAACCGAGGTTAGATTAGGAGTAGATTATGTAGCTTTTCTTTTCGTTTCCATGGAGTTCAACCATTGTATCAAGACTATGTGAGTTTGATTTCTTTCAATTTATTTAATTCCAGTTTTTATTTCATGATCTTTAATTTAGTTTTGTATCTTTTCTATGTTTATGATGCCATGTGATTGAATCGGAAGATTAGTTTACTATTGATAGTTACAACATACGGAAGTTGAGTAACGTTAGATCACCATAGAAAGATAGGATCTTTAATCATTAATGATGACAAGTTAATCGGTTAATTTTCTAGGTTGTTAGATTCAATTATACGAAAGTAACCTGAATCTACACCCGAGTTTTGTTTGGTAAATCAGTCTCAACACTCGAAAGATGAGAGATAGATAATTGAATTCACCTAAGAAATTAGGGATTCATAGCTTGAGAGATAAATTCGCTAAGAGATTAGGAGTTTATGTCTTGTGGAAAGGTGAAACCACAAATTGAATTGGAATCATGAATTGAACTAGGATTGAGATCACATAGGTTTGTGCATTATTTGATCCCATGTCTTTAGATTAGATTGTTTATTTTATTCCTTCGGTTAGATTATTTGAATTATTTTCTGTTTCTATGTTTTGTCTTTCGTTTATTTGTTTTCTTGAGTAGCAATTGGTAGGATTAATGGATTAGATTGAACATACCTTTTCCCTGTGGATCGATACCCGTACTTATCAAACTTTACTGGCAACAACCCGATGTTTTGGTCGGTTAGGAGTTAGTTTTGCATATAGGTTAGGGTTATAAATTTTCTTTTGTTATTGATGCAAAATCTCCCCAACAGGTAGCATTGTTCCGGTGATTTGGCTAAAAGGAAATCCAGCCGAGAATTCCGACGAGGGATAAGGGAAACTTGAGTAGAAAAGCGGCATGACCGGAGGTCTAGCTTGTCCAGTTGTATTTGTGGAACCTCCGGTGACTGTTGCAGCTGTAACAGCCGGAAAGGCAGATGCTGAGCTCGCAGCGGTAACATCAGCTGTGCCTTCCACCGGAATACTGGGAGATGAAGCTCATGGTGACGAAACCTGGCCCTGATACCAAGTTTGAGTAATGAAATTAACAGAAATATGAATTCTCCATTGTAGGAGATGAAGAACTGATGGATAAGTTTTTCATTAATAGATAAGGTTTACAGCTACATCCATACATATAAAGCTTGACACACTTTCCTATAAAACAAAATCTAGTGTGTCTCTCTATAAGGTTGCCAAGTGTCTCATCTAAACATCTTACACTTGGACACTAATATAACTTATTATTTTCACGCCACAACAAGATTTCTAAATAGACATAAATGAGTTGTCGTTAAGAACAACGGTGGATTCAATGTGATTCCTTTAAAAAAAAAACCTTTCAAAAAACCTCAAAATTTTTGGGACGGATGAACTAAATAAATTCTTAAAAATGTTGAATGCTAACATTAAGGGTGCCCACATCCCATGTCCCACGGGATGAGTGAAATGTTAATTATCAGATTATCAGTGAGTCAAAGTCATGGTCTTGTCTTTTATACAAAAGAACTGAAAGAATTCAATCTTTACGGGGTTCGAAACTTCACTCTCCAGTTTAAGGTCCAAGTTGCTTTAAACACCCAACCTCCTTACCAACTGGGCTATATCCTTGGACTAAAGAACTAAGTAAATTCTTTAGGAAAAAAGAGGGGGATAAAATAGAAATGTTTACAAGAAGCCTTTTGAAAATCAAATAGAAAAGTTGTGTAAATGGCATAAAATATAGAATAAGGGAGTGATAATTACTCTACACACAGTTATACACTGATACTACATGAAGTTAAATATACAGTCTAATCATGGACTGAAAAATCAAAAGCCTAGATATTTCATACTATTATTATATTCACTATCAAATATCTTATTATCAATGAATATAATTTAAACATGTAAATTGAAGATGTCTGTACCCTAAACAAATTTTTTTTTTGGACTTTGAAACATTATATTATTTTAAATCACATAAAGATCAGTATTTATTACTCTGCATATCACCACCAATATATATATATATACAGATTCCAGAATAAACATTCACAAATTGGTAAATTAATCCGATAACAAGAAGCAAAGGCACTTGAACCCTGTAACTGAGTCGGGCTACTTAATTAATTAATTAATAAATACAACAACCATGCCTCTATATATGCCTCGAAATTCTTCCTTCGGGTCAAGCTACCACATCCCCCCTATTAAATCAAGGATTGAAAATGCTCGATCCGCTGACGTTTAGAGCGATCAAAACCGCGATGCTCGTAATTACCGCTAGCCATACCAAAGCTCCACCTGCAGTTTAGTGGTACAAAATGAATGATGAAACGACATAATTAACGGGGGCTTTATTTGCACCATACTCATTCTACACGTGCACCACTCTACATATGTGAAAGTCGGTTTTGGAGCCAAAAACCGACTTCTCATGGGTCATGGAGCAAGAACCGACTTCTCCCAAGGTCGGTTCTCAAAATGCACGCACCTACGGGAAGTCGATTATTGGCTCCAGAACCGACTTTCACGAGGTCGGTTCTAATGTGGTGCACAGGTAGAATGGTGCACGAGTAAAAACAATTGAGAGTAAAAATCAAGCTATTATTACCTTCAGATTTATTGGAATCATCACTTCCGGGATCCGTGAGAGGAGCAGATCCTCCTCTTCCGCCATTGTTACTGTTCAATCTCGATGACGACGACGATGAATATACGGTTTTGTTGTTATTATTACTACTACCGGTTTCAGACGCCACTATTCCCTGAAATTCTTCACTGACAATTAACGCAGCTAAAACATCCATAAACGTCGCACTTTTCTGGGCTTCTGTCTCGTCGGATGAATCAAATAATTCTTCTTCGTCATCTGAAGCATCGATTTCAACCAATTTGGCAGCAGCAAGTGCTTCATCTTCTTCATCTTCAACATAAGCTTTATATGTCAACCGAAGAAGGATTTCTCCAGCAAAACCCCGTCCAAATAGTCTCCAACCACCTCCTAGTACTACTATCCTATCTGTAGGTACTGTATCTTCCAACGATACAAGATCAACCTGTATATATATATATATAGGCAGATGATTAGACATGAACATTCGTTTAATTTCTTCTCTTTTGCCCAACAACTGTTTGTTTTTTGGTCTGTGAGAAAATCCAAGTTGGGTAAAAAGGAAGTACAGTATAATAATACAGATGTAAGACTAACCTCTGCATTTCCAATTGTGATATCTGTAAATCCCCAAGAGTCTTTTGCTTCAATATACAGCTTTTGCTTCCTTGGATTCTCAACCAACAAATGGAAATCCTGCAAATATCCAAATACGTATTTGGTTGAAATCATACGAAAGGGGCGAAGGAATTTAAACTTAACGGGCAATGGAGATAGGCCGGTTAAATGCTCCATCGGTTCAAAATCCTTCAATAGATAACATACCTGGTTCCATATAGGTTCACCAGGAGGTCCAATAACAGTAGTCTGACTGTTCTTTTTACTGCGTATTACTTGATCTCCCAACTTCAAAACAATATACGGATCCGTTTTGCCTGTTTAAAAATATGAATCAACAAAAAAATTTACAAGAAGCAAACATATTGGATCTAAACAGAGACTGATGAGCCATTCAGTTTCTCACTGGGCCTTGCCTTATAGATACAAGATTTCAATTTGAATCATAAAAAGAATAAAAATAAAAAAATTCAAACTCATTACCATAGAAGAAGTATGAGAGCTTTCTTGCATCAACAAGAGTCAAAGATAATTCTCCTGCAAACTTTTTGTTTCCTTCTTGAATTTCTCCTGACTTCAAATTAACGGGAACAGGACCAACTGCTTTCCCCTTCACAAAATCGAGCACAATCTTCTTTGGACGTACAAAGAGCTGAGGTAGATCCACGGTAAGAAGTTTCTTTAAAAACCTGGGGCATAGTTAAACGGCTGTGTCATAATTTGTTGCAATGATAAAGTGAAAGATTATAAGGAATTTAATAAAATAAAAAACAAGGTGGGAGGTTGAACTTACATTGATAGGACAGGAATGGCTAGAGATGGTCCATTTACACATGCAAAAAACGAAAACAAATTAATGACAGAATATAGCTAAAGACTAAAGTCATGGATTGAATTTGATGTTATATCATCTCTGATTCTTTACTAATGGAGATATACGGTCTTCTCAATTGCACCATAGAATATATGTAACCACAAGGACACAGCAGAAGGAATCAACGAAAGCTATAAAATCAGGGGACAAAACAAAATATACGTATAGGTATACATATACGTCCCACAAAAAACAAATTTCCTCCGCTCTATGTTAAACTACCACAAAGTCACGTATTCCAGAAATGATTATAAATGAAAGCATGTGTAAATAACAAGCCTGAAGCAAATAATCGGCATAGAGAAATGGTGAAGCTATAAAAGTGTGGCATACCCATCAGATTGAACAAACGAAAGGGAGAAAGTTCAAATTTTATCTTCGGAAGGGAAACAAATGCCCAAGAAACTGCCCCAACCCATGGCTCTGTAGGTATCAATCGCAACTTTACCCATAATTCCCCGTCAATGTCAAAGTCTCGCACAACAACAGGCACAGCAATCGGAATAATACTGAACTTCAGGGACAGAAGTAGCAGCATTCGTGCACCACCTGTATAACGAAGGCCGATTTGGTACCTAGAAGACATATACAGATACAGCTTAGTTTAAAAGATGAATCACTTTCTCTTACATACATCAAGACAACATATGTATATCAATCTTTGAGGTAATAATAAGGAACTCTATGTTGTGTAACACACTATAGTGAGAACATTGGATAATCAGATATGAGCAACAAAATAGCACCATCAAAACTATTGACCCGTCTATTTAAGAGAATAAAACTATTACTACTACAGCTACTCTACTACATGTCTACTCTTGTCCACATGTTAAAAGGCATGTTGGATGTATATATAAACCACACTTATCCGTAACAGCTTAAATTTCTAGGTGAGATGACAATCCATCTTCGCCTATACAGGGATACCATAACTTCATGTTTCCAAAAAAGGTTGTTTACGGATTGAACCGGTGACATCTTGTCACACAACGGCGGCTTTTACCAAACTGCTGATGCTCCCTTTTATCTTGGAGATCTTATTACCCGAAAAACCAAAAACAAAACAAGAAAACACATTATTGTTCTTGAAGTAGGGAACATGAGAAGGATCAGAATGAATTGCCACCATATGACATAAAGTAGTGCACTTTTTTTCTTATTGCTTTCCGCAGTCATCAGTACCCTGATATAAACAGGTCATGGGTGATGTAAACAGGTTGCTGCCTTGCTGGCAATTACTAAAACTTTTAACACATGTATAGTCGTCCTGGGCCTAACTACAACATTTATTTGTTCCAAAAGCTGTTTCAACATTAAAGTTTGTGTCAGTTAAGTTTTTGCACTCCTATCTCGGGTCACTGAATAAGGTACTTGCATAGTAGGGAGTTTCAAGTTTCAATATGTGTAAGAGCTCTGAAACTAAAAGGTTAATGAACAAAGAACATCATGAAAAAGAAACGAAAAACACAAGTTGAATTGCAGAGGCAATAATACATAACAGGGAGAGGTCAATCAATCAACCAAATCACCAAGAAGAGCCTAGGTCAGCAATGAGGGTGAATTGCACCAGATCAAGGGAAAAGTGCCACGTGCATTAAAAGACAACAAAGTCTGTCTATTTATACACAAGGCGGTGTCTCAATGGTCTGGTGCATTGTACCATCCTTATATAAGACTCACCCAACACTAAGTGTACCATCAAAAAAACTATCAGCAGCTATAGCATAAGCATAAAATACACCATGACAAGTGCATGAAATGCGATAGCAGAACTACAAAACTGCATAGGCACCGAGAAGGATTAGCATCATAATGGTTAGAAAAATATTGATTCCAACAAGAACAAAACAGTGAAAAATCGCACAAGATGAGTTATACAACTTTAAGAAAACAAAACACAACTGCATTTCGTAATGATTGAAACATGAAAGGAGGGCATCTTAATGCTGACATGGCTCAAACCAATGCGATATCCAAATCAATAGGTAAGATAAGCAAGAAAGCACACTTCTTTCACATGCCAAATGTTTCGTAAGCAAGGGTAAACTCTACCAAACTCCATAAGAAAAAAAGAACTGAAACTCTTAAAATGACAAACAAGGCATATGAAACCATTCAAAATCCATAGTCGTGGCTGAGCACACGTGACGTGACAGTGAATCAGAACTTTGATAAATAAAAAAAGATAAAAATCCTGGAAGAGAAGTCTAATGATCAACTCACTGCAAATCATTATCACTGCGAGAAGTCCTGCGCTCAACACTCCTAACAGACAACGGTTCGTCCCCTAACGAAAACTGCTTTATCTCAACTCTCTGCACATACTCAGGCTTCTTGAGATTATCAATAACTGGTTGCAACAAACCGGTGAGCCAATTCTCAAGTCCACCTCTGTAAACCTTCCACAATTTCCCCAGAACCATATTCACCCATTCTACAGATTCTTTCCTCTGCAAATCCTTCTCCAAAAACGTTGAAAGTGTTGTTGGTACCTTTACTTGTCCTGTCTTCCATACTCCCCTCCAATCATCCTCATCACCACCAATATTACTTCTCTTCCTAGAAGTCCATACCTTATCAAAAACAACTCCCACAAGGAAAAAGAACACGAATAATCCAAAGATATTACGATTAATTGGAGGAGATGGAAGGGGATGAATCACCCCTAGTTGAGTCCTCAACTTATCTACAATTGGGTCCTCTTGAAAACTAGCAAAATTGGTATTACTACTACTAACAACATTATTACTCGAAGAAGATTCAACCGGATTCTCATCAGAAAATTTCTTTAAAACTATTAATCTAGCCCCATTTGCAGCTGAATTGACAACACCGCTATCATGATTTCCCTTTCCAAGCATTACCCATTTTCTCCTAAAAAAATTACAATCTCTACCATCTCTTCTCCTTCTAGTGGGCTTTAGATAAAATGGGTTAAATGGGACAAAAAGGGGCGGAGAAAAAAGCAAACTTTCTGAAGCTGGAGCAGAAGTTGAGCACAAACTCATCACGTCCGACGAAATTGGACGTGATTAAGGAATACCCAATAAAAATCTTGCGGACTAGAGGCAGTATATGCTGATGTAAACATGAAGAATCTTCTTAAGAAGCTTATGTCTTATGGGAACTCTTATTTAGGAATAAAAAAAAGAAAAGAAAAGAAAAGGAAGACTAAGGAAGAAAAAGAAAGGATAAATTGTATTGTATATATGGAATGAGAAATGAGCTTGAATTTTTAGTAAGGAAAAAGGGTCACAGAGTCGGCTTTGAGGCCTCAGAAAGTTCAGACGCGTACCCGCAGTTGTGGACGGTGATTAAAGATGATCAGATTAAGTTAGGGGGTGGGGAGGCAACGAGACGAGCCCTTTTGTTTCAAGGCGGTTGCTTGTCGTCTCCCTCTTTGCTATCTACGTATACTCTTCTTTATTTCCCGGAAAAAACGATAAATTTTTTTTTTTTTTTTTTTTTTTTTTGAGTAAAAAAAAACGATAAAATTATGTGCTGCGGAAAAACACACAACTTTTTTTCTTTCTTTTCTTTTTTTCTTCTTCTTCGAGTAACGAATTGTCTACGTCGTCATACGACATAGTCTCTTCTGTATTAGTCGGTTGAGGTAGTCAGTTGTATTAGTAGTGAAAATATTAGAGTATCTGGCCTTTGTCAGGTTCGGCATTGGAGAGGTAATGACTCATCAAAGCTTTTGCTAAAAAGGTTGATGCAGTTGAACCGATTCGTAAAAACGCGAGACTATAGTTATTCAACTGAATTAGTCTTCTTTATTAGTCGGCTAATATATATCATTAACAATAATAATAATAACAAATAAAAAAAATAAAAATTTATAAAATGAGGTAGTCACCGGTATAAAAATGTATTAGAGTGAGTAGTGAAAATATTATCAATATTTAAAATCGAAGTAATGATGTATAATTTATTTAATCCACACTAAACATAATTTGATAATAAACGTATCGAAATTGTATAATTAAATAGTTTAATAATTAAATCTTTTATTAAATAATAAAATATTTGTGAAGTGGGTCCATGTTAAAGGTTTTTATAAAGTTGTAAAAAGGTTTATGAAAAAGTTTATAAGATGATGACGCGCCTAATTTCTCTTTTCTTTTCTCTCTTCTTTCTCTGCGTTCTTCCCCTTTCGTTTCCCCAATCCCGGGAAACTTGCTACCGTATAAGTGTCAGATAGTACGTTATTAAAAATGTGTTACATTTTTTTACACATTTGTAAAATGCTTTTTCGGGGTTTTGCAAATCCTGATTAATTGATAATATTCTGGTTATTGGTTGGGTATTTTGTGAAAGATTCCTATGAAAAATTTCATTAACAACTAATTTGTGTCGAGTAGACCTTGTTCTTGGTCCTCTACAACCTCTACACCCTAGTACGTCCCTCTATGAATTGCTACAGTCCGGTGCTCCTAAATTCAAAACTACAAGACATTTTTCCCTTCTCTCTCCCGATGTAAACCAGCCAATCATTACAAGATAGAGAGTCGTTGACAAAGGTTTTGAGGATCTGTTTAGAATTCCAAATAGTCATTGACTAAAGACAAAGTCTAAACAGATGATCAATGTTTTCCAAAGGGTCAGAACATCTCTGACAAGCTGCATCATCACCCATTTTCCTTTTCACTCTTTCAGCATGAGTAAGAATTTTACCATGCCACAGAAGATACATAAAAAACTTCAGTTTATGAGGAACTTTGATCCTCCAAAGTTTTTCCATTGATTACATTCAACATAGGGCAAATCATCATTAAAACGAGCGGCATAACCAGATTTAGTAGAATGCCTAGCAGACGATGTTTAATCCAGATTTTATTGTCAGAATCATTAATAAAGGTGGTCAGAGGTTTGCCAAGGATGTCCATCTGATATTTCCAAGGAAGATTAATGGCAAGAACATATAAGTCCCAACCCCTCTTTTCATTGATAATATCACTAACATGTAAATTCAGATCAATCAAACATATATCACTATTAACCTGGGACTCAAGAGTATACCCTCCCACCCAATTGTCAAACCAGAGATAGACTTGGGGTACCATCCCATATATGCCAACCATAATGGGGTTTGATATGTTCAAAGGCTTTAAAAATACCTTTCCCAGAATAAGAGTCCAGGTCTCCCCAAACAATTATCCATATTAAAGTCATTCAAATAGATGTTACTCAAAACAGTACACCACAGATCATTTTTATTAGTCAACAGATCATCACCACCTTAGCCAAAAGAGCAATATTATTCTCCTTAGACTTTCGATCTCTAACCCCCCCCCCCCCCCCCAGTTTTTGGGTTTAGCAATCTTATCCCAGCTAATCATATGCACTCCCTTACCATTAGCATTATTGCTTCATAAAAAGTCTCTATTGAGGCAACCAAAAGCTTTGCATTAAATAAGCCGATAGAGAGAGGAAGTGACAAAATTAATAAGAGTCGGCCTACCTGCTTTGTTTAGCACTTTCTGTTTCCAACCAGATAGAATTTTTTTGAACTTTATCCATCACATAATCAAAAGTCATGCTAGAAACTCTTCCAGAAAGAAGATGGACACCCAAATACTTGCCAAGATTTGCAGTTCTACTCATACTAGTAAGATTAAGAATATAACTAGCCATGTCCCTATCCATATTATCATTAAAAAATATTTTGGACTTGTCAAGATTAAAGGTATGACCAGTGCTGTCACAGAAAAAATTTAAAGTTTTCATAAGATTAGCAACACCCATTCTTATTTGCTTTCACAAAAACAAAATCTCATCAGCAAACATGAGGTGAGAAATGTTGGGGCCATTTATAGACACAGGGACAACCCTCCATTTAATAGAATTCAACCCCATGTTCAAAAGATTAGATTCAATATGAATGGCAAACAGGTAGGGAGACATAGGATCCCCTTGTCTAAGGACACGTTTAGAGTCAGGAGAAGGGAGGAAGAGGTTCCCCATTCCAAATGATAGAAAAAGAAGGTGAAGAAATGCAACCCATCACAATGTTGATCCAACTCTCAGGGAACTTGAAATAATTCATCATATAGATCAACATATTCCAGTTAACCTTATCGTAGGCTTTTTTCATATCAATCTTCATAATGAAATAACCTTTTTTGCTCTTAGAGGTTCTAACCTTATGAACAATTTCTTGAGCAATCAGGATGTTATCCCTAGCATGTCTGTCGGGGATAGAGCCACATTGAAGGGGACTGATAATATCAGCCATCATATGCTTCATTCTAAGAACAAGAGTCTTGGCAAAAATTTTATACATCATGTTGCACAGAGATATATGTCTAAATTGCTGAAATTTTTAAGGGAATTAGCTTTAGGAATAAGAGCTAAGGAGGTATGATTCACATCTTTAGGGATAACAGAGTCATTGAACCAATTCTTGATATCAGCAGTAACTTTTTCACCAATTATGGGCCATAATTTTTGAAATAAAATAGCTTGAAAACCATCAGGCCCAGGGCTCTTGAAAGGGGCAAAAGTGGAAAAGAGTTGGGACGGACCCAAATGAAAATGTTAGGAAATCTACGCGGGAATGCAGCGGAATTTAAAATTTATTTCCTATCGACCCAAGATCGACTTCGTTTAAACAATAAACAAATAAGTAGTGTGTTATTACTAACATAGTGGACGGTGGTTACCTTGCTTGATCAAAAGATCGACGCTTTGACCGTCTAAGGAGAGTAGTGGTGCATGGAGCCGCCCAAGCGTTCGGCCTCTACCGCTAGTCCACACGAACAACCCGCCAGAATCCACCATTGGATTGCCACTAAAAAAACTCGGTTGCTAGACCGACTTTTCCTCTCTCTCAAAATCTCTCTAAAGAAGCTCTCATATTTTCTAGTAAATTAGAACTTTTCTAATTGTGATGTATAAAAGAGCTAGCCAACCTCATTCTTATATAGGTGTTGGGGTGCCACTTTTAGATCCCAATCTGATTGGAGAAGCTTCCTAGTAGATTGAGGAGAAAGAAAACATTTTCCTAATAAAATAAGGAAAATATATTTGATTGATTTATCTCATTAATATTCAATATCTTATATTAAATATTTTTCCAATATATATTGACAATATCTCATATTGAATATATCTTATTATATTTACCATAAATTAATTTACACATTTGTGCAAATCTATAGTCATGAATATCTAATATCAATATATGGCAATACTATTAATTAAATTACACAATCCAAGTGTATCTTATACACTCACAACTTGCGCCCCATGCAGCCTTTAATTGGCTTCCAGAATACTCTTTAATTAATATAATGTTATGATTAATTATTTTACAAAATCCATGTGTATCATATACACAAATATAATGCGCCCCATACATAATAAAATATGTATATTTAATTAATCAACATAATTAATATCTTGTATTATATTTATTCATAATAAATAAATACCACCATATTAATTTATCATTATAACACTTTATAGTCGAGATAAAATTTCCTTATTTGGTTATCACTATAACCGCATTTTAATCCGGCCAGATGTTCTTATGTGTGTGACCCGATAGGCTTCCGAATATGTTGGCCGTAGACACAAAATGCAATTACGAAAATGCCCTTCATACCTAACGATCACGGAATAACGTCTAGCAACACCCTATGACCCCCAATAATCGGAAGAGTCAAATGCAATGACTACTACCTTTCATGTGAAACGGTTACCGTGTAAATAGAATCCTATCGTTGTATTAATATCCATACGGTCGTATGTCGAGTGTCAAACATCAACGACCGTATCTTATAATCTGGATATACTACTCTCTCGAAGTAACATATTACTTCCGCTTTGCAAAGACGTTTGAGAATAAGACATTTTTTTTATAAGAAGGCCCTTTCGGATATTTACTCTTATTCATAGGATACGCGGTTTCCAGACGAGCAACATGAATCCTACGCATTCTTCAGTATCACACCCAATCACTACCGTATAATCGCCCCATGGCTAGGGGAAACCTTAATAGTGTTAAAGCATGACAATCCACACCGTGATGCCATGTAGACTCCGGTCTTAAGATAATTACACAACCGCCACATAGTGCGACACTTAATAAAGTAAGTGGGTCAGTCTAACGTACGCATTCTCTAATACACGTCTACGTACAATCCAAGTGTCTCAACACTTTGATAGACGAGATCTATCCCTACCTTCAATAAGATAGAAGAAATCTAATACGTGCTAGTCTAATCGTATTATCAATGTCCCGTTTCATAGCATATACAACTAGAGACATTTAAGTATCAAACCTTATAAAGTGAGTCGAGATCTCATCAACCATAATCACTATCATGGTTTCTCTTTCACAGTTTGACACTAAGGACGTTATCATATATACAATCACAAATTGGTTCATATAAATGAACAAAATATATAATAACAGAAAAACCATTTAATATATGTATAAACATAAAGAAATAGTATAAATGATCTGACCCGGTCGGATCCGGTCCAACCCGATTGAGTTTATGACACTATTTTAACAGAAAAACCATCAGGCCTAGGACTTTTTCACCAATTCTTATCCATAATTTTTGTTTGACGTGAAATTTCAATACAACCGGGGACGGACCTGTTGAAATAGTGTCCTAAACCCAATCGGGTTGGACCGGATCCGACCGGGTCGGATCATTTCTACTATTTCTTTATGTTTATACATATATTGAAAGGCTTTTTTGTTGTCATATATGAAGGATGCAGGTTCTTAGATCTAAACGAGTTAGATCTACGCGCAGCGGATGTATCACGACTTATACATCACAATACATAATTAAAGGACTTAAACTACTACAAGGGGGTTAAGATCATGTTACCAATAGTAGGAAGAGAAGCCAAGATCTTCCGATGTGTTCTCCAAACGGCGGTTGGTGGACACCCTTCGTGATACACGAACCTCCTTGATATGCAACACCAAGAAAAACTTAGAGTTTTTCTTCTTCTAAAAACCCTAGACAAGAAAAACAATTTTTTCTCTCTTTTACAAGTGTGGTGGTCGAATTTTTTTTTTAATTACCCTTGGAATAACTCTCCTTTTATAGGAGAGTAAATCCTTGGTCTCCAAGTTTTAATTAATTAAATAAATAATTAATTAAACAAAATAAAAAGATATTTTCCTTAATGACTAATTGTGACATGTATTGACCAATAGAAAATCAAATAACAAGTCATCCAACCAATCATATAACAAGAATATCTTTTATTTTCCATAACACAAGAAAATTAATTCTTGTGCTAAATGAAGACTAAAATGGCGCCACACTTAGGGTTAATAAGCTCACACAAAATGTCTTTTATGTGTATTATATTATTTAACCCAACTAAATAATATCCATGCATATCAATTAATTAGCCCAGCCAATTAATTATCACTGAGGCCCAAATAACAAGATTATTAGTCCGAATTACAGAAGCCACATCGGGGACCATGGACCTATAACCAGTAGCTCCAATATTTAATTATTCATCGAACAGAATAAGTACATTAATTATTAATTCCGGGATTACGCCACCATAAACCCGAAACTGAACTCTACCAATTATAGATATATACTTACACTCAACCCATAGAGTAGATAAGTGTCCATTGATATAATCACTACATACGGATTAACCCTCCATAGACTGTCCATTATGAGTGGGAAGTCTCCGTGAACCCGACTCATAATATCTTATTCTTATTTACCATTAATCCCCTGATGATCAATTAGTATGCATATCGACTAGTAGCTAATTAGTCAAATGCGAACTCCCGGGATCGATCACTTTCTTAGGGCTAACAAATAAGGGGACTGTCTCTCTACATCCCGCAGGAAGGAATGGATTCCATGTCTGTGAAAATCAGAACTACTCACTCATCAAGAGATAGTGCCAATGAGAAATGGCTTGGAACACATATTTAAGTGAACCGTAAATAACACATCAAACACTACCCCGAGACAAGCAGCACCCTATGATCACCTCAGGATTAAGGTTGATCCATATATGATCATCTAATGATTTAATAAGATTCCTCGATTACGGAATTATATCGAGAAGTTCAGATTAAATCGGTCCAGTCCTATATGAATGCCATCATATATAAATGCCCCACGTAGGTACCCTCTACCGACGGTCCGGATAATACTATCACACCCTAAGGTGTTACGGGCGCATTATTGGTGTTTTAATCAAGAGACCCTAAACTCTGATTAAGTTCACCACGGACTAACAGTTTAAGCATATCTCCACTAACTCAATCCTCACGTGCATGTCATACACTGAGTTAAGCGGTTACATACAGATATATTTAGGGTTTGCAGCAGTGTATTATTTTACAAGCACAAAGCAAGTAATAAGGTGAGATAAATTCTGTCATCCATTATTAAAAACAATTACACAAATTGTCTTTCGGGCACTACACCTAACAATATATTTGTTCTTTTAAAGAACCAATTATGAATTGTTATATGATAACGTCCTTAGTATTAAACTGTGATAGAGAAACCATGATAGGCGATCATGGTTGATGAGATCTCTAATCACTTTAATAAGTTTGATACTTAAATGTCTCTAGGCTGATGTACCATTAAACATGGCATTGATAGTATAAACAAGCTAGCACGTATTAGATGTCTTTTGTCTTTAAGGGCAGGGATAGATCTCGTCTATCGAAGTGTAGAGACACTTGGACTGTACGTGGACGTGTATTAGAGAATGCGTATGTTAGACTGACCCACTTACATTTAGTGTCACACAATGTGACGGTTGTGTAATTATCCTAAGACCGGAGTCTTCATGGCATCACGGTGTGGATTGTCATGCTTTGACACTATTGAGATTTCCCCTAGCCACGGGGCGATCATGCGGTAATGATTGGGTATGATATTGAAGCATGCGGAGTATACATGATTGGTCGTCTGGGAATCGCGTATCCTATGATTGGGATCGAATATCCGAAATGGCCTTCTTATAAGGAATGTCTAGCTCTCGTGAATCTTTGCAAAGTGGGAGTGAATGAGTTACTTCGAGAGAGCATGATATTTAGATTATAAGATACGATCGTTAATGTATCGACACTCGAGATACGATCGTATGGATATTATTACAGCGATAGGATTGTAAGTTACACGGTAACTGTTTCACATGAAAGGTAGTAGTCATTGCATTTGACTCTTCCGATGATTGGGAATCACGGTGTGTTGCTAGACGCTATCCCGTGATCGTTAGGCATAAAGGGCATTTTCGTAATTTTCACTTTGTGTCTACGGCCAACATATTCGGAAGCCTATCGGGTCACACACATAATTAAGAACATCTAGCCGGATTAAAATGCGGTTATAGTTGATAACCAAATACGGAAAGTTTATCTTGAGACTATAAAGGTTATAGTGGTAAATTAATATGGTGGTATTTATTTATTATGAATGAATATAATACAAGATATTAATTATGGTAATTAATTAAATATATGTATTTAGATACATATGTCGAAATTATGTATATATGTGATATACATGTATTTTGTAAATTAATTAATCATAGTATTATATTATTAATTAAATATATATGGCCAAAGTTTGTGTGTGTATTGTCACACGTGAATTGGCTATAATGTGGCGCCATCTTTTGTGTATTTGGATACATTTAGATTGTGTAATTTAATTAATAAGATTACCATAATATTAATATTAGATATTAATTGATTTTGGAAAAATAGATTTATGGTAATAAGATAAATATAGTCAATATAAGATATTGACAATATCTTGGAAATATTTAATATAAGATATTAAATTAAATGAGATAAATCAATCAATTATATTTTCCTTATTTTATTGTGAAAATGTTTTCTTCTCCTCCACATCAGTAGGGGCGCCATTTCTACTATAAATAAGAGGTGGATGTCAAGCTCTTTTGTACAACACAATTCCAAGAACTAATAGTTCTTGTGTAAAATAGAGAGCATCCTATAGAGAGTTTGAGAGAGGAGAAAAGGGCCGGTCTAGCAACTAGAGTTTTCCAATAGCAATCCATTATGGGATTCCGGCGGGCTGTTCGTGTGGATTAGCGGTAGAGACCGAACACTTGGACGGCTCTATACAGAACTACTCTCCTTAGACGGTTAAAGCGTCGATCTTTTAGATCAACCAAGGTAACCACCGTCTACTAGCTTAATTGTTTATTGCTTAAACGAAGTCGATCTTGGGTCGATAGGAAATAAATCTTAAATTCCGCTGCGTTCCCGCATAGATTTCCTAACAGTGGTATCAGAGAGAGCTTCGAGCTTAAGCAATAAGCATGTTATATTGCGTAGTTAATTTTATCGTTCTAATCACGTAATTAAAAGATGAAAGATTTTATTCGCAAAATGATACACGAAAAGAAAAAAACGAGATCTGGTGGTGCTCGGCCGACTGTCGGCGGCACCACCACCAGCGGCGGCGGCGGCGGCGGCAGGGCGGCTGTTGCCGGCGTCGGTTGACCGATCAATGCTGGCGGATCTCCTAAATTTTGTTTTGTGTATTTTGTGATTCAATATGGTTCATAGTTGTGATTGGTAATTTCTTTTTTGTTTAGTTGTGTCATGTGGCTAACCAATGGTTCAAATAGTTTGAGCCATTAGAATGCCACATGGCATTAAAATAATAATGGCATTTCCAAACTTTTTTTTAGAATAGGCCTAGGCCCTTTCTAAATATTTGATTTGGGAAAAGGCGCTATACTGCGCCACTTCCAAAATTTTGATTTTGGAAAGTGGCGAACTAAACAAAAATTATTTGCCTTTCCAAATATTTGATTTGGAATAGGCCTAGGCCATTTTCAAATATTTGATTTGTAAAAAGCCTATGCCACTTTCAAAATTTTGATTTTGAAAAGTGGCCAGGCCTAAACCAAATTTGGTTTAGGAAGATGCCTTTTGTTTTAGGAAACCAAAGGCATCCCTTTTGTTTACGAATCAAAAGGAAAGAAACAAAAGAGACATAATTTTAATTTTGATTTATTTTTGGAATAGTTCCAATTTATTAAAATTAAAATTAAAATCGTTTAAAATTAATCGTTAATTTTATTTCGATTAAAATCATTTAATTAATTAAATGTTAATTAGTTAATTGATTGGATAAAATTATTTAATAGATTAAATGTTAATTGATTAATTAAGACGCAAGTAGTTAAATTTTAATTTTATCTTTTTCATAAGATTTTATTGTATGGATTAGATATAGTAGATATAATATGATTATATGGACCCCGATTGATCATGGACTCGACCGATAGGATAGATGTGAATGATTTAATTTTTCTATTGGTTTAAAAATTGTCTTAGGCCGTTATGAAGAACGTGACCTAGTTTATTTTCTGAAATTATCTCATTCCCGTTGGCTCCCCCCGTGTGCGGCGGTATTTATTTTATTAGATAGAATTAAATGTAATAAGAATGGAGCAGAAGACGGAGACCAAAGAAAGAAGAATAAAGATCCCATTGGAGAATGGCACATTAAAGATCCTATTGGCGGTTGCAGCTACCTTAGATTGTGACATGGGGTTTCGTCAGTTTGTATTCGAAAGCGCACCTAGGAAAAGTCCATGATCATACCGGTTACTTTACGTATTTATTTTGTGCTTGTATTTATTTTATATGATACGATAGATGCATGACTAGGCACGATCTAGATAAATGCGTAGGATGTATGTCTATAGAGATAGATATATTTGATGAGACCGTAATTAAATTAAGTGAATTAATTTACGTAAATACTTCCACAACAAAAATCAAGTCGAAATATTGTCTTCCAATATTATAGCGACGGTGAAGAGCCTTTGTTCGGATCCAACTGATCGGCCCTCGTTGGGAGTTGACCTACCACGGGTATATCGTCGTTATTGAAATATGATCGTATGAGATCTCGCGAATATTGGGTTATGACTTGACTAGAGTATTGCGGTGATTGGCCCTCGTCAAGACCGTCTTATTCTAGAGGCAAGGGGTTGACTACCACATAAAGATGTGAATTGTCAAAGAGTTGACTAGTCAACCACTAAGAGTCACATAGAGATGTGATTGGTAAGTGTTACATACCTTTCGAATTATTCCGGTTGATCGGTCCTCGTCGGGAATCGGGGTAACCAGGTGGGATCTTGGCCACTAAAGAATTTTGAAAGATTCTTGAAAGTCAATTGGGAGTAGTTGACTAGTGGGAGCAAAATCATAAATCAAAAGACCATTTTTGATTTTGCGTGTATAAACAACAACACTCTTTTATCTTTATTTTTATGTTGTAGTTTTAGCAAACTTTAAATTTATGTTTAATTCTCGATTAGTAAAACCAAATTATGACTGTTACCTTTTGAGAAATGTTCTCAAATATGGTTAAGTAATTTTAATCCTTTTAAAACAAGCAATGACACGAGCAATCCCGTTATAGTAGTTAGAGACAAGGAAACTACATATTTAATGCAGTGCTCCAAGACTTTAATTATTAAAGAAAAACGGAAGCTCATGATATTGGATGCGATCCAATATAATCATTCAGTCATACGATGACAAATAATTCAAACGTTGGATAAGAATGACCAGACCGAATTTCGGAAAGGTTGTATTCAAAATTGTAAGATTTAAGTATCGACTTAATTCTATCATTGCTTAAAGGTTAATTAAAGAGTCAATGTTTTGAATACGATTCAAAAGGTTAAATAAACTATTTAATAAACTTTAGATTTTCTTTATGAAAAGAAATTAAAGACATGGCTCTTGTGATCTTTCTTAAGTCTTATGAAGACCACAATAAGAAACATTTTTAAGTGCTTAAAGGATTAAAAGGGAAGATTAGGGCATGTGCTTAAATAGAGAACTTATTGAAGTTTCTATTCTAGGCAAGTGGGAAATCTATCTAAGTTCAAAGTCGACTCTAAGATATATGATACCTTACGAGTGTGATTAAATTAGAAAGATTAAATGCAGATATGGAAGGTGAAGCAAACGTTGTGACACTTACCATATTCTGGATCTAGTAAACTGATAAGGGAACTAAATAAATGTTATTATGTTCCGGTTCTTATGAAGAACATACTTTCAGTTATTTGTTAGGATTTAGTAGACATATTCAATTGTAAAGAATAAATGTTATTCCGATAAAGTTGGAAGGTCACTGAATCTAACATACTAGATTGATGTCACTATATAGTAGATATATGTGAAGAGATCTCAACCAAATATTAGTATGGCTGTTATCCTTAATATTTGTGGTTGATCTAGACATGGTCTCTCTGGAAGGGAAGCGTGTAATTAAACGTCATTCTGATGATGTTGAACCATATGATTATGAATCATGTGGGTTATACGTATCTTATCCAAAGAGGACTAAAATACCCTTTTAAGAAAAGGTTATAAAATCTAGAAAAGTTGTCTAAAGCCTAAACATACTGATGTTTGTTGGCTTATGACAATTAATGCCACAAATAATTGTTTATTAATCTCTATGACTAATTTTAGAAATAATCAAGTGTACTCAGTGTAGTGCATAATTCGGAAAGCCTGAAAAGTTCGAGCTAGTATGAATACGAGATTGATGAGCTACTTAGGAATTAATCTTCAATTGGATTGAAGTAATTAATACCTGAAGGGTGTTTCAGAAGTCGTCTGAAAAGGAATAAGATTCTCCCTTGAAGGATACCATCTTTCGGATACGCAATTAGATTGTGTTCCCAAAATGGAAACAACACTTTATATGATAAAGGTGTGACGCAAGCCATGCGAAGTATCCCTTACCCGTTTCGGGATAGTGCCCTTATACTTAACCGAGTTCCAAAGAATAATGGTTGAATAAATTCCATATTAGATATGGAAGGGGATAATGTCGAATCTATCTTAACCGATGATTTGAAGTTGTCATAGGCAAAGTCAGAAAGGCTTGGAGCCTAATACGACATATGCAACTTTGTGGAATGTCTTAGCTAGCACGCTGGATATTATTTACTTGTCCGCGGAGCAAAATGTTTGTCTCCAAACATGCTGTCTTCTAGAGGAAGTGTTTCTTCCAAAAGAAACAATGGGGTAGGTTAGATCTCAAAGGTAGTTTGAGAACCACAAGGAGATATTCAACCATAGGAATGTAAGCAGACGCCATATAGCGTTGAGGTGTAGAACACTGCTCAGTGCAGACAAAAGTTCTGTAAGTCTGTGGATAACCTAAAGCCTGAAAAGACTGCTGGTAAGTTCATCTTGAAGAATGAAAATCTCACGACTTATGAAGGATTGTTTGAAAGGCAAGATTGAGAGATATGGCCATGAGCCATAATATCTGAATTAGATTCCATCAGTGACAACCAGGTTATGAACCTAGTCTGTCTTACCTAGAGGGAATGTCCCCGTAAGGCTGAGCCCAGTTCTATTCAGATAATACTTGTTATAACTTCGTATCATGACTATATGATAGTGTTGAAGACATTAGGCAGAAAGCTCGATGTTCATAGACGTTGACATGATATGTATGCCCATGAGATCCATTTATGGACTCAAACAAGTTTCTCTAGACGATTTCTTTGTTTGATAATCAAAAGAGTTTGATTTAGTCTAAAGAAGGATATGCCCAATGTGCAAGATGGATAGTGGGAGTGTGTTATGATTTTTGAGTAAGGTATTAGATATCTCTCTCGAGAATTATCACCCCATGTCACAGTCAATTAATATTTGGTAGTTCAAGGTCTTCACGAAAGCACTTGGATTGGCAGTTCTTATTTTTAGAAATAAGAATCTATAGTGAAAGATTTAACTGCTGTTAGATTATAGTTTACCTATATAGATGTGATGCTAAAAGAGTTTAGCATAGATCGCGTAAGGAGATACTGCTAGCCGGTGTTCTCAAGATCTATCTATGTTAGGACGTTCGTCCTAAGGATAAGGTGAAAGATGATGCTTATGGAAGGTTTCCTTTGCTACTGCGATAGGAACCATCATAAAAGTAATGCCAGGTTTTCATACTTCATGAAGAGTCATGAGTAAGTATGAAAGTAAATCTGGTAAATGTAGAGAATATCCTTAAACAAGTTAAGGATGGTTTCCTAGTTTATCGAAACGTGGAAGCGAATAAATATAGTTATACAGACATATATCCTGAGTCTTATGAAGGCGAGTGGGATCTACAGTCTGGGTTTGCAGTTACTTTGATTAAGTGATACAGTGAGCTGGAAATGTTCTTAGCTATGGGTCACTGTAAATTCTACAATTAGGCCGAAAACACAGTAGTGCCTTGAAGGCGCAGCGGGAGCAGTACATGGATATAGAAGGTTCATTCCTAAACCTTATATGGTTCTTCCACATTTTCTATATAGCTGATATAGTAAGTGGATTCATTGCTTGAAGCAAGGACCAGGGTCTCGTTGGTGATTCATGTGTGTGTTGAGGCGGTTCCTTTGACTTGGTCATTTGGACCATGGTATGAAGATAGTCTGAGTCCCCACGGATAGCGATCCGTTTATGGATAGGACTGGTTGCGAGTATTGCACGAGATTCTTGTGTTTCAACTTGGTCTTGTGTGTGCGAGTGATTGGTTTTAGGCCAAGTGGGAGATTGTTGAAATAGTGTCCTAAACCCAATCGGGTTGGACCGGATCCGACCGGGTTGGATCATTTCTACTATTTCTTTATGTGTATACATATATTGAATGGCTTTTCTGTTGTCATATATTTGTTCTTTTAAAGAACCAATTATGAATTGTTATATGATAACGTCCTTAGTATTAAACTGTGACAGAGAAACCATGATAGGCGATCATGGTTGATGAGATCTCTAATCACTTTAATAAGTTTGATACTTAAATGTCTCTAGGCTGATGTACTATTAAACAGGGCATTGATAGTATAAGCAGGCTAGCACGCATTAGATGTCTTCTGTCTTTAAGGGATCTTGTCTATCGAAGTGTAGAGACACTTGGACTGTACGTGGACGTGTATTAGAGAATGCGAACGTTAGACTGACCCACTTACATTAAGTGTCACACAATGTGGCGGTTGTGTAATTATCCTTAAGACCGGAGTCTTCATGGCATCACGGTGTGGATTGTCATGCTTTGACACTATTGAGATTTCCCCTAGCCACGGGGCGATCATGCGGTAGTGATTGGGTATGATATTGAAGCATGCGGAGTATACATGATTGGTCGTCTGGGAATCGCGTATCCTATGATTGGGATCGAATATCCGAAATGGCCTTCTTATAAGGAATGTCTAGCTCTCATGAATCTTTGCAAAGTGGGAGTAAATGAGTTACTTCGAGAGAGCATGATATCCAGATTATAAGATACGATCGTTAATGTATCGACACTCGAGATACGACCGTATGTATATTATTACAGCGATAGGATTGTAAGTTACACGGTACCTGTTTCACATGAAAGGTAGTAGTCATTGCATTTGACTCTTCCGATGATTGAGGGTCACGGTGTGTTGCTAGACGTTGTCCCGTGATCGTTAGGCATGAAGGGCATTTTCATAATTTGCACTTTGTGTCTACGGCCAACATATTTGGAAGCCTATCGGGTCACACACATAAGAACATCTAGCCGGATTAAAATGCGGTTAAAGTTGATAACCAAATAAGGAAAGTTTATCTCGAGACTATAAAGGTTATAATGGTAAATTAATATGGTGGTATTTATTTATTATAAATGAATATAATACAAGATATTAATTATGGTGATTAATTAAATATATGTATTTAGATACATATGTCGAAATTATGTATATATGTGATATACATGTATTTTGTAAATTAATTAATCATAGTATTATATTAATTATTAATTAAATATATATGGCCAAAGTTTGTGTGTGTATTGACACACGTGAATTGGCTATAATGTGGCGCCATCTTTTGTGTATTTGGATACATTTGGATTGTGCAATTTAATTAATAAGATTATCATAATATTAATATTAGATATTAATTGATTTTGGAAAAATAGATTTATGATAATAAGATAAATATAGTCAATATAAGATATTGACAATATTTTGGAAATATTTAATATAATATATTAAATTAAATGAGATAAATCAATCAATTATATTTTCCTTATTTTATTGAAAATGTTTTATTCTCCTCCACACTTAGTAGGGGCGCCACTTCTACTATAAATAAGAGGTGGGTATCAAGCTTTTTTGTACAACACAATTCCAAGAACTAATAGTTCTTGTGTAAAATAGAGAGCATCCTATAGAGAGTTGGAGAGAGGGGAAAATGGCCGGTCTAGCAACCGGAGTTTTCCAATAGCAATCCATGATGTGATTCCGGCGGGCTGTTCGTGTGGACTAGCGATAGAGGCCGAACACTTGGGCGGCTCTATGCAGAACTACTCTCTTTAGACGGTCAAAGCGTCGATCTTTTATATCAACCAAGGTAACCACCGTCTACTAGCTTAATTGTTTATTGCTTAAACGAAGTCGATCTTGGGTCGATAGGAAATAAATTTTAAATTCCGCTGCGTTCCCGCGTAGATTTTCTAACAGGACCCAAATGGAAAAGAGTGGGGCCGGTGCCCCTAAAATTACGGTGTCTCATTTTTTAAAATTTTCAATGCCACCGAATACAATTCATATTGCATTTTACAAACAAATGTTTTTTAAGGGATACAAAAAATCGTTTATTGAATCGAATATACACAAATTAAATCATGTTTGAACAACTTTATTATAAGTGTAAGACATAAACATTTTGTCAGCTCGGATTAAACATTTAGATAAAAAAAACGAGGACGACGGTCTAAGCAGTTAATCGGATCCTTTATGTCTCGATTAATGGTATCAACCCCGGGGTTTGGGGGCGTTACACCACCAGCCCTGCCGCCCCATTTTTTGTCACCCATCCATCTTCTAAATCTAACCCAAATCCTCTCATGCGCCATTAACACAACCCCACCACCCCCTTCTTAATTACCACTTCCGTCTCCATCTTCTTCTTCTTATTCTTTTGTAGATAAAAGGTGGAAAGTGTTTTCCATTGATTGATTGTATTGTGTATGATACATGGTATATTTATACAATCATGGAACTCCCCAGGTATTCTAGACTTTTCTAGGATAATTACAATTATACACTAATTACAAATGATATTAAATAATAACAATATAATATCCTAATACGGCCCCTCAAGTGGGACTGCGGGGGAGAAAGCCCAACTTGGACTTGAAGTGGTTAAACGGTAATTTGGCAAGCGGTTTGGTGAGAGCATTAGCAAGTTGATTAGCACTATAGACATACAAAACACGAACAAGACCTTGTTAAACTACCATCTCTCCCAAAATCCTAAGCTGATGTGGAGGTAGATAATTAACATTATATCTCAATACGTCCCCTCAAGTGTGGGCCTATAAGAAGGGATAGAGGCCCGTGTGAGCCTATAAGAAGGAAGAGAGGCCTCTATGAGCCCATAAGAAAGAAGATAGACCCAAGACTTGTAAGTATATTTTTTCGGAAAATTATGCTTGAAGCGGGATTTAAACTAATGATCTTTCACTCTGATACCATTATAGATAAAATGTGGAAAGTGTTTTCCATTGATTGATTGAAGTGTGTATAATACATGGTATATTTATATACGATCATAGAGTGCCCCCATGTATTCTAGACTATTCTAGGATAATTACATTTATAAACTAATTACAAATGATATTAAATAATGACACTAATATCCTTTTTTTTTCGTTTTGAAAACACCGATTGGAAGTAGCAATCGTAAATACATTGCTTAAAACAAAAACATCAGAAGACACTGCAGAAATATGCCATCAAAAACTTGAAGTGCATGACATTTTCACGCCGCCGGTACGGTTGGCGCTGAAGCTGATTTGCGAGCGGCCTTTGTTGCTGGCTGCTTCCTTGGGGCCTTTCTGCCGGTGGATTTTCTTACGATTTGCCCGGTACAATCCATTTTGAACAGAGTAACAAGATTTAAGATTGAATATTATGGAATAAATACGAATGATTTAATTTGCAGTGTCTTCTCCATCTTCCTCCATATCTCAATCGCCACAGAGAAGGTTTTTTTTTTTTTTCCAAAACGCGGATCAAAATTTTCATTGTTTGGTTGGCGATTTGGGGTGAGATGGTGGATTTAATCGATGGGTTGAGAGAGAATGGTGATTTTTTTTTCATGATAGGTGGTTGAAGGGTGGAGAAGATGGTGGTTGAAAGTTGAGGGGAAAATGTAATATTTAATGGCTGAAAGGATATTATCGTAATATAAAAAAAATAGAAATAGTAAAAATAATCTAGATATAGTAATGTTGTGAGAGATTCTTGACTCTTAAATGTATAAAAAATATAGTAACACATTTACTAACACCAATTAGTTTTAGTAGAACGATAAGCGTTTGATCTAACAAGTTTTGGTTTTAGTAGAACGATAAGCGCTTGATCTTGACAAGTAAATTTGAATTTTAATATATAGGTGTGGTGCAATTGATAGATTGATCATTATGTTGTGCCATGGTAATCACATGTATTTTACAGGGTTATAGGTGTCTAAGGTAAAAAAACGTGGTGCTTTTAAAAGCTCCCCTAAATGAATTATCGCTTCAAGGTCCAAGATATACACATACAAATGCACGTTCAAGATATAAATCAAAATTATCAAACCAGGTTTATAGAGACTTTGTTTGTTAAGCATCATCATATAAATGCACACCGTGCAAAATGCAAGTTCCTTAAACTGAAGCTGAAGAAGAAGAAAAAGAAAAAGAGAAGTAAAATAATTAAACATGGGGCCCAGCAGGTGGGACACCAGGTGGGCAGCCAACATGGCACTCTTCAAGACTGCCGTAACAAAAATCATCCCATTTGCAGCACCAAAGCGTTTGTCCTTCAAAACTTTGCTTTGCATGGCAAAATTCTATTATTATTTTTTCCCCATTTTTTCCACCAACTTCATTACCAGTAGTATAACCATCATTATTTTTGGCATCTGCATATCCGCCGCTACGACCTGTATTTATAGTCACACAAATAAAGTAAAAAAAATGGTAAATCGTTTTTGATAGAGTTAGTTTTTGGTTCTGGTGATCTTAATTACTGAAACAAATTTCTGGATCCGTTCATGGGTGAAACCAATAAATATATAAGAAAGATGAAAAATAAATGTAGACAAAGATTAATTAGATCCATGAAATTAAACGAACGAGATGCTTAATTAATTAAATTGTAATCATACTTACAGTTGATATGAACACTAAAAAGAGAAAGAATGACAAATGAACAAAGTGCTTTAGACATCACCGAAGCAGCCATCATCATCAAGCAGAAGCCGGGAAAATATTTCGATGAATAATTGAAATTGAATTATTGCTTTGTTTTTTTTTTTTTTTTGGGAATGGAAGGGGCTCTTATATAATAGTTACACATTACACAATGCAGTCCATAAATTGGAAAATGATGTCAAAGTTAATAGAATAATGTACACGAGATTTTATTTTATATATTCCTTTATTGTAAATATTCTCTTGTCATATTTATCGGGATCCTCATTGATACTAGATTGATTTTAGGAGGTCGGATCCTCTGTTGTTGGTCAAGCATAGCAGAGGCTGCTGTGATGTCGAAACGACACCGTTTCGAGGTTATCCGACGCAGTTTTGGTCGTGAATTTAAAAAAAAAAAAAAAGACGAACACAGCAAAACGGTGCCGCTTTGCGTCGAAACGACGTCGTTTTACTTCACAACATTCACAGCAGCGGCCTTTTACAACAGACGATCCTAGTTCTGATTTTAGAGTCTTTCATTACTAGTACAATCTAAGTATACAACACAAGATGATGGTGATTATTATTATTATTATTATTATTCTCGTACGTTATTAATCGTTCATGTATGTAATGGCTTAGTTACATTTTGGAAATCAAATATATTGTTGGGGTAATAAATGTTTGGTGGTCCCCGACTATACGGTGGTTGTTTTGTTTAGAAACGAGCAGTGACAACACCACAACAAAGCATACAACACATTTTATATTATTGATTATGTTGTAGACCTGACCCTGTTTGATTACGGATTAGATTGGGGTTGAATGTGTCTCATTAGAGAAAATAAAATAAAATAAAATGAAATAATGATTATAAAATTGAAATGTTGTATTTATGTCTTCTTTTGGATGAGCACTTACCTAATATAAGTGGCGGATGTATGTGTATCAAGGTGGGGTCACGTGACCCCACTGAGGTCCCGTGAATTTTTTTTAAGTATTAAACGATATAGTTTTGGTGTTAAAAATTGTCGTTTTGCTAGTAAAAAATGTAGTTTTATGTTCCGGTGACTCCACTGTAACAAATTTTTGAATCAAAAATTTAGTTTTACAATCCGGTTACCCACTGGAAAAACTTTCTGGATCCGTCACTGCCTGATATCCCTTTTTTTTTAAAGCGAAACTAGATGTTCAAGTGTGAGAGCATATCACATTCTTATGAAAACTATGTTTACACGGGCCCATATGGTGGAAGTTAGAGGATATTCAGGTGGATTACGGTGTTTTTGGAACGAAGCCATCATCTTTCTGTAGTATATCTCTTGCACCAACGAATCCCTCCATATATATGACCATTATGCAAGATAATTAAGTTCATTTCTTGGATCCTCCATATGATATATGCATCAATTACCACGAGTGCATAAAAGTAATTATGATCGTCATAAAAGTAATGTGGAAGGGCAGCAACCCCTTCACCTTGGAATGCGGTCGGTCGGGAAATTTAAAGGCCATACAAGATATAATTTCTTCTTCTGGAAAATGAGACACAAAACCCCTTTGGTGGGTAACTTTGTGTTTTCATGTCATCTGACGAGCTCCTTTAGATGTACTGCTTGCCGGCATATGATGACATCATTTTTCACGCGTTGAGAGATTGTACGTGGCCTCAAAGTGTGTGGAAGATCACCATTTTTCAACTTTGTTGCAAGATTCTTACAAGAATTCTTCAAACCTTCATCATCTTTTGCGCTTTCATTCAAATCAATCAAGAAGCCAAATTTTTTTTCATACTCGTGAAAAGCTTCAAATCTAGCTTTAAGTGAGGCAAGAGCTTGATCAACAATAGAAATGAAATATTCCACCCTAAAACTCTCTTCGGGAGAAAAAATTACTTGTTGACTTGAACTCTCATCAAAATGTTTTTTTCTATGAATGATTCTTCTTGTTGGAAACACCGGCTCAATACCCACTTCATTAGCAAGTTCTTTTGCTTTTTTCATAGCTTTATCGAACCCGTTCTCTCTATAATCTTCAAACATGCTAACAAGCCCTTTCAAATTTTTTATTGCGGTGTTAATATTCATGTCCTCCGTTTGTAGATCCTTACTCACAATATTGATAAGTTTGAGAACATCATACCAAATTATTGAGCTAAGCAAAAACTCAAAACTCTCAAATTCACCAAAAGCTAGATTCTTGGCATGTTTTGTTGCATCGTAACCTTCCTTTTCTTCAATCACCTCATACAAAGCATCTCTAATTTGAGAGAATTGTTGTACGATTGGTCTTACACTTTCAAAGTGACTCTCCCAACGAGTATTACTCAACCTTTTAAGGGTAAGAGAAGTTGCATGCTTTTTGAGTATGTCCCACCGCTTTATGGACAATGCAAAAAAGTTGTAAATGTGTTGAACCGAGCCAAAAAAGTCTCCGGCCTTGGAAGAAGAACCGGCCATATCACTCAATGTGAGATTCAAACTATGACAAGCACAAGGTGTGTAAAATGCTCTAGGATTCACATCAAGCAATCTACTTTGAACGCCTTTGTAATGGCCTTTCATGTTAGCACCGTTATCATAGCCTTGGCCTCGTATGTCATCAATGTTCAATCCAAGATTTACAATCTCTTTTTCAAGCTCCGTGAAAAGACCCATTCCACTTGTATCAACAACCTTTATAAAGCCAAGAAAATATTCTTCAACCGTAATGGGCGACTCATCAACATTCACACAACGAATCAATAAAGTTAGTTGCTCTTGATGGCTTACATCGGGTGTACAATCAAGTATAATTGAAAAATACTTGGCCTTTTTTATCTTTTCAATGATAGCACATTTAACCTCATTAGCAAACATCTCAATCAATTCATTTTGAATTTTATGACTCAAGTAGTGATGCCGAATTTCATTGCCCTTAATCCTCCGTATGTGCTCTTCCATGATATGATCAAACCGTGAAACACATTCAATAAAACCTAAGAAGTTTCCATTGTCCTCCGCATGTAACCTCTCACTAGACCCCCCAAAAGCCATATTATGTGTGGCAAGATATTTGATACCATTAACTATTCGCAACATAACTTGCTTCATACGCTCTTTTTCTTTTGAAATTAGTTCATGAGCCTTTTTGTCAATTGTTGTTCCATGCTTCAATCTCGTTTCCAACTCATACCAAGAATTCATACATTTGAGGTGCTTCGGGCTTGATTCATGAATTTTAAGCCTCGGCGCAAGATTATGCCAATCATTCATGCCAACACTTTCCAAAGAGGAATCACAAGTTGTTGTTGTACCCTTGAAAAGTTTACAACAAAAGCAAAATACTCTATCAATGGATTTTGAATATACAAGCCATTTTCTATCATGTTTCTCTCCATTCTTCATCACACGAGTGTAATGCCCATTTAAAAAACGCCAGTTTTGTCTTAAGGTATCCTTAGGATATTCACTATCATCCATTTGAACTCTTACGGGTCCTTTTCTCACAAGAAAGTCAACAAGATCTTGGTTAGGCAACTTCCAAGTGCTTGGATCCGGATCAAAATTTTGAAAAAGTCGTCCTTCATATTCATTGACACATTCTTCTTCTAAATCATTATTGACCATTTCCATTTCTTCTTGTTGTTCTTGACCAACTTGTTCATTAGAGGAACCATCAATATTCATATTTACCCCTTCCTCCCCTTCATTATTAGTACTTGGATCTTTCCTCGATTCTTTTGTGACATACTTGTAAATGGAACCCCTTAGTTTGTTAGTTTCTTCTTCAATGGCTTTTTTCCTCTTTCTTTTCTCATTTCCAGATGGCCATTTACCCATTGTTCTAAATTCTAATTCCTACACAAGAAACACTCTATTGAAGCTTTTCAACTTTTTAAATTCCAACATCAACATTAGACCACATTACTCAATTTCAATCTTTTCACAATTTCACATCTTTCTCAAAATTCAAAAACAAAAGGACTCACTAAAGGTATATCAACAAAATATCCATGGCAAATTTAATTATTCAAATTAACAACTAATTTAGTACTAATATTTAAAAAAAATTAATTGAAAACATACCTAATAATAATAGGCTTGGATTGGATTGGATTGATTGGAGTGGAGGAGGAAGCCAGGAAGGAGAAGAAGTACCTGCGCCGCCGCCGCCGCCCCCCGCCCGGTTGCCACGTCGCCGTTGTGCACTGTGATGGCAAGAAATCTTGGAGTTCTTTCTTTTCTGCTGCAAATGTTGAAGTGTGGATCCATGATAACATGCACAATCCTTCTAATTGGGCATATCTCTGTAGAGACGTATTCTACGGGATTTGGTATCGACAAGGGCATCTCTAGGCACCAGCCTAGGGCCCTTAGCTCCTCAAAATCCTTATTTTTTGGGCCCATCTTTATATCTTCGTAGTGTATTTTAGGTCAATTTCTTTTTTTACTTAAGCTAAAAAATTAGTAAGATCCAAATCAATACTCAGACTCAATCTCACCAAGTTTTACACATCTTCCCATAGTATACCCTAAACATAACTTATACACCGTTGTATTTTACACCGTCAAGGGCCTAGAACAGAAATTTCACTTAGGGCCCCTAAAAGCAAGAGTAATGGTGATCGGGAGATAAGGCTATTGATTGATGATGTTTGGATGATATGGAGAAAGATGATTGGATGATAAATATAGAAGAGTTGTATGGATAATTTGTGTGTGATGTGATATTGTAATTGTGATAATATAGAAGGATGATAGAGATTACTTATTTGTGATTAGATGTTATAATGATGATAGATATTTTGAATTTTTTGATTAAAATAATATTAAATATTAATTAAATGTGTTTTTTTTTTCTAGGTTGATGAATTTATTTCCTTAAAAAAGGGGCCTTGGCACTTTTTTCGATAAAGACAATTGTCTAATTAATCCATTGGCTAAAAGTAGATAATGGGGGAGATAATCTATCAAAATATTTATCTATATTCATGCCATTATTTTACCTATTGCCTAAGTTTACTCTCTATTCTGCCAAAAGAGCAAAGAATATTGTCTAAATTTGAACCACTAGGGCTTCTCTAAGAAGCAACCATAGTGATGGCCTATAGCCATGTTCTACTCTCAAAATGTCAGAATAGAGTATGAGATAAAATAAGAGATAAAATAATGGTGATAAAATAGAGTAATTTTTGTAGACATTTTTTATGTCATTATCTAAATTTAGGGAAGAGAAGAGAACATGTAAAAATAAAAAAATAAAAAAAGAGAGAGATTCAGGGGCCCAAACCAACCATTTTTAATTATGAAAAAAAGAAACTCATGTGTCAAAAATTGAGAGGATGACTAGTGAGAGGATAATTTTAACCATTACCCCCCTTTTCAATATACACTCTTTTTTACCATTCATTAAAAAGTCAAACCAGTAGTATAATGTCGTGTGTCAAAAATTATGATTGTAGAAGAGATCAAATTTATTTACCATTAGGGTTGCTCTAATTACGCTGCTCCTTTGGTATTGTAGAGATAAAATTCTTCATGATCCCTAGACTTCTCGTCCTCCCATTCATGTCTTCTTTTCCACATCAGTGAATAGAGCTAAAAACCTTAGATTAACATGGGGCCTTGGGGATTTTTAGTTTTCTATGCTTTGTAAACTGTAATGTGTGGATATATAGCTTTGCTTTGTGTTCTTCGTTGTAATTTACCATGGACCTTCTGCTTTGTTTGAATAAAATTGATCGATTTTGCATTCTTGTTTCCCTCCAAGTTAGTTTTACATATAAAAGATATCAAAGGACTCTCCTAAACAAAGTTTCGACAAAAAGTTATGAACATTTGAAGAACTGTCACGGCTAGCTAACATCTTACCAAAAGGGTAGCGCAAATATTAAAATGGTTTAGGACCAAATATAACTTGGTGGTTCTAGACCAATTAGTTATCCATAAATTTTATAGATTTTTGTCCAGAAAGACAAAATTATCAAAAAATCGGAATAGAAGGACACTGTAATTTAATCAGGACAAAAGTAACAATTATTAAGTAACAAATATGAAGTAACAAATATGAAATAAAGTAAATATAAAGTAACAATTGTGAAACACAAAGTAACATTAACACGTGAAGTAACAATTTTAAAGTAACAATTGTGATTTTTGTCCTTTATAATCATGAAAATGTTACTTTTGTCCTTCCGGACCCATTTATTAATTTTTTTGTCCTTGTGGCCCCTTACCCCTAAATTTTATATGTAGAAAAAACCACATATTTTAAAAAATATGTTATTGGTGAAAAATGATTATATGATGGTTTTCTTTGTTGATCACCGACCACCATATATATATCAAATCACTATCACGTTTGATTATTTTGATTATATATATACTCTCTCCGTTCTTATTAACCATCGCAATTGTCAAAAACACACATATTAACAAGAGTAGACTAAGTAGTTAAATCTTGAATTAAAATCAATACACCCTTTTGAATATAGTATATTAATGCAATGCAGTTTTGAATATCCCAGATAAATAATGCAAGGGTAGATGTCGAAAATAAAATAAATAATACTTTGAAAATGTAACTACGACAGATAAAAAATAATTTTTATTTTTAACAACTACGACAATTAAATAGTAACGAAGGGAGTATATTGTTTACTATTTTTCGTTAATTTCAACCAAAACAAACAACTTGTAATATTCTGATTTTCAACTTGTAAAGGGCAGACGTGTCATTTTGCGAAAACGAAATATTATTATTCTTACTTCTTTTATTGGAGTTAAGTTTTTGTGGATATATATATATATATATATATATATATATATATATATATATATATATATATATATATATATATATATATATATATATATATATATATATATGGGAAAAACCGATTAATAATAAGGGTATTTAAGGAAAATAAGGGATTAGGTTAATTATTGGGATTTTAGCTATTTAAGGAAAATAAACCCCATCAGTTTCCCTAACATTTTGAATCAGCTCCATACGTATATCCCTCTTCCTGCGTGTGAGAATTTAGAAAAAGCTGAGAGATTTCCTCCGTTTTCTAAGTCGAATCTCAACCGTTTTTAGACCCGAGTAGAGCGTTGGAATCGTCTTAAAAGGAGCGTCGTTTCAACACTCAAAGATCAGGGCTTTGTTAAGGTATGTAATTCGACCTAGATGTGTTCTTGGATGAGTTTTGAAGATCAAAACTCTTACCTTTCGTAGTTTTGTTGTTATAGAAGTTTGTGATCAATTCTAATGCAAATTTGGATTGATGTTGAGTTTGCTAAAGTTTTCTGAGTTTTTGGATTTGGATTAGCTTTGCTAAAGGTAAGATGATCTTCCTACAAGTTAATTACGGTTTCGTAGGGTTTATGTTAGGATTGAGACGATTATTATGCTAGAATTGTTACCTCCATGTTGCCTAAAGATCTATAGTTGTTATGATAGATAAAAGCTGTGTTTTTATGCCTTTTTCTGAGTATTATGATGTTGGACAAGTTTGAGAACGATTAGGGGTCAAAAGCTGAGTCTGGACCTCCCTTTTGATGAATAAGATGATTTTTTAGATATGACATGAGTTTCAAATGTTGTTCTTTGATCATATAACATTAATTAAACATGAACAAGCCTCGATTAAGCTTCCGATTCGTTTAGTTTCGGCACCGGATGTACTCTTAATGGGAGTTGAAGTTCGGATCCGTCGTAAGGGCATGAAAGGGCTTGTGCTTTGATGAACTAGAGTTCATCAATGTCTGTGTAATTGCTAGGCCTTGTCCGTGTCTAGTGGTCTAAGAGAGAGAGAGAAGTAGGGGTGAGGGAGCTTACTTGAAAACACTTAGGTGGCTAGTTAATAACCATTAATAATGACATACTTGCATAGTAATAAGATTAAACATCAATCCATTCTTGGTAAGGCACAAGTCTATATCGCGATGTGTGTGCGTTCTGAAAGAGAATAACTCTGTAAGTATTTGGACCCTACGTATAGAGGAACACCACCCCGTAAGTCCGAGACCCTACGTATGGAGGGACTTTGCCGAACATGTGTGTTAGATGTAGTGCTCGAAAGACAATTTGTGTAATTGTTTTTAATGGATGACAGAATTTATCTCACCTTATTACTTGCTTTGTGCTTGTAAATAATACACTGCTGGCAACCCTGAGTATATCTGTATGTAACCACTTAACTCGGTGTATGGATTACACGTGAGGATTGAGTTAGTGGAGATATGCTTAAATTGTTAGTCCGTGGTGAACTTAATCGAGTTTAGGGTCTCTTGATTAAAACACCAATAATGCGCCCGAACACCTTAGGGTGTGATAGTCTTATCCGGACTGTTGTCGGTAGAGGGTACTACGTGGGGCATTTATATATGATGACATTCATATAGGGTTTGGACCGATTTAATCATTTTTCTCGATATAATTCCGTAATTGAGGAATCTTATTAAATCATTAGATGATCATATATGGATCAACCTTAATCTGAGGTGATCACGGGGTCTTTGCTTGTCCCGGGGTAGTGTTTGATGTGTTAGTTACGGTTCACTTAAATATGTGTTCCAAGCCACTTCTCATTGGCACTATCTCCGGATGAGTGAGTAGTTCGATTTTCACGGACATGGAATCCATTCCTTCTGCGGGAAGTAGAGAGACGATCCCTTATTTGTTAGCCCTAAGAAAGTGATCGATCCCGGGAGTTTCGCATTTGACTAATTAGCTACTAGTCGGATATGCATACTAATTGATCATCGGGGGTTAATGGTAAATAAGGATAAGATATTCGAGTCGGGTTCACGGAGACTTCCCACTCGGAATGGACGATCTATGGAGGGTTAATCCGTATGTAGTGATTATATCAATGGACGCTTATTCACTCTATGGGTTGAGTATAAGTATACATCCGTAATCGGTAGAGTTCGGTTTCGGGTTTATGGTGGCGTAATCCCGGAATTAATAATTAATGTACTTATTACGTTTCGATGAATAATTAATTATTGGAGCTACTGGTTATAGGTCCATGGTCCCCGATGTGGCTTCTGTAATTCGGACTAATAATCTTGTTATTTGGGCCTCAGTGATAATTAATTGGCTGGGCTAATTAATTGATATGCATGAATATTATTTAGTTGGGCTAAATAATATAATACACATAAAAGTCATTTTGTGTGGGCTAATAAACCCTAAAAGTGGCGCCTAAGGTCTTCTTTTTTAGCACAAGAATTAATTTTCTTGTGTTATGGAAAATAAAAGATATTTTTGTTATATGATTGGTTGGATGACTTGTTATTTGATTTCCTATTGGTCAATACATGTCACAATTAGTCATTAAGGAAAATATTCTTTTATTTTGTTTAATTAATTATTTATTTAATTAATTAAAACTTGAAGACCAAGGATTTACTCTCCTATAAAAGGAGAGTTATTCCAAGGGTAATGGGCAAGGAATTTTCGACCTACACACTTAAAAAGGGAGAGGAAAATTAGTTTCTCTTGCCTAGGGTTTTTAGAGGAAGAAAAACTTTGGTGTTGCATATCAAGGAGGTTCGTGTATCAAGAAGGGTGTCCACCAACCGCCGTTTGGAGAACACATCTGAAGATCAAGGCTTCTCTTCCCGTTATTGGTAACATGATCTTAAACCCCCTTGTAGTAGTTTAAGTCCTTTAATTATGTGTTTTGATATATAAATCGTGATCCATCCGCTGCGCGTAGATCTAACTCGCTTAGATCTAAGAACCTGCATCCTTCATGTGGTATCGGAGCCAGGTTCCACGATTTATATAGTCATAATCGTAGTTAAACGATTTAAAGGAGTGGAATTGCATGTAGGTAATTTTTACTTATAATTATGAATTTATTATGATTAAAATTGTTATGGTTGAAGAGATGGATTGGGGTTGGCACTGTTTACCCGTTAGATCTATTGTAAACTCATATAAACGATGAAAATTTCGTTTACATGAGTATAGGAAATTATGTAATTTATTTTTATTGCAAGTTTAATTTCCAGAAAATAGATCTGTACACTAGCTGTTTAGTCTTTTCGTTTTTTCCGTTGTTTGAGCCGTTAAAACGAAGATCCCTCCGGTCATAATCAAGATTGGAAGTTGATGAACAATCCCACAAAATTTGGCGTCGATCAGATTCCGTTTGGATGTCCGTTCGTTGATGAGAAGAGGCAGCTGTAACAGAAAAACGCAGGATTCACAGAAACCCTAACTGTGACTTCTTCGATTTTCTGGGAACAATTGGATCGTTCAAATTAAAATCCGACCGGTCAGATCGCATATCATGGAGTTTAGGACGTGAGATAAAAGTTTCAGGACGATCGGGATTCATCTTGATCCCCGATCGGCCTCGGGAATTATATGATGCGCTGCTGTAAGAGTCTGTTTCAGCAGAAAGTTGGGCGGCTCACTGAGGAAGATTGACAAATCAAAGCTCCGATCCGACCGTCCATCTTGAAGTCCGAAGAATGAAGATCAGATCTGGAAAGTTTCGTCCCGATCCAAGTTCGTTTGATATGCCGATCGTCGAAGATTCTGAACAGCTGCAGATTAGGGTTTTAATTTATATTCGAATAGATTAGTTACGAGGGTGCCAACGGTCCATCTCGGTGTTTATTTTCCGCACTAGTATACATGTGTAGATTGTATGAGTAGAACCGGAAAATTGCCATGACATGCATCATATCATGAATTCCACTCCATATGCATACATGTAGAAAGTAATTCGAGGAATTAGTTAGGCATGTATAAAACACACGATTAGTTTTAATTAATTGTTTGATATTAATTAGAAACTAATTAGGGTAAAAACCGAGGAACACGGGTTTTTTCAATCGTCGAGGTTGAGTGATGGATTCTCGGTGAATCCCACTCTGCGAAAGCATAAGGAGTAAAATCCCGAAACCTCGTGGTTAAGGTGTTGGATTCTCGGTGAATTCCACCTTACCTAAGACGAGATTATGTTTTTGTTCCGTAGTGTCTACGTGAAAGTTTGATGTTTAAGGATTGGATAATCACGGGCAAACAGGTTCGAAAGTGGTTTAACCACGGTTGGGTGGTCAACAGTAGCTACGGCTCAATCGACTTCACCCTCCACGTGTGGCGTTTGCACGGGGGTCGGCAATGCGAGTCATCCGAAGAGCCACTACGGCTCAACGGACCTCTCCTAGCCTTGACCCGTCCGACGGCCACATATGTTCTAACGAATAGGTCGGGTGGGCTAGCCCACATAACCGACAACATTTGAGCCTATGATTTATTGTTCCTTAATGTAACATCAAGTCCAAAAACGTGATCAGTAAACCCACCAATTTTTCAAAATATTGAGTGGGAGCGGGAGAGGCGACAGCCGACCCCACGGCCTCTACTGTTGACACAAGCAACGTGAGAGAATGGTGACGCCTCGTGCCGGCCGGGACCGGCCTCCCTAAGAAGGCCTTCACCGCTATCAAAATTCAAGGCTTGGTCTCCGAAAGGATAGGATTTTGGGTACTCGTCGGGTCACCGACCGACCCTAAGGCGGCACACTCGGGGTCTACCTAAAAATGCGAGACGAGTAGGTCACACTCATAAAGGGTATTTTTGGTAGTACCTTGGCCGAAAAAGGAAAGGTGATTGACGATCACAAATGAGATGTTCGATTCTCAATCGATCTTCAATATTAATCGAAACCTCTTTGACCTACCCTAAGGCGGCACCGAGGCATTAGATTAAATCCTTGGAACGGTAGGATAGACTATAAGTACTTAGTTTATGTTCCTAAAATTTTAGTAGTGTTTGATTTGGATTTATTTTCTTTGTCAATTTTATTTACAATTTGTTATATATATCTCTCAGGTGCTAGGCTTGCTAGTGTAAAATTGACTAGTAATGACTTCGTTAAAAAGTGGTAAGTAACTAGAACGTTGTATTTATTAATCTCACATGCAATTAATTTTTTCGGAAGAGATATTTCTCTTGAAGCCTTCAAAACTTAAGTGACGTAAATAGACATGTCACTGCTGGTCACTCGTGCAGAACGAGAGACAACCGTAGTTAGTTTGAAAGATGATTGGGACGATAAAATTCTTCTAGTGAATTGTGTAGTGTCTACACGAGAAATTTTCTGATAGAAAAATTGGAGAATCATAAATTAAAGTGTCGCTAGTTAGACGGTATTTGGAACCGATAAACTAGTGGGAGCTTTTATATTATGTTTTTTCTAATTTATTAGAAAATCAGTCCCACTGGGTAACACTTTCATTAGACATCCCACAGTTCACGAGTAGTGTCTACTCAAACGAACTGCTAGTTCAAGACTATTTCCTTTTAAGGAAAGTTAAGAATGGGAAAGAATGTCTATAAGTGTTAATCATCTTAACTAAAGTTTTAAGGCTAAACCGAAATATTAATTAAAGAAAGTATAGGATAAGGAAAGTGATTTCAGATCACTAACCAATGAATCCTTAGCGACTTTCTTAACCGAGTAACTTGACTCGGTAGCTTAGTTCTTTGGAAGAACAAGGAAGGCTGTGCATTAACGATTAATAGAGTAACAACGGGCGGTAATTTCGGCTACAATAGTGTGAGTGATATAAGGAAATGAATTTCGGATTCTATCCTTGAATATCACGAAAAAATTTATTTTTACGTTTACGGATTCGTTGAAACAAATGGATTCACTTTCAACTCGATATATTGTTGCCTCATAGAAAGTGAATATGACATTTGTAGTACGAATCCAAGACTCGGACTTTTGTTTGATAAAGTCGAACCACTAAGAAAAGGCGAATAAGTATAACACATCTAAAACTATTAAAGGTAAAAGGTTTCCGTATTAAGATAAGCGACCTTTCAATATCTATTAATTAGTGCATATATCCTAGAGATAAGACCTGACGACTGGCTAAGGGTGATTCCTATCTCCCAGTCTAGGAACACTATCTCAAAGGAACAATGACTAGGTTTCCTCTCAATCGGGAAAGGGTAATAGATTTGAAGGGGTAACATAGCTTGTTCACCATGACCTTCGGGGTCTAGTGAGAGATACAAGCTAGTGAGAGTTTTTTGAGTGGTGACATTTTGTCTGATAACTACTCGAAACGTGATTTAGTTTTTCAAAAGAATACGAGGAGGAGTCTCTGATTTTAGCAGAGAATAGAGTATTCCATGCTCAGAAATAGGCTATCGCATAGTTTTGGGACTGATGCTCGGCCTGCCTCCTAGTGGAATGTTTCTCACCGAGGAAGAAACCATAGACTTGCCCTATATAGTTATTGATATGCTACAATACAACGCTAAACTCGATTAAGATAATTCGTTGCAAAATAACGGTTAACATTATTATGTAAACCGAGAAGTCTACCTAGAAGATGCTAGTGAGTTTATGGATAAGGAGTGAATTCGGTTCACACCACATCCGTAAATGTAGGCATTTAGCATTTAATGCTTGAAGGTAGGACTGGAGATTTTGAGCATACGTTCAGATTTTGACTGTTCGTGAAATGCCTTAATGAGACGAGTAAAGGTTGGTTATAAGATTCTTGAGATCAGAAAGTGACGGTTAAACTATCACAAGCCTTCTGATAGAATCTATAAGAAACAGCCTTAAACCTTGGAGTACGGTTACCCAAAGGTAGTTACTATCTGATTTAATCAGACCACGTCCAACATTAGTTGTTGGTGATTACACTGATAAATACTACTAGATCAGAATGTCAATCCACCCGAGACGCAGTGGGAGTATGGTTTAACCATTGACCCATTGTGATTTTGTTGACTTTATAGTCTGCTGGGGTGATTGATAACCTATGGCTCTTAGTGGGCTGTATAGGATTCTGATTATAGAGGTTGGTTTGAAAACCTTAACCCTGTGAATGGAGTTTTGGTACTTCAGTTCTGTTCAGCCTCTTGTAGAACCACCTGAGTGTCTCAGGCCCAGTGGGAGCAATTGGATCTACACGGAAAAGAGTCGAATGAATAGGAAAGTTTAAACTTTCAGCGCAAAGTTGAGTGGTATAGGGGTGATTCCCTGACAAATAGAGAGTTAACCAGACCTTGAACTCTCTCACCACTCAGTCTTGCTAGATTTTGTTAGAAAGCAGAAAATAGGGATGATTCCCTGAGACTTTCTTGCCGAACAACGGAATCTGAATTCATTCAGAACAGAAGGGTTATAGCTAAGAATGAATAACGGATTCGTTACAAAGCAGAAGATAGGGGTGATTCCCTAATACCTTTTTTGCGAGACTAACGATATCTTAACTTATTCAGAAAGAACCTTTGGTAGGAGGCCTGCCATGGCTTATATCCTTTGTGGATTTAAGAGAACCTCTCGGTCATTTAAAAGTCACATGTTTTAAAATATGTGGACTTGACCAAAATATTGATAAGTTTTTCGTAGACGGATATCAATATTGGTAATGTAGTAGTAGTATTAGTGTTCATAAATGATAACACTAAAACGGTTGGAAACAACATGGGTGTGGTATCTGAAGTCGGAAACTGACACACCAAGATTCTCTGGATGAGAGAATTGGACTATATTCTAAGAATTTGATTCGGTCAAATTCACAAGAATGAGTCATTGGCTATCCCATCCGTCTTATTGGTTAAGATGATCATGCATATACGTATGCAACATTCAACGAGAGTAGTCCTACCTTACCTCTCAGGAATGATTCTCTAAATCTCCGGATAAAAGAGAAAATGGGATAGAGTCTCTCTTGGATAACGGCAAGTCAGGTTGTCACAAGTCAATAGTAGTCGAATCTCGGATTCGAGCATAAAATAGCGGTTTAGTACGTCCTCAAGTATCTTTGAAGAACGAGGAATAATGTGCTTGTATATTCAGGTGCAAACTTGAATATGGTTGACTACACTGATTCTGACTTATAGTCAGATTAAGGATGATCGTTGGGACGATCTCGGGCTCAGTGTTTACTCATAGTGCTTAGAATTTCTTTTTTGGTCTGGAAGTAATTCCAGGTCTGATAAGCCGATATCACTTCATCGTGAAAACAATGAAGAGATAGCTTAGAAGGATCTTCTCAGTCATAAAGAGTCAAAAGCATATTGAGAGAGAGTACCGCCTGATTGGAAGGACCGGCTACGTTTCAATCCTAAAGATCATCTCAAGTCGACAACCTAACTAATCAGTGTACCAAGTCGAGTGCTTGGAGGGTACGGCATTGATGGATATGTCTCATCTGCTTTTAGAGCAAGTGGGAGAGTGTTGTGAATAAGATGAGAAAGGGTGTGCTCTAAAAACAATCGTTGCTTGTCATTTCGTGCAAGTGGGAGATTGTTAGATGTAATGCCCGAAAGACAATTTGTGTAATTGTTTTTAATGGATGACAGAATTTATCTCACCTTATTACTTGCTTTGTGCTTGTAAATAATACACTGCTGCAAACCCTGAGTATATCTGTATGTAACCACTTAACTCAGTGTATGGATTACACGTGAGGATTGAGTTAGTGGAGATATGCTTAAACTGTTAGTCCGTGGTGAACTTAATCGAGTTTAGGGTCTCTTGATTAAAACACCAATAATGCGCCCGAACACCTTAGGGTGTGATAGTCTTATCCGGACCGTTTGTCGGTAGAGGTACTACGTGGGGCATTTATATATGATGGCATTCATATAGGACTGGACCGATTTAATCTATTTTTCTCGATATAATTCCGTAATTGAGGAATCTTATTAAATCATTAGATGATCATATATGGATCAACCTTAATCCTGAGGTGATCACATGGTGCTGCTTGTCCCGGGGTAGTGTTTGATGTGTTAGTTACGGTTCACTTAAATATGTGTTCCAAGCCACTTCTCATTGGCACTATCTCCGGATGAGTGAGTAGTTCGATTTTCACGGACATGGAATCCATTCCTTCATGCGGGAAGTAGAGAGACGATCCCTTATTTGTTAGCCCTAAGAAAGTGATCGATCCCGGGAGTTTCGCATTTGACTAATTAGCTACTAGTCGGATATGCATACTAATTGATCATCGGGGGTTAATGGTAAATAAGGATAAGATATTCCGAGTCGGGTTCACGGAGACTTCCCACTCGGAATGGACGATCATGGAGGGTTAATCCGTATGTAGTGATTATATCAATGGACGCTTATTCACTCTATGGGTTGAGTATAAGTATACATCCGTAATCGGTAGAGTTCGGTTTCGGATTTATGGTGGCGTAATCCCGGAATTAATAATTAATGTACTTATTCGTTCGATGAATAATTAATTATTGGAGCTACTGGTTATAGGTCCATGGTCCCCGATGTGGCTTCTGTAATTCGGACTAATAATCTTGTTATTTGGGCCTCAGTGATAATTAATTGGCTGGGCTAATTAATTGATATGCATGAATATTATTTAGTTGGGCTAAATAATATAATACACATAAAAGTCATTTTGTGTGTGCTAATAAACCCTAAAAGTGGCGCCTAAGGTCTTCTTTTTTAGCACAAGAATTAATTTTCTTGTGTTATGGAAAATAAAAGATATTCTTGTTATATGATTGGTTGGATGACTTGTTATTTGATTTCCTATTGGTCAATACATGTCACAATTAGTCATTAAGGAAAATATTCTTTTATTTTGTTTAACTAATTATTTATTTAATTAATTAAAACTTGGAGACCAAGGATTTACTCTCCTATAAAAGGAGAGTTATTCCAAGGGTAATGGGCAAGGAATTTTCGACCTACACACTTGAAAAGGGAGAGGAAAATTAGTTTCTCTTGCCTAGGGTTTTTATCAAGAAGGGTGTCCACCAACCGCCGTTTGGAGAACACATCTGAAGATCAAGGCTTCTCTTCCCATTATTGGTAACATGATCTTAAACCCCCTTGTAGTAGTTTAAGTCCTTTAATTATGTGTTTTGATATATAAATCGTGATCCATCCGCTGCGCGTAGATCTAACTCGCTTAGATCTAAGAACCTGCATCCTTCAATGTGCACTATCGGAGTCTACCAGAATAGACTTCCGTGGTTATTGGTGTGATCCACCAATATGTTGCACCCAGTTACTTCGTGGTGAGTAGCACCATGCGTAGTCCCCTTGAATGTTGATGCAACCGAGATAAGCTAAGTTAGAAACGTATGTATAGTCATGACATGTTGATGGACATGAAGTGAACCCTAGATTGAGTCGGTCTCAGAAAGATAATTTATTTAATCATAAAACTTGTTAATAAATTTTAGTTAATTTGTAGTTTCTACCTCTTATTGAGTACTTTGTACTTACCTCCAATGCATTGTTTTTTCTATGTGTTTGGGGGGAGAGAAGATGAACAAGTAGATCCGGAGTACGAGGAGAACTTTGATGACGACGTTTGAGGACGCCGACGTTGAATCACTTATTTTATGTTTTCTATTATTATACTTTAGACTTGTTGTCTTTCGGGGAATTTCTTGTAATTCTTTAGTACTTTATTTTAGAGGATTTCGTACGTTGTTTGGTTTTCGTTTGGTTTCTTCCGATGTAATAGATTTTACATTTCTATCTTTAGCTGAGTTTCTATTCTTAGTAGCAATTATGATGGTTTTGCCGTGTCTTTTTAGCTTCCGTTGCCTAACTCGATACGATGTAGTAGAAGCTTACGTGTAATTTTAAATTTATTTAATATTATACGTGACGAGCGTTTCGTTTCCGGATAGGACTCGGTATCCGGGAGCGGTGCGTTACACAACTAGTAACATTAATGCCAATGAGACAATGACTTGGTGGTCTTTGAGTTCTCAAGACCTAGAGGCCCAGGTTCGAGTAATGTGTATATATATTTGTGCTATCGTTTACGTTAAAAAAAAAAAAAAAAAAAAAAAAAAAAAAAAAATCAAACAAACAAAAAAAAAACTAGTAACATTCCTCTCTCAATTCACTTTTTTTTTTTTGAATCAGGAATTACATTATTTAACGTGAAACTTTTTGGTTGATCAATAACTATATAAATTAAAAATATGTGTAATTTGATCACACGGTGTGACAGTGTTGATCTGTAATAAGAAAATCAAAATATGACAAAAGTGTATGTACTAATTTATTTATATATGCGGGGAGAGTGATACAATTAAACTACTATAGTACAGTATAGTATAAAATATGTCTTAAAATATAAGTCTGTTTAGATCTTTTCAAGCGGTTAAGTGTTATTTTTAATGGTAAGAGTTTAGAATACCATTTGACTCTTATTAATCTAATAGTTGTAAAATATGTGAATTTATAATAAATTAGAGGTAAAAAAATATACTAAAGGCTCTATTAGTATTTTAAATGAATTTATATCATGAGATAAATTCAAAAATAAAATAAAATAAAGTAAACGAACTCACATTCTGAACACAAGTAGTACTACCTCCGGTACAAAATATAAATCATCCTAGCATTTTTATAATTCATCCCATAATATAAGTCATTCTCACATTTCAATGCTATAATTAATGCATTTTTTTTCCTATTTTACCCATTTCAATGAATGATCTTTCATACACCATTTAATAAATCCTAAGGACATTCTAGTCTAAAACTATCAAAATTAGATCATTTATTAATTATGCTTCTTAATATGTGTGTCAAAAGCTCAGAGGACTTATATTTGAGGGAACAAGGATATAGTCCAATATATGACACGTAATAAATAAACAAGACACACTCCTTTTTTTAGTTGCAAAAAGGACATAAATTTAAATGATGGACAAAAATGCCCTACATTAAAAAGAAAACGGAAATAGAAACTGACCAAACCACGTTCAATACGCATTAATAAACACTTTCAACCTGATGAAAACGGTGCAAATACTACCAAAACCGCAATTCATACTGACGTGAAGAAATCATTGCGATTACAACAGAAAATCATTGGATTTGAAGAAAAAGAGTAAAGTAGAAGATACTCAGAGTTTTTACACAATGCCTAAAAGAAAAAGAAGCAATGCAAGCAACATCGGCGAAGAAGAAACAAGCAAAGGGTAAAGATCTAAGAACTGAAATACACTTAAATTCAGAGTAATTTTGTCTTTGTCATTTGAATTTGCAGTTAGGTATTTAAGATTTGAAGTATATTCTACTGGGTATATGAAATTCTTAATGCAAAATCACTAAATGCAACTCGCTTCGTAACTTCTATGTTGTTTAATTTGTATGAAACTGGAATATAGTGAATAAATGTTAGTTAGTATTAATAGTTCTAATCTTAATTGTATGTTGAGCAACTGTTACTATATGGCAATGTTATGTATGTGCTAATTTTCAAATAATGTGATACTGATATTGTCCTATAAATCTTGTTGTATACTGATACTGTGCTAATTATCAATGTTATGCATGTGCTAATTTCAAATATACTCATTATGTGCTAATTATCAATGTTATGGTGTGGTGTGGATGATACTCATACTGTCCTATGAATCTTGTTGTATACTGATATTGTGCTTATTATCAATGTTATGTATGTGCAAATTATCAATCTTGTTGTATACTTAATCAGTTAAATAATTATCAATGTTCTGTATGTGCTAATTTTCAAATAATGTGATACTGATACTGTGGCGTGGTGATGATACTGATACTGTCCTATGAATCTTTAGTAACAGCCCTAGGAATACTGATACTGATACTGTCCTATGAATCTTTAGAATCAGCCCTAGGAATACTGATATTGATACTGTCATATGAATCTTTAGTATCAGCCCTAGGAATACTAATACTACTGGGATACTGATATTGTCTTCTTTATTTCTACTCAATATGAAGAAATGTAAGTTAGTATTCAGAGCTGTGATACTGTAATACTGATACTGTTATATGAAATTGTAGGTACATATTGTAGTACAGGTCAAACTTGGCAGCTATTCAAAATTTATTTGAGTCAATACATGCTCATGTGAAACAGCCACAAAAAGATGCAATCAGTACGACTCCATTCAGGCATATGCTGAATGCACTGAATAATTCAAAGATCATAAATAAGAAAAAGAAGAATGACATGATGGATGAATTTATAAACAGCTACGATAAAAAGAAAAAAAAATTCAACATTGCTGGAAAATCATGCATGCCAACAGTATTGGATATAAAGCTGATTTTTGGGATAAAGGATGGTGTAGAAGCAGTTGGAAATATAAAAGCTCATAGAAGGCGTGAAACCGGGATAGAAAGAAGGCACTTTATGAAAGCAACAAGACTAAGTGCATCCAAAGTCAAAGCTAAAGTGAGGGAGTTGGTAGAAAAGAAGGACAAGCAATCTATTTATGACTGTGCAAAGCTACTGTGTCTACTACTTCTCCACACAGTGTTGCTACCAAATACATGAAGGAATATAGCATAGGGTTTCCTATACTATGTTGATGACCTAAGCAGATTAAATACTTACAACTGGTCACAACATGTATTAGATCAACTGATTGAAGGATTAAATCAGGATTGGAAACATCCAACACAAGTAAATGGATGCACAATGTTGTTACCAGTAAGTTTCTTTCGCTTTAATCCTACTTATCTTATGCAATTATCATATTAAATTACTAACATAAACTATATGCAATGCAGTATTGGTTCTGTGAACATTCAAAGGCAATTACACCAAGGAATACAAATGGTAAACAAAAAGAAGCACAACAGAAAGGGATAAAAGGATTTCACCAAGGGGAATCCCAAGAATAACAAAATGGGACACAGATGAGCTTGAGAAATTGGTTGTACCAAGCATCAAGAGATTACAAGGAATTCTGAGAAAGAAGGATAAGAAATTGGTAAGATATCATACATACAAACAACAGTTACACACAGTTGCAAATTAAATAAGAGTATCACAGTAACAGTATCAATAACAATTCAACATAACATAACCTCTATTTGATGCATTGCAGTTCAGCAAAAGAGAACTGATTCCTACAATTGCTGAAAGATACATGATTAAAGGGTTAAATCATGAAGAAGACATAGAAGAGGAACTAGAGCAAGAACAGGAACGAGGAGAAGAAGATGAACAACAGCAGGAAGGGCAAGAAGAAGAAGAAGGGCAAGAAGAAGAGGGAGGGGAAGAATACGAAGAAGATGATGAAGAGGATGAACAGGAAGAAGAAGATGAAGATGATGAAGAGGAAAAAGAAGAAGATGAAGATCATGAAAAACTATATAGTTCAGAAGATCGTGCAATGAAGGATAATACAATGTCTGATGATGATTAAGGAGGAGAAGAAGAAGAAAATGAAGAAAAGGAAGATGGACAAGAAAATCAAAGTCCAAATCAGAGTAAAGGTGCACAACAAAATCAAAATCCAAAAGAAAGTGAAGCTGCAAAAGGAACTGAAGGGGAAAATATTGAAACTGAGTGTAATACATCAAATATCCCTTCATTCTCACTAAAAAATTCAGAAGCATTAAGTGAGATGGAAAAGAATGACCACTACCAGGTAATACATATTCAAAACTACTTTATATGCACAGTATCAGTATCAGTATCAGTATCAGTATCAGTATAAGTAACAATCTTCACAGTAACAGTATCATTCTATCACAGTATCAGTAACAATAACATAACTTATTTTTGCAGGGCAATCAACAAGAAATATCCATGCTTCAAACAATGATTGAAGAAAAAGAAATAAAAAGGCTTCAAGAGATGGTGAACCAGCAACAAAAACAAATATCTGAGCTTCAAGAACGTGTTGCGGATTACGCGTCAAACCAAACGGTTATAATTGGGCAGAAAGAAGCATTGGATATTGAACATGAAAGCATGAGAGTAGAAATGGAAGAAAAAGTTGCAAGGAATGCTGAATTGAATTCAGAAGTACAGATATTCAAGGAAATATATGGAAAGGAAAGATTCCATAATGAACACCTTCAGGATTTGATTGATAAAAAAATAAATACATTGATACTGTCCTGTCAGAAATGAATTCAAGCAGTGATGATCAAGAAAAAGAAAGAATGAAGCAGCAACAGGAGGAAGATAGCAAGAGGATTGAGAAATTAGCGCAGAGAGTTGCTGAACTAGAGAAGGACAACTTTGAAAAAGAGAATACAATCAGCAACTTGAAAGGAGCAATGAAGGAGAGCTCAGGAGTGAAACAAGACCTCAAGATGCGTCTAAGTGAAATGAAAAATGTGCATTCAAAAGAAAACACAGAACTCAAAAACAGAATTGTAGAGCATGAAAAATAATTGTCTGAAAAAGATGAAAGCATAGCTGAGATGAAAAGAAAGGATCAAGATAAAGAATTATCCGACGGAGTGCTTAAACACCACATAGAGGCACAGAAAAAACGTTTGGATTTACAGGAGAAGCAGATTAAAGAGTTGCAAGCTGAGACAGAAAAGTTGAGGATAGACAATACAGAGCTTGAAGTTCAAAAAGTGACTCAACAAAGTAGGCGAGAAACCGGGGAGTCGTCGTTGATAAGAAGAATTCATCAAAATCCAAGAGAGAAGAAACCTGTACAAGATGAAGCATTTAACTATGACATCGGGAAAGCAAAAAAGAAAAAACAAGAAGAAACATACATTGCTCCTAAAGATAACAAAGTGATTGAGGGGAAAGTAGTCATGGAAGAGTCAAAGGACAGCTACGAATGTGGAGCACATGTTATGCAAGAGGCATATCAACGAATCTGGGATCATAATCAGCAGGGTGGCTTTGAGTAAGTATCTCTTCATAAAAAATTACTTTAATATGCATTGAATCTTCAGCACTAAAATGACTCATACAGTTATAAACAAGAATGAAGTGTGGGCAAGATCAATTGGAGATTACCCGTTTGTCACTGTCAACTCACTAGTAGCTGTGTTGAATAACTTATTCATTGATGAATCGGTAAGAAGTTCATAATATCACTGCAATATCCAGTTTTTATGCAAGATAATTTAGCTACTGACAATATAACTTCATACACAGGTAATAGATGCAATGTGCACAATCATGAAAAGGGCAGGCATAATACAAGAACATCTTCACATAATTGAAGCATCACCATTGGTATGATAGGATTATGACTAGTATACTTCTATAGATGCTGTTAATATACATATTACTATGAAGATTAATATTCTTTTTTACAGGCGGATTTCTTAAGATTCCACGAAACAGACGGTGGTTGTGACAATGAACCCATCGTAGACATTGTCAAACACATAAGAGCAGGAAAATCAATGCTTATTCCAATCTGGGGCGGCGGAATAAGCGAACATGGAAACCATTGGGTACTTCGTACTCACAACAGCAAAGAAGGCACTTGGAGTATGTACCATTCACTAAAAACAGGAAGAGGAAGGGACCCTTACTTGAAGGACTGTGTAAATCTGGTAAGAAACCTTATGATACTGATATTGTGTGATACTGATAATGTTATATACTCTATAATCTACTAACTGGTGCATTTGACATACAAAATCATTCACATCAATCAATTATAAGGGACTGCATGTATCCAGATGAAGCAACCAACAGTAAGAAGAATCGAAGAAAGCCTGCAGCAATAAAAAAAGTTCCAAACCTGCCACTACAAAAAATTGCAACGTAAGAAAGTATAACATATACATTGACAAAATTTACTATTATCAATACTAATCTGTTGAACTAATACTAATGCAGGAATGACTGTGCTGTTTATATGATATACTACATTAACAGACTTGTCACAGGAAATGGAATTCAAAAGGACTTATCAGTTGAACAAGTGAAGCAAATTAAAGGAATGATTATAAATAGCATAGCAATGAATCAAATGTTACTGATAATATAGCATACTTCTGGTGATGTAAAGTCAAAAATTTGGGGATGTAAAGTCATACTTATGTTAATTTATCTTACTTCTGGTGATGTAAAGTCAACTACTTTTTTTATAATGTACATATTGAAATGTTATTCTAAATGATTCAAACTACTTATATATAATTTAATGATTTATGTTATTCAAACTACCTATGCATATTACTATGTTAATATTGTAATTCAAAATCCATTAATTGAAATCTTTATTAAATAATTGACTCTACACAAAGAATCATGAAAGTTAATGAACTAAAAAAAGATATTGATCGGTCAATAAAGAAATGGTAGAGATTACAAAACTATTAATAAATCCAAAAATACATAATCATTAATATTCACAGCAACAGTATCACAGTTTATATACAGCTTCACCTCCCTCAACAACCATTTCTAAACATCATAAAATACAAGATCAACTCAACTGAACAGAAGCAGTACATGTACTCCTATTGTGACGACTAGAAGAACCACAATGACTACATTTATATGCACGCTTTGAACGTTTTGATGACTCTCCACGTGAAGGAAGGCGTTTCGTCCGAGGTCTTCCAGGCTGCCTCCTAAAGAATGGATGCAATACAACAAATGCAGCTGATATCTGAACTGCAAGATAAGTATCTAGAACAGGATAAACTGCATATTGATAACATTCCAAAAACGAGCTTGTCCTGTAGCAAACATCAACATAATCATGCAAAAATAACCTAGTACTCATGACAGCAGCAACTCCATGACGACATGGATAACAAAATCATTGCCAAAGGTAGAAAAAGCAAGTGCAATCCCTCAAATTCACTGAAGCACTCGGGGAAGATTGAACCTCATAAACAAACGCAGTCAAGCAAACAACATTCCATTGCTTAGCTTCATTCATCATAGCCGACAAGATAGCATCAATTATGGGACAAATATGACTAATCCAAGATGAAGCTAAAGATCGCTTATCTGCAACAACAACAACAACAAATAACAAAGCAACTGTAAAAAAATACATTAACATGAAATATATAACACTAGAGTAACACAAACCTGAAAGTCGCTGCATAATTTTAATACGGATAGCATCAACCAGGTTTATAACAGGTAGATGACGCTCGTCCACAACCCATGAGTTCAAGGATTCTGCTATACTAGATGCTCTGTAACCATACCGACAACCCTTGAAGTGTGCATTAGCCCAATTCTCATGCTTTAGATTCTTAAAAAATTATTTGGCTGAATCACCTCCCTCAAGAAGCATTACATTCATATTAGAATCAAATTCCGATTCAGTAGAAGCATAAGCACACTTGTCAAGCAAGTCAACCATTCGTTGCCAAAAAATCTTACTTCTCGATAATTCAGCACACTTCTGACTTAAATTAAGCTTCAAATGATACAAGCAATGTGAATGGTAGGCATTAGGAAAGACAGTACGAACACCATCAATCAAGCCAGAATTCCTATCACTAATAAACATTATCCACCGCAAGGGATCCAAAATGGTATACAAATGCCTTAAAAACCATTCTCAATTATCAGTGTCCTCAGAATCAACAACGGCAAAAGCAAGGGGATAGATACCTAACACAAAACAAAATAATGTCAATGTCAGAATTCATGATAAATTGATACTGATACTGTAATACTGTGACAGGAATTGATCAACCATATTAAAACAAGTCAAAACTCAAAATACCTTGGTTTCCATCAATCCCAGTAGCAGCCAACAAATGACCCCTAAATTGACCTTTCAAATGTGCTCCATCCTGAAAAAGAAGAGGAGCACAAGACTTGAAACCACGTATGCACCCATCAAAATCAACAAACAATCGTTTGAACCGGCATGATACATCATCCACATCATAAACAACAAGAGAACCAGGAATTGAATCCAAAAGGCATTGAACATAAGCATGCAATCTCCTAAACGACTCACGAACATTGCCAAACAAAGCTGATTTGGCTTTCCAGACACCAATTCTTGCTTTAAAATAAGTCACCCTAAATGAAAATAGTGAGAACAAATCACGTTTAACTACAGCAGGACTCAGATTAGGTGTATGACGAACCATCTTTTCAATCACCTCAGCAACAAGTTCAGAACTCATTCGTGATCCATGAAAACAATGACCAGCAGAACCACAAATATGAACAGTGCATGACTCCTTAACATAAAAAATAACCATTCACATTCAATTTAATACCATGAACATTCCATGCACACTTATATGTTTCCTTGAAAGGACAATAAGTTGTTATCCTGCTGCTATCATTCTTTTTTAAAACATATTGAAACCCAGTATCTATAGACACCTTTTGCAGAGATAATCTGAATTCCGAGGCACCACCATAAAAGACTGTTCCCTGCTTAAAAGATATCTTATCCCAACCTAAATTAATCCTAGCAACAGTCTTACGAAATGAACTCTCTGACATACAATCCTCATCACCAAGACGATCAACAGGAAGAACACAACTGTTGGAACTTGATGAAAGAACATCATCAACATCAGCAACACGTGTACTAGAACTTGAGGAAGGAATATTGTTTTCTTCTACCACATCAACATGAATACCATTCCCAGTAAAAGATCGAGGCACAAAAAACAAAGTAACCAAATCTTCATCACTAGACAAAAAAACACCTAGAACACCCAGGTAACTTGTAAAACAACTTAACACGTGAAACATTCAAACAAGACCATTTTCTACAAATCTTATCCAAGATAAATTGGAAGCAGTCGGTTTCAGAAACCGACAAAACATACGTCTCCAACGCAAAGGTGCAAAGCAAAATCAGCATCCTCACAAAACCTGCAAATATACACACAAACAAATTAACATCTAACACTAAAGAGATAACACATTAACAATGATACTGTTACTGTGAATTTGTGATACTGATATTGTTACTGTGATACTGTGATATTGTGTTGCTGATAGTCACTTAATCCTTCTCCCATAACACAGCAGGCTTCAACAAACAAATAACAATGAAATCATACAACAATTCACAGCAACAATAAAAAGCAGATGACCAAGAATGACTGGAAATAGAAGTTGATTTGATTCCAAGGAAAAAAAAAACAGAACATCACAATGCGAAACACATCAAACAAAAAATTTGATTCCAAAAACAAAAATACGACAACAATCTCAATTCAATTGAAGTCCTTAATCAGACATCTACAATCAAATAACAATGGAATCAAAAACAATTCAAAGGAACAATTGACAGAAATTGAGCAACAGCGTGTTTCAAATGAAATACAGCTGAAAAGATAAGAAAACTTTAGAAACAAACTATAAATCACATTCCAATGAAATGTGATTTCATTTCAATCAGATTGCATTGAAATTCAAAACAAGCAAAACAGAAGAACAAAAGAGCGACATAAAATTCACAAATTACATTACGTTAAATCGGAAAAAAGCACAACAACAGGATTCTTCGATACAAAAATGACACTCGAGTCGAACAAAGAAGAAAATTGAGCCGCAATTGAAGATGGCATAAACGTGGAAGAAGAAAGAAAATACAACCGCAATTGAAGATGGAATCGGAAATTAATGCATCGGATTCAGGAAAAAAACATGAAATCTAGGAAGACAAAATATAAATGAAGGGCAAAACAGTCCACACGGGAAAAATTTGTCCTTAATACAACTAAAAAATTGAAGCTGGATAAATGCTTAGTTATGGGGAAAATTTTGGATTTATCCCTAATTTTTCCCTTATATTTTAGATCGGAGATAGTAATTGATAAGAAAATTCTAGGGATTTTTTTATTTTTATTTTTATTAATATTTTTTTTAATTTTTTCGAGAATAAGAAAATTTGAAGTTAATAAGGAAGCCGGAAGAAACGAGTTACAACCTCCACGGGACGTTTAAACAAGTTACAACTTACAAGTGTAATTACACCATGGGCTGCATGGAACACACAGCTTTATAGTTGTAACGCCTATCAACGCATTAAAAACTCACACCAATTTCCAGCCCAGTTCTTTGACATTTTCTCCCACTCTGCAACGGTAATCTCAATCGGTTTCTTCCATTTAAACCCACTTCTTCCCCATTTCACCATATCCTCTTCAATACTTCTCTTTTGCACCATTCAATCCATTAATCTGACTTTTATTCTTATCTATCATTTTTCTTTCTTTCTTTCTTTCTTTATTCTTGTATATCATCAATCCTGCAAATGGAGTTAGGTTTTGGAAAAGGGATGTTTTTATTGTTGTGGGTGATAATGGTGGGATGTTTAAGCACAAGTAATTCATTTACATTCTATGTGGGAGGAAGAGATGGATGGAGGATTGACCCTTCTGAGAATTTTATTCATTGGGCTGAAAGAAACAGATTTCAAATCAATGACACTCTTAGTATTTAATCAATTCCCTTTTTATTTTTCTAATTTTTTTGCATGTTTTTTTTTTAAAGCATGTTTTTTAAATTGGAATTTTGTTTGTTTATGCAGTTTTCAGTTACAAGAAAGGGGATGATTCAGTACTATTAGTGAATAAAGATGACTACTACAAATGCAAAAAAACAACCCCATTGCAAACCCTGAATGAAGGCGAATCGGGCTCAGAGTTCAAGTTCGATAGATCCGGCCCATTCTATTTCATTAGCGGTCGTAACAATAACTGTGAGCAGGGACAGAAGCTCATTGTACTTGTTGTGTCTCCTCGTACCAAGCCTTCATCTCCGTCGCCGGCGCCGTCTCCGATGGGGGATCCTACAGCATCGTCTCCTCCTTCGCCTCCGACGACAGCTGATTCTCCAAGTTGGGGTCTCGCTCCTGGTCCGGCACCAGCCTCGAATTCCGGCGTGTCAATGGCTTGTTCCTTTGGAATATCTGCTATTGTTATGGCGGTGGCTTTTGATGTTTTGTATTAATTAATTAAGGGTGTGGGGTTAGGATTTTTTACTGAATTGTTTCATTTCAAGTACTAGATTTTTGCTGTCAAATTGCGAGGAGTAGATTAATTCAGGATTTCTTGATGTTGGTTTTGTTGTGATATGAAGAACTTAATTCAATGGCTTTGTTTTTTTTTTTTTTTTTTTTTTTTTTTTTTTTTTTTTTTTAACTTATTGCATCAGCCTTTATTTATTTTTTAATCTTGTCAATATTGTGGTTTCCTAATTTAAAAATAATAATAAATCTTTTCAGAAAAATATAAAATAAAAGGAGTAACGATATTGTGCATAAAAATAAAGATAAAAGAAAAATAAGAGATAGGGGGATTGAGGGAATGGACCAAAAAAAAAAAAAAAAAAAATTACAAAATAAATAAATATGATACATTTTTTTTTAGTTGTAAAAATAATAAAAAAATATTGATACGGATAAAATTGACCCTACATAAGCGCGCGTCGTCGGGTACATCAGGTTTACATTACCTATCAAATGCACCGGGAGGTTCTTGTGTGGTGTCTCCACACGGTGTGGAGATCGTGTGGAGACATACACACCACACAATTTAATTCTGTCTTTAAACTGTGTGATTCTGATCGTTTCACCTGTCATTTCACCTCAAAATCTCTCTCCACACAAGTATTTCCCAAATGCTCCTGCTTGTTTTTGTTTTGTTTTTTTGTTTTTTTTCAAACACCCGTAACTTTTGATTTATAACTTCGATTATCGAAATTTTTTCACCAAAATTCATATTTTTTTTTGCTCTTTAATTTGAAATTTCATACGATACCCTTCCGACGTATATTTTAAAAGCTGAAAAAATATTTGCATTAATCGGAGCGTTTTTCTTATAAACGACCGTAACTTTTGATTTAGAACACCGATCATCAAAATTGTTTCACCAAAGTTCAATTTTTTTTCTCCTCATTTGATACCTTTCGACGTAGTATTTGAAAGCCGAATTTTATCGCGGCGTTTACGCTAACACAGTAACGCAGTAACATAGTAACACAGTAACGGTAAAACGTTTCATTAACAGACAAAATATCACCGTTAATATTGCGTAATACAACAATCTATCAAAAAAATGCTGGATATCGTAATGAAACAATCTATCAAAGCATTATGGAGATGCGACTCCCAGGGAATCAAGAGAATAAAAGCCTAATACTATTGGATATAATCAAAATGCCTACTAGGGGATTCAAAACATTTTTCAAGTTGTTGAAGACCAAAGCAGTATATTTTACCATCTATAGACCTTTATCTTTCAAACCCGCACCACATCAAATTTCATGAAAGATTTATAAAGCAGAAAATGCATAAAATAGCAGCAGCTCGGCCTCATCAATAGAGAATCAAGGCTCCTCTATTTTTCTAAAGACAAAAAAACACCAACATTGCCTCACCATTTGAATCAACAACCTTCAATCACCTAGGGCAAAACCACGACACAACAAATAGTGGAATGCAATGAAAGATTAAAACCAAATAAAGACACCATATTGCCTGCAATAACACCTTTTACGAACAATACATAGTGATATTAACACTAACACCTTATCATCACAAGAACACAACCAATTATATTTTCCTCTTCAACTTCTCAAAACACTTTTCAATACTAATAACCACAGAAAACAAATATACATTGCATTTCTTATCCATTAATGACTAAAATATCATCATTAGTATGCTTCCCAATGTAAGGGAGAGGGTTTGAAGCACACTACAACCGATTCTTTTTTGAAAAAAAAACATTGCAACTTTCTGTATATTTGAACAAAGTAGAAGAAAGCAACAAGATGAAGTCAATAATAGTATTTGAAGATTTCAAAGAAGTCACTAAATAATAAGAATAAACACACAACATACCTTAACAAGCTCAACATATTACAATGATATCAAATTTTCCACATTATACACTCGATGTTCAACCCATTTTTCAGCCCTGAAACATTGGTTTTCTGCCCTAAAAACTGATTTTCAGCCTTATTCTTGGCGTATATATAGCTGAAAATCTCACAAAACATAGTGATATTAACAATAACACAATAACACCCCAAAAAACTAGTGTATTAGAAAGCTTAATGATATGAACCAAGTGAACAACACAATCAATCTTCTTTAAAACATCATAGATGCATCCTTAAACCAACCCTTAAACTGTGGGATCACCAATATTATCAACCACAACAGACTTACCATTATTTGTGTTCTCAATAGAACTATTAGTTTCAGCTCCATGGTTATCAAAAGAGTTGACAATGGTAGCTTCAATATCTACCATGGCAGTTCAATACCTGCATTGGGATTCCTCTCAACCTCAGTTGCCAGAGGAACAGCCCCAGACTCAATACGTGAATTATCAAACTCAATACGCAGATTTCCATAATTTTCAGAACTTGAAATGCTAGAACAAGAGCATTAGCATAAGTAGATACCTTCGAATTAGTCGAATTTGCAACCATGGCTGCGAAAGTTTGAACACAGAGTACCGAGACCAAAAGAAATATAGGTCCAAAATATAGCTAAATATCTTGCAATTTGCAGCAACAGCAAAATAAGAAAATAAATCACCAAATTAAACAAGTAGTTACAAAATTACATGGCCCCAAAAGTTAAAGAAAATGTAAAGATATTTTACAACTGCAAAACAAAGGAAAGCTTACCTACAGAGGCAGCTCAATTCGCTAACAATAGATTTGACTTGAGAGAATCACCAGAAGCCTATGTATCCAAAGCAGATCTTCTGGGTTTAAAGAACGAGGACGTGAAAATCGAGCTAGAAGAAGGAAGAGGGTTGCAAAGAGAAAGCCGAATCTTAATCAACAATTCCATGTCTCAGTCCACTCGAATCTTCTCCGGCCAATTCGGCAACCTTGAATTCGCCGCCGCCTCTTTGTCTTCATCCAATTCCGCTGATGGAAAAGGAAGGCTGAACACTACCGAGACATTTGTGTTAGTAGGGGTAGTTTAGTCCGAACGAAATTATTTTGTCCTTAAATCAACAAAAAAATATAAACTAAATTAAAATTTATATACATGAGGAAAGTTGGCTAAAACCTAATTTTCTGTAAAAGATATTATGTTTTATTTTTTGAAGTTTTAAAGACGTAATGTTTTTCTATCTCCGTATGCATCACAGACTCACTGTCGTGGAAAAAATGGGTCACTTATCTTAACCCGAAGATTTTAGGTGGGACAAAAGTGTACGTGTGTGTTAAAAAAAAAAAAAAAAAAAAAAGATCCTATCAAATGGCACCGTACCTTAAAGAAAAATCAAATTTAATATTTTCGTATAATTTTGACTATTTTCACTTTTTTTTTTTATTAAAATTGAAATAGACCTTTAATCAACTTTAATATTTTCATATCATTTTAACTTTTAAGCAAGTAGCTTGGCTCAAATAATAAGTAACTTGAGAATGTTTAGAAAAGGTCTTTGATCTCCTTTGATGCGTCGTCTTGAAAGAGCTTCTAGATACCAGGGCTTTAAGAGAAAAATAAATAAAAATAACAGAGATTTAAATATATAAGCAGTGAAGATACACCAATGCAAAGAGTTCTATATAGACCACAATTCATTTACAGCTGCTGGTCATGGTAAAAATGGGGAAGAAATTGCCCATTAATTTACACCATCCCAAAATAAAAGACAAGTTTTTAAAAGAAAAATAATTCATCTAATGCACTTATATTACACTTTTTTTTTGTTGCTAAGTACTACATCATTTCCTGAAAATGAAGATATAAAAACAACACAGGTAGCAATTTCCAGCACCGTCTAAAAATAGTCAAGATGCTTTCTTTGACTTGTAGGCTTTAGCACAGAACACATAGATAACCATATTCAAGAGGCTAAGTCCAGCCAAGAGCCAAAAGAAGTAATCAAGATGTCCCTGGTTCAAATTATCCGGAATCCAACCCGGTTTCCCTCCACGGGTCGTTAACGACGTGACCACAGTCAGAATAAAAGAGCTCAAGTAATTCCCTAGAGCAGTTGTTAGCAACGACAACGCGCTGCATAAGCTACGCATGGCATCCGGGGATTGGTCATAGAAAACTCTAGCTGACCAATAAATGTAAAAACCTCTGCTGCACCTAGTAGAAAATACTGTGGAATTTGCCAAAGGATACTAAGTGGGACCGGAACCGCTTCATCGACGATCCCGAGGTTTTTTGCAGTATTCAGTCTAACAATTTCTACAACAGCAGCAGCTGACATGCATAAAACGGATATAAAAAGACCGATTCCCATTCTCTGCAACTCCGAAAATCCTCTACCTTTTCCAGTAATGTTTCTAGCAATTGGTACGAGGATTCTGTCATAAACCGGGACCCAGAATATTACGCTGATGACATCGAAAGTTGAGAGAGAGGCAGCAGGGATAGTGAAGGAACCTATGGATGTATCCATTACCATTCCTTGTTCAACAAACATTGTTGACATTTGAGCATATACTGCAGAAAAGACTATTCCTGTTGCCCAGATGGGGAACATACGGATCAGGATTTTGAGCTCTTCGATCTGCGTTACGGTGCAAAGTTTCCACGGATTGGAGTAGTCACCGGTTTTGTTTTCATCATCGGATATTATAGCAGCTTTATCAAGACATCTGCAGACAAAAGAGGAGCTATATTGAGCAATTGTTCTAATGTAATACTAGGTTGCATGTGTACTGATACACGGATAGAGGATACGTGGGAGCATGATTTTTGAAAAACATATGATACAAGTACAGAGGGCATGTGTTTTAAGTACTAAAATAAATAAGGCCCAAACTGTACATAATAAAACTGTAAGGACCATAACGCAAAATAAAACAATTTTTCGTGGTTCCCTTCATTTTTGGTAGTTTTTTTTCATCATTATGAACAGATTTTCATTCATTATTTAGCAGTATTTACTCAATTTTCAACAGGGTTTTACATTTCACATATTCGAGTATGAATATGCATATACGAATCTCGCATCCAACTTTTGAAAATTACAAACCAGTCCCTAGGTGTGTATCCTCAGTATCCGGTGCGTATTTGTGTTGGATATGTATCGGATACGTGACACGTTACCAAACAAAAATATCTGTGACAAAACATGGAAATCACAGGAGATACAGATACCTTCCACGCACAGCATCAGCAAAGCATTTGGGAATTGGGAAACAGCAGAATAAAAAACAAAAAACAAATAGTAGTTTAATTGCTAGGTATGGAGAATAGGGTTAACACGAAAAATAGGAATTAAGCAAAAGAACTTTACCTTAATTCATCTGTGTGAGATAGCTTTCGACTTCCTTCAATTGCAGATGTTCTATCAGGCATTTCATATAATAGATTACTATCTTCAGGAACCTGTAATCTCCATTTACGGCAAGTTACTACCAAAACCTGACACATTCTGGTGAGAGGACTTCCTCCAGGTTTCTGAAACCTATACAGAGGTGTCCCTGAGAAGAAACTCAATATAGCTATCCCCATGACAAGTGCAGGAATTCCAAAACCGAGTCCCCATCCAGCATTATCTTGAATCCAGACAATAAAACTGCTAGAAATTAGGGCACCGATATTGATGGAGAAATAAAACCAATTGAAAAAAGATCCTTTCTTTACTCTCTCGGTAGGATCTGTATCATCGAATTGATCAGCCCCAAACGATGACACACATGGCTTAATTCCACCTGTTCCTAATGCAATCATATATAGGCCGAAGAATAGTATGGTGTGTTGAGCAGGAGAAGCTGTTGGGCATACAGAACCAACACACTCGGGAGGCCTGAAAACGGGAACTGAGGCTGAGAGAGTAAGGATACACATTCCCTGCATTTCCAGGTGAGCAAAGAATTATATTATGTAAGATGAAAAATCATTTCCTTAGATATGCTGACAGAAGGTTCTACACAGTACACACACCACCTACAACTTTTAGACTTTTCCTAGTATCCCGAATATTCCTTTTCAGTTATTTCAAATAATCATGAGTTTCAAGAAAAGGAGAATATACTGATGTTTAGTATAGCTTTAGTAAATGCCCGAGAAACGAAAAGAACCTCAGTTCCTGTGTTATACAAAGATCATTTCCCTAACAATTATGAATTTGGTACCCAATAATAACGTGAGTATACACTGGAATGCAATCAGAAAGCAAATCAAAAAAAGCCAGTACCATGTGAAGCATTCATTCCAGCAGAAACAAGGAAAAGCATTAAAACCTGCTTTTGAAACTCACTATGAAATAAATAGTGGAAAAGGCAGCAATTGTCCAATATCTTCCCCAGTATGCATCTGCAAGTACTGCCCCGATAAGAGGAGTTAGGTAGCAGGTGCCTTGCCAAGTAGTGACGTTTGTTGCAGCTGATACATTTCCTTCATGGAGCTTTTTTGTCAGATAACTAACCAGATTAGTTGCAATTCCATAATATGCCAAGCGTTCGCAACACTCCGTACCTGTCCATGTTAAAGGCGCAATTCAGACTAAATGAAGAAAATGAAACAAAAGGAAAAAGGGTTAGCTATGTAGTACCAAGAATGAAGGGGCATGCTCTCCAGTTTCCGGTATTGTTTTTCAGAACAGGTTTACCCTTAATGTCTACAGAACCATCTGCAGTATACAGTCCATCGCTTTCATTCTGAAACAAAACATAGAAAAAGAAAATGTTATGAAAACAAACACTCAAGCCTTATTCTCATTAGACTGGACCAAATACATGGAACTGCTTAAATACATTATTATGCTTTTACGTATACCAAACTCTCTCAGATACATATGTTTCATGAGCACACCGCCTCAAGTGTGACTTGCTCATTATCAAATACACTGCGTTGTACCTGAATACCTCAGTCGTCAACACATCATGTGCTAGCTCACTTCACTTTGAAAATTTGCCTCGCTGGTGAAATACCCCAAATCACGAAGCACTCTACTGGAAACACTCAAACACCCAAAATTGGCATTTTCTCTACTGGAAACACTCAAACACCCAAAATTTGGCATCCCCACAAATTCAAGGAAATGCATTTGTTCTTTGACAACTATTTAGAGAAATTTTCCGCGTCTTACTCGGGGCAGGTAAAAATGGAAGAAATATCCCCCTAGCTGTCCAGGAGGCTCCCCCCCATGGCACTTCAGTTCAATTCGAGTTCTTTGAATTTCATTATCCAACCTCAATCCATAACATATCTCTGCTAGAATAACGTGCAATTCATGCATCGTAACAGCACCAATCTTCTTATTATCCTGTATTACTCTACTCCCTATATTACTGAATCAGAACCCAGATGGAAACGATCCAAAAATCACATAAATTAAATCATAAATCCCCATAAGATGGCCTGTAGCACTACAGTCTAAAGCTGGTGGCTTTCAATTATCAAACAAGAACAAAATGAGCTCAACACAACAACAAAAAAAAAAAAAAAAAAAAAAAAAAAAATTTGCCGCATCAAAACAAAAACTCCTCTATACATGTTTGGTGATGAATTTCGTTTTAGTACTTCCGCAAGTATCTCACATGATCTAGGTTCAAAAACATCCGGACTTCATCAATACTGATATAAGTTCCTCAAATCACTATAAGAGCAAGAAAAGAAATCCCTTTCCTGCTTTTTGTCTAACAAATCATATAGGTAGATAATTCCTTCAACATAATTAAGCACTTACCTAGCACAAAAAAAAAAAAAAAAAAAAAATAAGCAAGGAAAAAGGAAAGGTGGAGATAACCTGAATAAGTCCATCCTCCAAGAGTAACCTATCATATTCTTGAGAACCCATTAGAGCAGTAGATCAAATTCGATGGCTTTTGCCCTCAGATTGTAAAAGAAGCTGTTTCCAGTAGAGGACTTCGATCGAATACAGGAGTCCTATGGATGACGCAAGATATTGAAGGATGAACTTCTTGCGTTTTCTTTGTCGTTTTCTTACTATTATGATATTGTTATCCTTTTATTATATAGTTTTATTATTTTATTAAGTATTTTTATTGTCTGTTGTATTTTAATTTAACTATATGACAGAGACCCACTGCCATGTTACGACATTGACCCATTCATTGGGGAAGTTATTGGGTGAATCCGTCATGTGCGGACTGCCACCTATATGCACTTGTTATTTATAAACGAAATTGGCTATGTGGTCAAATACATGTACGCAAAACTATAGACCTGTTATTTATAAACAGAATTCAAACTGTGTGGTCCAGATTTGTTTAGCGGTCAATTAAATGCATGTGAATACACCACACAAAAACTTCTCTATTCATAGTCACGTTATGATACCATCCCAACCAACGATAATTACAATTTTCTTTTTAACGCTCCATAATTACATTTTTATACGATTAATTTGATGTTTATCGTAACAAAAATATGTATATAATGATATTTATCGTAACAAAACAAATAAGTATTTATCATAGTAAAAAACACATGTTTATCGTAACAATGAAACAAGGACGCTAGTTTCGATAAAATAGAAAAGAAAAAAAAACCATGAGTGACTACAAATATAATTATCCCGTTTAGATGCCATGGTTTATCACTATTCCTTTTATTTAGGAAAAACTACAATCTACGGTTTTAATTTTTGTGTCTTGTAAAATATACCATTTCAAATTATAATATAATCGATTTACAATTCTAAATCATATCAAACTATTAGCCTTTTACCCGTACGATGCACGACGGGAGAGATTAAATATATTTGGATATGTACTATACTATATATCTCTATCTATATCTATATCTATTTGAAAGCAACATTTAACCCGATTACCCGAAAATTACACCCGTAACCTGCTTTTGACCTAGGAAAAAACAGATATCCACTCTGAAAAAAATATAATAATAATAATAATAATAATAATAATAATAATAATAATAATAATAACAACAACAACATATCAGATCAGATCAACCGTAAATCACGCATATCAGATGAGAGCAACCACAAATCACTCATATCATAACTTCAACGTCACATATATAATGAGAAAAGACCTCAATTTATTAAGGGACAAAATAAAAAGTGATATAAAAGATTACAAAATTTCGATTTTTTTACAAAACTTGTGTGAAAAAACAATTAAAAAATCAAAAATAAAGGGTGAACGTAAGTAAAAGTAAAAATCGCTTTAAAAAAAGTAAAAATAAAAATAAATATTACGGTTAAATAAAGATTACACTTTATGGGTAATACAGCGTGAACGTAATCAATGATAAAATTTTTAACATTGAAATAAAAAGAAAGATTACGGTTTTAAAAAAACCAATCACCATTAACATGCAATCAATTGTAATAAAGTGAACAAAATTAATGATCAAAATTTCAACGGTAAAGTAAAGGAAAAAGATAACAGGTATAAGGTAGGTTATTTTCTGGGTATGAGGCGAAAATCCGGGTAATTGGGTTAAATCTTGCATTATTTTTTACAAAACGTGTGTGAAAAAAAAAAATATTACGGTTTAAAAATCTATAATATAGTGTGAACATAAGTAAAAAAAATCGCTTTCAAGAAAAAAGTAAAAAAAAAGATTTAAAAAAAAATTACGGTCAAATAAAGACAATTTATGGGTATAAATACAAAAAGATTACTAAAATTTGATTTTTCACAAAACGTGTGTGAACACAAAAATAAATGTAATGTCCCATTGGAAAAGTAGTAGAATGCTCACCCCCATATAAGTGTGAGACATAAATGTCTTGTCAACTCGGGTTAGCCCTTTTAGACCAAACGAGGACGGCGGTCTAAGCCCGGACATTTATGACTCGTTTATTACGCACCCGGGGTGCGGGCGTTACGGAATGGTATTCGGCCGACTATCGACGGAACTATGCGGCCGCACCTTGTACAAGAAGACGGTGTAAGGATGACCTCTAGTTACCTCGGTAGGGACGATCCAGAACGATCTTGGCCGTCCCCCAACGAGGACGCCAGTCCCTTATAAGGGGGAGAATGTAATGTCCCACATTGGAAAAGTAGTAGAATGCTCACCTCTATATAAGTGTGAGACATAAATGTCTTGTCAACTCGGGTTAGCCCTTTTAGACCAAGCGAGGACGGCGGTCTAAGCAGTTGACTAGACATTTATGACTCATTTAGCGCTACCAGGCCCGGGGTCTGGGGGCGTAACAGAATTGAATGTAATATCCCGATTTTTGAAAGAGGGCAATTCGGTCTTTTAGCAAAAATCAGAATATTATGTTATTTAATTAATGGGATTAAAGAAAAGGAAGGAAATTAAAGGAGTTATTATATTTAAGGATTTAATTTATTAATTGGGATTATAAAAGGAAACTAATCCTAAATTAACCTAGTTGTTGTTTTACGTAAAAATCATCTTGAGGGGCGCAAGTTGTGAAAGAAAAAAAGAGAAGGAGCTTTCGAATCTCTAGGCTAATCCGTTGATAAAAAAAAAAAACGCAGACATCTCAAGAGAGAAAGGATCACCGCGAGACGAGGATCGTTTTGATATCAACAATCCCTAAATCCGTTAACGTAAGTTTTCCCCTCGTCGTTCTTGATACTAGGGTTTGTTCATCATCGTTGTTAAGCTGCGTTTTTCTGAGTATAAACATCGTAATGATCATCTTTGGATTGATCTCTTATAGGTTTGAAGTTAAAGGTTTAACCTTTTCAAGGTTTTGGTAGCGTGGATCGTAGTAGCTCGCAAATTAAGGTAACGTGGTGTTCTTATCGTATGACTAAGGTGTCGTAAGGTTATAGAGCAATTTGTATGTTATTTTCGTTGTTTGTAATATGTTTATATTGGAGTTTGGGGCGGAATTGGGTTGGAAATCGCGTTTACGCAGTTGCAGATTTCTGGGGAAAAACCCAGGCAAACAGGCGTTTGCGAATCGTTGCAGCTCAACCGAGCGTTTGGGTATTTTGGACGGGCGTTTGAGGGTTTGGCAGTTGATACAGGATGCGGCTGATTTTCACGAACGGGCGTTTGGGGTATAGTAAACGTGCGTTCAAGGCAAACGGGCGTTCACAGGGTGTCAAACGGGCGTTTGACCTGTTTATTCCATTTTTCACTGTTTTATCATGTCAGCTTGGTTTCAGGCTTTATAATCATGTCTTTACTGCTTAACCTTATGTGACAAAGCCTTGAATTAGCTTTTGATGCGTTTAGTTCCGGCACCATATGGATTCCTTAAAAAGATGAAGTGTGGGACCGTCGAAAGCTTTGGATTTGCCTTGTGCTTCGATAAGCTAGGGTTTATCGATGTCTGTGTATGTGCTAGGTGTTGTAGAGTCTAGTGGTGTTAAGAAGAGGGAGTAGACTGATAGGTGAGCCTTTTATGTGAATCAACTTAGGTGGCTAGTTAAACATCTAATCAAACGTATGTGTTAGATTAATAATCTTAAACATCATGCAATGCTTGGTAAGACATAGTACAATATCGCGATGTGTTCTCTGACCAGACAAAGTATACTGTACCCACGCCGGTCAATCGATTGGCTAGATAAAGCATCTGGTGCACTCTGCCGGTCATCACACTATCGGGACTCAGATATTCCCGGGGCTACTAGAGCGTGTCTCTAAGTAGGTTGCACCCGCGTCCTAGTACATCCTATTACTAGCGTAGTGCCCTTGTTATTCATGATGTAACAAACTTGAGCTAAGCTAGATACCTTTGGAACCTCATGTTATGCTATGAACATAATATGATAGTTAGCTAGGGTTAATAACGGAATGAATTAATAAAAGACGGCGTTGCTTTTATTTCTTTATGAGACCGACGTTATGCGATCTTCTACGCGTTACTAAGTACTTATGTACTTACCCCGTTACTTTTTGTTTGTCTTTCTCTTTCCCCAAAGAAGATGAACAGGTTGCTAATGTTGATGAGTTCTTTGACGATGATGTGTGAGATGGAGCTCTTGAATACTTAGTTTCTTTAGTTTTGTTTTCTTTCAATAATGTTGTTGATTCAAGTTCAAACAATGTTGTCGTTCTTTTGGATTAGTTCCGTTTGAATTCTTTTGGATTTAATGTTGGATGTTTTAGTTCTCTTTATTAGATTTAGTTTTACAGCATTGAAAACCGTGTGTTCGATCTTTTGTTTTCCCGAGTCGTTTTACCTTCCGTGTCGTTTAGTTCTGATGTATGACGTAAGGCTTACATATATTATTGAATTTATTTGATAATATTTGTGCCGAGCGCCCTTTCTGGATAAGGACTCGGTGTCCGGGAACGGGGCGTTACAATAAATTACGGTTAAAATAAAAGAAGTTTCCCTTTCGCCACATTCACTTCAAATATCATACCAATTCAAACAAATTTCCCAGAAACTTCCTCTTATTTTTCATACCTACAAATAACAATCATCCTACAATTACTTCTCAACAAACAATTTGTAATAATACACGAATTAAAAAAAATCCGAAAAAAAAAATTACACCAAAAAAAAAACACACACACACACAATGCGTATGCCACAACAAAATTGGGATTCCGGAAAATTCAAAAAAGAAACTTACCAGAAACGGCGCAAGAGCGTCAAATCCAAGCACAACGTACATCAACCAAATTTCCCTCGCAAACCCTAAAAAGAACCAAGTATTGTAGACACACAAATCAATTAAAAAATTCAGATTGTTTCTTGCAAATATCAATTAACACGGGGAAAAAAATCAAAAATCATTTCTTGATAAGTGATAATAGACTGAAATAATAACAAATCAAAGAATAGACAACATAATGAAATAATCGAACATGTAAATCAGCCTGTTAGCAAATCAAATGCGGCAACAAATATGCCTCCATAATCACCCAAGGATTAACCAAGAAAATTTCGACAAAAGGTAAAGAAGATTAGTATAAGAATTTACTTACATATTATTTCTCAAACCTGAGAGAAAAGGTAAAGCAGATTGGTATAAAAAGCGTTGTCACTTACATGATTTTTTTTTAACCTTATGGTAGTATTCGTGAAAACATTAAAAAAAATCGGTTACGCAAACTTAATTTTATTTCCCTTCATCTTTATATATATAGTATAGATATAATCACTCAAATTTAATAAAATTCACAGAGTAATCACTTGGTCATAAAAAAGTATCCACCTTTTGCTCTTCTCATACAAAAATATGATATGTATTTTATTATTTCGCCTTGGATTGAATGATTTGTCTCCGAATTGAAGTTTCAGATGAAAACCATGCTCCAAAACCTACAACATGCTTAAACATTAAACAATTGCATAAAGACGCAAAAAAAGAAGGAAAATATAACAACAAAAATCAAAGACATTAATTGAAAAGCACAAAGTGGAAAATAATTGAACGAACAATAGAAGAAATCGTAAGAAGAAAATTTAGAGATTGGAAATCATGTATTTCATTTTCCTAACCCAAGTTTGCAGATCGAGCAACTTTTTAACTAAACCTCTGTTTGAAAGAAAAAAATCAGAAATCACAAAACCAAAGATATATTTTGCCCCTCAAAAAAAAAAACCAAAGATATATAACAATTTCATTGATGAATAAACAACCAAAAATATCCCGATGACGGGAATAAGCGTGTAATATGACGAAAAAATTAAAACAAACAAAAAAAATAATCATTGTAACGCCCCGCTCCCGGATACCGAGCCCTTATCCGGAAGAGAAACGTTCGGCGCGTATAGCATTAAATAAATCTAATATTATACGCAAGCCTCTACGTCGTCGTATCAAATAAAAGCAAACGGAAGCTAAAAAGACTCGGGTAAAAACATAAAAGCTACTATGAACGGAAATTAACCATGCTAAAGACGGATAGTTAAGATTACAACGATTAAAAACCCAAAGACTTATACAATACGATGCCTTAAAAGTAGAAGTACAACAAATCTAAGAGAAGAAATACAACTAGTCTAGTACAACCTTTACAAAGAAAATAATCTAGAAGCTTCGTCAAGAATTTAAGTCTTCAAAAGCCGTCGTCTACACTTGATCAACCTGTTCGTCTTCTCACCCCACAATGCATACAAAAGAAAATGCAAAGGAGGTAAGTACATAGTACTTAGTAAAAGTGAGAAGCTATGACAACAATTATAATTTATAAAGAAAAGATATTTAATCGTTTAATTAGTTATCTTTGTGTGAACGACTCAATCTGGGGTTCATTCCATGTCCATCAACATGAATTGACTAAACGTTTCTACTTAACTTATCTATGTTACAACCGCACTCAAGGGCACTACGCATATCCAAACTGGGGATATTCTTGGCAACATATTAGTGGATCACACCAATATCCACGAAGTCTAGAAAAGGTAGACTCCGATAGTACGCACATCTCAGCGGAGTCCCTCCGTACTTAGGGTTTTTTTGACCTACGGAGTTCTTCCACCTTCAGAGGTAGGCATACATCGCGATATAGACTGGTGCCTATCCAAGAGAGACATGTTGTTTAATCTTTTACTAGTCAAGTACGTATTTATTAGGATGATTAACTAGCCACCTATGTGTTTTCAAGTAATCTCCCTCACACATACTAATCTCTCCCTAGACCACTAGACACGGACAAGGCCTAGCAATTACACAGACATTGATGAATACTAATTCATCAAAGCACAAGCCTATCATGCTCTTCCGACGGATCCGAACTTCAACTCCCTTTAAGAGTACATTCGGTGTTTTAACTGAACGAATCAGAAGCTCAATTCAGGCTTGTTTATGTTTATCCAATATTATCATATCATAAATAATGGTTGAAAACAATTATAATGTGATTATAAAACCCGAAACCAAACTAGAATGATAAACCGTAACAACAAGGCAAAACAGGCCAGACGCCCGTTTGACCTCCTATGGACGCCCGTCCGTATCAGACGCCCGTCCACTAAACCCCAAACGCCCGTCTGCCAAAAACAGCTACATCCTGAATAAAAAATCTCACCTCGAACGCCCGTCTGCCTATTGCAAACGCCCGTCTGAGCTACTAGTGTCTCGGACGCCCGTCCGCCTATTGCAGACGCCCATCCGCCTGGGTTTTTCCCAAAACGCTAGAATCGTCAAAACTCGATTTCTGAACCGTTTCTAACCTAATTAACATCGAATTAAACCCAGTAAAACATAGAAAAACATATCTAACCATATCATAGCATCGATGATCATTGATCAACGAAAAGACACATCTTTCTATCATCTAAACACCCTAAAACTTGATCTAAACTTTATAAACGATAATTGGAATCATAGGAAGAGCCTCTTACCTTATTTGCTTGCAAAACCGACAGGAAAACACCAAGCGACTGCAACAACTGTTGACCCTCACCCCAAAACCTATGTGATCAACAAGAAACCCTAAAATCCTATTTCTTTGCAGAAAAGCGAAACTGAAAAAGTGCAATAAACTGCAGATTACCTGGATTAACTGCTGTCAAACTAATTTTAGATTAATCTACGCTCCAAGACGATCGATTCGACTACTCACGTCTGCGAAACAGAGCTACGGATTAAAAGATACGAATTTTTCAAGAATCGAACTCTACGAATACCGAAAACTAGGGCTAAACTGAAAACTTACGAAATCGAGAGATGTTATTTTCCAAAGTTGCGTCTCCTCGCGCTGATCACTTTTCTCTCCTACGGCATCTTGAACCAATGAACGGATTGATCACACGGTCCTTCCTTTTAATTCGTCTCTTCTTCTGCGTTGGTGCTATGTTGCCGCCGTTGCACTCTTTTTTTTCCAGAAATATGCGTGTGTAACTTATGAGATATAATTGGGATTATTTCTTTTTATTGCCATTTAATTACACCCATTAATTAAATAACTAAATCCTTTTAATTAAATCCTTTTTAATTAAATAAATAGGATAAATAATTATTAGGTCATAGTAAATACGCCCAATGACTATTTTACCCTTTTATGAAAAGACGGGATGTTACATTCCTTCCCTCTTAAGAGGAGTTTCGTCCTCGAAACTCGAATGTAACCGAGAGGTACTTGAACTCTAGACTTTGCGAAGCGTTTCGTCTCCTAACTCGTACAGTCTTCTTCTTCTTCCATCTTCCAACCCTTCCACCTGTCTTGAGCTATCTCGAGGTGGCGACGATCTACTTCAATCTTTCTGTTGGCTTGTTGTATCAACTCTGGTCTCGTATTCTGTTGTCGCTCCACTTCATCCCAGAAACTCGTGTTCTTCTACCTCCATCTTCCTGAAAGATCGCCAGCAGTACTGTTCCAATTCTTGTACTTCTTGGTCGCTCCGAGAGGAACTGTAATTGTCATCTCGAGGTTATCATTCTTCATTGTCCTTCCCGATCTTCCGCATTCAGAACCCAAAGCTGATTCCAACGCCAACTGTTGCCATCTTCATCTAACTCGTGACCAATGGCTGGTTGGGCTCCAGCCACTCACTTGTAACTGGAAACAACTGGATCATTGTCTTGCTTCTTTTACAAACTCATCGACTGCCTCGAATCTTGCAATCATCGGTTTACCGCTCTTTGATTGCTCCTGCTGACCTATACCCGGAAAGCTGAATCTTCCCAGCCAAAACTGCACTTCTGGCACACTTGACTTCTTTCGATCCCAACTTCCATCATGGCACCACAAGCTTGTTGAAGAACTACAAGGATCCCGGCTGAAAGACTTCTGAGACTCCCTGTGGATGGAGAACATACATTGCCATACTTTCTCTCTGACAGTCAGATCCAATCCTCGTGCCAATTAGGGTTAGCTTGGAAGATAAAAGAAGTTGAGAAGTAATAAGTTGAGTACCAGGGTGGTATGTCAACTAGGTAAGCCAGAGAAGGGTACGATGCAATTGAAATAAGGAAGGTCGCTTGGGTTACAAGCAAAACAAGATGATTCCGCGTCGAGGAAAGTTGAAGTTGGTTCCAGGATGAAGAATGAGGCATTGTATCATAATACAAAAGATGGCCACCAGAAGGACAACAAAAGAACACCTTACAGATGGAATTCTTTTGAGATAGTGGAATTCTGCAAGATACGGTGGTCTACAAGGACTTCAGAGGCAACTTGGAAGAATGGTAATAGGCTTTCATATAAGCCTTTAGAAAGTGGAGACGTTAGAACATCACAAGATGGACTTGAAGATATTCTCAATGTATGAAAAGAGAACACCGAGCTTGAGAACATTAAGAAAGTGACCTTGATTGTTAATCATTTGGTTAACAAAGATGGATGTTGGCGAACTAGAAAAAAAATCTTCAGTTCACATGAGTTTCGTAAGGGAAACATCACACAACAGAAAAGCAAAGTAAAGGTTCAAGGTCGAGCACCAGAAGAACTAGAAAGATAGAAATCAAAAGAGAGCAAGAATCTCATCATGAAGTAGCTATGGAGGGAAAACGAGCACATCAAAAGGTCTCAGAATGAAATTAAACACTTGTCAGGAAGTGTCCGAGTTTGCAATAGTCAAAGAGAGGTTATTACGAGATTTAAAAGAAATAGAAATTTCCCTCAAGGAATTGTAAGGGAAAATCAAAAGTTTTGATAATTAAGCGTCAAACAAGGTTTTAAGTGAAGAGGACATGACACTTTAGAATTGTCAGGTAAGGTTTGATTTCAAAGAATTAATTCAAACATTCAAAGGAAGTTTAAACGATCATTGATGACTCGAATTAAAATGTTCAAGGTTGCACTACTCGAGAGGAATAGTACACTGCCAAGGAATAAATGCTCGAGGTTATTCCCCGTGTGGAAATGAAACGGTTAAAATAAAATAAACTTTCAACCGGTGTAACAAAATTGTAGTAGAAACGCCAAAACAGAAAGTGGAAAGTCAAAATGATGTATATGGCGGTTCACGGCTCTAAATGGCCCGTAAGAGATTTAAAACTGAAGCGTACAAGGTGCAATAACCTGAAATGGAGATCAAAAGTTTAGGAACTCAAACGTCGGTTGGCTAAATAAGTTCGGAAGGCATCTTGAAAAATTCTGCCTTCTGCTTGAAACTAGTTTAGCATAAATTGCTAGAAGGTTAAAGATAGGTAACTGAAAAGGAATGTCATGGTAGGCTTAAAAATTGACCAGCAAAAGAAGATATGCATACCTTAAAGGAACAGGCAACATTAGGTGAAATAGTTACAATATCGACACTACCCTTAGGAGGGGAGCTGAGAATAACACAAGTAAAAAAAAAAAAAAGAATGTTCCGACATCAGAAGGCTTAGTCAAATTTGAATTTGAAATGAATGATGGGAGTGCAACACTGCAGAGAGGATTTGTTGAGTTTAAAGATCTCAAATGAGGGATTACATGATAAACAAATTACCAGAAAAGGTATAATTACAAAAGGGCACGAAAAGGGTCTGAAAATCAAACATGGCATGCTGGAGGATAGCACATTGGTTCTCGTTTAACACTGCAAAAGAAACTATAACGTTAGCTTTATAAGCATCCTACTAAAAGATTTAACTCAGGAAGAGATCAGACTTCAGGGAACTCCTAAACACAACAGTCGTACCTTACTACCCTCTTAGCCCAAACTCTAAGTCAAGGAGGTGAATATTCCTTTTAGGTTGCTGTGTAAGATTTTTTTTACTCCGGATCTGACATTATCAATTTTTACAGAACAAACGAAGAGGAATTTGAGCACGACCCAAAGAGAAAATATCTAGATACCGGAGTTTTCCAGGTTATATAAAAATATTAGAATTTTTGAATGAAGATAAGTTGGTCAAAAACAGTTATTTCGGACGATTGCACAAGCTGCCAAAATTTCCAGATTCATAAACACCGAGTTGAATTACAAATCGAGATCAACCGAAAGAGAATCTGAACTTAATTCCAAAATAAAAGCTGTAGATAAAATTGTTGTCTGCAACATATCAAAAATTCAGGTCATTTGAAGATGTTTAACCTGTTCAAAACAGAGGAAGAGGTGAAGGTGCCGCTGCAGATTTTCTGGACAGAGTGTCCGGTATAAACATGAATTTTCTGAACAATCCATAATGATTGACGAATTGATGTAAAAAGAGAAATTGTAGATAAGACAGTAATATACTTTGCTGAAAATTTGAGAATTTTCGGAACACGGTAAGTTTTTTAACACGAAGGGAAAACACGGAAACAAAAGCATTCACTCATGTTGGATAAGTCCAAACACGAGGACAATGAAAAGTATGTGCTAAAGTAAGAGACCTTTAACACTATGAGTTGAAACGACTGAGGAGTACTTGGTAATAATAAAGTTACACATGGAGTTCGTGTAGAACCATCTCAAGCAAAGCAAAGGTCAAAGAATGTTGATGAACTCAACCAAGTGATAGTGAAAAGAGAAAGTGGAGGACTTGTAGAGCTGAATCAAATATCATTCTCTACAAAGTTAGGTCAAGATAAAAGTAAACATAGATATTCGTGTAGAGAAGGTGAAGAGATTTCAATAGGAAAAGTAAGGAAAAAGGAAATCATCCAAGCGGACCTCGACTTTAAAGTGTAGGCATAAGACTCCGATCCCAAAGCTTTACTTAAAGGAGTTTCACAACCCTATGCAACAAGCTACGGTTTGGAACTTCAAAAGAAGGAAGAGTTTCTACTAAGGATACTAGGAGAAACAAAACTGATGTGATCACATAAAAGATGTGAACAGAGAACTCAACTTAACCTCCGTCTAAGACGACTCTTCACTTGGTCCTAGTGGAACTTAACCACGGTTCAAGGATTCCTAGTCATACGAGGATTACCACCAAACTTAAGTTCTAGGAGGTCTAAAGGATTCTTATCTTAGAGGAAGAGAAGCCTAGGACAGAAAGGACGCTTCTCTCTGATACCAACTGTAACGCCCCGCTCCCGGATACCGAGCCCTTATCCGGAAGAGAAACGTTCTGCGCGTATAGCATTAAATAAATCTAATATTATACGCAAGCCTCTACGTCGTCGTATCAAATAAAAGCAAACGGAAGCTAAAAAGACTCGGGTAAAAACATAAAAGCTACTATGAACGGAAATTTAACCATGCTAAAGATGGATAGTTAAGATTACAACGATTAAAAACCCAAAGACTTATACAATACGAAGCCTTAAAAGTAGAAGTACAACAAATCTAAGAGAAGAAATACAACTAGTCTAGTACAACCTTTACAAAGAAAATAATCTAGAAGCTTCGTCAAGAATTTAAGTCTTCAAAAGCCGTCGTCTACACTTGATCAACCTGTTCGTCTTCTCACCCCACAATGCATACAAAAGAAAATGCAAAGGAGGTAAGTACATAGTACTTAGTAAAAGTGAGAAGCTATGACAACAATTATAATTTATAAAGAAAAGATATTTAGTCATTTCATTAGTTATCTTTGTGTGAACGACTCAATCTGGGGTTCATTCCATGTCCATCAACATGAATTGACTAAACGTTTCTACTTAACTTTTCTATGTTACAACCGTACTCAAGGGCACTACGCATATCCAAATTGGGGATATTCTTGGCAACATATTAGTGGATCACACCAATATCCACGAAGTCTAGAAAAGGTAGACTCCGATAGTACGCACATCTCAGCGGAGTCCCTCCGTACTTAGGGTTTTTTTGACCTACGGAGTTCTTCCACCTTCAGAGGTAGGCATACATCGCGATATAGACTGGTGCCTATCCAAGAGAGACATGTTGTTTAATATTTTACTAGTCAAGTACGTATTTATTAGGATGATTAACTAGCCACCTATGTGTTTTCAAGTAATCTCCCTCACACATACTAATCTCTCCCTAGACCACTAGACACGGACAAGGCCTAGCAATTACGCAGACATTGATGAAAACTAATTCATCAAAGCACAAGCCTATCATGCTCTTTCCGACGGATCCGAACTTCAACTCCCTTTAAGAGTACATTCGGTGTTTTAACTGAACGAATCAGAAGCTCAATTCAGGCTTGTTTATGTTTATCCAATATTATCATATCATAAATAAGGGTTGAAAACAATAATAATGTGATTATAAAACCCGAAACCAAACTAGAATGATAAACCGTAACAACAAGGCAAAACAGGCCAGACGCCCGTTTGACCTCCTATGGACGCCCGTCCGTATCAGACGCCCGTCCACTAAACCCCAAACGCCCGTCGGCCAAAAACAGCTACATCCTGAATCAAAAATCTCACCTCAGACGCCCGTCTGCCTATTGCAAACGCCCGTCTGAGCTACTAGTGTCTCGGACCCCCGTCCGCCTATTGCAGACGCCCATCCGCCTGGGTTTTTCCCAAAACGCTAGAATCGTCAAAACTCGATTTCTGAACCGTTTCTAACCTAATTATCATCGAATTAAACCCAGTAAAACATAGAAAAACATATCTAATCATATCATAGCATCGATGATCATTGATCAACGAAAAGACACATCTTTCTATCATCTAAACACCCTAAAACTTGATCTAAACCTTATAAACGATAATTGGAATCATAGGAAGAGCCTCTTACCTTATTTGCTTGCAAAACCGACAACAAAACACCAAGCGACTGCAACAACTACTGTTGACCCTCACCCCAAAACCTATGTGATCAACAAGAAACCCTAAAATCCCATTTCTTTGCAGAAAAACGAAACTGAAAAAGTGCAATAAACTGCAGATTACCTGGATTAACTGCTGTCAAACTAATTTTAGATTAATCTACGCTCCAAGACGATCGTTTCGACTACTCACGGCTGCGAAACAGAGCTACGGATTAAAAGATACGAATTTTTCAAGAATCGAACTCTACGAATACCGAAAATTAGGGCTAAACTGAAAACTTTCGAAATCGAGAGATGTTATTTTCCAAAGTTGCGTCTCCTCGCGCTGATCACTTTTCTCTCCTACGGCATCTTGAACCGATGAACGGATTGATCACACGGTCCTTCCTTTTAATTCGTCTCTTCTTCTGCGTTGGTGCTATGTTGCCGCCGTTGCACTCTTTTTTTTTTTCCGAAATATGCGTGTGTAACTTATGAGATATAATTGGGATTATTTCTTTTTATAGCCATTTAATTACACCCATTAATTAAATAACTAAATCTTTTTAATTAAATCCTTTTTAATTAAATAAATAGGATAAATAATTATTAGGTCATAGTAAATACGCCCAATGACTATTTTACCCTTTTATGAAAAGACGGGATGTTACAATCATAATAACAAAACAACACAAAATCAGCAATCATAACCGTTTTTCGCTAGATAAATAGAAAATTCATTGATGGTTAGAATAAAAAAATTCAAAGGTAAATATGATGGAGGATGAGATTTTGTTGAAAGAGTATATGTGAATATTTACTTTTCAAAATTGAATGTCTTTGTTTTGAAATTTGAAATGGGTATGAAAAGGAGGAAGAATATATGCCTCATGCCTTTGGTTTCCTGAGCATTAATGTGTAAGATTTTTTTTTTTTTTTTAAAGTATTTAAGGATTTTTTTTTTGCCGGCCTATTAAATACCGTGTTTGGATCGGGTCTATCGGGTAATTTCCGGGTTTGGGTCGAAATCAATTTTATTTCCTCTCCTAAATATATATATAAGATATAGCTAATATGATCTATTTACAAATCAGAATTAATATTTAAAATTTAGAACCTCAAACTATATATGTTGGATTTACATCATTAAAGAATCACTGTGTTTCATAAAAAAAAAAAACAAAAGTACGTGTTCAATTTATGCCCCTAATTCATATTCAGTCCAAAACAACTCCAAAATGAAGGGCGAATTTGTCTTTCCATGTAGCATATTCTCCCTTCTTGTCTTATCTGCAACTCCTCGATCCCTTCCACCATACTATATGACTATCCAACATAAAACAGTAGCAATTCCAATGGCTGTAAAAAAAAAGCTATCCCAGTTTTATATTTTTGGTTTTCTTTGTTATTTTAGTTAGTTAATTCATCCTGTGTGAATGGGAAATTGATTTGTTGCCTTGTTAGCGTAATCCAACCAGATGATTTGCTGAAAGATATATTTAGAAAGGAAAAGACTTCCGAAGATTATTATTAATTAACACTAAGAAAGGAAGTATGTGACGATACAGGGTTTTACTCCCTCCACGTGTCGTCTATCGGTTGGTCATCACATTGTGAATTAACCCCAAGGTACCCATATCGACTCCAACACTCGGTACAACGACTATCGACCATTGAGCAGTGTGGCACGTCCAGTCCGCAAGGACAGAGTCCACACCAGCTAGCAGTGTAGGATAACGAGTCTAGAGTCGATCACCGCATGTCGGAAGTATCGACATCGAGGACATAGTCCGCACCAGCCGTCCAAGCCCATTAACAGCGATAGCTTGGGCAAGGGTTCACGGCCCATTAAAGGGTAAATATGACAATAACATAAGCCGACTTAACCTTAGGGTTTAGACAAGTATTGTCATTATAAATACCCCATTCCGTGGAGCTACGTAAGGGCGCGATTCCCGAACCTAACAGGATACGTAGGCAATCTAAGATACGGTCTTGGACTCAGCCGCAAATACTAAAATCCTCTACCGCACTCTTTTAGGCATTAGGGTTTCGTGTGTATTCATCACTAGATTCAATTAGGGCCCGGATTATTCAAGGTGACATAATTTGTCATCGTCAGTATGTTTTGAAAGTTTATTACTAACTGATAATTTGAGAATGAGAATGTCCAATGAAAGGAACTTTCTTTGTTGGTACAACATTTCATTGTTTTGTATTTGTCAATGAAATCTTGTGGATCAAAAAATAAATAAATAAATAAAAATCTTATTTCCGGGTATGGATTGAGGAGCATATCTTTTAACAACAAAATTACATTGTTTTGATAATTTTATGATTGGTCCGCCTATGTTGAGTCTCCATGGCTATGGCCTATAATACTAGCCCCATGGCCATGGTCAAGCCCGCTAGCTCCTACCGATGGGCCAACAATATTAATTTGCCCAATCTGCAACTCGTTTGTCTTTTCATGGGTTACATTGTCGAAACGTAAGACGCTTGAGTCGAATCATGTATTAATTAGTCCGTTCAGTTCAACTCAGATGAATTGTCATATTCAACAAACACAATATAATATAAATGTATAAAAAACATAAACTAATTGTAATGTCTCGTCTAATTAAAATAGTATAATTGTGAGAAATAAATGTCTTGTCAACTCGGGTTATGTTTTTTAAACCAAACGAGGACGACTGTCTAAATAGTTAATCAGATCCTTTATAATTATTATGCCTTATTTAGCGCTACTAGACCTGACCGGGTTTGGGGGCACACTACTAGATAACATACGGGATTAAGTGGCACACCGTCAGGGGTAGGGACGAGTCCGGGACGAATCCCGGCGAGCACGCCCATCCCTTAACACCGTGGGAGTAAGGATGGGCTGGGACAAATCCTGATGAGACAAATCAGAATTTTGGCTACCACCCTCAAGTTCAGTGCCCTTATTATTGTAATGTCTTTTTCCCATTGCTTTAACCTCACAGTGCTACTTTAATCAAGCATTATCTGACTTATATCTCACCCTCAACCACCCCACTAAACTTAATTGCACCCCCCCCCCCCCCCCCCCGGCCATTTCCCTCTATTTCACACGTACTACCATTTCATCTCTCTATATATACCTATATCTTACACTCACAACATCTGCACACATCAACACAAAACTAATAACAAAAAATCAACCTCAACACACACAAAAAAAATGCTGTCCAAGAAAAACAACATAGGTACTATGTTCCTTACTTTGGTCTTTCTTGTCTTATTTGCAACAGAAACTTGCATTCATGAAGCAAATGCAGCAGGAGAATGTGGAAAACTGCCTTTAAGTTCTGCAGCAATAAGCCTGAGCCCATGTTTAGGTGCTGCTGGCAATCCTAGACTTAAAGTGCCTCCTTTGTGCTGTGCAAAAATCAATACATTAATCAGAAGCAATCCCAGATGCCTTTGCGCCGTGCTGCTATCACCCTTGGCTAAGAAGGCCGGAATAAATCCAGCCATCGGTATTGGAGTTCCTAAGCGTTGTAATATTCGCAACAGGCCCGTCGGCAAGAAATGTGGACGTAAGTTTTCTTATTTATAAATAAATGTTGTACACGTATCATTCTTCTTATTTTATTTTCATCATTGATCGTTATGGATGCATGAAACTAATTCTAATGTATGATGATGTTACACGTTTTTTTTTATTTATAATAATCGATCGATTATATTAAAATTTCATTTTCATTTCCATTTTCTTTTTTGTCTTTGCAGCTTACATTGTGCCATAAATTGAGAAGTATTACCCAGGCGTGGATGCAAAGGAGGATACATCATTTGAGCTTCCTGATTGATTCTGTGAAACTAATTATGAAGTGTTGAGGAGGAGTATGATATGATTTTATGATATAATGTGATATTTGTATCAATCTATAAATAAAATAAAATAATACTATTAATAAGGTACTGTTATTGTATTTTGGTGAATGATCAAATTCACTTGTTTTATGTAAACTTTTGTTATATCGTTAATAAACGACCGCTTATACTACCTTTGTCCTCGGATTAAGATGTTGTCTTATTGATGACGATTTGATTTTCGTCTATAATCGTGATTTCTTGTCATTTTTTCCTATTTTTCCTATTTCCTATAATCGACTAACTCATCCGAGATCCAATTCATGACTCCGTCATTGACTAGGAGGAGGGGCAACGTATTGCTCAATCTGCTCCTTTAATCAGAAAAAGACAATATTATATATATTATGTATTTTATCCATCCCTCTTAAAAATATATATGTCCCTTTAATTTTTTTTATTTACTTGTGTTATTACCCGTTACCCGAGATTTTTGGACCTGTCAAAAAAAGAATTGTACTATCTTGAAAAATCTTGAAATTAAATCATGACCCCTCATCCATCCCCTGAACCCTACCTAAATCCTTTAATTAAACCCTAAGATTTAATGAGGTAAATGATTTCTAATTGATCGCAAATTTTAAACTCATAACATTCTCTTTTTTTACCCCAAAAAAAAAAAACAAAAAACAAACAAGGTTATATTAGAGTGTAAACGAGTCGAGTCGAATCGGATATTGTTCTAAACGAGTCAAGTATTTTAAAATGTTATCGAGTCTAAGTTTGAAGTACGGGTATTTCGAACTCGAGCTTGATCGAACTGAGATTCAAGGAAGTTTTCAAACCCGAACCGAGCTCGAGTTTTACATCGAGTTTATCAAGTCTAATACGTTATAAAATTTAAGTCCAATATTATTTAAAAGTAGTGACTACTGATTATGGTCACTAACCAGCACTTAATAAGGCCACTGAGCTCATGCATTAAGCTATGTTTTTATGGTCACTACTAGTGGGGTTAGGCCTCGCACCGCGAGGCCCCTGTAAGGCCCTGCATATTATACAAACGTTTTATAATGTTTTTCTGGCGTCTAAAGAGATGCAGCCAACCAAACATGCCATAATTAATCATAAAAAATAGGACAAAATACAATGAATAAATAGACTAACATCATAGCATGGTTTGAAATTTTACAAACCTTTGTTCCTTTGTCTTTTCCCTTGGCATATAGATCAACAGCCTGTGGCCAATTAATTAGTTGGGTATTCACGTGGCTTCATTAAAAGTGTTTACTGTAAACTATGAATAAGAATGTAGAATGTATTTAATTAATATACTTAAAAAATGTTGCACAAATTTACAGTATCAAAGTTGGTGTTGAGCCTGGGAATTCTGTAATTCCTCATCAGTGAGGGAGTGAGGAGTTCCTTCCAAAAGAGATTCTTCCATTCATATTGGATGTTTCATTAGCATTCTCTTTAGTTTGTCCACTTGCCTCCCCAATTTCTTCGATTATCTTCTTAGTTGTTTGGGTGAAAAGTTGTTTAATTAAGTCAGTAGATTTACCTCTGGTGGCTTGAAGGACAGCATCTACAACATCATCTTGAACAATAACATCTAAAGCAAGGAGAACATGCATAAGAATGTACTTGATTGAATCTTCGTAGGGCTTAGATTCCATCGACTCCATTGCATTTTTCTTATCCATAACATGTCTAGCTCAATCAAAGCTGCAAGGAATGTAGAAGAAATCAGTTTATGGTAAAGGATTAATAACAGTTATTGAGATCAAACTCATCAGAAATCGGTCGATCTTATATCAACATTGTATGGTTAAACCAAAGACAGACCTAAATCCAACAATAATTTTTGTTCATTTGACTATAACAAGGCTTTCAAAACAATCAGCAGCAAACATAAAATCTATGGTTACCACGGTATGTCTTCTCAAAAAAAAGTTTCCACAGTATGCGATAAGGTTTGGGTTTCTAGCAACCATCATCGGTCATTTGTTTGCCACCATCAAAATTAGAATAAAAACTTTTTTTGAGAAGCTTTTATCCTAAATATATTTGCGACGCAACACAAATCAGTGACACTGTAATACATGCTAGATGTACGCAAAAGGCATGTTCAAATATCATTGAACATTTGCGAGTAAAAACACTGAATTGCATCATATGATAGAGTAGTCATGGCAGAATGATCAAATAAACATTCCAGATATTTATAGAAACTACCCTGCAACTTCACGTAAGTAGAATTAAACACAAGTTACGTTGCAATTTCACAGAAGCAGATTTAAACAAATGACTAACCTGACACAACAAGATCTATCGAAAGACATTACCAAATAAGTGAGATCGTTCCAATAGGCTTTTACACATACCAGCACCAAAATATTTATCACTTTCTTGTTTTTTGTCCACCCAAGGATAATCTACAAGGTTGTCAAAGGAATTTCTTTTGTGTTGTGCCAATTCATCTTGTTTCTTTAAATGAGCTACATCATAAGTACTCATCTTAATTCTTAGAAGGGTCTACATAACAAGTGTCATGTTTGTTTAAAGGAGTTACATCATAACTACAACCTCCAAAGTATCCAGAAAAACAATCCAAAATACAAAATAACAAAGCATGTCAAACCAGACACAAAAAACGACTATGATATTTCGTTGTTTGTTAATGATGATTATAGTATTACATATGAAACAAAAGTAAAACGATATTAACAAAAAACAAAAATAAGCACATTCTTACATGTCAAGTGCTTCTCTGAAAATGTTTATCTATAGTGTTGCTCCTGCAATCATAAAGATACATTAAGCACACATTGTCTAGACCATTATCAGCGGCTGAGCAGGAACAAACACTACTACTTGCTGATAAAAATTTTTTTAAAAAAAAGCAAAAAAAAATAAATAATAATAATAATAGCAATTACAACAACAGTAATATGTAAAAAATTGTGCCTGTAGGACGGTTACTCAACCCAACCCGTGACATAATATGTGAAACATGGCTTTGGAAACCTCAAAACAACAAATTTTGGAGCTATGTTGGGTGAAGGAAATATAATAATCTAAATCATAATAGTAAAAGTAAAAAAATAACAACATCCACTTACAATGAAAACAACAAACGTCTTCTGGAAAAAATGGCAACTGACTCAAGTTGGACAGTCGTCCCATCCAGTTCACAAGAGCTTAGTTGAGGTCTTGCTCCTCCTTTTGATCATACATGGTGGACTCATAGTTTTTAAAACTAAAATCACTTAAATCTGGAAGATTTTCAGTGTCTATCGCAAGCTTTTCAACGATAAAAGTTGGGGAACAATTATAGTGATCATGAGTGAAAGGCATTGAAATTAAATTTCAATACTTCGATATGATTCAAGAAAGCAAAGCAAAACATAAGCTTTACCTTAAATATTCTGGAGGCAACCTGTTGCCAAACCCAACGAGCACTGAGGGGTAAAAAAAGCGACATCTGAATCTAGAAAATCCAATTAAACAAGATCGAGGTAATGAAAAATAAAAGACACAATAGATGTGAGTAGCTTCCAAGACACGATTTTCAGAAATTTCATATATACAATAAGAAAATAACATCAAATAACACATGTATTCCATTAATCACTAACTAAGATATGTATTCATCGTATATTATCGGGTTATCAGAAAGGAAAAACACAAATATACATTCAATATCATTCATAGTCAATAGATGGATAAAATCTACCTATGGATGAGGGGTTGTAGACGTGTTAAAAAAAAATTCCAGCTACCTGATAACAGAGGAAACGAACACTGTAAAAACCATATAGCAAAGTAACAAAAACACACAAAAATCGAATTGAGCAACACTATAAGTATTCACCTTAATTCTTATATAAAAAGGTCTACATATGTAATTGTCTTATTAGTTCAAAGGAGTTGCATCATAAAGTATCAAGAAAACAATCAAGAACAAAAAATAACCATGCATGTCAACAATCATAGATAATAGCCACAACAATACTAACAGTTATGATTTCAATATGATACATGAAACAAAAACCAAAAAAAAAGAACGATCTAACAAAGAACATAAACAAGCAAGGACAATTAGAGGTTGAAAAGTGTTCTCATTCATTTCTTTACATTCAACGACAAAGATTCCTTCAGCTCATCATTTAGCTTAAACAAGTGCGTGTTTGTGATGGTATTAAAGGTTTGTTTGTATATATATATCTACATAATGTTTATTATCTCAGCTGAGAAAAACATGCATGAAAACGCATCATGTAAACAACAAATGAGAATCATGGCTGCAACACGAAAGAAATTGATTGGAGCTACAAAGCAAGTTATGAACATGCAGAAAATGAAATATGCATTGAATACACATTTGTTCATCTGTAAAAGTAAAATGCATGTACTCAGCCACAAAATTTTTAATTCAATGGATTACAGTTGACACATAATCGGTGCACCCAGCATTTTCAATGAAAACATTGTACAAGCAGAGTAGTTACACCGCCAGTCAGTCAGACCTTTCACATTACAAGTCAATAAATAATATGCTTCAATGCTCTACAAACCATTTTCCTTCTTAAAGGCACCACGTCCAATCTACTTTCGGGACACCACAGTGGCATTTGACCTCTAGAAAGTCGATTCTAAGCTCAATGTTCGACTTTACAGAGGTCAAATGTCCATTTTCGACCCGTGCAAAGTCGAACGTAACCCGAAGTGTGGTGCCACGGTAGATTAGGCGTGGTGGCTTTAACAAGAGCCTTTTTTAAAAAGAGTTAATGCTAAATGCTTGAGACAACATGTTCAAGCTGGGATGAATAATCTAACATCTAATTAATATTTGTTAAATTGTCTGAACTGATAGAAAAACCTTGTCAATCAAATGCTCGCTTGTGCGCTTTCTGTTTTGTATTTCTGAAGCTCTTCTTGTGCACATATGAGCCTAAATAAAGCACAGAGATTAAATTATAAAGCGGTCGGGAAAAAGCAGAATTGAAAGACAGATTATAACATACACATGAACAAATACCTCCATTGTAGATCTGTTACCTCATGAAGTAGTTTCTTTTCGCGATCATGAGCTGCCTCTAACCACAACTACAAATATATCGTGTTTCAATCCATAAGTAAACTGATGATTAAGATATAATTTGTATCATATTAGTCAATAAAGAAAAAGGTCACAACGCAAAGCAAAGCATAGTTCTTGAAGTTTTTTAAGATTCTTTGGCGACATAATAGATACAAAATCAAGTTAATTGCATTTATTAAACTGCTAATTAAGGAAACAATAGTTACATACCGGAGATTTTTCAGTAATATTTGTATTCAATGGTATGCCTCCGCCTTCAACTGCATTTGCAACAACTATTTCCAGGCCTAGATTATGGCAGATAGGCAGACAAGATAAGACGGCAAAAAAAATCACGATATAAAAAATAACCCAAACCTGCAGCCTAAAAAAAAAACCATTTACCAATATTAAACAATATGAAAGGAACCTTAGCTATAGGTTGGGTTACTTCTTTTTTTTTTTTAAAGCAAAACAAACATGGGCTACAACAGCACAAGTCTTGATAATAATAATAATAATAATAATAATAATAATAATAATAATAATAATAAACCATGTGTAAATCAAAACCATAAGGTGTCCCCAGCCTCTTCTTTAAAGGAAGAAGAACCGCCGGCCAGAACAAATAATGAGTGTCTACTCTTTTTCCTCATCTTTATCCTTTACCTCATTTGCTGCTGATGTATCCTCCTCTTTAGCCTCGGTTTTCTTCACTTGATCATCACTGGCAACACTCAAATTTGCTATAAGTTTGGCAGCTGCGGCGCCTACTTCAGTTTCTGCAGCAGGCGGTGCTTGAGACTTGGCAACCTCCTCAACCTTCTCTTTAAAAGAGTTGCAGTTCTCCACAATAATGTTTTTGCAAACTGCTAATAATAATAGCAATTCTTTTGGCTACTCTACTGATAGGAGTAAATAAAAAAACAAAATCAATATAATAACCATAAAAAAAATACACATGAAAGATGATGAGAAAGCCGAAAATTCTCACTTACAATGAAAATGACCATCGTCCTCCTTAAATTCAAGAACTCCGAGTTATTCAAATCAATAGCAGAAGAAAGTAGCAGTTTCGATCTGAAAGTTGAGGCATGTAACAATCTTCAACCAGAAAGAGAGTAAATTAAAAAAAAAAGAGTCAAGAACACAAACCAAAGAATAAACAATTAGGACCAGGCCTATCACTCACATTGTTGTCATCTGCATAAACATATAAACCCACAACGCCGGATTTTCACCGCTCAACAAAAACACAACTGCTAACGTAAGCCCTTTGGCAGCCTGAATTAATAAGACAAATTAAGCTTAAAATTAATGAATATGCATAAGGCACTGAATTAAGGTTCATATCACAATACCATGAAGAAGGCAAACCAAATTCATAGTAAAAGAAGCAGAACAAGTTAATTTGATAAAGCGCTCACATAACGTGTAGCTAAAAGACCTTAATATATAAGAGAACTACCTTCTGCAAAATCGGATAAATCTTCATCTTCGATCACCGCTCATCCATCCAGAGAACATAGGCATAGGACCGCGGCTGTTGATCTGTCATCGGACCATCATCCTTGACGGATTTAATCAGAGTAGAAGACAAAAAGGTCTTCCAAGATGCTCCTATTTATGAAGACCAAAAAAGGAACGTTTGTATTACATATTAACATATTTCAATAGAAATCTAAACACACTACCACTGAGAATAAAAGTAAAGTAGATAATGTACCTGTAACAAAGAATCATTCAAAAGAAATCCATTCACGCTGCAAATGAAAGTAAAAGCAAAATACTTACCTCAGAACTGCCTGATCATCATCCGGTTTAAGGGAAAACAAAGAATCATTCAAGAGAAATCTATACACATCACAACTGTTGAGAATGAAGGTAAAATATTTACCTAAAAGTTATCCGGATAATCAACCTATATGAAGGGAAAACAAAGAATCTGAAAGGGAATCAACAAGAAGAACAGCATAGAAAGTAGAAAATAATCATCCAAACCTGAACTTTTATTATTGGAAGATATAGAACCCATTGTTCGATTTGCTAAAGGATCTTTTTCCGATCCTGGATGTACTACTTCCTGCTTAAGAAAAAAAAGCTGGCTTCATTTGAAATACAGATCGACTTAGTAACAAAAAGAAATCATGACAAAAACTACTAACATCACAAAACAATTGAAATTTCATTGGAAAAACAAAACTCCACCTGTTATTGCAGAAAAAGCCGACGAATTTAAAATCTACTTCATATAGATGTAAGACACAGCAAAAACGAAACATGTCACAAGATTCATCCTATGTAAGGCAGTAAAGTCCCATTTATGAATACAACAAAAATCAGAAGAAGAAATAGGATTTTGTGGAACATCAAGCAGCCAGAACATTCTAAGTTTATAGATTTGTTCCGAGAAAGCATAGTAAAATGACCCAAAAAAATCAACAAACATTGAGAACAGAACAAAGGGTGTAAGAAGAACTGAGACCAGAAGCTTAAAATCACATGCAGAGTGGAACAAACCAATTTATATATAAACAATGAGCCTGAGTAAAAGGTGAGTAATAAATGAAGCATTCAGATGGCTGTTAAATTAGCATACGAATTTGCAGACCTTCTAATGGCAATATTACCGGAAAAGAAGAAAGTAATAGAGATGAAAGCAGAGAGTGATGCTTTATGAGAAGGATTATGGATGAATGATGTTTGTAAGAGAAAGAGTGTAAAAAAAAAGCTATTACCATAGCCTAGCAGCCATAGGTCCGGCGAGAAGCAATGAATCCCAGCCTCCAAGGTAAATTCATCCATTCTGCAGCCAAGCTGTCACTGTAGCAGGGATAGAAGTCCCAACAATCTTATCGAAGGAGACACGGCCGGTTAGTCGAAGAAAGATCCGGTCATCTGCCTCGAGGGTGAAGGCAAACGACGGGCTGTTGAAGGTGGGTGATGGCATCCAAACCGGCACACTCCCGAAGAAAAGAAGGTAACCGTCGATTGCCATTTAGCCTCAGACCTAATAATTCCTTTTTTCTTTTATTTTAATTTCTTTTCTTTTTGCATATAACAATCCATGGCATTATAAAGAATAAACAAAGAAAACAAATTTAAAAAAAAACAAATAAAAAAGAATAATACAGCAGCAAAAATAAAAAGCAGATACGTATCTATCATTTTTGGGCCGAAACCTGTAAAAAAATTTGCAGCCCATAGTATCGCAAAGTAAGAGGGCTGATGCAATGGGCCGAAGGCAAAATAAATAATTAAGCAATCAGTCTGCATTTAAGATTAGGAAGAGGTTATAGCCAATTAAAAAAATACATTTGTCAACATGTCATTAACACCCTCTCTTCTTCTAAAGTAGAAGGATATAATATATAGGATTGATTCAATCTAATATTACTTAATACTAATTTCGTACATTAATTACGATTAAATAATCTTAAACTACTCTATTTAACAAATTTAGAGAGTAGTGCGCTAATCCATCAATTTACCCGAAAATAATCATAGGGCCTGTTTGGTAATTAAGCACTTATTCTTAAGAAATTAAGAGGTAGTTGAATTTAGATGTGTTTGATAATGCATTATAGGATGACTTAATGAATTAAGAGGATCTGAATTCCAGTATAAAATTTTCAGACATAAAAATGTTGCTTACACTTAATTCCATAATCTCTGAATATGATAAACTGGCGGAAAAAAGGTAGGCACAGTAACCACCCACGTTTGTGACATTTCCATTGTCATTATCACTATTAACTTCTTTATTTATTTTTTTTAAGCAATCAACCTTTTTTTTTTTTTTGAAAAATTACACAATCAACTTCTCACCATGAGCTTATTACAAAAGAATTTACTGATTCGAATGCGTCCTTTTTCAATATTTTATTATAAAATATTATTTAGGGAAAATTGTGAAAAAGGACAAAAACATTTGTGAAATTAGCATTAAGGACATGCACATTTCTTTTTTAGTAAAAAGGATAAAACATATTTTATTAAGACAATTTTGCCCCTCTATTTAAAATCAAGTTTATAAAAAAAAAAAAAAAAAAAAAAAAAAACCCCACGTTCCTGAAAGAAAAAAAAGGAAACCACCCACTTTTTTTTTTAGGGATCACATTTCCCCTTATATATATATATATATATATCTTATTTAATTTTTTTTTAATGAATCATATATTTTAATGTACGTTTTCAATTATTATCCTCGATTTTGATATTTTTTTTGATACTATCCAATCATTTTAACACTACTAATTTTTACTGTGACAAGAGTGACAATAATCAGTGTCAGATAATGTGTCGCTACTAATTATCATAGTGATAATTGGTAGTGACAAATTAAATGACACTAGTTGTGTATTATCTGTGAATCGATGTGACAACTCACACTGTTTATTGTCACTACTGTCGTAGTGTCATGGTAGTGACAAATTAAATGACACTAGTCGTGTATTATCTATGAATTGATGTGACATTTAGTAGTGACAGATTGACTCACACTGGTTATTGTCACAACTGTCATAGTGTCAATTGGTATTGACAAATTAAATGAAACTAATTATGTAATTTCAGTGAATCGGTGTGACAATTAGTAGTGACACATTGTCTTACACTAATTATTGCCAATACTGTCATAGTCACTACTAATTTCGAGTAAAAATATTGTGAGATATATATGTGTGTGTGTGTGTGTATCGTGTAGTTCCTGTTCATTCACAAAAAAAAAAAAAAAAAAAAAAAATTTACTCTTCTCTTTTAGTGCGCATGATAGTGGGTAGAAGTAGTTTGTGCAGTTTTTTTTTTAAAAATTGATTTAAGGGGTATTTTGGTACTTAACATCTAAAAATTGTCTTTTTTACTAAAAATAAAATATACATGTCTTTAATGCTAATTTTACAAATGTTTTTGTCCTTTAGAACAATTCTCCCTATTATTTACTTACATATGTGTTTTATCATGATTTTTGATGATTTTGATAATTGATTAAATTATTTCTACGTTATATATATATATATATATATATATATATATATATATATATATATATATATATATATATATATATATATATATATATATATATATATATATATATATATATATATATATATATATTGCTTTGTTAAAACAATTATGTGAAAAAAAAAAGTATGTATAGAAATGTTTTACTCATTAATATGAAAATTTTATAAGTTCAAAACGGTAAAATGGAGCCTTTACCATATGTCAAATGTGTGATGTTATCAAACGATCTAATTATTTTCAGATTTCAGATTCAGACATTCATACTGGAGTTTCAAAGACTTAAAATATTCGATTCTTAAGATATTCGGACTTCGTATTTCGACTTCGCTTCGATTTCGTACTTCGTATTTAACAAATAAGCCCTTAAACAACATCATTTAACAAAAAATTAAATAACTGATTATTACATGACTGGACAAGAGGGTCGGCTCCATTCTATAAGGTGGTGGGGCGGCCGACAGCCTTAAGAAAAATAGGTATAAATAGTTGGATTTAAAATGAAAAAAAACACATATACATTTGAAATTGAACACTAACTTTTATATATCGATTTATTGTTTTTTATGTTTTGATCTATAGTTAGTCTTATAAAATTCAATATGAAAACATACATTTAAGAGAAAAGAAAAAATGACAATTTTTTGCTAATTCCTCCTACATGTCTATCTCTCTCTTATCATTTGAACTCGATCACATTACCACTGAATTCAATGAAATTTACAAATTAACGATGAAAAGAAAAAGTTATTCTCTCGTTTACGTACGAAAAAAAAAATGAACATGTAAAAATTTGTAAATTTTTACAAAGTACAATAGAATATGGGCTTGGATCAGTTGATAGACACCTCACGTTTAGGAGTATGTACTTATGTTTGGCAATGGGTATATTCCCTCCCCCCTATGTCCATACTTAAATAAAATTTAAATAACCAATGTAGATATGCGTGTGTCTATGTACAAACACACTTGACAATAAGATAAATGAACTCCCTCCCTCCCTAACACTCTTTAATCATACAAACACTCTGGTCAAGTACTACCGTAACACACTAAAACTATATCTTTTATCTAAAAAAAAATTCAAAAAGTTAGTCTAAAACATCAATTTTTATCGGCAAAACAACACTTTTTAACAACAAAACTACATAATTTTAATACTATTTTTTTTTATTTATTTAAAATTCAGTGGGGTCACGGGGATCCGCCCCTGACCGTAACAATCAACACATTTTATCTCATAACCTCAAGCAATCTTTTTATTCATCCCAAGCTAATGAAATTTCATCATATCTAAGTCTGCAATCCAAGAGAAGCTAATAGTTTGAATTTCCTTAAAACACCTCATCTTGGGAAACCGACTTGGAATTGAAACTGAGATTATTCATTATTTTTCATAGGCACAAATGCGTGATTTTTACGGTAGCATCCCAAGTTTCAGATAGCTTCGTTTGTTTCACGTTAAAAGGTCCCCCAATCTAGAGATTTATTAATCAGAGACGTCCACCATGTGGAAATCTCGTCCTAAATCTTAGAACCTAAGCTAAAGAACAAGTTGTGCACAGTGCACACACAAAAAAGCTAGTGAGCCTAATTCCTCTTTTCGAGAGATTTGAAAGAGTTGGGAGACGACATTAAGCGGTGTTCATTTACAAGGTTTTCACATTCGAAGGAACTATGTTATTCAAGCAAGAGAGGGAAGAACCAGGCATTGAGTGGGACATGCATTAAGTGATATGCATTAGATTAACATATTTCTACCGTTTTTTCACATATATAGTAAAGCCGGGTATGATGAAAGATGATATAATATATTTTTTTTTGCTTAAAGCCCCCGGTATCCGGAACCCATTGGTCCAACTAATCCGGAGTTCGGCCCGGTCGTGCGTACGCAGTAGCGACTCTTATTCGTAGAGGTAAGGTCGACGGAGCTGCTATTTCAATACGACGCATCGCCGAGAGGAGAATCGAACCGGGGGTAAGACTTAATAACATACTTTTACCTTCTGTTTTTTTTTTTTTTTAAACTTTCTTACGGAGAAATAACATACATTTTATAACCATTACTACCACAATAAGTCACTACTCACTATACTAATTAAATTTCAAACATTTAATGCAAATCGATAGATATTTTAGGCATAATTTTTTTTTTGAGGGATTTTATGCATAATTTAACCTATCTAATAGTGATTCCTTTACTCTTTTTTTTTTTTTTTTTTCAAACATAAATAAAATTTTGCAAGGAGGAGTATAACAAAAAAAATATATAAACAAATAAATAAATAAAGGTATGATACATGTGTAATGTGGAATTTCAATATCTTTACGTACTGGGCCTGCTGGCGACCCAATTCTGTTCTAAACCGAGCATGCTAGTATGTGGTCCTACAAAATGATGTACCCCAATTTTTATTTCCAAAGGGGTTGTGAATGGTGATACATCCAATACACATAGTGTGTAATGGATACTGCACATACTTTATATCGCCCTCGAAGTATCATCTTTCTCAAAATGTTATATTTGTTTGGATACCACATTAAAACACTATATCCTAGTAGTTTAAATTACGTGAAGATAAATAATTTATATGTTTACAACAATTAATTTCAATTTTCAACATAACAAATGTTGTTTTTGAACTATAGAGATTAATATAAAATCGACTGATTTATCAACGTTTACAAATGATATGTCTTTTTTTTTAATACCGGAAGAAGGTGGATCACACGGCATCTCAAAACGATGTTGTATAGAGTTTACAAAGAATCCTAAAAAAAAAATTACAACTAGCATTAGCCAAGCAACTCTTAATTATCTAGCTTTCTCTACGAATTTAGATACAAAGACGTAGACCGGTGGGTGGTGCTCTTGCTCATTGTGAATTATTTGGTTACGCTAGCTTTGAATTCCGTAGGTAGACTCTGGAAACGTATATCACCAATTTTCATGATCATTATTATGAATTATGTTAAAGTGTTTTATATTGGGCACTTGCAATTATTTCATCCACCATACCGAGTCATAAACTTCCCTCACCTTATGGGCTATAGCCTAGGTTTTGAAGGTTGAGACTTCTCTCTTATATTAGTCTGGGTTATATTTTTAACATAGTATTAGTGTCACCCATTTATATTAATCAATGACGAACTTCTTTCACCTCATAGCCTAAGTTTTGAGGTTGAGACTATTCCACTTATATGTGTTTGAGCTTATATTTTCAACATAATTCGGTTAGAAAACAAATTTAAATCAACCCAATTTCATACGAAGTTTTAATCTCAAAAACATTCCAAATTTTTTGTCACACTAATAGTTGTCACACACTTTTGGACTAAACACAATCTTTTATGACATGAAAATTGGTACAAATTTATACGGGCGAATAGCATTATTTGGCATTTATTCATATAGTTGAGAGTATAAATCGATGACCGTATGCAAGTGAAATGTAGATGGCTCATAGCTGAGACTTGAGAGTATACATTTATTCATATGATCCATCTATTTTACATCATAAATTAACTTTGAATAATGTATATTGTATATGGCACAATAATTTCTTTTATAAAATTAAGAAATTTTCATGATGATGTCACAAATTTTGTTGAGATTTCTTTTCTTGAAAGCAAAATTACCAAGCAAGTATAGTAAAAATTGAATAAAATTAAAATGAAAAAATTACTCAAGAAAACCAAAAGAAAAGATTACAAAGGTGGAAAGGGGATAAGTGACAAGACCCCACAAAGGACAAAAAAATGAAAAGGAAAAGGTTCCCCACAACCAAAAAGAGAAAGAAGTCTGGATATCAAAGTGGGGGTACAATTTTGCTTAAAGAAAAAGCTGATTTTGAATTCTCTCTCTTAAGCATGTTCCATTTGTCCTCCATGTATCCCTTTCCTTTGTATCCAATAACATTATACTTTTTCATAACCACCGTAATTATTTAGTTCCCCACATACCTACCCATGGGGCCGGTCTGACATTTATTTGGCTTAAAACCAAATCTTTGAATTGAGTCTTTTAGTTGAAGTTGATTTTTTTTAAAAAACGTACTTATCGCGTTTTTAACATCCGTAAATACAAAATTCAATTTATTGAGCGCGCGCCTCAAAACATGCCAACAAAGTGTTAGATATTTTTCCATAAATAAATATTTTGATTATTGTTTTCGTACGAGTTGCCGTACGAATTAATGTTATCGTAACGAAACGGGGTTCGACCTGCCCGGTCAGGTCGCGGTGGGTCGAGAGGCCAGAGCCCCCCTTCGCAGGGGTCGAGGGGGCAGCGCCAACTTGTGGGGGTTCGGAGGCACGCCCCCGAAACCTAAACGGATACATGCACCAGCTCATGAACGAGATTCATGCATTTTTTCCGAATCCATGCATCAGTTCGTGAATAGATTCATGAACCTACGAATGGATGCAACTCAGAAAATTCAAGAGTTGCATGTTTTAGGCCGAACTGTCATGATTCTACCATTTCGTGCAAGGAGTACCTCAATTCGTTTATGGGGTACCTTCAGCCTATAAAAGGCACAAGTATGTAGTCGAAATTCAGATAGTTTACATCATCATCAGAACAAATATTGAGTGTCCTCGGGTTTGATTCAAACAAGTCACTGTTTGAATCAAACACCTCCATTGTATCCCGAGAGAGATTTTCGTTTGAATCCTTAAGTGACAATCTGCGTGGGATGAAACATCTCTTTAAAGATAACGTTCTTACGTGCCTTGGAGTTTTTTTTTCTGAGTTTGTCAAATTATTATTCATCAAAATTTTCCAACACAAAGTAGTCTTTTTAATTTCTATAGTTTTCCAAACAAAAAAATTAATAAAACTTGTTTGTATTTCTAATTTTTTTTTGGGACCTTTATCGATTGGATTAAAAAAAAAATTTGGGCATTTATCAAAAAAAAATTAACATATTATATTAGGTTGGATCAGATTGAATCTACACGGATTTTTTTTTTCTTTTAGCGAAACATGTACCGTTGGGCCCTCCCGGCACTGTTGGGCTTAAGACGGCCGTCTCTCCGGCCTCAAATGAGGGCCGGCCCTGGCTACCCAAATTAGGGAGTTTTTTTCACACAACATACTATTCGGATTTAATACGAGTTAAAATGTTGTTGACTATTCTTACATAATTCGAATCAAATATTAAACGTTTCGAGATCCAATACCTATCAGAAAACACATTTCATACATTCTGATCCAAATTTAAACACAAATTTTTTCAATATTCTATCTAAAATTGAGTAAGAATAAGATATTTGTTGTATGAAAAGATATCCATACATTATAACATACAATTTTAAATTAAATATTACTATCACAACCGTAATCAATTGTGACACAACAAGTGTTATAACTGATAGCTTTATGGAAGAGATAATTTTTGGGAAAACTTGATGATTTCATTGATAAAACAAGCATATACAAGTAGTAGAAAACCAACCACTAAGCCACTTCCTATAAAGTAGGAAACATGAGATCATGGCTATAAACCAAAAATAACTACTCTAGTAATGGAAAACATGTGAAAACGGGAAATAACATGACTGACATAGCCTTAGGTAATAATAAAACTTAATTAACATAATAATTAATTTAATTCTTCTAACATTCCTTCCCTTAATCTGAGCTGTTTGTTCAGATTACTTCACACATTCCCAGCTTGTCTCTAAGCTTCAGAAATTGATCCCTCTTCAGTCATTTAGTCATTATATCAGCCAATTGATCTTCACTTCTGCAACGTAGCAACTCAATGATCCATTCTTCACATACATCCCTTAGAAAGTGATACTTCACATCTATGTGCTTGCTTCTATTGTGTAGCACTGGATTCTTGGATAGCTTAATAGTTGAACTGTTATCACAATACAAAATGTTTCCAGTCTGCTGAACTACTCTTAGAACTTCCATCATTCTTCTTAACCAGATCAGCTGACATGAGCAGTGTGCTACTACTACAAACTATGCTTCAGTTGTGGATAGAGTGACTATTGGTTGCTTATTTGAGGACCAGCTGATAGCACTTGTAGGATACATAAACACAAAACCAGAAGTACTCTTCCTGTCTTCAACATCTCCTGCATAATCACTGTCTGAATATCCAATCAGCTGAGCTTTCCCTGCTGAACCATACTTGATGCCAAGATTGATGGTTCCATTTAAGTATCTTAGGATCCTCTTCACATAGTTTAAGTGATCTGCTGATGGTGACTCCATGTATCTTCTTGCCACACTTACAACATACATGATGTCAGTGTTAGGTGTAGTGCCCGAAAGACAATTATGTAATTGTTTTAGGACAGAATTAATAATTCATCTTATTATATGCATTTATGTTTATAATTAAGACACTACTGAAAACCCTAAGTACCTCGTATGTAATCACATAACTCAGTGTATGGATATACACAAGAGGATTGAGTTAGTGAGATGTACTTAAAACTAACTTAGTCCGTAGCGTTGATTAATCTGAGTATGGGTCTCATGATTAATATGCTAATAATGCGCCCAGAACACTTTGCGGTGTGATAGTCTTATCCGGACTGTCGGTAAAAGGGTACCTAGTAGGGCATTTATATATGATGATAATCATATAGGGCTGGACCGATTTGATTTGAGTTCTCGATATAATTCCGTAATCGAGAAGTCTTATCGAATCACAAGATGATCATATACGGATTAATCTCAATCCTAAGGTGATCACAGGAAACTGCTTAGACTAGGGTAGAGTTTGATGTGTTAGTAAGGATCACTTCGTAGTATGTGGTCCAACACTTCTCGTTGGCTCTATTCGGAATGAGTGAGTGGTCCGTGCTATCACAGATATAGAATCCATTCCTTCCATCGGGAAGTAGACAGACAATTACCTTATTTATTAGCCCTAAGAAAATGATCGATCCCGGGAGTTCATGTTAGACTAATTAGCTACTAGTCTGGTATGTGAACTAACTGATCACTAGGGAGTTAATGGTAAATAAGGATAATATGTTTCGAGAAGGGTTTACGGAAATATCCCGACTCGAAATGAACAGTCTATGGAGGATTTATCCGTATGTAATGATTATATCAGTGGACGGCTTTCGACTCATGGTTGAGTGTAAGTTATCTATATTCGGCAGAGTTCAGTTTCGGGTTTATGGTGGTGTAATCCCGGAATTAATAGATTGAATATTATTGTTCGGTCTGACGAATAATTTTATTTAATTGTAGCTCCTGAATATTGGTCCATGGTCCCCGACGTGGCTCCTAATATAGCATATAGGTTTTCTCGTCGTTTCACCTCAATTAATATTAAATAGTTGGATTGGACTGTTTAATTGATATGTGGATTAATTGTTTAGTTGGACTAGATAATTAAATACATGGAAAAGAAATTTTTCGTGGACTCGGCCCAATGTATGTCAAAAAATGCGTGTGGACCTTTATTTAATTAAGAGGGCGCATTTTGTGATTGAATAATTAGAGAGAAATTAGTTTTCTTGGATAATTATTTAATATGTGATTTAATCATTTATTTGTTAAGTGATAAATCATGGAATATTAGATAATATATTTATTTATCCTAATTTGTTTGGGATATATATTATATTTATCTTTTATTGAAATAAGGATTATTATAATTGATTATTCGTTAATTAATTAAACCCTTGGAGGACAAGGATTGCTCTCCTATATAAAGAGAGTTCTCCCAAACCAAATCATACATCACAAAAGTCGCATTATTGGGAGTGTTGGAAGCTTAGAATTTTCGGCTTCAACACTAGGGTTTCGAGTTGGGATGATCCTCGGGATTATTCCGCTAGCATATCGAGGAGGTCAAGCGGCTTGAATCACCATCCACTTGGTGTTGCTTGGAGATACACGCCGGAAGACGGTGGCTTCTCAATTCTTGGATCTTGGATCTCGGATTGTTCTAGACGTTTATTCACAATAAACCGGTAAGCAATCTAACCCCATCATAGGTTAGATCTATTTATTTATGGATTTTGGTTGTTAGATCTAGATCTTGTACTTTCCGCTGCGTAATCGGGTGGATCTTAGATCCATCCGGCGATATTACATCCTACAGTCAGGTCTTGTTGCTGTCAAATATAGAAGGCACCCTATCATCTGTTTGTACAAGGTGGGATTCACCTTACCACATGTTCCTTCCTTGCTAAGTTTCATACCAGCTTCACATGGTGTGAGTGTTGGGTTGATGTCCTTCATTCCAAACCTGCTGAGAATTTCAGAAACATACTTCTTTTGAGAAACAAATATACTTGACTCAGTTTGCTGAACCTCAATGCCTAAGAATTATTGCATTAGTCCCATGTCTGTCATGCTAAATTTGGTCTTCATTGCCTCCTTAAACTCTGTTATCATGCTGAGTTCACTGCTGGTAAAGATAAGATCATCCACATACAAACAAGCAATCAGAATCCTTTCCTTACTGTTAACTTTCACATACAAGGTAGGTTCATATGGACACCTTGTGAAACCTACCTTCACAAAATAAGAATCAATACAACTGTATCAAGCCCTTGGGGCTTGCTTGAGTCCATACTAGGCTTTTGTTAAACCTATACATTTTGTTTTTTGATCCATTTTTCACAAAACCTTGTGGCTGATCCATATATACTTCTTCCTCCAGCTGGCCATTAAAAAATGCTGACTTCAGATCTATTTGATGTACTTTCCAATGGTTTTGAGCAGCCAAGTATTGTACAAGTCTGATAGTTTCCATCCTTGCTACTGAGGCAAACACTTCATTGTAGTCAATCCCATATTCTTGCTTGTACCCTTTGGCCACTAGTCAATCCCTTATACTTGCTAACTTTTCCATCTTCATTCAGCTTTGTCTTGTAGATCCACTTGACACAGATAGTTTTCTGTCCTTTTGGTAGATCTGATTTCTTTTGTCATGGTCCAAGTCTGATTTCTTTTAATGGCCATGATTTCTTCATCCATAGCATGCCTCCATTTTCTATCTTTTGTTGCCTCCTCATAGGTGATTGGATCATCACTAGCAAATAGTGCATAGTAGGTAGTCTACTCTGTTTGTGGCAAACCTGTTACCTCAAAGTCTGTCATCCAGCCTGGCCTTTTCTTAGTTCTCTGAGGTTTGGCTGCTGAACCCTCAGCTGTTGTTTCATGATTTGGGTCTGCTGAACCCTCATTTGTGTCTTGGGTCTGCTGATCCTGAGTCTGCTGACCCTGTGGCAGATGCTCACTTGGTTCTTCATTTATCAGATTCTGAATTGGATGGAACTGAGCATTGTTTGCTTCCCAATTCCAAGTGTTCAGCTCATCAAACACCACGTATCTGCTGATCACTATCTTTTTGGTTATAGGATTAAACAGCTAAATGCCTTGGACTTTTCACTAGTCCCCAAGAAAACACATTACTCTCCTTTATCACTCAGTTTCTTCCTGTTTGCATCTGGAATATGAGCATAAGCAATGCATCCAAGAATCTTAAAATGACTTAAGATGGTTTGATTGAGCTCCATGCTTCTTCAGGTGTCATGTTTTGAACATAAAAATTTGGACATTTGTTCAAAATATGTACACTCCAACTTACAGCCTCAGGCCAGAATCTTTTTGGTACATTTCCATAGGCCAGCATGCTTCTTACCATATTTAGAATAGTCATATTCTTCCTCTCAGATACACCATTTTGCTGTGGTGTATAGGCTGCTGTCAATTCCCTTCTGATTCCATGACTGGTACAGAATTCTTCAAACTCTGCTGAGCAAAATTCTCCTTCTCTATCTGTTCTCAGACACTTGATATTTTGACATGTCTCTTTTTCTCTTAGCAATTTGAAGTTCTTGAATGTATTCAAGGCTTGAGATTTTTCTTGCAGGAATTCAACCCAAGTTTTTCTAGAAAAATCATCGGTAAATGTAATGAAGTACCTTTTACCTCCATTAGATGCTGGGTTGATTGGTCCACACAAATCAGAATGGATGAGTTCCAACTTGCTTTGCCCTCCAAGATTTTCCTTTTGGGAAAGGATGTCTATGTTGCTTTCCTTTAATGCATTCTTCACATACTTGCTGGGGAGTATGGAAGCCCTTTAACCATTTCCTTCTGCTGAAGTGTTTTCAAACCATCAAAATTTAGATGTCCATACCTGTAGTGCCATAACCAAGATGTATCTTTCAGTTCTGCCATAAGACATGCTTGTGGCTCCTTGATTTCCAAAGGCAACAACCTGTTGGCATTCATGGGAACTTTAGCTATGATTCCCTTGCTTGAATCCTTGATTTCACACTCCTTATTCTTTAGAATAATCTCATATCCCTTTTCTTGTAGCTGTCCCACACTTAAAAGATTGCACTTCAGATCAGGAACATACAAAACACTTGAGATTGTTTCAGATGTCCTATTTTTGGATCTGATGCATATATTTCGTTTTCCCTTTACGCTAACTGAGGAGTTATCTCCCAACTTCACCTTTGAATGATATAATTCATCCAAATAAGAGAATGATGCTTTATTACCACACATGTGATTAGTGCATCCTGTGTCAACATACCATACTTGGGGTGCTGATGTCTACTCATGTTGTGTAGTCATCAGCAGAGTCTCATCCTCCTCTTTGTCAGCAAAGTGAGAACTCTGCTGAGTACCATTCTCCCTTTCTGCTGGAAATTTGGTGTAGCACTCTGACCGGTAGTGTCCAAATTTGTGACACCTACAACATTCAACATTCTTTTTGTTTGCAGTACCTCTTCCCTCTCCATTCTTGGATGACTGAGAATTGTCCCTGCTGTCAGAATTTCTGGATGTTCTTCCTCTACCTCTTCCTCTTCCTCTGCCCCTACCCCTGCCCCTATAATTGTTGTTAGAGGTAGTGGTCTTCAAGGCCTGCTATTCATTTGATGCTGCCGAGCCTCTTCATCTTCTGTTCATGAACTTGCAAGGAACTTTGCAATTCATCAAGAGACAGTGCATCAATGTCTTTGGATTCCTCAATGGTTCAACCACTCCTTGTTCAATGATGGTCCAATACTCTTTAGAACTCATGAGGTTCTCCATCAACATGCTGCAATGATCATAATGGTGTCCATCAAACCTTGGGATGGAAGCTTGGACAAAACTTGTTTCGGTCATGGATTTTTCTCCAACTGCTGTTGATAATATGACTCCGTTACCACTAATAACTTTTATTGAAGAGATAGTTTTTGGGAAAACTTGATGATTTCATTGATAAAACAAGCATATAAATACTAGTAGAAAACCAACTACTAGACCACTTCCTATAACGTAGGAAACATGAGATCATGACTATAAATTAAAAATAACTACTCTAGAAATGAAAACATGTGAAAATGAAAAATAACTTGCCTGACATAGCTTTAGGTAATAATAAAACTTAATTAACATAATAATTAATTTAATTCTTCTAACAATAACACACTTTTTTTACGGTAGTCACGATGACACGCAATAAGTAATATTTATCATAATATAGATAATCATAATCAAACCTGTAAAAATGTGATACTATCATTCATTAGGGTATAATTATTATTCTTATTGTAAGAATGACATCATCAAAATTTAAATGAAAACAAAATTCTGTATTCACGAATCTCAAAAAACCATATCCACTTTTTCCACTATTGCTAGCCGTTGACTGCCACATTATTTCTACCTAAAACATTTTGTTTTGCCTCTTTAAAATATATTTCCCTTTATTATTTTATTTGATTAATTACTCCTAAACAGAAGAAAATTTGGGAGCAAGTGGTACAATTGCCAGCATGCAATGCAATATTTACTTTGTTGTAAAGATAAGTATGGGAGTGGACTATTTAATGATCACAGGTTTAAAATTAACCTCTTTTTGGATTATTGTATATGTTTTTCCTTTAAGTTGAATATTATTCCACCAAACCCTTTGATGGAATGGAATCCCACATGCATGTGATATGTCGTAGCAATATTACAGAAACACAAAACATACTTTAAATTTTCAAATGCATTAATTAGTTATAAAGCATGCAATATTCCATTATTCGATTTTCTTATAAGTATAACTAAGAGTTTAATTACATCAAGAACAATATTTGTAACAAAATATATATTAGCAATACAATTACATTATATATAGATGAGAAACTTATGGAGTGAACATTATGTCAAAGTCTGCATGTGCTGACTTTTCTGTAACTAATTCTATAAAGAAGAAAAGGTATCGTAACAACTTCAAAAGAAAAAGAAGAAGAATGTATTGACCGCAGTCGATCATTTTAATAAGTGTGGTTGTACTCACTTTATATGTCACAAATGATTTCAAATCCCCGCTTTTTTTTTTCTTCTAATATTACATATGACCTTCAAACGAGTTACGTCAAGTCAACATAACGGCTACATAATAATCATTACATTTAAATGAATAATAAAATGATATATATAACACATAGAAAGGGTTTTTTAATTGCATTCTGGCACGTAAAACCTTCAAAATGAGCTCATTTTCGTTACATAATAGTCATCCACTTACCAAATTATTGTAACACCCGCTTTCGGATATCTCTTCGGATATCTCTAGAAGCAGGGGTGGATCCACCCAAAGGAGAGGAGACACTCGTCCCTCTCGGATCCGGAAAATATACTACTATATATATGTTATGTATTATTTTCATCACCTTAAATGTTATATTCGTCACTATCATCTACAATAATCCGATAATTTGACATAAAACTTTTATCATATAAAATAAAAGTACATGGTTATTATCAAAGTGATACATTTAAGAAAAATATTAATCGGTTTCGAATATTGATTCTTTTCGAAAAGATTGTTTGTAGTTTTTTAAATCTTTATTGATAGAAATAGAAGTGTTAATGTTTTTTTGAACAGCCATAAATTTCATTATCACCAAGATGCTAAAAACCAATTACAAAATGTTTCAATAATTCCGCAAAAAAAGATAGCAGATTTTCATAACAAAATCATAAAAAACATCAAAGTAAAAACCCCATGTAACCATCTCAAAACTTCAGTGATGAAGTAAAATCCGTCATCCGGGTTATCTAATCTAAGGGTAACTGAATTAAGGATCAAGAACAAAAGAGTATGACCGGAAAAAGGATTGTTTTAAGGGTATGATTTTGACTGAGCCTGAGACTTTTTCCCAGGTTGCCTACGTATCCAAAGTGTGAAATTGGAATCAAGTCTGCCGTAGTTCTCAAGACCGTTTTTATATGGAACCATTGTGCCTTAGGCCTTCATGAGCCGTGTCCATCATGGACCTTTCTTTCGTGTCTCACAAGTACAACTAATCCGTAATTATCCTTTAATTTTAGGAGATAATCTTAGTATTTAGGTGTTTAGTGGCTAGAGCCTTAATGGCTCGGGATTCTTCCCGTAATTATCATATCGTTATGCGCTCTAGCCGACCTGCAGCGAGAAGTCAAGGTCCGTATAACCGAGCTGGCCAGGTCTACCTCTATCTTGTCCCGACCGACCTATGGTGGACCGTAGAACGACCTAAGGAGACCCTTCCTCGGGAGGTGGAGATCGGCCCTTAGGCCTACAAAGGGACTATTGGTCCCTGGAATTAATCTTTTACCCTATTTCCATCGTGACACGTGGCGTGGTGAAATCCGGTATCGTCATAAGCCCCCACATCTTGAGCTCTTGAGGTCTGGTCAGATCTGCATTAATCGCTCTCCGGGCTCGACATATTCCGTCTCCACGGAGCTCGACTTCAGTCTTTCTAGGTCTGAAAAAACCAATTGCGCCTGACAGCCATAGTTATCAGACCCGGCCCGGTCATTGACCCGGAAAAGACACCGGGTCACCGGGTCAGTGGTTCAACCGGTGGGTCACATCATATACTTAAAAAATATAATTGAATTTTCAAAACATAAAGATAAAATAAAATATGACAAGCATAATTATTTTCAAAATACTCCAATAAACACAATTACAAATTAGACAACATAAAATACTCAAATGATTATCTGTTGTGCAAGTTAAAGCGCATACAATTAGCATTTTCCTTATGTAAGTATTGTAGCTACTGCAACATTTTCATACATTCCTAAAAAAACACAACAATACATTCAATCCATAATGAAAACAAGTTCATTCTCTTCACTTCAAGTTTTCGACCGTAAAAAAAGTTCAAATACCCCTAAATACCAATAATTATTTCCTAAAAAACAAAAAATAAGACATACTGCTACTTGATTTTTTTTTTTGATGAGAGATCTACTCAATGTTCTTTTTTTTTTGTTGACAAAATCTACTCGATGTTTTGAGATTTATATTATTTAGAACTGAAACTTTTTTTTAGAACCGGCCGAGCGTGAATGAAATCCAGATGGCAAAAAAAAAAAAAAAAAAACGGGCTGATGGAAAACCGCCCGGGTCACCGGGTTGACCGGTCCGACCGCCGGGTTGACTGGTCCGACCGCCGGGTTGGACGGGTCAAAACGGTTCAATGTCATAAACGGTCGAATGCTTGACCCGGCCCGGGTTTGGGACCGGGTCGACCGGTTCGACCGCCGGGCCGGGCCGGGTCTGATAACTATGCTGACAGCGCTGTCTGCTCATAACCTTTGTCATAAATGTTTTCGAGAACCGAGGTGTTTCCCGCCCATTATACGGAATGGTTTTCGAGAATGTGCACGGGGTTATAACCCCACTCACCAACCATCGAATCAATTGTCCTTTCAGGAGTTACTTTTGTTATTTAAAGGTCATAATAGAGTTATATTATCCTACTTCACCTTCTTCTTAGCTTCTTAAACGGCTTCTGTCGCATATTCCTCGTATTCATACAAATGAGAGCCCCAACCACTTCCAGTTCTTCTATGGAAGAGGAGCTCTCTCCCCCTTCTCAAGAGAGAAATCATACAGCGGACCCGAACCAGGCCCTTATTACCCATCCTTCTTCTGATACTTTTGATCCGGCCTTCAGAAGTAGTATCCGGGAAAGGACTAGGGAGCTTATAGGTAGATGCTGCATCGAATCTATCCTTGCCCAAAGTAGCATAGACTATATCTGTCAGGAGTATGGGATAGATAGGATCTCATTTACTCCTACTCTCCCGAAAGACTCCCGTCCCTACGCCTATCGACCTCCTGGGGCTTTTGTGCCGTATATGAGGGCCAATTAAAGAGTGAGTTAATGTTACCCTGGTGTCTAGCTTTTCTGGACGTGTTGCGACATTATGGCATAGGAGCCACTTCAGATCGCTCCTAATGGTGTTAGGAGCATTGTAGGGTTTGCCCTCCTCTGTCGGATGGTGGGTGTTTGCTTCTTGGTGCGTCTCTTCCGTAGTTTCCATCAAATCAGGAAGAACCCTGGGCCTGTAGGGTGGTTTCAGTTTCCACACTGGTCAGGTTTGAGGGCTTTACATGGCTGATGGGCCCTCACCTCAAGCAAGGTGGCGTGCTCGATTCTTCTTTGTTCAGGACGGAGGGGTTCCCGAGCTAGGACGGTGGAGATCGAATGATGTTTAGATGGATCCTCTTCCCGATGTTAAGGATTTTTCCGTGGTACGGAAAATTTAGGACTCTGGGATCTTTATATGATAAAGAACTCTCTTCTCAGCTGATTGAGGCAGCTCGGCTAGGCGAGGCCGGGCCTGAGCCTTATATACCTCTCAACGTCAAGGACCGTGATACCCGTAAGTCCTTTTCTCTGTCTTTTTTAAAACTTATCTTTCCCTCATTCCTGCAATGGCCTCTCTAGCCACAATGTTGGTTGTGGCCGGGGTGGAGCAAGTCGATGAAAATGCTTCCTCAGAGAGGACGCACACTGAAGAACATCTTACCTTCCGAGCTGCGGGGGGCGTCACCAACGCCGCACCCATCAGTGATGTCTTGGCTTCCTCAAGTTCAGGGCATCATCAGGGGACTCCTCTACGCTCTTTTGTGCTTAGGTAGAATTTTGCAGCTTTTACTATTGAAATTCCAGACACGAGGATGATATTGATGATGATGAAATCCCTTTTATCAGGAGGGTCGGCTCCGAAGGTGGCCCATCACGGAAGATAGGTCGATCTAGGCTTCCTTAGATCAATCTCCCAAACCAACTGGCCCCGATGAGGAAGAGGGTGAGGCGAAAACCGAGGAAGAGTTGCAGGTCGACCCCTTATTGGAGATGACCAATGAACATTTGACCAACGAAGGAATCAACATCATCGAATACGTAAGTACCTTTAACAATCTCCCGTGGCTTTCCCTTTAAGTTTCATTCCTTATAAAGTTTATCTCATTCCTTTTATAAGGGTCTCGCATTTGAGAGGAGTCAGTCAAGAGGCTTGCAGCTGCCTCTTCCTGTATAGAGAATTTAAGGAAAAGGGTTTCCGACCTGGATAGAAGATCTGCTGAGCGAGATCAGTTCAACCAAATCTTTCAAGTCACTATCTAGGAAAACGAGTCCCTTAAACAACAACTTCAGGTTTAGGAGACTGAACTGCAAAGGTTGGGGTCTGCTTATAAGGATTCTCTGGAATCCATGAAGGAAGAACACTTTGCCAAAACGTCTGAGATAGGGGAGGCCATCGTCAGACTTCGAGCAGAGAAAGATGCTCTAGCGGCTTAGATCGCCGCAGCTCCTTCTCGTATTATCCAAGAGTGTAAGGCCTCATAAAATTTTCTCCAATCCCTAAACCTACTGCTTGCCCCAGCAGCCTGCGGGACTTACACCATAGGGATAAATGATGCCCCGACTCAGTTCCCCTACCTGGACATCACTCGTCTTTCCCACACCAACATGTACCAGTCGGGTATGGATAAGGTCTATAATGACCGGGAGGCGGAATTCCGGAGGGGGGTGGACATCGTGGCCAACCATGCAGCTCAGCAGGGTTCCTTTCAGAGATCCTCAACCCAATCTAGGTCGGATCCGGCTATGAGATCAGAGCAGAGTCCAACTTCTAGGCCTTAACTTTTTTGTTTTGTACTTCTTATTCTTAGAAGTGTATTCGCTCTAACTGTAAACGATTCACATTGTATGTATATTTTGAAAAAATAAATAATTTTTTTCTTCTTTTCTGCAAGTGTCTTAATATAACAGCTACTTAGTTGATTGCACTTTGGCTTTTTCTTTTTGGTCTTTCGACTTAATCCCCCAGTATGTTCTTCAATCATTAGTAATTTTTGAAAGGCACACTTGATATCTGCCTTTTGACTTTGAGATTCCAGCTCTGCTAAGATTGTTCTAAGAACTTTGTTTATTGATGCTTTGTGAATTACGGTGATCCAACCCGTGGATCTCAGCGTATTCATCATGTGGACTTAGGATAGGTTGCACTGGTCCGTCCAGCGGATCTCAGCACATTCGTCTTGCGGATTTAAAATAAATTATACTGGTCCAACCTGTGGAACCTAGCGTGTCCGTTGATTATGTTACTACTTCTTTGACCATGCATTTAATGTTGCATTGACTATGGTTTTGATAACCGTGGGGCAATAAATGCGGTCTTAGAATCTGGAACGCCCTTACAAATCCTGTCTGTTGGATCTTTTTCAATCTCACGCGTCTATCTCTTTTCATTTCTCTATATAAAATGTGACTTTTTCTATCCTTCATCGCATTCGCGAACTCAGAGTCTTGGTTACCGAGTATTCATTTCCTTTTCAATATGTCGATGTCCTCCACTGGTTCCTCTCTAACCCCTTCCCCAGGTGTGTCCCCATTCTTTGCTACCGCATACAATAGTGCTCGCAAGAATTTCTGGAGGTATTTTAGCATGCAGCGGCCCTTGGCGGAGAGGGGTTTGAACATGCATAAGATTTAGGGAAGCGGATCGTGTTTTGAGTCGTTTTCTCAGGGTGGCGTGACTTTACTGTGGCGCCTAGAGGGAGATATAACCTCACCTTGGTACGGGAATTCAACTCCGTCTTATCGAAGGTTGACTCTGTCGAGGGTGTCACCTCGGTTTCTCTTCGAGGGGTTCGCGTTGATTTCACTCCAGCTGTTGCAAACTCGTTTTTACACCTCCCCGAGGTCGATCCGGCCATGCATTATGAGACGGCCTGGGATCTTGATAATGAGGTGCCCTATCTGGCTCACAGGGCCGATGCGTACCAACGCTTATTTCCGGGTGAAGGAGATCCTGTCTTGTCGGGTGTTGCCTCCGATATGCAACGGTCACATCGGGAATGTAAGCGGTTCATCGATACCCGCGCTATCCCAACGATAGATTTTGAGGTGCTTACTGATGAAGAGGCCATCTTGATTCATGCTATCTTTACCCCGCAGGTCGGTGTCGACTTCGGGGTCATAGTCAATCGCGAGACTATCAATTTTGCGAGGATAATGGATCCTGCCCATGCTATGTCTTTCGCATGGCTGATATCTAATCTTTGCACCAGTAGTTTTGGGATGCCGATTAGCCTGGCTGCTGTGTATCATAGCACGGATTAGCCCTTAATTTATCCATTTCTTGTGTCCGCCATTTTGCAGTATTTTTTAGTTTGATGAATATTTTTTTTGGTGTCCATTTCCTCCTTTTTAGCGAGTCCTATGGATTTAATAAATTTATGCTGAAACCGACCCGTAGAACTAAGCGGGTCCGACCTGCAAACTTACATACAATTACATTGGTCCAACCTGCGGAACTTAGCGGGTCTTTCCTGCGGACTTAGATACGATTACACTGGTCCGACCTGCGGAACTCAACGAGTCCTTCCTGTGGACTTAGTTACGATTACACAGGTCCGACATGCGAAACTCAGCGGGTCCGTCCTGCGGACTTAAATACAATTACACTTTGTGATCCTTCACCAAGCCATCTGCTGCCTATACAAGTATTATAACACATATAAAAGAAAAACTTAGTGTTCATAAAAAGCATCCACCAGGTGCAGAGTCAAACCATCCGTAAAGTATGGTAACAAAACAAAATAAATTGTCCATAAAATAGGGTAACAAAATATTAAAGATAAGTGGGGACTTCATCGAAAAGCGAAAGCTTGAAATGAATCAATAATGCCTGTAACCTGTCTCCGCTAGTTCCAGCTCGACCCCTTTCTTGCTGACCATCGATGTGTAACAGCTCCTGGCTATCTCCATGTCTCCTTTGATTTCCACAAAACCTTCCTTTGTGGGAAACTTTAGGAAAATGTGGGCCAACGGTATCACAGCTTGGAGTTCGATTAAAGCAGGTCGTCCCATAATGATGTTATAGGCCGTGGGAGCCTTCACCACTACATAGTTCACCATCAGCGTCTTGCCCCTTGGCTCTTTCCCAAAAGTTGTTGAGGACCTGCAAAACCATAAAGTGGGGCGGAGACAGGTGTTAACTCCGAGTCCTTCAAGTGCATTGATTGGTAGGCGGAATGATATAACACGTTCACCGCACTTCCTATATCAACACATATACGCTTCACCATATTTTGTGAACTACGGCCTCGATGACTAGACCCTCAGTATTGGTTACCATGGGTAGTGAGTCCTTTGGACCGCAGATCACAGATTTCCCGACCTGGCCATTCAGACCTTCCAAGCTGATGTTGGGTCCACCAATAATAGTATTGATAGTATTGACCGGACGATTAGCTATCTATCGGTTAGCCTCGGGAGTTCGGTCCCTCCTTCTTCGGGGTTCATCTTGTCAGTCCCGATCTCGCCTATCTGCTCTACGTCTGAACTCTCTTCAACCTCAGGGTTCAGGATTTTGAGATAGACCCACGACCTCATCCAACTTTCCTTCCATTATGGATGCATCGATGTTCCTTATCATGTACGTACACTCTTTTGAATCATGCCCCAATCCTTGGTGGTAAGCACATAATCTGCTCTGATCCCTTCTTTCTGCTCGACCTCTCATAGGAGGTGGTTTCCGAGCTATCCATTTCCGTTCCATAATCGCCAAAACTTGTGCCCGTGGTCGGTTTAAAGGGATAAAGTCCCTCTCATGCATGGCCCTTTTCTCTCCTAACCGATCCGAGATCAGGGTCATCCGATCCCACACCATTTTTCTCTCCCGTCAGGCTTTTCTTTTGTTTTTTCTCTCTTTGATTCTCTTTTTTCTGATTCCCGCTTTAGTCTATTCGCTTCTTCCCCCTGACAGTGCTTGTACGTTGTATCCATGCATTCTTCCATGGTCCTTGAGAGCTTGCTGTTTAGTTTGGCGTGCAAATTCCCTTCGCACAATCCCGCTACAAATGATCCAATCAAAAGGGAGTCATCTGCATCATTTACCTGCACAGACTCTTCGTTAAACCTTTAGCTACTGGAGGATGGACTCCTCTTTCCTTTGCTTGATAATGAGCGGGTGGGTTGCATTCCTTTGGAACGGTTTAGCCGTGATGAAAGTGATGAGGAACATTCTGCCTAGCTCGGAGAACTTAGTCACCGACCTCGGCGAGGCTTTGCACTTCATCTCATCAACGGCGTTAAATAGGTTCATCTGTGTGATATATTGAAAGAGATGGTTCGATGGGTCCCTGGACCCGTCATATGAACCTAATTTTTGGATTGAACCCAGTTGGTCTCTTATACTCATCAATCTGCCTTGAGAAAGGTGAAGCAAAGAAGAACTCATTGGTCTTTTTACCCATCATGGCATCGATCTCGGCTTGAGTTGTTTCCCTAGCCTGTGCGTTTAAAGGATTCTTCCCCCTGTTTGAGATGGATGCCTCCTCCTTGTACTTGCTCAGTGTCGGGTCAGAAGGCGTTTTCTCTCCGCCTCTTCCTGCGGATCACTATTCTCGGTAGTTGTACTGCATGAATGATAGCCTGCCTGGTGGCTGGGTCCATGGCTACCGGTTGATCCATTATTGCTTGTTGTTCTGAGTTTAGAGAAATTCCCTCTGATTGTTGGGTCAGGTCCTCTGAATCCACATTGTTTTCTTCCTCGGTGCCATTATCACGGACATTCTAGGTGTTTTCTACAACCCTTTGCTTGCACGCTATTGCCATTAAATAGTATTTAGAACAGTCCTTAACCAATCACTAGTAGAAGACCCTCCTTGTAGCGCCAATTGACGAAGTAAAATCCGTCGGGTACAAATCCGGGTTATCTAATATAAGGGTAACTGAATTAAGGATCAAGAACAAAAGAGTATGACCGGAAAAAGGATTGTTTTAAGGGTATGATTTTGACTGAGCCTGAGATTTTTCCTAAGTTGCCTACGTATCCAAAGCGTGAATTTGGAATCAAGTCTGCCGTAGTTCTCAAGACCGTTTTTATATGGAACCATTGTGCCCTAGGCCTTTATGGGCCTTGTCCATCATGGACCTTTCTTTCGTGTCTCACAAGTACAACTAATCTGTAATTATCCTTTAATTTTAGGAGATAATCTTAGTATTTAGGTGTTTAGTGGCTAGAGCCTGAATGGCTTGGGATTCTTCCCGTAATTATCATATCGTTATGCGCTCTAGCCGACCTGCAGCGAGAAGTCAATGTTCGTATAACCGAGCTGGGCAGGTCTACCCCTATCTTGTCCCGACCGACCTGCGGTGGACCGTAGAACGACCTGAGGAGCCCCCTCCTCAGGAGGTGTGGATCGGCCCTTTGGCCTACAAAGGGACTCTTGGTCCCTGAAATTAATCTTTTACCCTATTTCCATCGTGACATATGGCATGATGAAATCCGGTATGATCATTCAACAAAGTACACCAGGAGCCATCTGCACTTCAAGAATTATTTCAAAGTGCCTAGTCAAATATAGAGCATTCCATAGGAAAAGCTGCCCGAATCAAAATAAAGCCCCGATCCCTTTCAAACGACAAAGATAACCACTTCCAAACTCCCTATGCCTACATTTTTGCATTCATCGGATTAGCCTTCCACTCACCCCACTCCAAAATCTTGAGGCTCTTCGAACTTGAAAGCCAAGAAAAGGATAATCTTTGAATATCCCTGAAAATCAACTCCGGGTTTAAAACTTAAGCATGAAAGATGACTTTGTTTTTATAATTCCTAATTACCCAAGCCGTGATACCAACTAAAGCTGTGCCAATAAACAAGAAGCCAAACTCAACGAAGCATTTCCATCTGTCCCCACTTGCAAAAGGCAAAAATCACTAAACGAGAAAGCGTTTAGGCCAACAATCTTACACCAACTTTGCACATGTGTCCAGATCAATAATGTCACATCACAAGCATACAAAAGGTGATTAATTGTTTCTTCAAACCTGTAGCATAACGAGCACGAAGAATCTTGAATTGCGACGCCTCGATGAATAAGATTCGGTTTAGTGGGAATTCTTTTAAGGCTTGCTTTCCACATGAATAAATTCACTTTCGAAGGTAACAGTTTATTCCACCTGGAAACTTGTTCATTAGCCGAAAAAGCATTTAAAAAAAAATCTATTTCAAGCTTTTTCCGCAGAAAAGCCACCATTCGAACAAAGACTCCATCTCAATTTATCCATTGAACCTGCATTACCATTAGTAGAAGTGATAATGTGTTCGGATCATGCGATATATAGTCGTGAAGTAGTGTTTTTTTTCGAATCGTAGGGGACAATAAAACACTACTATATATTTTTTTGATTGCATAAAATCTTCAGAATTTTCGCCCCCATCGCTCGGGATCCTGCGTCCGCCATGTCTGGAAGTGGAACATTCGGCATGTGATTTTTAGATGAAACCCTGAAACACACGCAATTCTGAGGTCGTATCAGAGTATAAAAAGCACAGAAGAAGAAAACAAACAAAAGACTCGGAAAACAGACAATTGGGTCCCTTATAACTCAACATTGACTGATAAAAACTGATGTCAGACTAAATCATAAATAACTTAAAACAAATACCAGAATCTCAAACAACCAACGTGTCAAGAAAAAAAGGAAAATTACAACTACTAAAACATAAGAAAACTCCGTGCTTCATGCATCTTATGCTTGCTCTCCAAACTCATCATCATACTCATCTTGAACTTGCAAATCTTCTTATTTCAAATAAAGGAGCAAGCTCATGCATAAGTTACTAAGGAGAAAGAAGATAAAAAAAAGAGATTACGTTCGTCAATTCGTCAAATGCGAGGAGACATAACATAAATCTACTTATCCAGTTACAAATAGTTTAAAGCTTACCTTGAAATATAAGGAAATCTATTTTAAAACTCAACTTTGAACAATATATAAAAAACATGCCTATTAACTAGCTCATCTTGCACATACTTGTTTAGTTTTATTAACCCCCTACATAAAATATTTGTGTTCTGTCGTGTTCATGTGTACATGTTTCTCCTCGTGTAAAAAGGTCCGTTGGATATACGACATGTGTACTAGAAGATAAATAAAATGATATATCACACGCCTAACAAGCGATGCACACGAAGAATTTCTGGGTAAGAATTTCCCTATTAAAATGAAATTTATTTTGGATTGATACTAGTATATATCGGAAGAGATTACGATATAAATGGTCCTGACAACTGACAACCATAATAAATAAATTTATTCTCTGATAATCGGCTGAAGCACTTTTCTTTTTCTTTGCTGGAGTCTTTAAATACCAACCACTCTTAATTTAGAAACAATCTTTCCTCCACAGTAGTAATAGCTAGTAGTAGTAGTGTCCAACTTCAGATAAAAAAGATAAAGAAAAGAAAAGAAAAGAAAAGAAAAGGATGGAAGATCTTCACTCTATTGCATACAACAATGACATACAACAGCAGATGACCTCCTCTGCTCTTGCCTCCTACAGCTTAGACTTCCACAATCTTTCTCTTTTCAACACAGACATGCTGTCTTCTTCTTCTCAATGTAACATTTCTCCTAAACCCACCCCCCCCCCCCCCCCCCCCTTCTTCAGAATGCATGTGTGTACTTAGCTATATATGGATGAATTGAATTCACTAACTTTTTCTTTTCTTTGTTTTGTTAGTTATGGTGGAGAGCACACCACCATTTCTGTCATCACACAATTATATTGATGGGTCGTCAGATTATTATTCATCTGGGACTGGGTATCTGCAAGATGCTCTGCTTGAATTCAGTTCTAAAAGGAGACGTTTGAAATTCTCCCATGATGATGATTCCGTTTCCACAGAGTTTCATGATCCTGTAATTAATTATAAACCATAATTAATCCTTTCTCTTTCTTGTTTTTTTTTTTTGAAATTTCTTTACATAATAGCTAGGCTTCTAATAATCTGTACTTTTTGTGTGTGTAGAATTTGTATAACTCGGAGTACTCTATGAATTTTCACCAGAATTATGACTACTTCACCCAGATGATGACCAGAAGTGACAGCATTTCAGGTAACATATATTTGAGAGGAATTACGGTGGTGCAGGTATTTGTGAATTATACCAAGAAGTTTGAATGTGATTGATAATTAAGTACTCCCTCCTTCGTTCAAATTTATCTGAAGTTGTTGTCAAAATCATTTGTTTCATTTTATCTGAGGTAGTTACATTCTCAATGCAACATTTATAGTATTTTTTCTTGCTTTACTCTTATTTATTACAATAGGATAGATAAAATGAATGTCACATTAGTTATATCCAAGGACTTTTTAGTCATTTCATTTTCAAATTCAATGCATAAACTCACTTTCATAATATACATGATTTTGACAACTGCCTCAGATAATTTAGAACGGATGAAGTACACGAAAAAAATAAAAAATGAATGTATACATGATGTCACTATGTCAATGTCTGATTAAATGGAGGGGTGATTCTGATGCAGAGAGTCCTCGATCATTGGACTCATTGTCGGTTACGTGCGTGTATATAAGGCAAAAAGCGTTTTATCTTATATACACACGCATGTATCCGATCCGACGGCCAAAATCCGATGACTCTCCCGCGTCAGAATTACCCTAAATGGAGACCATCTCTTGGTAAAGATTTATGATGATTTCTTGATTTTCTGAACCACTTTGATTTCAATGTATTTATGTCTTCTGCCAAATCATATATTGATCATAATGTAAGACATGGATCCATTGATATAAAAGTGTATTGTGTCATTTATCACCGTGACGGGGCTAAGTGATTAATAAGCAATCTCATTCATTTATCAATCTCCAAGATATATGTACAGACATATCATATGTCTTTATCATTTTCTTTTTTAAAGTGATGGTACAATTTCTTTTTTTATACAAATTTTGGCAGGTGATTTTTTAAGCAGAAGCAGTGATCAAGAAGTGTCCGTTTTCCCAGAATCAATATTATCAAATGGTGAAACTTTTGAAGCTTCTTCATCATCTTTTCACAAAGCCATAGTTAAACCCAACTCTTCTTCTGATAAAGAAATCCTACATTTTCCTTCCATTGCTGCAGGTTTCTTTCTCTCTCTCTCTCTATAGTATAATATAGACAAATATAGAGAAATAGTCAACAAAAAAAAAAAAAAAAAAAAAAAAAAAAAAAAAAAAACACTGACCTACTTTATTTGCATAATAATCTAATAACACTAGATAGAGTATCTAGACATACAAATTATTGCAGGGAAAATCTTTATCTATTGGATTAACAAATTATTAATTCTGTGGTTTTCTTTTTTTTTTCTTTGTTTTACCTTTTTTTTGGGTAAGCTTTTTTTGGTTTGTAGTGTTTGTCGGCACAATCATTAGTTTTGGTTGCTGTGCAATAAAAAGAAGATTGCTGGTGCCTTTTTTTTTTTTTCTTTCAATCAGATAAAACATACATTTAGTTAATTTGTGAATCCCATAGAGGTAATGGAGAATAATAGAGTTATTTCAAAAACTTTCATTTTATGATTGTGAGTTTTTCTTGGTTTTATAATCTTTAAAAAAATGAAAGAAAGAAAAAATCGTATATTTTTTTTTTTTGTTTTGTTTCAGAGACAAAATTATATTATTTAGAGGACAATAAACTCATACACACGGTGAGTTAAGTCTCGTTGGCGTATATAGAACACTTACCTAGGTTATTAATAGATACGCTAATGGTTGTAGATTAGCAATCAGTATAAATATAAATTGATATATTAATTAATTAGTAGGTGATTGAAAATTGTTTTGTTGGATCTGGTGTTTTTATCATGGACGTCTAGGGAGATTCCCATGAGAAAAAATGAAATATGAGTAGATTTTATATTTGACTATTGGAAATAAATTATCAACATCATAGTACTGTACATTTCTTTTATTGTCATTTCCTTTTCATTTATATATAGTCGTTTTCTACACACCTTTTTTTTTTTTTTTTTTGGAGAGATCTACACACCTTATTATATATATATATATATATATATATATATATATATATATATATATATATATATATATATATATATATATATATATGTGTGTGTGTGTGCGCGCGCGCGTGCGTGTGTATAAGCTGCATTCATTTAAAAGGATATAATTTTAGTGTTAAAAGAATATAATTACCATTGTCCTTATATTGAGATCTACATTTCTTGTTTTTATATTAAAACAATTTAATTTTATCGTTAAAGAAAAAGAAAAAAAAAAGTAAAAATAGAATTTGTGTCTTCAGATTTTCGAATTTGTTTTAATTAAAAAAAAAAAAAGCAACTACCATTATATACCGTCAATGTCATCATTTGATAAACTCCTAATTCCGCACCAACCATAGACCAATGATCATATGGGTCCCAGAGTGGGGTCTAATAGCATAATGGAAGATGTTATGACTTTAACATTGTGTTACAATAGATTACAATTTTTTTAAAACCTATTTATCATGTTATAAGATTAATTGTTGATACGGGTGATATCATAATCTATAATATAAAAGAATGTTAGTGTTAATTGTTACAGCTATAACATTACTCTAATGTAATAACACACTGTTATTTCTATACTAACACAATATATATAGTGACCTTTAATTATGCTAATTAACATTCAATAAGTTGAATAACTTTAATTAATTCAAATATACATATTTGTATCAGGAAATATGGTAGAGCAACAAAAGAGAAAGAAGAAGACTCCATTAACGACAAGCAAGGTGGTGTATCCATTTGCACTAGTGAAGCCAGGAGGGGAAGAAGGTGACGTCACACTCAATGACATCAACCAGAGAATATTGATGCCGCCGACAAGGCCGGTCCGGCATCCGGTGGGGGAGTTTGCTTGCCGTCCGATCGTAACATCATCGGACGGACCTGGTTTGTCCGGTAAAGAAGTGGTGACCTCACCAGAATCCGTACCCATGGAAGAGGCACTATTACTATTATTCGGACCAAAAATTGATCACTTTATTTATAAATTGTGCTGTGCTCTAGCATCATGTATTCAATTCAATACTTCTTTAGAATTATATGATAGTTTAAATAATTGTATATAGAATCTCCGTACCAATTAATCTTAATGAATGTATTTTTAGTATATATATATATATATATATATATATATATATATATATATATAATGTTACGAGACATGAAGGAATCTTACCTGGTTCCCTTGCATTTATATATATGTCGCTTCGGAGGGAGTGTTATCGCCATTGGTGGTGGACCTTCCGGTTTCTAAAGCCTTGCTTTTGCCTGCACTGACGGGCGGCTTTACATAGGTTAATACCGGTGCCGCTGACTTGAATTTAGAGATAGAATGATAATCTTCTCATTAACCAAAAACAGATACCTTCGTCCTTACAAATAGTGTTAGGTAGTGAATAAGACAAGATAGTATTCTAGGAATAAAATCTAGTACTAGATATTCTAGTACACCTCCTCCATAACAAACTTACACACAAAGACTAATATACCCTTATCTTCTAACATCCCCCCTCAAACGAGAAGGGGTCTTGACCACTTGGAGTTTGTCTCTAAACTGGCTGAATTTGGTGGTAGATAATGGCTTGGTAAAACAGCCAGCAATTTGTTCTGAGGATGGAACATATTTGACAGACAGAGATCCGTCCAGAATCTTGTCTCGAATGTAATGGACATCTAGCTCAACATGTTTGGTCCTGTTATGGAACACTGGGTTGTAGGCCAGGGCTTGAGCACCTAGATTGTCACACCAGATTACAGAAGTCTTAGGTAAGGGAATGCACAATTCATTAATAAGAGACCTGAGCCACTGAATTTCTACTGCTGTATTTGCCAGAGATCTGTATTCTGATTCTGTGCTGGATCTGGACACCACTCCTTGTTTCTTGGAGCTCCATGAGACTAAGGAACCACAGAGATAAACACAGTACCCTGCAATGGACCTCCTGTCAGCTAGGTCACATCCCCGCCGATATCGAAAAACCCGTAAGAGTAATCCCTTGATGCGGGAGAAAATGCGAGCCATAATCAATAGTACCACTGTACATATCGAGAAGTCTTTTTAGGGCACGCCGATGAATCACCCTAGGATGCTTGCATGTATTGACTAAGGGTGTTCACGGCATAAGTCAAGTCCGGCTTTGGTAAATGTCATGTATTGAAGTGCACCAATGACACTCCTATACAAAGTAGGATTATCCATTAAGGAACTGTCAGTAGAAGTGAGGTCTAGTCCAAGAGCCATAGGGGTAGGACATGGCTTGAGATGAGTGAGGTCCAGTTTCTGTAGAAGCTGTGTAGCATACATTGTCCGATTCAAATAAAGACTGTATCATCTCTATGGACTGCATTCCTAGAAAATGGTTCAGACTTCCAAGATCCTTCAAAGCAAATTTTGTGTTCAACATCTGTATAAACTTATGTATCAGAGGAAATCTGTTGCCAGTGACAAGTATGTCATCAACATAAATGAGGACATATAAAAGTGTGGTTCCTTGTTTGAAAATGAAGAGTGACACATCTGCTCTTGACTGTCTGAATCCCCAACTGATGAGTTGTTTTCTTAGTTCCTCAAACCAGGATCTAGGTGCCTATTTAAGGCCATAGAGAGCCTTTTTTAGACAGCAGACATGATGAGGCTTTGTAGCATCCACAAAACCTTCAGGTTGGGGCATGTAAACAGCTTCCTTGAGGTTTCCATTCAGGAATGCATTGTTGATGTCAATTTGGTTAATCTTCCATTGGCATGCAACAGCTAGGGCTAAGATTACCCTAATAGTGGATGCTTTTGCCACAGGGCTGAAAGTCTCAGTGTAATCTAGTCCTGGGGTTTGTAAAAAACCTTTTGCAACAAGTCTTGCCTTGTGTTTCTGAACACTCCCATCAGCATTCAGTTTCAACTTGAATATCCACTTATTTCCCACCAGTTTGAGTTTAGGATTAGGAGGTACCAGTTCCCAAGTATTATTCTGTATCAAGGCCTGATATTCTGCTTGCATAGCCGCTTTCCATTGACTCTGATTTAGGGCATCAGATACTCTTGTTGGTTCAGTTGGATATGTATGAGCAGGGTGAGTGGCCAAGAAAGAGAAGGTCTTGGGTTTGAAGATCCCACTTTTGGATCTAGTTTGCATTCGGTGAACTGGTGCAGGTTGAGGTGCAGGTGCAGGTGATGGTGAAGGCAATGGTGATGGAGAAGTAGTATTTTGTGGAGTAAGTGATGGTGATGGTGATGTGGATGGTGATGGTGTGTTGTAAGGTGCAGGTAATGGAGAGTGAATTTGTGGAGATGGTGGGTGTCTCTGTGGTGAATACCTTGTTGATGATGTAGTTCCAGTTGCTGGTGAATCCTGATCCATAAGAGATGTGTTGCCAGCAGGTGAGTTTTCTGAAGGATGTGTTGTATCATTTCCAGTAGATATACCTGTGTCATTAGGGATATAAAGAACGAGTTGCTAACTTGAGTTTCACTAGACACAACTAAAGGTGTGGACACTTTGCTGGGAAAACCTGTCCTGTAAGGAAAATGATCTTCATTGAAGACCACATCCCTAGAGGTATATATCCTCCCTGAAGAATCTAGACACAGATGACCTTTGTGGTTAGGACTAGATCCAAGGTAAACACACTGTTTGGTATGAAACTGAAATTTGTGGTTTTGGTATGGTCTAAGGTAGGGATAACAAGCACAGCCATAGACTTTAAACTGATCATAGTTAGGTTTCTTACCAAGAAGAGCTTCATAGGGTGACCTATTTGACAAAACAGGAGTGGGAAGAGAGTTTATGATGGTAACAGCATGTCTAAAACTTTCCCACCAGTACTTAAGAGGTAAGGAGGCTTGAGCTAGCAAAGTAAGTCCCATCTCTACAATATGTCTGTGTTTTCTTTCAGCTTTACCATTTTGAGCATGTGCATAGGGACAGGGGTGTCTGAACATGATTCAAGTCTGTTTGAGAACAGGTTCAAAAGCCCTATATTCCCCCCCAATCAGACTGTAAGGTTTTGATTTTCTTGTCAAATTGGTTTTCTGCCATTGTTTTGAAATTCAGAAAAGCAGTTAGAGCCTCAGATTTTAATTTGAGAGGATAGATCCAGGTAAACCTGGTGTGATCATCCACAAAGTGTATATAGTATGTATATCCATTTGAGGATCTGATTGGTGAGGGTCCCCACAGATCAGAGTGGACAAGTTCCAAAGGGTGTGTGGTTTTAGTGTTATAATGAGGGTAAGACGAGTGTGATGTTTCCCAAACCGACAAGCTTCACAAAACACGGACATTTTATTGATTGGAAGATTACATTGCTTGGACACAAGGTCTATGACACGAACGAAAGCATGCCCTACTCTTCATGCCACGGATTGGCTTTTTCTTGATAGCTAACAAAACAGACTAGAGACTCTAGGGGTCCATGATACCTAACAGACTCATTTGGACCTTTAGAAAATTGACCACAGTAAACACTAGGGTTTTTATTCTTGGATTGAAGAGAGCTCAGACTTGGAGCGGAGAGTTGATACAGACCATCCTTGATTTCACCTTCCAGCAGCACCATCCCTGAGAATTTGTCCTTCACACAACAATTAGAATCATAAAATTCAACAACAACAGGATTATCAGTGGTTAGTTTAGACACACTCAAAAGATTTTTTGTGATTGCAGGAACATGAAGTATGTTTTTAAGTTTAATGACAACGTTAGGACCACAAATTTTAGATTGACCAATATGAAGGATAGAAAGTTGCTCACCATTTCCAACTCTGTTAGACTATCGAGCCTTCATAACCGAATTGATGTGGAGATTATTGAGGTCTCGGTGACATGACTTGAAGCCCCACTGTCCATGTACCAGTTTGAGTCATTCACTGTATCAGATGAGGCTAGGTAAGCATTGTTGTTCCTCTGTGAACTTCCAGATTGACTTGGAGTGCCTACATTTGAGTCAAATCTATGCCAACAGTCCACTGCTGTGTGCCCAGTCTTGTTGCATACTTGACATATTGGCCTGTTATTTCCAGAATTATTACCATTACCATTACCAGATCCTCTACCTCCACGTCCCCCCGGAGTTTCTTCCTCCTCTATTTCCTCTCTGCCTCTTCCCGAACCCGAATCTTGAGTAGTTTGATTTCCGGACACATTTCCGGATCGCCCGTACCCATTTGATCTAGAAACGGCAACATTTGCGAAGGAAACCCCATATCCGGTTTGCGAGAGGGGTTAAACCTCGGCCAACAATCGTTCATGAGTCACTAATTGTGACTGAACCTCTTGCCAAGATAATGAGCCTATTCTTGAAGTCAGATTTACAATCACTGATTCATATTCCTTACTTAGACCTCCCAGTGTAGCAAGAATAAGCTCACCTTTAGTAATTGGATATCCAGCAGCAGCAAGACTGACAACGCCTAACCTATCCCTGAGAATGGTGCCAGAAATCTGACAGACAATTCCCGGGTTAAACGATTCTAACCGGCGGTGTACCGGGTCAAATTGTGGTGCTAGTATGGTGAGTCGAGTGTCGAATCCTCGGGGAACTTGGTAATTTCTTTTACGTGTGGTTAAACACCAAAGAGTCATTATTAACTCGATCTAAACCGCAATTTTATAACACGGATCACTACTATTCTAGTCAACATAAAATAAATACGTAATTTAATTGTTATTCTAATATAATATATATAGATATATAAATATATATAGATGTACATAAATTGCAAAGTATATATATATATATATATAAATATATAGGTACCAATATATTAAACGAGATAATTTTAGAGAAGCTGGCCAAAACTTATATAATTGGTTTATACGATCTTTTCGATTAAATGAAATGCGTTCGATCTCTCCTTTTATTTTAGGTCCAATTGAGTAAATGAAACGGTGCACTCTGAGGTAAACAATTCCTCCTCACACGAGCGTATGAAATTGTCATATGTCCATTGCATCGGTCCAAGGTCCACAAGCTTGTTACGGTTTTTCGAACGGGTCCCGAGTACAAATCTACCCTTAGATAAAAAGGAGTCATTCCGTTCGTCAAACGGTCAATTTTATTTTAAAGGCTCCGGTTGTCAAGGCCGGACGATTTAACTTTCCGGTTTAAGTTTCGCTTAACTGATGATTTAACATTATTACGATCTCGAGTACAAATTATAATAAAATTCATTTCTCCCAAAACAAATTTACCCCCGGGTAGGAAATCGGATTCCGTTATCACGTTATTCACACGGCCAATTTTACCCTCCGGTTTTTCTATCTTTTATCTCGTATCCTGACTACGAGGCGTCAATTCATAATTAGATTATGAATTCCTCAGATCGATTAAATATGTCAATACGAATACGATTAAAATAGAAAAAGATTCAATTAACTCAATTTTAATAATTTTAACTTAACAACATTTCTTTAACGAAAAGATCGAAATAAAACCGATTACATAGTTTTGGCCAGTATTATATTTAGCCTAAAAACATTATAACAACGAAAAATATAAAAACAAACATAAATACTTAAGAAAAGTTACCCGAATACGGCAGTTGATTCAGAAATTGTATTTTCCGGACATTACAACTTCTTCAGCAAAACCGACTTCCGAGATTTTCCCGAGCATTACAACGATACTTAAGCTCCTGTAATTACAACGATACTACCCTGTAATCCTCCTCATCAGGAAATTCTTCAACTCCTAGAATTGCATTAATGACGGCAGGGTTAAAAGGAATATTTCTGGTTCGTAAGGGTACGGTTTGCGACTGCGTAAGCTGCTCTTCTGACAAAGTAGATAAAACCGAATAAAACTCAGCTACTATAGTCGTGTTAATCTCCCCTTCCCTTCTAGCTACTAAATCTAACCACTGACGTCTTCGAAAGATATCCTTAACTTCATCACCTAAGTCATCCAAGTCTAATCCTTTTTCAACCAATACATCACATTTACTATAAATGTTCTCATACGCTTTCTTAGCCTCAGGTGATGCGGTTTTTTCAAAGCTTACGGCTTCTTCCTCAGATGATAAAATTACTGTGCCTACGACAGGAGTTGATATAGGAATGTGTGATTTTCTCTTTTTAGAGACTCTCCTACTCGACTCAGCCATTCTACGATATTGGTAATGCCAATCAACAACAAAAACAACAACAAAAACAACAAAAAATAAAAATGTCACAACACACTCAAAAATCAAAACGAGTTGAAATTACTCTAACAAATTATGAAAAATACGAAATTGATAACTAAATAAACTAAATTATACCTTAATGTGTAGAAAACGTTGAAAAGTAGGCCGGAAAAGTTCAAAAGTCGCCGGAATGAAATGGAGCTTGTTTTTGACCCTTTTTGAATTTTCCAATTTGTGTTGAAGAGAGGAGATGATAATGAGAAGAAATTAAGTAATGGTGTAGTGTGAGATGAATTTTTGTGGAAGAAAAGTAAAAAAATTCGTAAGGTGGGGTTTGGGTGTGGGGTGCGGCTGTTAGAAGAATTAGGGAAGAAGAAGAAGAAAAGAAGGGTCCCCGTCTTTTTATGTTTTTAGACCCCGGACCGGTCCGGATTAAGGCCGGATCGGTCCGTGCCCAAATTTTTCCATTTTTTCGATTTTTTTACTTTTTATGATTTTTGATGAAAACTTATAAAAATTCTAATAAATCTTAATTAAAAACTTAAAAATAATTTTATAAAATTTAAAACTTACTAAAAATAAAATTTGAAGGAAATTTTATAATTTTATAACAATTTCTAAAAATTTAATAAAATCTTTATAACACTTTAATAAAAAGCTTATAAAAATTTAATAAATTTATATCAACCCTTATAAAACATTTAAATTAAAACTAAAAAAACTTTTATAAAACTCCTCAAATTTCATAAAGATCCAATTTTATAAAATTCTCAGAAGTTATGTGAAAATTTTATAAAATAAAATAAAATAAAAGACTCGAAACTTAAGGGGTTCCTGATTCTTCGATTTCTAAATCTTCCAAAGTTCTGATATAACGCTCGATCAACCTAACTCCTAAAAACGAGGCATTCGAATTATCTCTCGGAATTCCATCGGGATTTTCGGATAACCACCTAATCGTTCCCTTCCTAACAATATTCAAACACTCATCCCGGGATTTGGTTGTGTTTTTCCCACGAGCGTCAACATGTTCACTTTTTCCACAGATTACGCATCTCATTAGAAACTTTGCCCTTCTTTTTATCGCACTTCTTGATGTTCCATTACATACTTCCCTCAATCTGATCTCTCTCAACAAATTCTTGTTTTGTTCAAAAACTAAAGCTTCTATAGAAAACGCGACATCTTTATCAAGGCCTAATTTCAAAAGTAAAATAAAAACTCCTATTCTATCTAAAAAAGACATCCAGTTCTTTTACGTCTATCCGGTAAAAGACGAAAAGAGTTTAAACATAAAAAAAAAAAAAAAAAAATACAAAAAGGTAAAGATAGATAGAACCTGGTTTTCGGCTGATTCCAGTTCCTCTGCTTTTCAGTTTTTCATTTTTCCTCTGCTTTTTCAATTTATCGGGGGATCAATCAGTAGCATTATTTCTTCTTTCAGTGTGATTCCTTCTCCCTCCACAAATAACTTTACTCTGTGGCCATTGGCTATAAAAGTTGTATTTCCATCAGTTAGTTCAACGACTCAGGTTTGTAAACCCTTGTTACTTTAAATGGTCTGTCCATCTTGATTTAAGCTTACCTGGAAACAACTTTAAACGTGAATTGTACAAAAGCACTCGATCACCTACATGGAACTCACGCTTAAAGATTCTCTTATCATGGAAAGATTTCGTGCGTTCTTGTAGATTCGAGCGTTTTCATAAGAATCGAGTCGAAATTCTTCTAGTTCTGTCAATTGAAGCAATCTATGATCACCGACGACCTTAGGATCGAAATTTAGAAATCTAATAGCCCGAAGGCTCGGTGTTCTAACTCAACCTTTGGGAGATGACATGACTTTCCAAAGACTAGCTTATAGGGAGAACAACCAATTGGTGTTTTAAAAGGCGTTACGTACGCCCGTAATGCATCATCTAATTTAACGCCGGTTTATACGATTTGAATCAAGCTTGTTTTTTCCACGATTCTTTTAATCTCTCTATTCGACACCTCTACTTGACCACTTTAGTTTGCGGATGATAGGGCGTTCCTAGTTTATGCGTTACACCATATTTTTCAACTATTTTAGTAAATGGTCTATTACAAAAGTGTGAACCTCTATCACTAATGATCGCCCTCGGAATGCCATATCTAGTGAATATGTTCTTTTTAAGGAATCGTATGACAACCTTGGTATCATTAGTGGGAAGAGCTTCAGCTTCTACCCATTTCGAAACATAATCTACCATTACAAGAATAAATCTTTTTCCAAAAGATATAGGAAAAGGTCCCATGAAATCTATGCCCCAAACATCAAATAACTCACATTCTAAAATAGGTTGCATAGGCATTTCATGTTTTTTAGATACATTTCCCCATTTTTGACAAGATTCACAAGATTTAACATACTTATAAGCATCTCTATATAGTGTAGGCCAATAAAAACCACATTGTAAAACTTTAAAAGCGAGTTTTCCATCCTCCATGATGACCTCTTGCCTCACGATCATGACAAAACGATAAAATACTTAAAATTTCATTATCGAGGCACACATTTTACGATTATCCCATCCGAACATTTACGGAAAAGGTCCGGTTCCTCCCGGTAATAAAATTTTAAGTCATAAAAGAACTTCTTTTTCGTTGCCAAGTCCAATGAGACGGAATATAATCACGAGTTAAGTAATTAATGATATCTCCAAACCAAGGTGACATTTCCTTAAAAGGAATTCTATTTTTTAATAAGCTTGCATGGTTGAAGGAGTATCTATTCTAAATAGTTGTTCATCAGGAAATGAATCTTTAATTTCATTCCCTATCTCTTCCTCAGTCTCCATTCTACTTAGATGATCTGCTACTACATTCTCACTTCCTTTTTTATCTTTAATTTCAATATCAAATTCTTGAAGTAGGAGAATCCATCTAAGAAGACGTGGTTTCGCATCCTTCTTACTTAGTAAATACTTCAAAATTTGAATGGTCGTATAAATTATTACCTTAGAACCAACAATATACGATCTAAACTTATCTAAGGCAAAAATTACGGCCAACGGTTCTTTTTCGTAGTTGTATAATTAAGGCCGAAATTTGCGTTTAATGTGTGGGATGCATAGTAAATAGCTTTGAGAATTTTGTTATACCTTTGACCTAAAACGACTCCTACGACTAAATCGCTAGCATCACACATAATCTCAAAAGGCAAATCCCGGTCGGTGCTACCAACACGGTGCGGTAATCAACTTCGCTTTCAAGGTCGAAAAGCTTCCATACATTTACTATCAAAGTTAAAAGGTACTTCTTTTTCAAGTAAATGACTTAGAGGCTTTGCTATCTTCGAAAAATCGCAATACATCTCCTATAAAATCCTGCATGTCCAAGAAATCCTCTTAGAGTCCTTAGATTCACTGGTGGTGGTAATTTTTCAATCACCTCGACTTTAGCTTTATCAACTTCAATTCCTATTTCAGAGATTCTATGACCTAGAACAATTCCTTCCGATACCATTAAATGACATTTTTCCCAGTTAAGCACTAAATTGGTATCCTCACAGCGTTGTAACACTCTTTCTAAGTGCGACAAACATTTACCAAAAGAATCTCCGTAAACACTAAAGTCGTCCATAAAAATTTCTAAGAATTTCTCAACCATATCAGAAAATATAGACATCATACATCTTTGAAACGTAGCAGGAGCATTACATAAACCAAACGGCATTCTTTTATACGCAAAAGTTCCATAAGGACATGTGAAAGTAGTCTTTTCCCTATCTCCTGCTTTGCAATGAAAATCGTAAATATCTGAATAACCATCTAAGAAACGATAATACTTATGTCCACTTAAACGTTCCAACATCCGAACTATGAATGGAAGCGGATGATGATCTTTCTTAGTATGATCATTTAGTTTTCTAAAATCAATGCACATTCGATAACCTGTAATTTCCTTTGTTGGAATCCATTCATTCTTATCATTCTCTTTCAATGTGAAACCTCCTTTCTTTGGTACAACTTGAGTTGGACTTACCCATTCACTATCTGATATAGGAAAGATTATCCCCATTTCTAATAGCTTAATCACCTCTTTCTTAACGATTAACTGTAAATTCGGGTTGAGGCGGCGTTGTGGTTGAATACAAGGTTTAGCATCTTCTTTCAGAATTATCTTATGAACACAAATCTCAGGGCTAATACCTCGAATATCGGCAACTGTCCATCCAAAAGCTTTCTTATGCTTTCTTAACATTCTAAGTAATTGATCTTCTTGTTGCTCAGTTAAAGTTGATGAAAGAATAATCGGTAATAGATTATCAGTTTCAAGAAAAGCATATTTCAGATTTAAAGGTAACGGTTTCAATTCCAGATTCTTCGGCGGATCTTCTATTGACGATTTAAGAACTGGTCCTTCTAGTTCTAACTCCAAATACTTATGCCATGGTGGCTTAAAAGTAACGCTTCCTTTATCTAGAGAAAGGATTATCTCTTTCATTTCAATGTCTTCCTCATCTTCTTTATAGATAGACGAGAGTTAAGCATTCTTCTAATCTGTCTTCAAAAGTTGGTAACGATTATCATAGACAGAATGAATATCTTCTATAAAAGAACATGATTCTGATGATGTATATGGATGGTTCATAGCTTTGAAAATATTGAAAGCAACTTTATCTTCATTGACTCTCAAAACTAATTCTCCTTTCTGAACATCGATTAAAGTTCTTCCTGTAGCTAGAAATGGACGACCTTGAATAAGTGGCGGCTTTGAATATCCTTCTTCCATTTCCATAACTACAAAATCTCTTGGAAAATAGAATTTGTCTACTTTAACCAATACGTCCTTAATCATTCCTTTAGGGTACTTAATCGATCTATCTGCCATTTGCGAGTCATTTCAGTCTTAGTAAGCTTTCCTATGCCTAGCTTTTTATAATCCTCATAAGACATGAGATTTATACTAGCTCCAAGATCACATAAGACCTTCTTAAACAGAAATCCTCCAATTTCACATGGAATCGTAAAACTTCCAGGATCTTTCAATTTAGGTGGTAACTTATGCTGCAGAATTGCAGAACATTCTTCATTTAGGCATATATTCTCATAGTCCTCTAATTTTTTCTTATTTGATAGTATATCTTTCAGAAACTTTCCATAAGCAGGTATATTAATCAGAGCTTCGATAACAGGGATATTAACATGAATATGACGAAAAGTGTCAAGGAAACGAGCATACTTCTTATCAATTTTTGCCTTTTTGATTTGATCTTTAGGAGGGTAAGGTAAAGATTCTAAATCTATAACCTTTGGCTCCCTAGTCAATTTCTCTTTTCCTTTTTCCTTAAACCTTTGAGTATTACTTAGTCGCCATGTTTCAGGTTCTTGAATTTTTTCCTTTAAATTGTTCCCTGAATCAATCTCTACTTCAGACTCTTTTGGTTCTTCCTGTTTCTCATCCTTATTTTCATTATCTTCCATTCTAACATGTTCCTTAAATAAAGTCCTTAAATCTTTATCCATAGGGTCTTTCAAAATCCTAGGGATTTTTACCCATTTTTCACCTTCATTTTCAGATTCCAAACTTCTATTCCTTTTCAAGAAATTATCTATAATTTCTTCTTCCTCATCAGTGAATTCAATTTCATCTTTAGTTTCATCATTCTTACCATCTAAGTCATTTTCTACTTCATTATTCCCAAAGTTTTCAACTCCATTACTACCACTGAGCTTCCTACTTCTCGTAACTACAACATTTACCTCTCTTGGATTTCTTTCAGTGTTACTTGGTAATCCTCCTGGGGGTCTACTGTTGTTACGTTCACCTTCCCTACTCAAATGATCTTCCATATTCCTTAATGAAGCTTCTATCGTTCTCATTACGGTATCATGTCCACTCATAGATGTTTTCATTGTACTCGTATCTTTAGTGGTACCAATAGAAGTCATCATTGTTTCAATATTCTTAGCTTGAGTAGATACTACACCCATCATATTTTCCATTAATTTTTCCCATTTTTCAACTCCTTACGGGTTGAGTTGAACTACGAGTTCTTGGTATACTTTGAGTGGTATGTTGAGGATAGGATCTAGGTAATGATTGTAAATTCGATTAGATGTATTTTCTTGATAAACTTGGTTATTATTCCTATATGGAATTTGGATATGGCGGTTGTCCGGCTTACTAGGGTTTTCGGACCATCGATAAGTTGGATGATCTCTTCTAATAGCATTAAACGAGTTCGAATATGCATTGTTCAAATTCCTATCTTTCTTTGAAGAAAACTCACCTCCTCTCTTGAATATCTGTTGGTTCTTCACTCCCTACTAATGACATATTATCATGACTTGAGTATTCATTTGGTGTACTATTTTCTGAACTTTGGTTCTTATTCAGTTGTAGACCATCAAATTTCCTACTCAAATTTTCTAAATGTGCTAGAACTTCCGTATTAGACGTACATTCTCCTGCAAAAGCTACTTTTACGGTGCTAGAACCGGTTTCCCACATTCTTTGTTTTTTTGGAAATCTTTTCTATAGCATCGTAAAGCTGTTTGAGCTTCACTCATCATTAATGAACCACCACATGCATGATCTACATCCGCACGTGAATCTTTTCTCAATTTACGACGAAAGAGTTGAATTTGCATATCTAAGGAATAACCATGATCGGGACAAGCTCGTAACGAGTTTTTAAACCTTTCCCACGCATTCCCAAGAGTTTCCTCGGATCCTTGTCTAAAATTAGTAACCTCGACTTTTAATTCCAAATTTCGTCCTGGAGTGAAATATTGTTTCGAAATTCGGTTTGAATCTCCTCCCAACTTGTAAGTGAATGATGTGGAAGAGACATAAACCAATCTCGGGCTCGTCCTTTTAGAGAAAAAGGAAACATAGTCATCCTCGTTAATTCCTTATGAGCACCTTGACTTTTGGCCGTATTGCACGAGTTCTTCAAAAAGATAGAGATGATGATGTGGATCTTCATCATCCTCTCCTAGGAATTGGGCTCTTGCGTCAATTAAACCAAAAAGATGAGACTTAATTTCGAAATTATTCGCTCCTTCATTAGGTAAAAGTATGGGATTATTAGTCTGGTTTCTTCTTACGGTTTGATCACGAGAGGGTCTTGGGTTTGGCGGATTATTACGATTATTACGGTTCCGATTTTGATTATTTCTATTATTATTATTATTATTATTATTAGGGTTAATAGGGTTACTGTCCATGCCACAGAGCATGTTCCGGCCCTTGTTCGGGTGTTTCATCAACGATTTCGGCCATTCTCGTATTTTTTTTGAAGGCGATTCTTGATCGGGATTTCACGACTAGTATGACCGCGTTTACTCTCTACTCTTAACTGCCTTTCGTAAGTGTTTATGTCAGGCTTATAAGGAATGAGAGGGGCCTTACCACTTCTGGTCATCAACTAACGAAAATAGAAAATAACTAGAAATTGATAGTAGTAAAAATTGGTAATTTACCTATTAGGTAACAACCAACGAAAAATAAAATAGAAATGAGATAAGAAAAGTGTTGACTTATTCTCGAGAATTTTGAGCTAATGCAAGTAGTAACCATAGACACAAAAAAAGAAATTAGCGACGTTCCCCGGCAACGGCGCCAGAAATCTGACAGACAATTCCCGGGTTAAACGATTCTAACCGGCGGTGTACCGGGTCAAATTGTGGTGCTAGTATGGTGAGTCGAGTGTCGAATCCTCGGGGAACTTGGTAATTTCTTTTACGTGTGGTTAAACACCAAAGAGTACATTATTAACTCGATCTAAACCGCAATTTTATAACACGGATCACTACTATTCTAGTCAACATAAAATAAATACGTAATTTAATTGTTATTCTAATATAATATATATAGATATATAAATATATATAGATGTACATAAATTGCAAAGTATATATATATATATATAAATATATAGGTACCAATATATTAAACGGATAATTTTAGAGAAGCGGCCAAAACTTATATAATTGGTTTATACGATCTTTTCGATTAAATGAAATGCGTTCGATCTCTCCTTTTATTTTAGGTCCAATTGAGTAAATGAAACGGTGCACTCTGAGGTAAACAATTCCTCCTCACACGAGCGTATGAAATTGTCATATGTCCATTGCATCGGTCCAAGGTCCACAAGCTTGTTACGGTTTTTACGAACGGGTCCCGAGTACAAATCTACCCTTAGATAAAAAGGAGTCATTCCGTTCGTCAAACGGTCAATTTTATTTTAAAGGCTCCGGTTGTCAAGGCCGGACGATTTAACTTTCCGGTTTAAGTTTCGCTTAACGATGATTTAACATTATTACGATCTCGAGTACAAATTATAATAAAATTCATTTCTCCCAAAACAAATTTACCCCCGGGTAGGAAATCGGATTCCGTTATCACGTTATTCACACGGCCAATTTTACCCTCCGGTTTTTCTATCTTTTATCTCGTATCCTGACTACGAGGCGTCAATTCATAATTAGATTATGAATTCCTCAGATCGATTAAATATGTCAATACGAATACGATTAAAATAGAAAAAGATTCAATTAACTCAATTTTAATAATTTTAACTTAACAACATTTCTTTAACGAAAAGATCGAAATAAAACCGATTACATAGTTTTGGCCAGTATTATATTTAGCCTAAAAACATTATAACAACGAAAAATATAAAAACAAACATAAATACTTAAGAAAAGTTACCCGAATACGGAAGTTGATTCAGAAATCGTATTTTCCGGACATTACAACTTCTTCAGCAAAACCGACTTCCGAGATTTTCCCGAGCATTACAACGATACTTAAACTACATTATTACGGCGTAAGGCCTTATTTACAAACTACAAAATAAAAAAAGAAAAGAAAAGAAAAGAAAAGAGGGAGGAGATATATATATATGTATGAGATGTATATATATATCGGTACATCCTCGAGCAGTTGCAAATGAGCTCCTTTATATAGGCAAAGTTGAAGGGGCCGGACCGGTCCGAGATTAAGCCGGATCGGTCCGGACTAATGATTGCTTCCACTACTGATTGCAATCAGCACGTGCAGTGGAGATATTTATTTTTTATATATAATTATTAAACTTCTAAAATTCATATCTCGAGTTCTGGCCCTCCAAAAATTGCAAACGAAATACCAAAATTAAGGTCTCGAGAAACTCTACAACTTTCATGAAGAACTCTTCTCCAGAAAACGCCTTCTTGATAACCTCGTGTTTCTCCGAAGCTATTTCGGGATTTTTCTTAACCCAAATCGATTAGCCACTTGATCACTGTTTAAGTTGTAGACCTCCAATCTTCATAATTTAAATTGCATTGGAAAGCTTTCGGAAAAATCTACAACTTTCGTGAAGAACACTTTTTCGAGATAATGTCATTTTGATGAGCCATTCGTTTGTCGGAGACATTTCTCGATTTTTACTTAACTTGATTGGTTGGCCACTTGTCCACTTAAGCTATTCAATTGACCCTTTAAGCTCGTGGCACTCTCTAAATCATTCCAGAGATATGATTATACTTTAATATGTCGATTCTCGGGGTCTCGGGTTATAAATCTGCAATAAAACATCACAAATACCCACGTAAATCTGACACGACACTCCGATTTACTAAAATCGGTACAAAATTACAACTTTTTACTATTTTTACTACTAACTACTCTAAATTATAAAGATTAATATTTCATACTATTTATACCATAATTTCATATATTTTATATAGAATTCGTTGATAAAACATAATAATATAACGTATATTTAATCATATAAAAATAATACATCAAAGACCATCTGAGTAGGACTTCATTAGGGCAAGATAGTCCATCATAGGTTTAGATCCTTTCTCACTACGAGTCAGGGCTGTCTTGTACTCGAGCATTCTTGCTTCAGACCGATTGTTGTACAGAATTTCAAGGCTTGTCCAGATCTCATTTGCTGTTTCAGATCCAACAACCTCCAGTATTGCTTCCTCTTTCATGGAGCACATCAGCCATCCAACTAGCAGCTGATCTTTAGTGTACCAGTCTTCATAGGCTGGATTTGGAACGGTAAGTGCAGACATAGTTGCAGGGTTGTAGGTGGACACAACTTCCGGTGGTTTTGGTTTAGTGCCCAGGAGGTGACCATCCAACTTGTGCCCTCTTACAATAGGTAGGATGGTAGATTTCCAGAGTAAATAGTTTGATCTATCAAGCTTGATGGTACACGCCTGATTCAGACTTCCATTGAAGGGAGCTACGGTGTTCATCGATGGTGGAAATGGAACCTGGGAAATCGGATTTTGCAGCAGGGAGCTGGTGAAGCTTGTTCTTTCAGGATTTGGTTGCATGTAGCTGGAGAAGTTGGGAACCGGTGACCGGATGTAGGAGGTGGAACCAAAGGTAGGAAAAGTTCCAGTAGTGAGAGGTATGGTGGAATATGAAGGTAGAGTTCCAGTGGCTGTTTGAGCAGAGGATGAAGATATGTTAGTAAGAACTGCAGCTGTGGGTGGTGGTATAGAAGATGAAGATGTATTTGTGGGTGGTGGAGCTGTTGCTCCGGTGGCTGTTTCGCCAGGGTCGGCCATCGCCGGAAAAGGCTCCGATACCAACTTGAATTTAGAGATAGAATGATAATCTTCTCATTAACCAAAAACAGATACCTTAGTCCTTACAAATAGTGTTAGGTAATGAATAAGACAAGATAGTATTCTAGGAATAAAATCTAGTACTAGATATTCTAGTACACCTCCTCCATAACAAACTTACACACAAAGACTAATATACCCTTATCTTCTAACACGCTCGACTCCTTAAAATAAAAATATTATGTATCAATAGAAGAGAATTTTTTTATAAACACACACACACATATATATATATATATATATATATATATATATATATATGAAATTGACCCCCTATTTTTATGTATTGACCCTCTATTTTTTATCTATTTTCCCATAATTACATGTATAGAATTGAATATCTAAATATATGTGTGATACGGAAAAAAATTGATAAATTTCTGACCCCCATGTCGAAAATCCTACAGCCGCCATTGCTGACGCCCTATGTTGAAAGAGACGGGGATAAATAGTTATACCGTTGTTTCTCGAAAAAAAAAACGTTATACTGTTAAAAAAGGTTTCTGGGAAAGAGATCTTAATCAAAGCCGTCATTCAGGCCCTCCTTCAATATGTGATGCAATGCTTTGCTCTACCCAAATCACTTATCACCGATTTGGAGAAATTAACTAGACAATTTTTCTGGGGTTCCTCGGAGGGAAAGAAAAAAGTACACTGGAAATCTTGGGAGACTTGCTTTGCGAAAAGAAGACAGAAGGTGGGCTTGGCTTTCGTGATTTAGAGTGTTTTAACATGGCCTTACTTGCAAAACAAGCTTGGAGGATTATGTCGGATCCAGACTTTATTTCAGCGAACGTTCTTAAAGCAAAATACTTTGAAAGTGCTTATTTTAAGTCTGCTACTATCACAGGCCACCCTTCTACGATTTGGAGAAGTATCATGATTGGGAAAGAGCTTCTTTTCAAAGGCCTTCATTGGAGAGTGGCCACAGGTGAAATTATTGATATCATGAACGACCCGTGGATCCCTGCTCTCATAGATTTTCGCACTCACCCCCTCATGGACACTCTCCCAGACCGAAAGGTAAGTTATTTCATTAATCCTAGCACTCGACTATGGAGGAAGGATATTATTTGTGATATTTTCAATCCATATGAAGCAGAGAAAATATCTCCGGGTCCAAGAGAAGACAAATTAATATGGCACTTTACTACAAATGGGATCTACTCAGTGAAATCGGGGTATCATTTGGCTTACGAGCAGAAATATAATTTAACCACCAATATGGCTTCTTCCTCGTCGTCGACGGGAAGCAACATATGGCGCACTTTATGGAAGCTCAAAATTAAGCCAAGGATAAGTCACTTCCTTTGAAAAATAATCCACAATGCACTACCTACGGGGCTCGCTCTGCAGACTAGGGGAATTGGTGACGGTTTCTGCCATATTTGTCGGCTTCATAAAGAGACAACGTGGCACTTTGCATCTTCGAATGTGATATACCGAAAATTTGTTTGGAAAAACTACCATTTGGGAGGATTCTGCAAAAGCTACAACTACACTCCTTTTCGAAATTCTTCAATGCCATTTTCCAGCTAGAAAGCGAAGAGGAGCTTGTGCAAATTATACATATTATGTGGCATACATGGAAGGCACGCAATGAATTTCTCTTTGAAGGACGACCAGCGCGCACAAATTCAATCTTGGCATCCGCAAAGGCTGAAGCAGACGAGTTTCTTTCGTGCATGCTAAGTAAGGTGATCAATGTTCCCAGAGCCCCAATGGAGGTCAAATGGACCCCCCCAAATCATGGTATGCTGAAATTTAACATAGATGCTGCTTTCGGTGATAAGATAACTGTAGTAGGAGAGATTCTCCGCAATGCAGATGGCACGATCATACGTAGCTTTTCAAGAAAGCTGGAAGGGAGCTTCGAAGTGCTAATTGGCGAGGCCCTTGCTATGTATCATGCCATGGTGTTTGCGCTCACTTGGGTTTTTTTTAGAGTCATCTTCGAGGGAGACTCACAATTGATCCACTATCGTCTGAATAATCCCTCTGAAGACCTATCTCCGGTTGGCAGTATTATCGAGGATTGTCATATGTTGCTGCCAGCTTTTGTTTCTTCTTCCTTTTCATTTGTAAAAAGGCAAGGAAATGTAGCTGCTCATCTTCTAGCTAGAGAAGGTCTTCATCTTGTTGGATGTGTGGAATGGGGCTCCTCCCCACCTTCTCACGTTATTCGTGCTTGTATCGCAGAGAGTGATTAATAAAAATTCCATTTAGTTCTCAAAAAAAAGGTTAATATATTTTCACACTCCAACAAAAAAAAAATATACCATTTGAATTTTACCTTAAAAAAAACGGGTTCTATCGGTATTACGAAACTGCTCACGGCACCACGATTACTCATGGAATCCTATAAATCTCTCTTGGCACCACATTGAATATTTTTATTATTTTGAACAACACAACGTCTGTAGAACTGACGTCCGTTTGCGGTATGAGCGCGACTGAAACTGACGTTGGTTTTTGTTAAGGGTGATTTTATATGATTTATATCATTATATTTTGTAACAATTCTCTCCATATTCGTATAATTCGCATAGAAATTAAGTGTTTAATTGATTTATTGAGCAAATGAGTTTTTAAACGGTTTATTCGCAAAATTGGTTAATTTATGTGTTTTATTGATGATTTTATGTTTATTTGAATATTATTACATTTTGCGATGTTTTTAATGACTTGTAGATGCATAATTGCGGCTCAAAAGATGATTAAGTGAAGATAAATGTCGGATTTAATTGATGAAAAAGAGATAAGGAAGATTTGAACAGAACAAAAGAGATAAAGATGGAGAAATCGAATTTCAAGTCCACTGAACGAGCGTTCAAGTCCCGTCCAGTTGGACGGTCGTCTGGCATGTTGGACTAGCGTCCAGGCTGAAGAGTTTGATTCAGAGTTTTGCGATATTTAGTGAACGAGCGTCCAAATCAAAGAAGGACGGGCGTCTGATCATGACTCGGCCCGATTCGAAGTTGATACTGAAGACCGAACGAGCGTCCAGCAGAGTGAACGCCCGTCCATAAACCGACTTAGCCAAACCGCCTCTGAAATCTATATAAAGGCAGCGTTTTTAGACCCCAACAACATCATTATTCGAACCCTAAACCCAAGGGGCGGCCTAGCTGCGATTTTTATTAGTTTTTACTCAAAGTTTATGCTTTTAAATCTCTAGTTTAGATCAAACACTTTTATGTACTTTTATTCAAGTATTTCGAGCTCAAAGGTGATGTTAAGAGGCTAGACCTCTATTGAACAAGCGTTGTGAAGCCATCCGATCAACAATTCAGTTCTGTTTCTCGATTGTCTTGTGAGTTTTTAATTCAAGTTGTTTCTTTATTATGTTTATCATGTTTTTATGCAATTTATATCGAAAGATCTTTGCATGTTGATTGTTTATATTGATGAGAATCATGTTAAACCCTAGATCGCCATGATAAAGAATAGATCTTTGATCTAAATAACGAGAGTTATTAGGTTATATTTCTAGGTTAGAAACTTATAAATTTCACACCTTGGGTTAGAAAGCGTTAATCTTTAGGATCGAAAGATAGAAGATTAATAGGCGAACTTGTCTAAGAAATTAGGAGTTCATACCTTGGCTAGGTGAATCACAACTTGGTTAGAAATCACGAGATAATCGAGATATAAATTGATTGTTGTAGGATAGGTGGATCAATAGCTTGTTCGTTCGTAAATTATTGATTAAATCACTTAAACTTGAACTGCTTAGTAAATTTACAATCTTTATTTCATAATAGATTTAGAATAGATTTAGTTTAGATAATTTTGTTCGCAACCATATTTTCCTGGCTTTAGATCTCGATCTTCTGTCCAGTTATTATTATTGTTAGTTTCGTTTTTCGTTATAGTTCTTCACTGTTTTATTTTCGTATCTTTTTAGTAGTAATCGTGACATAGTTAGGTTAGATAATAAAAACTAGATTAAGCAACCCCGATTCCCCGTAAGATCGACCCGGTATCAACCTCTATACTACGATCCCTACACTTGGGGTATACCGGATTTATAAATTTATTACTTGTGTATTTTTCATTAGATAAAATCCGAGACAAGTTTTTGGGTTTTCAATCCCAACGTCAGTGAATGTGATTTTACTGTTATAAAATGTGTCATTGTTAAAAACGTCCGACCCTCTGACGTTGTTAGAGAACTGAAACGTCAGTGGCTCTGATGCGTGTATCGTGATGCCAAAAAATGATGTGATGGTATGATAAAGTAAATGAAAAATAATTTTAAAAAAAGGTGTCAATAGTAAAATTGTTGTGCCAATAAAACTCGCACTAAAAAATCACACCATTTCAATTTTACCTTGTGTTTTTTATTTTTTATTTTTTTTATGCGTCAAGATTCTAAAAATTTAGACGAAATGCTCGGAGTTTTAATGACCAAAGTTCAGTTAAAAAAAAAAAGTAGTGAATTTACATCATTAGTTTTCTGAATGAAAAAAAGTCTAAAAATGTCTAAAATCTAACTCAAATCGAGTCTGAGTAATTAATATGTTGTGACTACAAGTCAGTCGGAACTACGTAATGTTGTGTTGAAAAGATGCTCCTAAAGAGTTTCGCCGGATAAGTGATAATACTATGCGACATTTATCTATTGTTTCATCCAAATATAAAGATAGATGGAGTGAGAATAAATAACAACGAAGGGATAAAAAAAATGAATCAGGCTAGTGGAAAAAAAATCGAGTGAGAAGGACAATTCTACTATTCGCTACCCAAATCCACTCTTTGCTACAACGGTTTACAGTGGAATAAACCCTATATATTCCAAGGTTTCGTTGTTGTTGTTTTTCTTATAAGAAAATTGACGTCGAAAAATATCAAATCGAAGTCATAATATAGAGGACGAAAAAATATGATGAAAGAATTACGATCTTTTGACACTTAAATCAAAAGATATATATATATATATATATATATATATATATATATATATATATATATATATATATTGTAACCGAGTACGATAGATAATGTTAATTATAATGCAATAGAAACTTTGTACTTCTCTCTCTTAAAAAAAGAATTTTCCACTGTCATGTCTACCGGGAACTTCTTGTATGCTATCTCCATATGCACCGATGTGACCGTGGGTTGATCGGAACAGCGCGCTTTCTATCCCGGGATGGAAACTATGTGGCTCCGATCAACCCACGGGTCACAGCGGGATATATTCCTCACCACACAAGAACTTCCCCTACAGTTATTGTCATTTTGAGTCATTCATCTTTCTAGACTCTTTAGTGTAACTGAATGATTTTTTATTGCAATCCAATATTTTTTTTATGATTATAAGTTAATGTAAAGAATTTCATTCTAATTGAATGAAAAGTGTCGATTTTCATCACTTTCGAAAATGAATGGAATGAGATTGATTGAAATGAAAATCTATAAAACATGCGGATGGCATGTAAGAGTGATGTGGGGTAGACTGTGGTGAGGTGGGGTGTAAAGTAGAGTGGGTGGGTAGGGTAGGCAGGGTGGGATAGGATGAGGTTTGTTGGACTATACACAAAATTATTGATAAGGATATGGTATATGATTATGAAGATAAGGTATGAATGACATGTAAATCGATCGCACATTTCATGTTTGTATTGATTATATAAAAAATGTTAAAGTATGTAAGATGTTAATTATCTAATTTCCACCAGCTTAATATTTTGGGAGATGTGGTTGTTCAACATGGTATCAGAACGGAGGTCTTGGGTTCAACCCCCCCCCCCCCCACCCGCCAACATTGTTTCCTCATTTGTATTGTGCAAGTGTTGAGTCTCTTTGTTGTTAGTTGTTGGTCTTGTAGTGCATTTATATGCCTCTTTGTCATTGGTTGTTGGTCTTGCAGTGCTTTTATACACCTTTGTGTGTCAAATTGGCTCACCCTTATTATAGGCACGCTTGAAAGACGTGTTAAAGTTGGGCCTCTTTGTTGTTGGTTGTTGGTCTTGTAGTACTTTTATACGCCCAGCCGTATTATAGGCTCACACTTGAGGGGGCGTGTTAAAGTTGGTCCTCTTCGTTGTTGGTTGTTGGTCTTATAGTGCTTTTATATGCCTTTGTGTGCCAAGTTGGCTCAACCTTATTATAGGCCTACACTTGAGGGGGCGTGTTAAAGTTTGTTGTTGGTTGTTGGTTTTGTAGTGCATTTATATGCCTTTGTGTGCCAAGTTGGCTCAGCCTTAATATAAAGGCGTGTTATATGCCTTTGTGTGCCATAATGCATTTGTGTGCCAAGTTGGTTCAGCCTTATTATAGGTGGCATGTTAAAGTTTGTTGTTGGTTGTTGGTCTTGTAGTGCTTTTATATGCCTCTTTGTCGTTGGTTGTTGGTCTTGTACTGTTTTTATACACCTTTGTGTGTCAAATTGGCTAACCCTTATTATAGGTCCACACTTGAGAGGCGTGATAAAGTTGGGCCTCTTTGTTGTTGGTTGTTGGTCTTGTAGTGCTTTTATACGCCCAACCTTATTATAGGCCACACTTGATGGGGCGTGTTAAAGTTGGCCTCTTTGTTGTTGGTTGTTGGTCTTGTAGTGCTTTTATATGCCTTTAGGTGTCAAGTTGGCTCAATCTTATTATAAGCCTACACTTGAGGGGGCGTGTTAAAGTTTGTTGTCGGTTGTTGGTCTTGTAGTGCATTTATATGCCTTTGTGTGCCAAGTTGGCTCAGCCTTATTATAGGGGGCGTGTTATATTCCTTTGTGTGCCAAGTTGGCTCTGCCTTATTATAGGTGGCGTGTTAAAGTTTGTAGTTGATTGTTGGTTGTTGGTCTTGTAGTGCCTTTTATATGCCTCTGTCTGCCAAGTTGGCTCAGCCTTATTATAGGCCCACACTCGAGGGGATGTTTTAAAGTGTGTAAGACATTAGTTATCTATTCTCCATCAACTTAGGCTTTTGGGAGAGATGATAGTTCAACAGAAATAATATCAAGGTTTTAATTGCTTTTAAATTAAATACTATGTTTTTACTCCTTAGTAAGCAAATTGACATATTCACTCCTTTCCTGATTCTATGCATTTGTGTGTCAAGTTGTCTCGGTCTTATTATAGACTCACACTTGAGGGGGCGCGTTAAAGTTTGTTCTTTGATTGTGTGGTCTTGTAGTGTCTTTATATGCCTTTGTGTGCCAAGTTGGCTCAGCCTTATTATAGGCTCACAATTGAGATGACGCGTTAAAGTGTGTAAGACATTAATTCTTTAATTCCCCATCAACTTAAGCTTTTGGAAGATATGATAGTTCAACAGAAAACATGTCATGGTTTTTATTGCTTTTAAAATAAAGACTATGTTTTTACTCCTTACTAAGCAAATCGACATATTCACTCCTTTCCTGATTCTAATGTAAGATGATTTGCAGGAAGATGAGAATGTACAACAAGAGTGATACACACGAGGATTGTATGTTTTGATGGTCTTTTATGTTTTTAGATCTACCATTTTTATTTAGGTTTTTAAATCCATGTCATGCTTCATAGCCATGTTCGTGTCACTCATATTGTTGAATTACCATATCTCCTAAAAGCTTAAGCTCAAGTGTGACTTTTTTTATATATTTTTTGAAAGAGGCCCGACACTGGTGTTTTTTTAATTATATTTTTTCAAAGAGGCCCGACACTCGTGTTTTTGTATTTTTGTTTGTAAGTGTGTGTGCTTGTAGCGATGTTTGAACTCATCACATCTCGCTCTGATACCATATTGTATTACCTTACCTCCTAAAATCTTAAGTTAATAGGGAATTGATAATTGACATTTATATACATTAACACATATGACAAAATGGAGTAATGCTAATGACACAACTACTCAGATACAACGAATGGCATAACATGTTTTTATATTATTGATCCTCATGTAGGACCCATGCAATGATCATGATGTTGGCATGTGATGATCAATAGTGTAAAATCATGTCGTGTCACTCGTTGTGACTGCTAATTTTCTGGTCTTGATTGATTGGTGCTATTATTTCTAATGAAGAACCGTTCCATTAATACAAGAGGATTGGGTAAACGGGGAAAGGTTGGGTGGATAAAAGAGATGATAAACAAAGAGAGGTTGGATTTTATTGCCATCCAAGAAACGAAATTACAGTTCATCTCTCTCTAAAAAGCTAGGACAATATGGGGTTCTTCGGATGCAGATTTCCATTTTTTGGGGTCCTCGGGAGCTTCAGGTGGCCTTGCTTGCATCTGGAACAAGAGTATTTTCAGCAAAATAGACTGCTTTGATAGGGAGGGGTTCTGTGGTGTTTCTGGCTCGTGGGCTGGTATCTCGGACCCAATGTTAATAATCAATGTATATGCTCCCCATGTTACTTCTGCCCAATCTGGTATGTGGGGCAATATTTTACCTTTTGTGCTTAATTTGCGTGGTATAGCGTGTGTGATTGGTGACTTTAACTCCGTTTGCTATCGACATGAGAGAAAGGGCAACCTTCTACCAAAATGATGCAGATGTCCTCTTATAATTTATCTCTAATGTGGGTTTAATTGACCTTAAATTAGAGGGTCGGAAATTTACTTGGATCATCAAAGATGGATCTAAATAAGTAAAATTGATAGAGCGTTGGTGTCTCCTAATTTCTTGAGGTCTTGGTCGGTGCTTACCTTATTTCTCTACATAGAGGCCTATCAGATCACTGTCCAATCCTACTAAATCAATCCTCAATCGACTTTGGCCCTACCCCATTTAAATTTTATTACTTTTGGATGAAACACCCTGATTTTATCAGTATTGTGGTAAATGCTTGGAATGAAGGGGGTCTCCATGGCAATCCTTTTTTATTTTCAGTGAGAAACTAAAGCGGGTAAAGATAGCTATAAAAATGCGGAGCCATGCTACCTTTGAAAACCTTATAGAAGAGGTGAACGAAGCCAAGCTTTTGGTGGAAGATTGGGACAAACATGATGAAGATAAAACCCTTAGTTCTGTTGAAATGGAAAATAAAATCAAGTCCATCAACCTACTTTATGAGAAAGATACTCAGTTGGAATGCATGCTGAAACAAAAAGCTCGTGAAAAGTAGGTTCAAAAAGGCGATAGGAACTCAATTTTTTTCACAACTTCATCAAAGGTAGACAGAGCAAAAACAACATATATGGCCTTTTGTTAAACGGAAAATGGTGCGAGGATGCCCAATAAATAAAGAAAGAAGCGGTTAATTTCTTCAAAAATCAATTCACTGAAACTAGTAGAGCTAGACCTTCGTTTGAGTCGAAACACTTTAAAAAAACTTCCTTTGGATATGCGGAACTCCATTGAGCTCCCTTTCTCTGAGGCCGAAGTTAAGCATTCAATTAGGAATTGTGGATCAAACAAGGCTCTGGGACCAGATGGATTCTTTTTCGGGTTTTTTAGGGCCCAGTGGACTCTTGTGAAAGAAGATCTTATGAGGAGCGTCAAAGCTTTAGAACAACATGGAAGATTTGGTAAGGGATGCAACAGTTCATTTATTGTGTCAATCCCCAAAGGAGCAACCCAACCTTCTTCAAAGACTACTGCCCTATCAGCCTGATTGGTAGTCTTTATAAAATTATTCCTAAGATGCTTGTGGAAAGACTCAAGAAAGCCATCCCTTTCCTGATCGACCAATGCCAATCTACCTTCAACAAAGGAAGACAAATTATTGATGGTGTTCTGATCACGAATGCAATGGTGGATCATCTAAAGAAATCTACTAAGGAGGCGCATTTTGAAAAAGTCTCTGGCTCGGTGAATTGGGATTTCTTGGACTTTATCTTACACCAAATGAATTTTGGCACTACCGGAGGGAAGTGGATAAAAGGTTGCTTATCGACGGCTTCTATCTCTGTCCTAATCAATAGGAGTCCTACGAGTGAATTTAATATGGAAATGGAAATATGACAAGGCGACCCACTCTCCTCTTTTCTATTTCTCCTTTTTGCAAAAGAGCTCAATGTGTTTCTCAAGAGAGCCGTGGCCATAAATAAATTTCAAGTTATTGACATTGTGAATCAGAGGGGTTGTGTCAACCTTACACACTTACAATTCGTGGATGATGTTATTTTCTTTGGGTATTATATCTTAGGAAATTTTAAGAAACTTAGTCGGATCCTTAAGGCTTTCGCTCTAATATCTGGGTTGAGGATAAACATGAACAAAAGTAAACTTTTTTGAATATTCCAAATGACGATTTGCACATATGGGCTTGTTCATTGAGTTGTAGTGTAGATACTCTTCCATTTACTTATCTTTATTTTCCTGTTGGCATAAACAGAATCGCGTTAGTTCCTGGCAACCCGTGATCGGTAGATTTAGATCAAGATTGGCTGGATGGAAATGCAGACTTCTCTCGGCAGGTGGACGACTAGTGCTTCTCAAATCCGTGCTTGGCAGTATTCCTTTGTACTGCTTCTTGCTGTTTCATGCTCTCATTGTTGTTATCCACACCTTAGAACAAATGAGAGCGTGTTTCTTTTGGGAAAGCGAGGGGCTGAGCGAAATATTTCTTGGATCTCATGGTCCAATATTCTTACACTCAAAAAACAAAAAGGGGTTGGGGTTGGAGGGCTAGGGGCCTAGAATCCTGCTTTGTTGGGTAATTGATGGTGGAGATTTGTTTCAAAGAAGGAGAGTCCGTGGAGGGTTGTCATTCATCTTTTACCTGGCAATGAGGGCGGTTTTAGTAATGGCCATGGGACAGTTAGAGTAGGGAAGATTCGGGGTAATATCACTTCAAACTGGGTAGGTTAGAGAAAAATTGGGTGAATCTTGTGTCATCTCTTAGGTGGAGGATGAGAAATTGGAATCATATAAAATTCTAGAAGGATGTATGGTTCAGAAATGATGCTCTCTGTCACTGATTCCCAAGGTTGTTCAACCTAGCTAGTGATAAAGAGTGTGTGGTGCGGGATCGACGGAAGATGACTGAGGGTGCTTGGGGATGGGTTTGGGACTAGAGGAGGGAGACAATGGGGAGGGAATTTGGTGAGCTTACGGACTTTTTGGATTCTCTTCTTGGTCTTCATCTTCTTGCAGGACATGTGGACACACCTTTTTGGAGTCTCAACCCTCGTGGAGCATTTTTTTGAGGGGTTCGTGGAGCCATCTCGGTTGGTAGGCTAAAGAATTCACTGATGGAAAACACTACATCCCACTTGATGGCTGGTTCTACCCTTGCTCGCTGGAACAACATAGTTCCTTCTAAGGTGAATATCTTTAATTGGAAAGCTGCTCAATGTCATCTCCCAACTCTTTCAAATTTGTCAAAAAGAGGAATAAGACTTGCTAGCCTTTTTTCACAGCTTGTTCCTTAGCTTTGGAGGATGAGATCCACTTGTTCTTACGCCGCCCGTTCGCTTCTAAGATTTTAGGACAATATTTCCGCTTGGTGGCGGTCTCCGGTTAATATATCTTTGGATTTGGGACCTTTTCTTCAAAATGTCCCCATGAATGTGAAACAAAAAAAAGCTATCAAAGGTTTGTGATACTACGATAAAAACCACGTGTTGGTGCCTGTGGAAAAGAAGGAATAATGTCACTTTTAATTCCAAGTCGGTTTCGGATGAGGACGTATTTAAGGAAATTCAAACGCTTAGTTTCTCCTGAATTGACCTTAGATACGATAAGTTTTCCTTTTGATAGATTTCCCTCTGAGTAGTTATAGCTAGGCGGTTTGTATCCGTTGTGATGTAGTGTGTTACGGTGCTTGGCCAAATATTACTCTTTCTACGTTTGGAGTACTATATCTTTTTGAGACTTTTGTATCTTTCATGTAACTCTTTTTTTCGCTTATCTATTAACTTATTGGATAAGCTCAATATAATAATATTCGTTGTTGTTCAAAAAAGAAAAAATAGGCATAACAAAATTACACAATATAATTTACATTATTGATTATATATGATACGACTCACGTCAATTAAAATGTCACACATCATATTAAAAGATACAAACTATATATGTTTTCGTCATTGTGAATATTTTTACCATCCGACAACACTACTGGGTGAAGTCACTTAAGTGATAATCAAAACCACGTAATTTATATTCAGGATATAAAGTGTGTGGTCTGATCATCCATCCGATCACTTCACCCCATATAATATGTAGTTACTAAGAGCTTCTCCAATGGAGGTCGTAAAAAGCTAGGTTTATAAAAAAAGTACAAAGCTTTACAAAAAAACTTTTCTCCATTGGAGTCATCTATGTCACCAAAAGTTTATGCAAACGCTTTAAAGATATGAACCGGTTCATTTTTCTGAAACTCTGACATTTTTTTTTTGGTCTTTTATTAAGAGTTGTGTGGAGTAGAAAAAAAAATTATTTGTAATGGATTTTTTTAAATGTATAACGAGTCCGTACTATAAAGCTTTTTAAAATGTTTATGATTGTGGAGAAATTTTTTATAAATAAAATATAACGTTTGTAATTCTCTTTGAAATACTGATGTGACATCGACCAGAACGATAAATAAGGCACGCCGGCGCAAACAGCAAGCAAAACGGTGGCCAAAAAACGTTTGTAATTCTCTTTGAAGTACTGATGTGATATCGACCAGAACGATAAATAAGGCACGCCGGCGCAAACGGCAAGAAAAACAGAGGCCAGAAAAAAACTTTTGTAATTCTCTTTGAAGTACTGATGTGATATCGAACAGAACGATAAATAAGGCACGCTGGCGCAAACGGCAAGCAAAACGGAGGCCAGACGTACATTATTCGCATTTTTATTGGCCAAGGATGGTTCGTGATGTTCATCGTATTTGTGAGTCATGTATTACTTGTCGTAAGGCGAAATCGAAGTCACATCCCCATGGTTTGTACAAAAACGTTTGTAATTCTCTTTGAAGTACTGATGTGAAATCGACCTAAACGATAAATAAGGCATGCCGGTGCAAAGGGCAAGCAAAACGGAGGCCATTCCCGTTTGCGCCGGCGTGCCTTATTTATCATTTTGGTCGATACCACATCAGTACTTCAAAGAAAATTACAAAGGCCATACCGGCCTCCGTTTTGCGCCGGCGTGCCTTATTTATCGTTCTGGTCGATATCACATCAGTACTTGAAAGAGAATTACAAACGTAACGTTTGTAATTCTCTTTGAAATACTGATTTGATATCGACCAGAACTATAAATAAGGCACGCCGACGCAAACGGCAAGCAAAACGGAGGCCAGAAGGCATGCCGGCGCACACGGCAAGCAAAACGGAGGCGAGAATGACCTTGTACAAGGAATCAAAAATCACACCGTTAAGTACTCTATGGGTACAAAAAAAGTACAAAAAAAACGCAAAACGGATGCCAGAATGGCCTTGTACAAGGAATCAAAAATCACACCGTTAAGTACTCTATGGGTACAAAAAAAGTACGAAAAAAAACGTTTATAATTCTCTTTGAAAAAAAAAACGTTTGTAATTCTGTTTGAAGCACTGATGTGATATCGACAAGAACGATAAATAACGTTTGTAATTCTCTTTGAAGTCCTGATGTGATATCGCCAGAACGATAAATAAGCACGCCGGCGCAAACGGCAAGCAAAACGGAGGCCAGAATGGCATGCGAAACGGACACCCGAAAGGCCTTGTACAAGGAATCAAAAATCAGACTGTTAAGTAATCGGTAGGTACAAAAAAAGTATGAAAAAAGGTTTGTATTTACACAGACAACTGCTTAGACTATTGTAGAGTTTGATGTGCTAGTAAGGATCATTTCGTAGTATGTTGTCCAACACTTCTCGTTATCTCTATTCTGGAATGAGTGAGTGGCCGTCAGGCCTTATTTTATCATTCTGGTCGATATCATTTCAGTACTTCATTGAAAAATACAAACTTTTTTTTCGTATTTTTTTCGTACTCACCGATTACTATTTACAAAATATTGACGTGACAATTTTTTTTAAAAGGTTCATAACTGGGCTTTTGGTAAATATTTTCCCCAAAATGACCTAAAGGTGTCTGTCAGACATAGTTTCCAGAAAATAATTGGTCTGTCTTCGATTTCCAATAAAACGTGCCGACACTTTACTATGCAATGTATGATTTGTCAATATTATGCTTAAATACATGGTGATAAATATAGTACTACCGTACGTACATGACATTCATACACCTTCATTATTTTTCATCATTAATTACGAAAATGTTTATATCACATAGCCTATGGGGAATTTTTTTTTATGGTAAGTCAATTTGAGGAGTAACATATGTGGATGAATCTGGACCACACAGTTTCATTTAAATTTAAACTATGCGATTCAGAATTATCTACGTGTGTCTACGGTGTAAATAAAGTGTCTAGGAAAGAATTACCCTAGCCTATAGTACTAGTAACTTTTTTTTAAACTTAAAAGTACTACCTTACTGAAGTCAATGCACATGCATGATCTGTGTCTCATTTTTCTCTCTTTGTTTATGATGAAATGTTACAAGTTTCAACAGCAACTCAAAGTTTTTCAATGAGCAGCTGATTTAAAGGGAGAAAGGGTGAATAAAAAAATTTAAAAAAAAACACAGGTAAGGAAAATAATGTAAATGGATAGTCTATTTTAGTAGCATATTGTGAAAGACAACTTTTCACAATTATAGCCCCATCAACTCATGGCATATTTTTTTGTTTGGAACAAATTAGACTCGTATTATAGAGTAGTGATACATCTATTATTTTTTCAATCACAACATTTTACACAATACAATCAACATCACATATTCTGTTGGGATCCACCTTAAAAAATAATTGATCATTTTAATCAAGGGCTACCACATATAAGTGGTTTATGCACTACACACAAATGTAGTGCACATATCATTTTCCCACATTATATTCCCCTATATGTTTAAAGCCCCATTAAATTGAATTTGAAAATCTGGATTTGGTGATTTAAGGGAATAGGGATAAAGTTGTCGCTACAATGTTCTACAGAGTAATATACAACATAGACGACAATGCAACTGTATAAGAAAGTGAAACCATAAGAATATATATGAACAATCAATCTTGTCTGAAGTCACTACTGTCTCTAAAACTAAAAGCAATACACTTACAGAACATGAAAACTGTAATATTCCGATCTTCGAAAAGGCAGACGTGTCATTTTGCGAAAACGAAATATTGGGTTCGGTTCCTTTTATTCGGAGTTTAATTATTTAGTTAAATATATGTATATTTTCGAGATATATGCATATATTTAAGGGAAAGAAAATCAGATTTAATAAGGGCGATTAAGGAAAATCATTGAAATTAGGTAATTTTGGAATTTTTCCTATTTAAGGAAAAATTAACCTAATCAGCCCTTAAACTTTTAATCAGATTTCTCCACCTCCTAAATTCACCTTCTGCGTGTGAGAGAGCAAGGTTAGGGCTGAGGGTTTTGTTCATCGGTTGTTAAAGCAATTCTTGATGGTTTTCAGATCAGAGTAGAGCGCCGGAATCGCTGTGAAGAGAGCAACGTTTTGATTGCAGAAAGTTGAAGCTTTGATAAGGTATGTTTAAGCCCTAATTCTGCTCTTCTTCTTCGGGTTTGATGGATTCAAACTCATCAATTCGTAGTTTTTATCGTTTAGAAGCGTGTGATTGAATCTAATCTAAGTTTGGATTTATCACACATGTTTTTCTGCAGAAAAGATCAGTTTTTGCTGCTTTGTTTTTCTGTGGTTTGAAGTCGGAATTAGCTGCTTAAAAGGTAAGAAGCTCTTCCTACAATCTAATTTGTGGTTTAGAGTAGATTAGATCATGTTTTGATGCTTATTGTATCAAGTTTTAAGCTTAGATGATGTTTAAAGATTAGGGATTGTTTAAGATCTTTAAAGTTATGTTATTCCACTGTTTATCTGCTATAATTAGTGTGCAAGAGGTTTGGGATCGAGTAGAGATCGTTAAGAGATGGAAATCGGGATTTTTGGGTTTTTCTGCGTAGGATGCGTACGCAATGCCCAGCAATGCGTACGCATTCCTGTTACAGGATTGCTTAGGTTAGTTACAACAGGATCAATGAGTATGCATTCAAGGGAATGCGCACGCATTGTTGGTTCAGAGTCATACAAGATGCTTTCTGGCTGAGGGATGCGTACGCATTCATAAGAATGCACACGCATTGATCAAACGGAAAGTTTAGAATAGTTTCTGGTCTTGGGATGCGTACGCATTGAGCGCAATGCGCACGCATTGCTTGAGCAGAGAGTTTTCAGCAGTTTTCAGCAGCAGGAATGCGTACGCATTCCAGAGTAATGCGCACGCATTGCCCCAGTTTTCTATATAATGTTGTTTCAAGCTATGTTTTGAATTTTAAACCTTAATTCATGATTAAATAACCTTAATTGAATATGAACAAGCCTCGATTGAACTTCTGATTCGTTCAGTTAAAACACCGAATGTACTCTTAAAGGGAGTTGAAGTTCAGATCCGTCGGAAGGGCATGAAAGAGCTTGTGCTTTGATGAACTAGAGCTCATCAATGTCTGTGTAACTGATAGGAGGTGATGTCTAGTTGTCTAAGTGAGGGAGTAGAGTTGATGAGGTGAGTAATATTCTGAAAATACTTAGGTGGCTAGTTAATTCACAATAATAATTACATATGTGTTAGATAAAAGCTAAAACGTCATTTATTCTCGGTTAGACACTATTTCATATCGGCGATGTGATACGTTCATAAAAGGTGAACAACGCTACTGGCCTTAAACGGCTGAAGGGTAGTGGAGGAAATTCATCGGACGTATACGCATACCGGGGAGACCCCGGAGCTAATCGGTGCTAATCACCGTTAGTTAGCAAGTATATCTTCAGGCTGATGAACGCCATGCACAGTGTCCTTGAGTAGTGATGTAACAAAGATAAGTTAAGCTAGAAACGTTTAGTCATGACGTGTCGATGGGCATGGAATGAACCCTAAATTGAGTCGGTCTCACTAAGATAATTAATTAAAAGCAACCCTAATTATATTGTAGCTTCTACTTCTTACTTTGTACATTGTACTTACCTCAAATGCATGTTTATTTATGTGTTTGGGGGAGAGAAGACGAACATGTAAATGAAGAGTTCGAGGAGGACTTTGATGACGACGTTTGAGGACGCCGGACTTGAAGACCTTGTTTATTATTCGTTTATTTACATTTAATTCATAGATTTGGATTATTGGAGCTAGTAGTTTACTTTTAGTACGTTGGAACTCGTACAAATTTTGGATTCGTTGGTTTCGTTTCGGATGTAATAGTATTACATTTCCTCTTTAGTTCTGGAATTTCTATTCTTGGTTATTTGAAAAAAAATTACCCGAGTCTTTTTAGCTTCTGTTTGCTTTTATTTGATACGACGTAGTAGAGGCTTACGTTTAATATTATTTATTTAATATTATGCATGCCGAACGTTTCGATTTCCGGATAAGAACTCGGTGTCCGGGAACGGGACGTTACAAAAACCCCAACAACTACTCAAAACAACAAAAAAATCATTGAATAAAAAAATCCAACTAGTCAACTCCAACCAATTATCATCTCAACTGCTCAAAATATTGAAAAGGAAAAGTCGACCATGGAGACACTACCCCTACAAGTGAAAATAAAAGCACCGAACATGAAATAAAAAGCTTCCAAGACACGTCATCTGCGAAGCATAGTAGTAATCTTCTACTGGCTCCTCACCATCCTCTTTTTCTGAAATGTTAAAGTAAGGAGTGAGCTTAACAGCTCCATAAAAAAATAACATAATTAAAATAAGATTCTTTACTGATGTATGTTACATATCTCAATATGTGTGTGTATGTAATTAGTAAAGTGAGTGGAAATAAGTAAGAGGATAAAACATGACCATTGGAATGGAAATATGAGCATGCATCAATGCATGATGCAATAGTAATGAATAATGTATTGAATGAAGTGGATTGAAATGAAATGAACATAATGAAATAAAAGATTGGTTCCGTGTCAAGAAATTAATAAAAGGTGTTATTGTATTTCATCAATGCTTGAATCTGTTGTGTTACAATCTAGGTGTATTTATACACCAAAAAAAAAAAAAAAGGATTAATATAATTTAAACAAAATATAAAAGGGATAAACTCTAGAAAACCCTAATTTCGGATTGCACGGATTTCATTCTAATCACTATGCCGCCGTTCTTCCACAGACTCTCCATCTTCGAAGGACTCCAGAGTCCATGCTGCTGCTGCTTCTCCATGCCAAGATAAGTCTTCTTCTCTTGAATTTTGTTTTGAATCTGAACTCTCTCTGCATCATTATCTTCTTCCAATTTTGAATTATTCAAAGGATCATTATCCTTTTCACCTCCCTCAATCTGGCGTGGGTAACAGATCTGTGCACACGCAGATTTTCGCGAATTGCCAAAAATCGAATCTTTGGTAGTGGTTTTGTAAAAACATCGGCTAACTACTTGTGCGGGGGAACAAATCAAGTGACTAACTGACGAACAACGACTTTCTCTCTAACAAAATGATAACCAAGCTCAAAGTGTTTAGATTTGGAATGAAACATAGGATTAACAGACATATATAAAGCACTTAGATTATCACACAATAGCTGCGGTGGTCTAGCCAACCGTATTCTAATAGTTTTGCAGTAGTAGAGGCCATTGAACGGTACTCTGCCTCAGAACTAGACCTTGCCACAGTTGGCTGTTTCTTGGAGCTCCAAGAAATGCAATTTGCTCCAAATAATACATAAAAGCCACTTGTACTGCGTCTAGTAGTAGGGCATCTATCCCAATCAGCATCACTATAGGCATAGAGAACAGGTGGACTTTGTCTTAGATAGTGAAGCCCAGAATCAACAGTGCATTTAACAAACCTTAGAATGCGTTTGACTTCCTTAAAATACCCACAGTAGGACTGGAAAAATGCTGACAAACACGATTAACGGCATGGGTGATGTCTGGGCGTGTAAAAGTGAGGTATTGAAGTGCCCCTACTACACTTCTATAAGTGAATGCATCAAATGGTTCAGAGTCGAAGGTTTAGCTTGTACTTTGACTGCTGCAGGTGTGGCAATAAAGCTACAAGTTAGCATCTGAGTCATGTCCAACATAGATTGAGTGTATTTCTGTTATGTAAGTACAATGCCTACTGGTGTTGTCCCGATTTCAATCCCAAGAAAATAACTCAGACTACCCAAGTCTTTTAAAGAAAAACTCTTGACCAAGCTGTGTAGTCAGTTTAGAGATGAACTGAGAACTATTATCTGTTATGATGATATCATCAACATAAATTAACATGATAACAAAGACCTCTTCTTCAAGTAACACAAACATTGAAGAGTCTGCCATGCTGCACACAAAATTAAGTTGTAGGAGACACTGTGAGAACCTATCAAACCAAGCATTAGGTGCTTGTTTTAGGCCATATAAAGACCTTTTCAGTAGGCAGACATGATTTGGTTTGCCTTTGTCCTAAAAACCTGAAGGTTGTTCCATATAGACTACCTCCTTAAGATGTCCATGCAAGAATGCATTTTTGACATCTAGTTGTCTCATTGTCCATCCATAAGAGACTGCCAAGGCAAGCACCAGTCTGATTGTAGTAGGTTTAATTACAGGACTAAAAGTTTCCTCAAAGTCCACTCTAGGCTGTTGGGTATATCCTTGAGCAACAAGCCTTGCCTTATACCTTTCTAGACTTCCATCCTCTTTAGTTTTGACCTTGTACACCTATTTTGATCCTACCATATTTATGTTAGTAGGTCTAGGTACCAACACCCAAGTGTTGTTGGTCTTTAAAGCATCCAACTCCTCCTTCATTGCATGTACCCACTGTGGTTGTTTTAGGGCTGCTTTAACAGTCTTTGGCTTAGGTATAATGTCCTGATTTGTAGCTTCCAAAGCATAGTCCTGCAAATAGGTAGGTAGTCTCTTATCCCTGATAGGTCTATGATGCTGAGGAGCTTGTGGTTCCTCTGTAACTTCAGGTTCAGATATATATGCATTGTCAGATTCATTTTGTTCATCTGGATCTTGATCTTCACCATCTGTAAATGTCTCTGCAGGCTCATGCAAGGGAACTTGAGCTCCGGGTTCAGTCTCTTGTAGTAATTCTGTTGAAGGACAACAATAAGGAATTACTGTGTGAATCACCTGATTGTCTGAAGCATTAGTACTAGAGGTGATATTCTGTGTTTTCTGTCTCCACTCATCTGCTGAAGGGTAATTCACCAATTCTGGCCCAGTTCATGTAACCTGTGTAGTCATAGTATTATAAGGAAAAACATCTTCATTAAAAACAACATGCCTGGAGAGGTATACTCTCTTTGTTTGAGGATCCAAACACATGTATCCTTTGTGATTGGACTATATCCCAGAAAGACACAAGGCACACTTCTCTTAGCAAACTTTGATTGGTCATAGTGTCTTAAAGTAGGAAAACACTGGCAACCAAACACTCTCAGTCCATCATACTCTGGATTCATTTTAAACAACTTGAAGTAAGGAGTTTCAAACTTTAAGATTGATGAGGGCAGTCTATTTATGAGATAAACTGCTGTTAGGAAAGCCTTAACCCACAGATGTTGAGGTACGTATGCATGGAACATCATGGTTAGTCCTGTTTCCACCACATGTCTATGTTTACGTTCAACCACTCTATTTTGTTCTGGAGTATAAGGACATGAGACCTGCAAATTTATTTCACATTTTGCCAAGTGATCCTGAAAGGCATTCGGTTTGAACTCTCCTCCTCCATCACATTGAAAAGTCTTTATTTTCTGATTTAAATGATTTTCTGTTAGCCTTTGAAACTTCAAAAAACAGTCATAGAAATATGATTTTCTTTTGAGTGGGTACAACCATGAAAAACGAGAATAATCATCAAAAAACACAGCATAGTAACGGTACCCTTGGTTAGATGCAAAAGGAGCAGGTCCCCATAGATCACGGTGCACTTTTTCTAAAGGAAAAGTAGATCTTTTATTACATTTATTAAAATGAAGTTTACAACTCTTGCCCATTTGACAACTAGCACATACCCTAGGTTGCTGAATCCAAGTACTAACATTAATAAGAGAGTTTTTATTTAACACATAAACTAATTTTGTATGAGGGTGTCCAAGCCTTTCATGCCACACTGTTGCAGGTGCATGTCCTATTCTCACTGCACTTAAAGCCTTTTCCAGGTCTTCATCAACTGCATATAATCTGCCCTTCTTATGCCCTTTGGCTATGATCTGTAGATTTTGATCCTTGATTACAAAACCAGAGTTAGTAAATTCGAAGACATATTGATTATCAACAGCATATTTTCCAACAGACATTAAATTCTTAGTTAGTGATGGGACAACTAAAACATCCTTAAGTTTTAAATTTCCCACATATGCATCTCCAGTGTGTGTTATATCCAAACCAGTGCCATCTCCTGCAAAAAATTTATCATTTCAAACATACTTTCTTTTTGTATGAAGCTTACCTTCATCATGGGTCATATGAGTAGTTGCACCAGTGTCTGCTCAGAAGGGATCATGATTTTCAGTCAGATTCATGGCTGCCAGTGCCTTTGGCACTTTCTCGAGACTGATGAGTATAGTCAAATCTATACTAGCAGTCCAATGTTGTATGATTGTCTCTCCCACAAATTTGACAGGTCACCTTAGGAGTAGTATTGGTTGTTTGCACATTAGGTTTGGACTCAGTTCCCTGTGCACCATGCTTCTGCTGCTTCTGATCTGCATCTCCTACTCTACCTGCTAGTGCAAAACCTCTTCCTCTTGAGTTAAATGAATTTTTGCCACCTCTTCTGCCTTTTCCTCTACCTCTTTGAGAGAAGTAGGCTTGCTGCTGATCTGCTAACTGCTTTTGTTCAGCCTGTTGTGCTTTAACAGTTTGTTCATATCCTTGAAAGGTAGTAATTAGTTGACTTAGAAGGGTATAGGGGTTTTGTAAGCATTGCAGTCCTGAAACTCATGTACTGATTTCCCAGGCCATGAGAGAATTGAAAAACTTTGTCCAAATCTGACACAGGCTTTTTGATAGCAGCCAAATTGTCACAAATAGACTTAAACTCCTTTAAGTACTCTTGAACAGATTTGTTACCTTTCTTTAGTCCTATTAATAGGTTCTTTAGATTACCTTTCTTTTCCACTGTGTGTGGTAACAATTGATCATCCAAGGCTATCCAGATCTGACGTGCTGTGGCCTCATGATTGAGCTAAAATTTACCCCAACAAAAACAATTTATAAGGACTCGAAACTGTGGGTAAACTAACTCTCTAACCGGCAGTGTACCGGGTCGATTGCTAGCATAGCTACAGGAGTACGAGGTTGAACCCAAGGGAAAAGTGTTTGTGAGTACCAAAGCATACTTCAAACTTAGTCTAGGAAAATCGATGGTTGAAAAGGTTTATACAACTACAACGACATTAAAGCGATTAGCAACGATGTTTAACTAAAGGAGAGGGACATAGCCGAACCATGATCCAAATAGCTAATTTCAACCCCAAGGATAGGCAAAACCGGGAGTGTGCAATATGACAAAAGAACTCTTGCATTCAATTTCACGGGTGCGTGCTCCTAAACCCGGTGCTAAGGTCTGAACAACTCTTCCCCAACACCTTATGCCAAGTCAACTAACCTTTCCTAAGAGAGATTCATTCACAAGACAATTTATGCACGAGAGCCGTTTAAACGTTAAAATGAGTAACCTCGCACTACAATGCGATCTTAGAACCCTTTTCCCACATCTCTCTATCTGAACAACTCTCAAGATTGATGTGTGTGATTTTTGACCTAGGTGATCAATCTAGCCCAAATCCGTTATAACAAGTTCTAAGACGTGAAATATGCAAGATACAACAATAAAAAGAACTACCCACTCCCAATTTCATCACCCAAAGGGTGATTTCACCAAATTTCACATGATTTAGCTATGTAGAAATTAGCTACTCATTATAACTACAAGAGAAAGCATCAAACAAGAAATTAAAACCATGAAATGAGAACAAAAACGAAATTAATTACATGAAAAAAACGCAGAGCTATGATGTTTCTTCAAGCTTCAACAACACCCATGTCACTTTGGGGAAGAAGAAGACCCAAAATACACCAAAATCCAAGAGTTGAGCTACGAATCTAAGCTAAACTAAGTTTAATACAAGAGAAATTAAAGAAAGAAAGAGTTTAGAAGAGCTAAAGGGGGAGATTTCGAGCCAAGTTAATGGTTAGGGTTCTTAGAGGGCGAAGTGTCTTGAAAATACGTGTAAAAATGTATATATAGGTGGGAAAAATCTGCAAAAACGACCCCAAATGCGCGTTTGGAGGTTCCCAAACGCGCGTTTCAGCTCCCGGCTCTCGTACATGAAAAAAACGTCCGAAACGCGCGTTTGAAAGCTCCAAACGCGCGTTTGAGATGATGCGATTTTCTGCTGCAGGTAAAACCATGATATCTTCGCGTGTAGAACTCCGATTTGAGTGATTCAAAGTGCGTTGGAAATATCTTTCAATTATCTACAACTTTCATGAAGAGACCATGACCAGAAAATGCCTCCATCATTGGTCAAAATGCTGCTGAACAGAACAGAGCATGAAGATACCAACTATTTTTCTTCCTTTTCTTCATTTTTCTTCTTCCTTGGCTCATTCTTGCACCTTGATCATACTTCTCATCATAGATTTTCAACTTCCGGGTTCTCGTGACACCTAGACCCTACAATCTCATGAACGAACAAGACACACAAACGATTCCGGAGGGTAAAAGTGCTCGGGAATGGGTTAATATCACTAAAAAGAGGTAGTAAACCATCAAAGCGACGGATTTACTCCCCGTGCTATAAACTCACGATATTACCCAAAAACGGTCTAAAAACACCGAGAATGTGCTAAAAGTGGGATAAACGGGGGTGGAAAATGCACCGGAATCACGTAAAGTTGACTCCCATCACCTCATCTTCGTAAATCATGCTTACGATCTCCTCTTTCATGGTGCCTAGTAGCCAGGACACCAATAGGCCACCATTGACAGTCTAGACAGGGTGATCTGGATTGTCAATTTCTTCCGCAGCTGCGTTTTTGTCTTTTCTCCAGGCTTCTCCGATGATGAAATATGATGGTAGACACCAAGGCTTTTGATGAAAGGGATAATTTAGGAACTCCACGTCATGTAATTTGTGAGGTTTAATTTTATGGAGATTAGACTTGAGCATTGATGAAACTGTTGGATCGTGAGAGCTGGTTCTTTAACCATTTTGGAAGAAGAAGCTATTCACGATTTTGGCTCTGATACCATAAAGAAATTAATAAAAGGTGTCAATGTATTTCACCAATGCTTGAATCTGTTGTGTTACAATCTAGGTGTATTTATACACCAAAAATAATAAAAAGGATTAATATATTTTAAACAAAATATAAAATGGATAAACTCTAGAAAACCCTAATTTCGGATTGCACTGATTTTTAGAAAACAAAATAAGTAAAATGCCGCCGTTCTTCCACAGGACTCCAGAGTCCATGCTGCTGCTGCTTCTCCATGCCAAGATAAGTCTTCTTCTCTTGAATTTTGTTTTGAATCTGAACTCTCTCTGCATCTTTATCTTCTTCCAATTTCGAATTATTCAAAGGATCATTATCCTTTTCACCGTGTACTATGCATTTGTCATGTCCACGAAGGGAGAGACCCACTCTTGTAAGCCATGGAGGACAAGACAATGAATGGTAATGAATGATATATAATGGGATGATTTGATGCTAACCGGAGTCCAATATTTCAGACCCATAGGCGGGCACAAGTGTCATGACCGGCACAATACCTTCATGTAATTAACGAATGATTCCACAGACCTAGTGAAGTTAAATAGGTGTTGGAGATTATCGAGACCTCATATCAATTTAAGTTATTGGCAGTACTTATCCAAGAACCGTATGAAATTCAACATGCTCATACAATTCCTGTTTAGCAACTACCATGAATTTCGCTCATTCTACATTACAGAAAAATTAAATTCGTAGTTGATTACTGAAAAATTATGCAATCTACATGTAACATATATACTACTGATTGCTGACAGAGTTTTAAGAGCGATTCTTGGGATCAGAGCCACCACTGCGGAGGCCACCACTACTGTTGTGGCAGTGGTCCGGATGCCCAGAAACGCCTTGAAATTCTATAAGATTCTTCCCGGTGGAGTATTGACTCGAACTATGCATGTAGATTATTAATATGGAAGAAGTAAAGTTAAAATCATAAAAGGTTTCCCTAAACATCTTGATTCTGATTTTCCTTACCTCCAACCGGTGTAATTTGCAACGTAGACTCAAAAACAGGTGTTGTAACCCAAAATCACATAATTTTCTCACAATACTACGATTAGAATATGATGGAATTGAGAATGAAGGAATTGAAAATGTAAAACCTTAGCCTATTGTTCAAGGGTCTGATAAATGTCAAAACTCACCTAGAATTGTTGAATTCGCTGAATATACTGCTAGATTGATGAGAAATTGATAAAATAAGGGATTATGGAACTTAGAATCAGTAGGTCACGTAAAACACTCGAGAAAAGTTTTAGATTACATGACATAACAACCTTTTATAGGGTGCGGAATCCGAGAAAGGTATGTCGTTACATCGATGGTAAAAAACACCAATACCCATAGTAGCCTTTATTTTACATTTTGACTGTAACGCCCTTGTCCTGGATATCGAGTCCTTCTCCGGACATCGAACATTCGGCATGTGACATTTAGAGAAAACCCTACACTCCATGTAAGTCTTACGTCATATCAGAGTAATTAACGAAAAATGCGGAAGACAAACAAACAAAAGACTCGGGAGATTGACACTCAATGTCTTACAACATGTACAACAACTCAACCAGAAATAACTGTTGGCAAACTATTATCATAATTAATTGAAATAAATACTAGAATTCCAAACAATAATATTGTTTGAAAATAAAGAACAACATTAACTAATGGCAACAATGCCATATTCAAAAGAACTACTAAAACATGAAAATAAAGCAAGACTCAAAAAGGTCAACTCTTAAGCCTGATCTTCAAGCTCTTCCTCACAATCATCAACTACCTGGATATCTTCTTATTCCAATAAAGGAGTAATAAGCTCATGTATAAGCTTACTAAGAAGTAAGAAGATCAAAAGGGAGATTCATGGTTCTATTGAGCCGGGAGACACGGAATGAATCTTCTCTATCAAGTTTGCAAATAGTTTAAAAGTACAACTTGGAATTTTTAGAAACTACTATCATAACATAACTGAAACGTAAGAGAAAAAGACTTTAAATCCACGTTGGACGATGCGTAAGAGATCATGACCTATTAACTACTTTGGATCATTTTGCATTCACTTGTTCAGTTGCATTAAGTACTTACTTACTTAACATAGACATATTCTTCACTTGTCATATTACATGTCTTGTATCTTCTTAGTTATATTCATTACGTGGCACCAAGACACCTAAATAAGGGACACGATGTACATCACGGCTAATACAACTAACCACATGTTAAGGGTGAATTTATACGATTTATATTGATATATTTTATGATAATTTCCCTCATATTTGTATAATTTACATAAGAAACGAGTGTTTAATGGAATTATTGAGTAAATGAGGTTTTTAATTAGTTATTCGCAAAATAGGTTAATTTTGGTGTTTTAATTTTGATTTTATGATTATTTGGATGATATTACGTTTTGCGATGTTTTAATGTGTTATAGGTACGTGTTTGATGCTCAAATGATGATAAAAAAGAGATAAGAGTCGAATTACATTAATGATAGAAGAGATAATGATGATTTGGATTGAAGAAGAAGAGATAAGTATGGAAAAATCAAGATTAAGTCGATCCTGTACTGGCGTCCAGAAGCTTGAACTGGCGTCCAGAGTGGACGAGCGTCTGAAGAAGTGGACGAGCATCCAGGAGAGGGAAGTTGATTCAGAGTTGTGAAGATTTTAGTGAACGAGCGTCCAATTTAACATAGGACGGGCGTCTGATCATGACTCGGCCCGATTCAAATATTTCAAGCAGAGTGGACGGGCGTCCAACACTCTGGACGGGCGTCCGCGGCCGACATGCTGGAACCGACTTAAAATTCTATATATAGCCGCATTATCTCAACCCTAATGATACCATATATTCATTACTCAAAACCCTAAACCTAGGGGCGGCTTTAGGCTGCGTTTTTACACTTTTTATACCAGTTTTTATGATTCAAATTCTAGATTAAAATTAGTAGTTTTTATGTACCTTTCTTCTACAATTTCGAGTTGCAAGAGGATGCTTAGAGGCTAAGCCTTCATCAAACGAGCATTGTGAATCCTATCCTACACGTTTTGATTCCGTTTCTTCGATTATATTGTGAGTTTTTATCTAAAGTTGTTTCCTTTATCATGTTTTATATTGTTCATTGCAATTATATCGAAAGATGTGCATGCTTGATTGTTTTATGTTGATGAAAGTCATATAAACATTAGATCATCGTGGTAGGGAATAGATGTTTAATCTATATAACGAGAGTTAATAGGTTAGATTTCTAGGTTACAAACGTTAAAGTTTACACCTTTAATTAGTAAAGTCGTTAATCTTTAAATCGAAAGATATAGATTAATAGGTGAACTATCTAAGAAATTAGGGTTCATGTTTTAGACAAGGTGAAATCACAACTTGGTTAGAAAACACAATATAATCTAGATAGGAGTTGATACTTGTTAGGATATGTGGATCAATCGCTCGTTTGTTCGTTATAATTTGAATTTAATCCCTTAAAACTTGAGTTGTTTAGTTTAGTCAAATCTTCTTATTGCATCTTAGGTTTAGTTGTAGTTTAAATTGTTCGCAACCCGTATTTTCCCTGGCTTTAGATTCATTCTTCTGTCCAGTTTTACGTTCGTGTTATCTTTACTTTCAGTCTCGTTTAGTTTTATTTGCTGTTTATGTTAGTTTTCGTGACATATTTAGTTAGACAAAAACTAGGATTAACAATCGTCAGTTCCCCGTAAGATCGACCCGGTATCAACCTCTTTACTACGATCCTTGCACTTGAGGTATATCGGATTTATAAATATTATTATTTGTTTATTTGCATTACAGAAATCCGTGAACAAGTTTTTGGCGCCGTTGCCGGGGAACCGGACGGTTGCCTAGTTTTTGTTTTTGTGTTTAATCGCTTTTGTTCATGTTTTAGGTAGATTTTTAATTAGGTAATTAGGGTTTTAGTTTATGGTTTAAGGTCTTCCCTTTGTAGTTCCCATGTGATTAGTTTTTCCTTTCTATCTGTTTCCTCTTTCTGTTTCTGTCTTTCTTCTTTCCCCTTTTTTCTGCAATTTTTTCTGCTCTGTTATTGTTTTCCCGCTTCCAAACGGACGTCTGAACATTTGGACGCCCGTCCGCTGTAAAATTTTCAATCCTGAACCGTTTTTGCTCACTTAGACGAGCGTCCATAGGTTTCGGACGCCCGTCCAAGTCTAAATTTCCTACAGACGAGCGTTTGGACATCCGAACGCCCGTCCAGTCTAAATTCCATCCGGACGCCCGTCCAAAACTTTGGACGTCCGTCTGGTCCCTTTTTTCTTCAATAATTTTGTTTCTTTTTCTTCTTTTCTTTTCTTTTATTAGGCTTTAATTTTTAGTTTAGGCTTTTAATTTCTTAGTTTTTAGTTTTCTTTCACTTGTTGTTGGTCCGGTTTATGCAAACTCGGAGTCAAAAGGGACCATTACTGTATACCCCTGACTTAGAGCGGACCATAGTCCGGCCAAACAGGCAAAAAATCCGTTCTGCGGCTCCTTCTGAATAAGCCGATCAGGATTTAGAGGATCGTTTAGCCGAAGAATTCGAAAACTTCATAATTATGGCTGCTGAAGATATACGTACGTTGGCAGACTACGCCATGCCTGGCGAAGTCAAAGTCAACCCGGCTATTGTTATCCCAACCATAACTGCACAGACCTTTGAGCTAAAGCCGGGACTTATTCAGATGATGCAGCATGCATCCATTTTTCACGGGTTTCAGTCAGAAAATCCACACACTCACTTGCATACATTCTTGGAGATATGCAGCACCACACGCATCCAAGGAGTAAGTGAGGACGCCATTAAACTAAAACTCTTTCCATTTTCATTGAAGGGAGAAGCTAAAGAGTGGTATACCTCTCTCCCTGCTGAATCTATTACCACCTGGTCTGAACTTGAAAAAGAATTTTTAAGTCAATATTTCCCACCTTCAAAGACAGCCCAGTGAGAAGAGAAATTAAAAGCCTAAACTAAAGTGTCCCCATCATGGCTTGCCGCTATAAAGGCAAGTCAATACTTTTTTCAGCGGATTAACCGAGCTCACGAAGGGCATGGTCAATAGTTCTTCTGGTGGGGCATTTTTGAAGAAAACGCCTGATGAGGGGTGGGCATTGTTCGAGGACATTGCTAAATATAATTATTCTCCCTCTTATTAAGCCATTCAAGCACCTCCTCCTCCTAAGGTTGAGGAAGTGAATATGCAAAGTTTGATCACCATGCTGCAAAAGCAGATGACAACATCTCAAATTTCCAATCCGATGAATCAAACTTCTTCCTTTCCACAGAACCCTCAGGTTCTGTATTGTGACAAATTTCTTTGTCGTCGACCGACCACATGATTGGCCAGTGTCAATTCAATCCCCCTGCACCTTATCAAGTGAATGATGTTCATGATTATGGACAGTATAATCAAGTCACATGTCAGAATTGTGACGAGGTGGGGCACACATCTAGATTCTGTCCTATGAACGGACAGAATGCTGAAGTAAATGCATTCTATGGCCAGAAAAATCAAAGGTTTAATCAATTTTCTGGCCAGAATAATCTCCAAAACCAAGGGTTCAATCAATCTTCAAGTTTCAATCCGAATTCTAATTTCAATCAGAATCAAAATCGAAACCTTGGTTTTCCTCAGAACCAAAATAATAATTTTTCCAATTCTAATCAAAGGTTCAATCAGAATTGGCCCGCAAATTCTAATCCTGCTGTCCAAAGTCGGCCCAGCCAGCCCTATTCTCAAAATTTCCAAAACTCTCAAGGCCCCTCCCAATCTAACAATCTTGAAGCTAAATTGGAGGAGCAAAATAAAAGTATCCAACTCCTGATGAGTACAAATAAGAACCTTGAGAGACAAATTGGGCAACCGGGCCGAGCGCTAGCTTCAAGACCCCCGGGGCAACCGCCCGCCACCGAGAAAATCCAAAGGGCGGTCACGTTGCTCAAGCCGACTTGAACAATGGCCAATGTACTGACCTCGTACCATCAATTCCATACGGTAGAGAGGAGGCCAGTACAATGAATTTAAGAAGCGGTACTCAAGTTTGTGGTCATTCCCACCAGGGAAACCACTAGCCCCTCCCCGCGTAAATAGGGCGGGGAGGGAAGCCGAGCACCTACACCCCCCCCTCTCGTTGCCGAGAAAACTCGGTGGCCGATCCCCGAGAGGTGAAAAAGCCGGAAGTCCTCGGTGGCCGATCCCCCGAGGAGTGAAGAATCAAGTGGAAGTCGGGAGGTTGATCCCCGACTAATAAAAAGATTGAAAAAGGCTGTTCGGTGGAAGGATCCGGAAGACAAAGGCATCGGTGCATCTTCGAAGAAAATCTTTTCTGAGAATGATCCGAAAAAGCTTCCATTTCCACCAAGAAAGAGCAACATCCCTTTGAGTGAAGATAAGAAGTATGAAAAGGTGCTTGAATCTCTTGAAAAATACTCGGTGAACCTTCCATTATCGAGAGGTCTTGGTTGAAATGCCTAAGTATACAAAATTCATCAAGGATGTTGTTTCTTCAAAAGGAAGTTGTCGGACATGGAGAGGTGATTGGTGAGGATTGTTCAATGATCAATTATGAAGACTTACCAACCAAGAGAGGTGACCCCGGAAAGTTCGTGCTCACGGTGTTAATGGGAGGCCCGGTCTTCCTTAACTCTTTGTGTGACCCGGGTGCATCTATAAGCCTCATGCCATTGTCTGTGTGCAAACAGCTGGGTTTAATTGATCTTCTAGAACCCACTACCATGAATTTGCAATTCGCTGATAGATCTTTTAAGAAAGCAGCGGGAATCTTGAAAGACGTACTAGTTCAAATTGATAGATTTACCTTCCCCGTTGACTGGTACGTCCTAGACATTGAAAAGGATGAAAATGTCCCCCTGATACTTGGAAGACCTTTTCTGTCTACAATTAGAGCCCTCATTGACTGCGATGGTGGGCGAGTGACGATACGAGTTGGTGATCAAGAAGTAAGCTATAATGTCTCCGCATCCATTCAAGTACCCTCTCGGTCCTCCAACCGGCTTTTCCATTGAGGATATGTCGATGACTTCGATGATTTCATGGAAAAGCAAGTCATGGCATTGCAACCGAATATGAGCGACCGGTTGATAATTTGAATAATCATGGTGCGGTCAATCTAGATCGCTAGAAGTCGATTTTGAGGATGAGTTGTTGAAAGGAGAAGCTTTGGCGGTGGGACCACTAAGTAAACTCGGTGATGTTGAGTTGAAAGGTGGAGATCTTAAATCAAGTTTAGAAGACCCCCCGCATTTGGTGTTGAAGCCGTTGCCTAAACATCTGAAGTATGTGTTCCTAAGAGAAGGTGACAAGCTTCCTCTGATTATATCTGTCAAGTTGTCTCGTTTAGAGGAAATAAAATTAATCAACGTCTTGAAAAAGAACGAGAAAGCCATTGGGTGGCAAGTAGGAGATATCAGAGGGATATCTCCCGACATCTGTATGCATAAGATCAAGACTAATGAGGGTGCGAAATGTGTTAGACAGCCCCAGAGGAGGCTCAACCCTCATATGCAAGAGGTGGTTAAGAAAGAAATCATCAAACTTCTGGATATGGGTATCATTTATGCCATCGCTGATAGTGAATGGGTATCCCCGACTCAGGTAGTTCCCAAGAAATGTGGGATTACGATTGAGAAGAACGAGAAGGGAGAGGAAATAGCGTTGAGACTTGTCACTGGTTACAGAGTCTGCATTGATTACAGAAAGCTCAATGAAGTAACCATGAAAGATCACTTTCCCCTTCCATTCATTGACCAGATGCTTGAGCGTCTGGCAGGGCACGCATTCTACTGCTTCCTGGATGGATATTCAGGATACTTTCAGATACCCATAGATCCAGCTGACCAAGAAAATACCACTTTCACCTGGCCTTATGGTACATTCTCTTACAGGCGAATGCCATTTGGTCTCTGCAATGCCCTGACTACATTTCAAAGATGTATGCTGGCTATCTTTGACGGGCTAGTAGAAAAGTGTATGGAAATCTTTATGGACGATTTTTCGGTCTTTGGTCGATCCTTCGACGATCGTCTTGACAATCTAGATCAAGTGTTATCCAGATGTGTGGAAAAGAATTTAGTACTCAATTGGGAAAAGTGCCATTTCATGGTAGATGAGGGAATAGTTCTTGGCCACAAGATCTCCGCCAAAGGTATTGAGGTAGACAGAGCCAAAGTAGAAGCTATCGAGAAGATGAGTTATCCGAAGAATGTGCGTGAAGTCAGAGGTTTTCTTGGACATGTCGGTTTCTATAGAAGATTCATTCAAGACTTTTCCAAGATAGCCAAGCCCCTGTCTACTTTACTTAAGGAAGACGTTGAGTTCGATTTTGATGAAAACTGCAAGCAGGAGTTTGAGGAGCTTAAAAACCGTTTAATCTCTGCTCCAATTCTTATATCGCCTGACTGGAATCTACCTTTCGAGCTTATGTGCGACGCATCAAACTATGCAGTTGGTGCTTGTTTTAGGACAAAGAATCAAAGGGAAATTCCAGCCAATCTATTACGCCAGTCACACATTGAATCCTTCTCAAGTTAACTATACTACTACTGAAAAGGAATTATTGGCCGTAATCTTTGCTATGGACAAGTTTCGTAGTTACTTGTTAGGAGCTCAAGTGATTATGTGGACTGATCACGCTGCTTTGTGATATCTGATGACGAAGAAAGAGGCCAAACCGCGCCTGCTACGTTGGATACTGACCCTACAAGAGTTTGACGTTCAAATTAAAGACAAAAAGGGCAGTGAAAACGTCGTGGCGGATCATGTTTCGAGAATGTTAAGTGAGGAAAAGGATGATCCAGATGATATAGATCTTTACTTTCCTCTAGAAAACATTATGCTTATCGATGGCCGCGCTCCGGATGTTCCATGGTATTCTTCCATTGTCAATTACCTTCATTCCCGATATCTTGATCCGAATTGTCCTATCGGGAGACGAAAAGTTCTTCTCTCGATTTGAAATCTTTCGTTTGGGATGAACCTTATCCGTTTAAGATCTGTAAAGATGGTCTCGCTTAGAAGATGTGTTCCGGAATCCGAGCGGCGCAATATTATTGAGCAAAGGCTGCCACGGGGACCCACCGGAGGTCACTTTGGTCCTTGGAAAACCGTCGCTAAGATCTTCCAATCCGGTTTCTATTGGCCTACGATCTTTAAAGATACGTGCTTTCGTAAAGCGTGTGATAGATGCCAAAGAACCGGTACTCGACAAGGCGTTTTGACATGCCTTTGACACCCATCTTAGAATGCGAAGTCTTTGATGTATGGGGCATCGATTTTATGGGGCCATTCCCATCATCTTGTGGTAACAAGTATATCTTAGTCTGCGTAGATTACGTATCAAAATGGGTGGAGGCTCAAGCCACGACTCACAATGATCATAAAATGGTCATGAAGTTTCTAAAGAAAAACATCTTTGTGAGATTCGGGTGTCCTCGAGCCTTGATCAATGATGAAGGAACGCACTTTTGCAACCGACCCTTAGAAAAAGTGCTTGAAAAGTATGGTGTTCGTCATAAGACTCGCACACCATATCATCCTATGACGAGTGGTCAGGTTGAACGGAGCAACCAAAGCATTAAGAAAATCCTGGAAAAAACGGTCAACAGTCATAGAAAAGACTGGAGTTTGAAATTGGATGATGTACTATGGGCATACAGAACCGCCTATAAGACTCCTATGGGTACATCTCCATATCAAATGGTTTATGGTAAGCCATGTCATCTGCCAGTCGAGTTAGAGCATAGAGCTTATTGGGCTACAAAGTTTCTAAACTTTGATTCCCAATCTTGTGGTAAGCATCGACTGCAACAGTTGCATGAGTTAGACGAATTTAGACTTCAGGCTTACGAAAGTGCCAGGATCAGTAAGGAAAAGACGAAACTCCTTCACGATGCAAAAATTAAGAAGCGAGAATTCCAAGTTGGGGAACAAGTTTTATTATACAATTCCAGGTTACATCTGTTCCCTGGTAAGCTGAGGACACGATGGTCCGGTCCCTTTGAGATTCTCCAAATTATTCCTGGAGGCATTCTAGAACTACGCGGTTATGGTGACCAACCGTTTCGAGTAAATGGTCAAAGGTGTAAGCACTACATTGGTGAACCCAAGGAAAAGCCTTTGATTGTTCGTTTCCTCGATATCCTCGGGTGTGGTACTAAAGAAGTTGAAGAATTTGACGAGTTTTCACCCGACCTGTTTGCAGAGGATGACGGTAGTGGTCGATCTGAAGAAGTTCTAGCAGGTAGTTGGGATATGGAAGAGTTTGAGAGGGAGCGTCAGCTGAAACGTCATCCGAATACTCAGAAGAAGAAATCGACCATGGGGCAGTTTAAACGTATTTGGAAAGCTATCAAAGATTTCACCCCATGTGTTAAGTGTTGTTTCTGCAGCCGAACTACTGACCCAAGTCTAGACGAGGTAGTGGCTGGCAGAAAAATTAAATGGCCTGATCCAGGCTGAGCTAAAAGAGTGTCGAGCTAACGACATTAACCAAAAGCGCCACTAGGAGGCATCCTAGATATCCGTTTCTGTTTTGGTTACTTTCGTTTTTGTTCTTTTCTTTGATTTATTTGTTTCGTTTAAGTCTAATTAGGTTAATTGTTGACTCTGCCTTGTCAGTTGATTCGATTTCACCTTATCCTTCTCTTTATCTTTATTTTGCCATGTTACATCCCCCTATGTTCCCCGAGATGTTGCCATGTTTGTTCAAGTGTGCAGGATATTTGCGATAGCAATTGTGAACTTTTAGATGATATCAGTTTTCCGGTGGATGGTCCACAGTCTACTGATTTCTTCGAGCATTCTGGATCTGACTTGCTACCACTTCCAGAATTGCCACCTTCGAACTACAATCAGCTAAGTACTTCATTTCTTTTTAACTTCTGCACAACCTGAGGACATGTTGTGGTTTAAGTGTGGGGGAGGGAGTGGTTTACGTATATCTATTCATTTGCTTAATTCGTTTCGATTCTATGCAAAATGAGCTAAAAATGAGCTAGAATTTTCAAAAATTTTCGACATTTTGGTTTTTGTTTTGTCCCGAGTAGGCAATTCAATTCAATGTTCGTTATTTTTATAGTCATCGATGCTATATATCATATGTTTGATAAGTTAGTTGTTTCACCTGAGATCTATTTTTCACGAGCCTTAGTGAACGATGAGCTAATTAATAAAGTTATGCCCCTTTTGACGAGTGATTTCTGGTTTTCTTATAAGTCATGTGCTTAGTGCTACGTATATATCTTGAGATTTATGATAGTTTGTATTTAGATCCGGAGTATGTTATACTGTGAATATCTAAGCTTTGATTGTGATAAGTAACACGTAACTTATTGTCAAATGAAAAAGTTGAATTTATAATGAAGTAATTGGGTGTGTCGAAAGCTAGTCAATGATTTGAGTACGATAGGGTATACCACGTATGTCCTATACCACTATGATGACTAAAAGCTCACGACAGTCAGAAGAAGCTGCCTTATGATTTGAGTAAGGTAAGGTTTATCTCGAATGTCCTATTCTGCTATGACAGGGCAAGAGCTCATTCTGATGTGCGTTTAAACGTGAAATAGTTAAATCAACTTGCAATAAGAAGTGTTATGAAATAAGTGAAAGACTAAGTTATCGTCTATCTTATCCCCAGTAGAAACTGATAGATATGCTGTAGGGATTATCCTCCGAGTATTTCAGAAAGGCCCTAGATATATTCGATCATTCTTTTCGGGATATTTTACGTTTGTAGGGTACATCTTATGAGTATCATTTATTGCAGTCTACGAGGGGGTATTAGCTAGTTTTGCTTTGAGTTTCTCAAGTTTGGATTTAGTGGAAGTTTTCTATGGCTATGCACACACAATGGTGAACTTCTGATTTATTAGATCTATGCTATATTGTCTGAGATGTCTGTTTTCGTTTCGAGCCCTAATTTTCGTTTCGTTTTGCTCGGGACGAGCAAAAGCTAAGTGTGGGGGAGTTGTTAAGGGTGAATTTATACGATTTATATTAATATATTTTATGATAATTTCCCTCATATTTGTATAATTTGCATAAGAAACGAGTGTTTAATGGAATTATTGAGTAAATGAGGTTTTTAATGAGTTATTCGCAAAATAGGTTAATTTTGGTGTTTTAATTTTGGTTTTATGATTATTTGGATGATATTACGTTTTCCGATGTTTTAATGTGTTATAGGTACGTGTTTGATGCTCAAATGATGATCAAAAAGAGATAAGAGTCGAATTACATTAATGATAGAAGAGATAATGATGATTTGGATCGAAGAAGAAGAGATAAGTATGGAAAAATCAAGATTAAGTCGATCCTGGACTGGCGTCCAGAAGCTTGAACTGACGTCCAGAGTGGACGAGCGTCTGAAGAAGTGGACGAGCGTCCAGGAGAGGGAAGTTGATTCAGAGTTGTGAAGATTTTAGTGAACGAGCGTCCAATTTAACATAGGACGGGCGTCTGATCATGACTCGGCCCGATTCGAAGATTTCAAGCAGAGTGGACGGGCGTCCAACACTCTGGACGGGCGTCCGCGGCCGACATGCTGGAACCGACTTAAAATTCTATATATAGCCGCATTATCTCAACCCTAATGATACCATATATTCATTACTCAAAACCCTAAACCTAGGGGCGGCTTTAGGCTGCGTTTTTACACTTTTTATTCCAGTTTTTATGATTCAAATTCTAGATTAAAATTAGTAGTTTTTATGTACCTTTCTTCTACAATTTCGAGTTGCAAGAGGATGCTTAGAGGCTAAGCCTTCATCAAACGAGCATTGTGAAGCCAATCCTACACGTTTTGATTCCGTTTCTTCGATTATATTGTGAGTTTTTATCTAAAGTTGTTTCCTTTATCATGTTTTATATTGTTCATTGCAATTATATCGAAAGATGTGCATGCTTGATTGTTTTATGTTGATGAAAGTCATATAAACATTAGATCATCGTGGTAAGGAATAGATGTTTAATCTATATAACGAGAGTTAATAGGTTAGATTTCTAGGTTACAAACGTTAAAGTTTACACCTTTAATTAGTAAAGTCGTTAATCTTTAAATCGAAAGATATAGATTAATAGGTGAACTATCTAAGAAATTAGGGTTCATGTTTTAGACAAGGTGAAATCACAACTTGGTTAGAAAACACAATATAATCGAGATAGGAGTTGATACTTGTTAGGATAGGTGGATCAATCGCTCGTTTGTTCGTTATAATTTGAATTTAATCCCTTAAAACTTGAGTTGTTTAGTTTAGTCAAATCTTCTTATTGCATCTTAGGTTTAGTTGTTGTTTAAATTGTTCGCAACCCGTATTTTCCCTGGCTTTAGATTCATTCTTCTCGTCCGGTTTTACGTTCGTGTTATCTTTACTTGCGGTCTCGTTTAGTTTTATTTGTCGTTTAGGTTAGTTTTCGTGACATATTTAGTTAGACAAAAACTAGGATTAACAATCGTCAGTTCCCCGTAAGATCGACCCGGTATCAACCTCTTTACTACGATCCTTGCACTTGAGGTATATCGGATTTATAAATATTATTACTTGTTTATTTGCATTACATAAATCCGTGAACACCACACCTCCAATTGTGGGACTTAGAGACCGCCGTCTTGAAAACGACATGGATTAGCATAGTTAGTCATACCTCCGACATGGGACTTAAGGACCCATGGTACCCTTTTCGGTACATTGCCAATAATTGTTACCTTGCTAAGCACGATAAAGCAAAACACATAAGCACATTAAAGCACATAAGTTCTTGTCCAGTCTAACCCATGGGAACATATAAAGACCATAACAACATCGAACTACCATCTTATCTCCAATATTAACATAAAAGTAGAACCTAAAAACGTATTTAGAACTTAAGTTAACTTCCTAGACATGCACCATGTTGTTAACCTAGACTGCCCAGAACTTAAGTCTGGGATTAGTCTGTGCAATGTACCGAGCGGAGACCAGGGACACCGGCCCAGGCTTCAGCATCAGATTCGGTTTATGTGCCTAGGACGCCTATAATCTAAATCTGGGATCATTCCAGACGTTTTCCCGAGCAAAGGACACGGGCAGTGGCCCAGGATTTAGTCCAGACTCGATTTCTAGACATATGATACACAAAAGCTAATTCGGAACTCAGTTGTGCGGTTTCCCGGCTGAAGGGTCGGGAAAGCAGCCCAATACTTAGCTTTAGAGTCAGTATCATGGCTTACAATTACCTGGCAGATATTCAACTTATAAAAACATAATCTTGAAACCAAAATGGATCATTTTGCTAAGAAAAACTCCTTAGCTCGTAAACGTAACGAAAACGAAGCCAAGTGATGAACAAACTACGATCGGCCTTCAAACCTTTGCGAATCTATGAACGAATGGTAAAACCCTAGCGTGAGTACTACAAATTCCAACATAACATAATTAGAACTCCGAGTTAGACCAGGTATTACGATGATTACCGTCGTGAGACGAAAACGAATTTAAAACTGCTCATGAACCCGAAACTGCCTTGTATTCGGCACCTTGACCCGCAGAAACTCACAAAACTCGGCCAACGGATCTAGACGCCAACAATTGGGGCGCTTTCCCGAGTGCTCACCCGTGGCAACGGCTGGGGCAAAGTTCTAGGACTCTAAAACACGACTGTCTAATGTGTTTTCTTTTTCAACATAGGTCGGTTTTTCCAAGACTTAAAGAAAAAAAAAACTTAAAATGAAAGAAAAAAGAAACAAAAATTTTGAATGGACTAAAATACAACTATTAGCAGTGAGGGATTTCCAATGACTCATTACATGCATATTCTTTGTGTGTGTATATATATATATATATACATATTGTTGGAGAAAATGAGGAATTGAATTAAAAAGTGAATTAAAAATGATTTTATAATCATTTTGTTCAGTGACTTTGTAAGCGTAATTCGGATATATTCTTGTATAGAATATATATAATGTTTTGTTAATTCTGGAAACTACGTGATTCGTAGATGAATTCAGGATTTGGAATCATTCAATTCGGATAACGAGTGAATGAGAAATTAACGCTTAAAGTCGGGTGGTTGAAAGAGCTAATGTTGGAAGTGGAAGTTGAAAAGTTTCAACTTGTAAACCACATTGGGAGTTGAGAGAAACATTTCCTAGTATTTATGTGGGAAGAAGGTTGTATGTGGTATAAGTTCCTAGAAGAAGGAGAGATATCGGGTTGGTTTTAGCGGTCAGACGTTCTGCTAAAATGGCAACACGCGCGCGCGCGCCGCCGCCGCCCGCCCGTGCCCGTGCCCGAGCCCGAGACCGTTGACCTTGGGCTTTGGCTTTGGCTTTGGCTTTGGCTTTGGGGCATGGGCCTTCTTGGGCCTGGGGGCCCTAGGCCCAGGACAATATTAAATTTTTATACAATGTTTAATTGGCTCAATACACATTCTGATGTTCGATTCGTGCAACATTCAGCTGATGGGCTCAGTTCGATTTATACATTAAGAAGCCTGCATTCTAGAAGCCTCTTCAAGGCTGGCTCTCCAACTGCTGAACTGATGAAGATGAAGCAACTCATCTTCAATTAATCTCATTAATCAGCCATCAATTCAGGCTTGATCAACAGCCTATATACTGTCAAAGGTTCACCGGCGTTCAGAGTTAGACGTACCTCTATTCTGAAAGGTATATCTGAGAATTCCTGGGAGACAATTGCTACAAAACCGGGGTACATGCCGGGGCAAATTTGTCTTAAGGAAAGAGTGCTTCTCAGCTCAGATTTTGCATATCCTTTTATCTTTTCTGTTGTATTTCTTTCTCTGTTTCTTATTGTATCTGCTTCTTCAAAATCAATAAAATTGTTGGTTTAATTCGGTTTGATAATTTTAATTATACACGGGATATAACAGCTTAAGACAAATTTTTTAGAACCATAGTTCTAAATCAAACCTGTGTGTAATCGAAATATCTTGACGAATTTTTCATCTTTTTTATTGGTTGTCTAGTCTGTTGCAGTCTGTAAACAACCTGTTTGTCTTTTTGATTTCGTTTCAGGTATATATAAAAATAAAAAATAAAAATAATAATAAAATAAAATTCGGCTAAGGGCCACTCCAGAAATTTCGGCTGAGTGAAGCTGAAATTCGGCTAAGGGCCGCTCCAGAAATTTCGGCTGAGTAAAGCTGAAATTCGGTCAAGTGCTAGCGGCTGAGTGAAGCTAAAATTCGGCCAAGTGCCAACGGCTGAGTGACGCTAAAATTCGGCCAAGTGCCAGCGGCTGAGTGAAGCAGAAATTCGGCTAAGTGCTGCTGGCTGAGTAAAGCTGAAATTCAGCCAAGTGCCAGAGGCAGAGTAAAGCAGTAATTCAGCCGAGTGAAATAAGTCACTAATTGCTGAAACTGTTTAGTTGTCATCATTAATATTGTTCAGTTTCAAACCCGTTTTATCTTCTGATGAAAGTTTACCTTCTGTCTCGAACAGAAATGGCATCTGACGGTCAAGTGACTCTTACTCCGACTGGTGCGTGATGAGAGTCAAATTGGCTATCATTTTCTATGTAATTATACCCCGTTTATACCTCGTTTTATATGTTTTCTGAGACATTTGGTTGTATTTTGATGTATTTACACCTTGGTTATCATTTCGGGACCTAGGACGTAAAGTCCGGGATTCTCGGTCTTTTTCGGTGTAATTTACTATACTCTCGGTCACCCTAGTGTCCTGTAGGGATTATGTGTGGTATTTGTTGTGATTTTGTACAGGACTTAGGTGTTAGAGATGTTCGGAAGGTGAGATACGAGGATTGAAACGTGTGCCCGAAGCTTAAACGTTCAAACGGATCAAAACGCGGTGGTACTACAACCATACCTTCCATTGATCTGCATTTTGATCCACCTTGGAGGCATTTTATGGGCTGGACATCTTCATGAAAGTTGTATACAATTTCATTAGCTTTCCAACGGATTTTGAATCACTCTATTTGGAGGTCTACACACAAAGTTACGGCTGATTTACTGAAGGTGTATCAGCCAGGCGCGCGCCTGAGAAATGCTAGGCGCACGCCTACGGGGGAAAAATCTGCCAAAGTTTCAGTCCGTGTTTTCAGCATCCTAGGCGTGCGCCTACACTTTCCTAGGCGCACGCCTAGCGTCCAAAACATATAAAACACTATAAATACCCCCATTTTGGATCTAGATCACAATTTTCTCTTCCCCAACTCGTTTTTCTTCAGTTTTTCTGCTTTTTTCTTAGCTTAGATCAATTTTGTACATAGTTTAGCTTAGATTAGTTGTAGATTGTTGTAATCCGGAGGATCTCGAAGATAGCTTGACGCGTTATTGACGGGTTTTCGTTCGGTGGATCGATTTTCTACGACATAATATATTTGGTAATTCGTTTTCCTTTCTTGTTCTTGCTTTCAATCTTTGTTTTTGTTATATTTATTGTTGATTTCTTGTTGTTTTTGTTGTTAGAATGAGTAGCTAATAGCCCGATAGTTGAGTTATGTGATAGTCTATGAAATCAAATCCTTAGCTCGTTGATTGAAGTGTTTTGATGTTATGATTGTTAGATTCTCGGTGTTGTTATCGTTCTAGAACTTATTCGTAAATGAATTTTATTGAACTCGCGACTCGGAAATCGTATTTCACGCGTCTTCTTTACATATGTATTTTGCGAGAGGATACGGGAAAAAGGGTTCTAGGATCACTGTGTAAAACCGACTGAGTTGTTCAGACTCGGTTTCGTTGTGAGGTTTGTATCGACTTGTCGAGCGTCTTATAGAGCGTAGACCGTGTTGAGTCAGTTAAATCCGGTCAGCGGACTGTTGAATTCGACATAGGAAACTAGGTTGTTGAAATTGGCGCTTAGTTTCGGAAATAGGAGACGACACCCTTCAACGATGCCGAGAACGTTAGAGTTTGTCGAAACACTTCCGGAAACGAGTTAGGGTTAGAGAGTAGTTGATTGGATCATAGCTCGGCTATCTTTTTTATATAGTTTAAAATCTTTGTTTTGTGTATATTTTAGTTTGTAGAACCGGTGATCTGACAAATCACCACGTTCAATATATGTGTTGACCTGAACTAAGGACGAGACCGACTTTGGTACTCGACCAGATTCCCTGTGGGATACGACCTTGACTCACCAATTCTAGGCTACAGTTGACCCCGTACACTGCTGGTGAGATTGGACACTTAGAAAAGGCCGATCAGTGCGTCAAACGAAGGACAGACTTCCCAGACTACGGGAATTGTGACACAGACGACCACGGTTACTGGTGCAAACCATGAGAGACCGGAGAAGTTCAATGGTTCCAACTTTAAACGTTGGCAACAGAAGATGTTGTTTTACATCACAACACTCGGGCTAGCAAGAATGCTGGTCGATGATCCACCATTGGCGCCTCCTGAAACTCCTGAAAAGATGGCTTTTCTTGCTGTAGAAAGCTGGAAGCACAGTGATTTTCTGTGCAAGAATTATATTCTTAATAGTATAGATAACATGTTGTATGGTGTGTACTGTACTTATGAAACAGCTAAATCATTGTGGCAAGCATTAGAGAAGAAATATACAACCGAAGATGCTGGTGCCAAGAAATTTCTTGTCAGTAGGTTTTTGAAATATGAAATGAATGATACTAAACCTATTGTGAAACAAGTGGAGGAGTTGCAAATTCTGATATCTGAGATGATAGCAGAAGATCTGAAAATCAATGAGAATTTTCAAGTGGCATGTGTCATTGAGAAGCTTCCCGACTCGTGGAAGGAATACAAGAGCTATCTCATGCACAAGAGAAAGCAGGTGACGATGGATGATTTGATTGTCCGACTCCGTATTGAGGAGGACAATAGAGCATCTGAAAGAAAACGTTATGTGCCGGTTGGACAAGCGAAAGCTAATGTCGCTGAGGTTCACAATCGAAGAGAAAAGAAGACAGAGAAATCGGTTAAGAAGACTGGGGAATCTTCAAAGAAACCGACGTCATTCAAGTTTAACGGTAATTGTAACAACTGTGGCAAGCATGGGCACCGTGCTGCGGAATGCCGCTCAAAAAAGCCTTACAAACCTAGGGTTCATATGGTGAAACCGATGGTGATGATGACAATCTATGTGCCATGGTGATTTGAGTGCAACACCGTGGGAATCCGAGGCGGTGGTTTGTGGACACGGGTGCCACTAAACATGTATGTGCTGTGGACCGTGAGATCTTCTCAACCTACAAGGCCGGCAATGGTGAGAAGGCGTGGATGGGAAACTCTTCTCAATCAACTATTCAGGGAACTGGAAACGTGATTCTGAAGATGACTTCTGGGAAGAAGCTGACACTCACGAATGTTCTCCATGTTCCCGATATACGTAGAAACTTGATTTCTGGTGGTATGCTGAATAAGAATGGTTTTAAACTTTCTTTTGGTAATGACAAGGTCATTTTGACCAAAAATGAGATGTATGTTGGTAGAGGTTATTTTACCGAAGGTTTATTTAAACTGAATGTAATGGCTATAATGCCGAAGACTGCTGTGCCCACTGAGGCTAATAAAATTGCTTCTACTTCTGTTTACTTGATTGAGTCTTGTACTTTATGGCATAATCGTTTAGGACACGTTAATAATAAATCAATTCAAAGAATGATGAATTTGGATTTATTACCTAAACTAAAATTTAATCAAACTGGAAAATGCCAAGTATGTGTTGAGGCTAAAATGACTAAAGCACCGTTTCCATCCGTGGAAAGAAATACAGAACCATTAGAATTAATTCACACAAATTTGTGTGATTTAAAGTTTGTGCAATCGAGAGGCGGTAAAAAGTATTTTGTAACTTTTATCGATGATTGTACAAGATACTGTTATGTTTATTTGCTAAGTAGCAAAGATGAGGCTATCGAGGCATTCACAAATTATAAAAATGAAGTTGAGAATCAACTTAGCAGACGAATCAAGAAGGTTCGTAGTGATAGAGGTGGAGAGTACGAATCGCCATTTGAAGGATTATGTCTAGATTCGGGCATTATTCATCAAACTACTGCTCCATATGCTCCTCAATCTAACGTAATTGCTGAACGCAAAAACCGTACTCTGAAAGAGATGATGAATGCTATGTTGATCAGTTCTGGTTTACCTCAGAACTTGTGGGGGGAGGCCCTTCTCTCCGCCAATGTAATTCTCAACAGAATTCCATCTAAAAAGATGGATAAGACCCCATATGAGTTGTGGAAAGGCCACAAACCAAGTTATAAATACTTGAAAGTGTGGGGGTGTTTAGCAAAGGTGGAAGTGCCTAAACCGACACAAATCAAGATTGGGCCTAAAACGATAGATTGCATATTCATTGGGTATGCACATAACGATAGTGCATATAGATTTCTTGTGCACAAATCGACAACCCGATGTGCATGTAAACACAATCATGGAGTCAAGAAATGCGGTGTTTTTTGAGGATGTCTTTCCAAACAAAGAAAGACATAATGAAGACTCAAATTCGACTAAAAGGGCACACAAAAATGTGGGGGATGATGCTTCAGAACACGAGGAAGTGAAACCTCGAAGAAGTAAACGGGCTAGGAATTCTACGTCTTTTGGGCCAGATTTTCTCACCTACATGGTAGAAAATACTCCAAGGACATATGCCGAGGCTATGTCTAATCCAGAAGCACCTTTCTGGAAAGAGGCAATTAATAGTGAGATAGACTCCATTATGCAAAATCACACTTGGGAATTGGTTGATATTCCACCGGGACATAAAGCGCTCGGGTGTAAGTGGATTTTCAAAAAGAAGCTTAAAGCTGATGGATCTATTGATAAGTATAAGGTCAGGTTGGTAGCTAAGGGTTATCGGCAAAAAGAGGGTCTTGATTTCTTTGATACTTATTCACCAGTAACTAGAATCACTTCTATAAGGGTTCTAATTTCTCTTGCTGCAGTGTATAACTTGGAAATCCATCAGATGGATGTTAAAACTGCATTTCTGAATGGTGAATTAGACGAAGAAATTTATATGGAACAACCCGAGGGGTTTGTGGTTCCAGGTCAGGAAACCAAAGTGTGTCGACTCGTTAAGTCGTTATACGGACTGAAACAAGCACCCAAGCAATGGCATCAAAAGTTTGATCAAACTATGCTATCTAATGGGTTTAAGATCAACGAGTGCGACAAGTGTGTCTACATCAAACATACACCTAATGCTTATGTGTTAGTGTGTTTATATGTTGATGATATGCTGATTATGGGGAGTACTCATGATATTATCATGAATACCAAAAAGATGCTGACACGTAACTTTGATATGAAAGATATGGGACTGGCAGATGTAATCTTGGGGATTAAAATCTCCAGAATATCTGAGGGACTAGTGTTGTCACAGTCGCACTACATTGAATCCGTCCTGAGGAGATTCAGTGTTTATGATGAAAGTCCTGTGAAAACACCTATTGACTTAAGTCTTCACTTAGTCAAAAATAAAGGTGACCCTGTGTCTCAGTTAAAATATTCTCAGATTATCGGTTGTTTAATGTACATAACGAATTGTACTAGACTAGATATTGCATGTGCAGTGAATAAACTGAGCAGGTTTACTAGTAATCCTAGTGAGGATCATTGGAAAGCTATTATTAGAGTACTAAAGTACTTGAAATATACAATGAACCTGGGATTATGCTACACAAGATATCCACCAGTATTAGAAGGATACTGTGATGCGAATTGGATTTCTGATACAAAAGAATCAAAATCCACAACTGGATATATATTCATGATCGGTGGTGCTGTGGTGTCATGGAAGTCCACAAAGCGGACATGCATATCTCGTTCCACAATGGAAGCCGAGTTTATTGCATTGGATAAAGCGGTGAAGAAGCGAGTGGCTTCGAAACTTCCTAGAGGACATTCCATGTTGGACTAAGCCGATTGCTCCTATCGATCCATAGTGATAGTCAATCGGCTATACACCGAGCACAAAATAGTATGTATAATGGTAAGTCTAGACACATACGTCGACGACATAACACCGTTAAACAATTGATCTCTACTGGTGTGATTTCCATCGAGTATATAAAATAGATGGAAAATCTTGCGGATCCGCTTAGAGATCAAATGTCAATTTTGACACTCGGAATGGGACTTAAGCCTATTGAAAGATAAGCTTTATAATGGTAACCCTACCATGTTGACTGGAGATCCCAAGATCTTGGTTCAAAGGGACAACTAAGTTATGAAGCGTTGATGAACACTTACATATTCTGTGAATAAAAGTGTTGTCTGCCAGAAGTGTTGAGGTTAAGTGAAAACTTTTAATGATTCCTATACCTTGATTAAATTCAAGTGGGGTATGGCAGATTACTCTTGATAGGAGGTCACCTATGTAAGTGCGAAGTAGGGCCGCTTCAAAATGAGGATTAAGAGGCTAGAATTCTCTAACACACTTTCTGAAACCAGGTGTGATTCAGGGCCAAAACGAATCCAGTCATGAGAACCAAGTACAGTGCTAAGGGAAATATTGTGTGAGTACTATTGTCTGGTTTTACACTAAAGGCTGAACAGTTCAAGACTTAAGTTCACTGATTAGCCGAGTAGATCCGATAGTATTTCACTAAGGCAGGTTCAAAGCCAGAAGCTACCTCTCCTGATGCAATATTTTTCTGTCAGAATCTCTTCAGAGTCTGCATTTGCATTAATTTCCATTCATGTGGGGGATTGTTGGAGAAAATGAGGAATTGAATTAAAAAGTGAATTAAAAATGATTTTATAATCATTTTGTTCAGTGACTTTGTAAGCGTAATTCGGATATATTATTGTATAGAATATATATAATGTTTTGTTAATTCTGGAAACTACGTGAGTCATAGATGAATTCAGGATTTGGAATCATTCAATTCGGATAACGAGTGAATGCGAAATTAACGCTTAAAGTCGGGTGGTTGAAAGAGCTAATGTTGGAAGTGGAAGTTGAAAAGTTTCAACTTGTAAACCACATTGGGAGTTGAGAGAAACAGTTCCTAGTATTTATGTGGGAACAATGTTGTATGTGGTATAAGCTCCTAGAAGAATGAGAGATATCGGGTTGGTTTTAGCGGTCAGACGTTCTGCTAAAATGGCCACACGCGCGCGCGCGCCGCCGCCGCCCGCCCGTGCCCGTGCCCGAGACCGTTGACCGTTGACCGTTGACCTTGGGCTTTGGCTTTGGCTTTGGCTTTGGGGAATGGGCCTGGGGGCCCTAGGCCCAGGACAATATTAAATTTTTATACAAAGTTTAATTGGCTCAATACACATTCGATGTTCGATTCGTGCAACATTCAGCTGATGGGCTCAGTTCGATTTATACATTAAGAAGCCTGCATTCTAGAAGCCTCTTCAAGGCTGGCTCTCCAACTATTTGAACCGATGAAGATGAAGCAACTCATCTTCAATTAATCTCATTAATCAGCCATCAATTCAGGCTTTATCAACAGCCTATATAAACGTCCCTTTGCAAGAGTGGAAAACACACTGAATTACAACACCAGCAAATAGCATACATATCATACCATATTTCTGCATGTAGTTATCTTGTTCTTGCATCATAGTGAAGAGATTAAGCTGAAGTACTGTCAAAGGTTCGCCGGCGTTCAGAGTTAGACGTACATCTATTCTGAAAGGTATATCTGAGAATTCCTGGGAGACAATTGCTACAAAACCGGGGTACATACCGGGGCAAATTTGTCTTAAGTAAAGAGTGCTTCTCGGCTCAGATTTTGCATATCCTTTTATCTTTTCTGTTGTATTTCTTTCTCTGTTTCTTATTGTATCTGCTTCTTCAAAATCAATAAAATTGTTGGTTTAATTCGGTTTGATAATTTTAATTATACACGGGATATAACACACAAACACACATATATATATATGTATATATATATATATATATATATATATATATATATATATATATATATATATATATATATATATATATATATATATATATATATATCACAAATTTCGAATATGTACTATTCCTAAAAAAAATTGCAAGTATTTTTTCCTTGAAGTTATGAACTAGGTCCTTGGAAATGAGAAGATGACGATCGAGTACAACCAATATATTGTAATCAACAAATATTAAGCAAAAAAAAAAAAAAATACAACAAATATATCTACCTACTTATTAAAAGCTTTGGCATATAACCCCAGCATGCAGCCACGTCGTCCGTTTGCACAACTTGAGAAAACTCTTGTGCTGCCAGCTGTCCAGGTTGTTTGCTATAATTTTTATTTTTTTTTACATTTCTTATAACAGAATAAAATTTCCTTTCATATTTTTATTTTGACTTTTTGTCACTTCTCTATCTGCTTTCCCCTACTTTCCCTTTCCCTTCCAATTATCTCAGTTCCAATTATCCGCAAATTCTCAAAGAAATTGAAAAAAAAATCCACCAGATTGAGGTCATGGTTGTCTCATCCGTCATTCGAAGGCTTGTGTAGGTGGCGGAAACGGTGAAGATCCGCCAACTACTATGTTTTCCATCGGGTATTACTGTTCATTCGTGTATGAGAATTTGTAGTTGCATATGAGGTTTCCTTTTTTTATCCAATGGATTTTGTCTTGAAAGTCTACAGAGAGCCCTCTATATCCGAGCTGAGGTTTTTAGGACCAGGTAAAAGGTCTCCTTTTGTTTTATATAATACAGCAAAATTAGTTGTTCAATTGCACAGCTTCTAGGTCTTATTAACTCAAAAAAAAAAAAAGCACTCTGCAACACATTTATTTCTCAACCTTCTTGTTGTGGTTCTGGGTGTGGTGGGTTTTTGTCTTTGTTCATCTGCGTGTTGTAGTTCAGGGCTGGTAAAAGCCTTTATATTTTTCCTTGTATTAATTGTATGAGTTAGACCTTTCTGATTGTCAGATGCAGTTAATGAACATGTATATAAAGGAAGGTGGAGATGGTTGTCTGTAGTTTCTGCGTTTTACTTATACCTTGCAGAGTTAACCATGTGTTTCATGTGTTATACATAGTGTTCCTGAAGTTTTCCTCCATTTTTTTCCAAGTATTGCTGTGTGCTTTTATGGCCTTATTCTACATATGGCCTTTTATTAGTTGCAGAAACAAAGGCCTGTTGTCCGATTTACTTGTTTTGTTATGTTCATAAAAAAAAGGTTTTCTGAATGGCATTTACAGGCATTGATACTTCTTTTCCCTTAAGGTCCAGTCTTTAGTGAGTTTTACTCTTTAAGGCCTTTGTCAGCTGCATGTCCATTAGAGTTCCTTGCATATTGGATTCTCACTAAGAGGTTGTGAAAGTAGGTTCTTTAGGATCTGCTGTTTTGTGGGAATTAAAAGTAGGTTTTTTCTGTAAAATATTGGTTTTTCAGCTTTGATTTCTTCAATTTCTAGCATCTGATACTTATATAGTATTGAATTTTAAGTTAAAAAACACCAGCATAGAAAGGATTCTGTAGCCAGTAGAGTAATTATAATTGAAAACAAATTCAAGGCGAAACATCTGATTTTTATCCTTGTTATTATATTAAAGGTCCTCTTTTAGCCTATGTACTTTATTAACTTCTTTAATTATGACTCTATGTTGTATTTTTGGGAGCTTTAGGTGATAATTCATTTATTTGTGCTTGTATTCAATTTTACCATTTAGATAATAACATGTCTATGTTAATTGATGCCATGAATCATGTTGGTTTACTTCTGCTTTACTTATAAAAGTTGTATATATATATATACAGTGTGTTGAAGCATGAGAAAGCAAGTGACACAAAAAGCCTGAAGAAACTAAGGGGTAATAGTTTCAGCTTCCTTCTTTGTTCATATCGGGTGGGATAAATTCCTTTAGCTAAAGCCAAGTGCAATGTGTGATGCACCAATAATATTCATACCAATGTACCGAGTTGCATTTTTCGGTGCATTCCTTACATCGACTTGTTCTTCTTAAGCTAATTGAATATGTTATGCTTTATACTCTATAATATCTTTTTGCATATGTCGCTTCACATATGAAATTCGTTTTTAACCACAAAATGGGTTTAGTTGAATGTCTTAGTGTTTTTCATGCAGGCTAGGCTTGGTTGAACTTAGGATAGAGTTTTCCCTGAGCAAAAGCATATCATCAACTTCGTCAAAGTATAGAATGCTTGTTATTCCAATCATCGAAGATGGTAGGCATCCATCAAAGTGTAGAATGCTTGTTGGCATGGTCGATGTGGTATTTTCTGATGTTGCTCAGCCAGATGGAGGTCTTTTCAGCTGTCTTTCCTGTCATTCCAAAAAAAATTCAGTCACTCGAAGGGTTCAGCAGGCGGCGGAGGTGCTGCGGTATCCGTTGGGTTTTAGTAAGGGTTTATGCAAGGTCAGCATGTATGTCAAATCTGAGGTTATATGTCGAATTTACTTGGTATATCCATTGGGTCTTTGCTCAGCCAGTCCCTAAATCCGAGCTGTGAAATTTTGGACCAGGTAAATCTTCCATTTGCCTTTATACAATACAAATTTTCCTTCATTTTACATCACAGGGCTCTCAAGTTTTTTTTTAATGAAAAAAGCTTTTAAATGTATTTACTTCTTCAATTGCCTTTGGTGTTGCTGGGTATGTGTTTGATTGTTCTCTTCTTGGCCTGCATGTGGTTGTTAGCAGATATTAAATTCATTTTTCCAAAGGGCTTTTCGTTTTTATTGCACATTCGGTTATATTAATGATGAGGTGTAGCCGAGTTTTATGTATAAAAAGATGATAAAGATGTTTCTATGTCAAGTCCGCCTTGTGCGTACTTCATATGAGGGGTTTATTTAGTAGTTGTTGTTGTGGTGTGATCCACAGGTTGCATAGGTTTCGTTTTGTGTTCTTGCGTGGCTTTTCACATTTGCCGTATGTTTGGATGCCATACTCTCTGCGTGTAAGCCTTAATTTGTTGTAGAGGAAAAAAAGGTTCCTGACAGCTGTTCCTCCTTCATGTTGACGAAAGAAGTTTTTTTTGGATTTTAGTTGTTCTCTTGTTGATTGTGCATAAGATTTTTCATCACTGTTATATCTTGATTTATATTGCACTCATGCTTTGTGATTTACTGATGATGCATATCGTAAAGACTTTGAAAAAGTATGAGATAGCACTGGATAAAAAAAGTTATCTTAACAAAATAAGAATTGATTTTGTTTTTTTTTCATAGAAATGTACCATCTATAAGACTAGAAGTTACTTTGTGGAGTTTCTACTGTTAATGACATGATTAGATACTTGCAACCTGAATTCCAGAAAAAAATTACAAACCAAAAACATGAGGTGTGGTTTCTGGTTGCTATTACTGAAAAATCTACCAAAAAATACACTTTGTTTTTCTGCTAAGAGGGGCTTTCAGACATAAAGTGTACTTTATGCTTGTCTTTTTTGGTTATTAGTTTCTATTCACTCCTACCAAAAAATACATTATTGCGGTGAGTTGTGTTTGCCTGCTAACAATATGTCAATGAATTTGGAAAATGTGTTTGTGAAATAGTGATAGTTTTCCCTCTGTGCAATTACTTTCATCATGAATGTTTGTTTTTGGTTGCTTTCTTAACTATGCATCTTTCAATTAGACATGGTTGTTCCTTTGTGAATGTCTGGGTTTCGATATGGAAAATACACTACCAGAACTTATATGTTCTTTGTATTAAATTGTGTGTTGGCTCTTCTGTCGTGCAGGGTTACTTGTTTGTTGTTTTGGTTTCAACCTAGCTGGTTGTCTGGTTCTTTTCTTTCGAACTACTTGCAATGGCTTCTTCCTCATTGGTATTTGGCTAATCATTTTGCTATTTAATTACGCTTGCATATGTGCCCTTCTTGGCCTCATTCCCGTTATGTTGTTGTCCTTTGATTGACTTTTGTATTTGATGTTGTCCTTTGATCGAATGTTCGTCTTTTACAATGGAAGAAAAACATAACTATAAAATTTACCGTCAGTTATCAAACTAAATGGCATGAGGAAAAAAAAATAAAGACTCGGTACACCACAAAATCTGCTTTGTAGAAGCAACAAAAAATTGCTTCATGTCTATCATGACTTTCAGCAAATGCAGAGGTTGCTACACATGTAGCACTCAATGTGCCCTTTACAACAAATGACTCCAATCATGCTTCAAAAAAAAACATACAATGGGGTTTGTGAAGGGTTGATTCAAAATCGTGACGTTGAATCTTATTAGGATCAAGCGCTTACCGTTATACTAAAACCAATTGGTGTTAGTAAAGGTGCTACTATATTTCCTTATACGCCCCCTCAAGTGTGAGCCTATAAGAGGGGAGAGAGGCCAACACTTGATTTGTTTTTTTGTTTGGGAAGTGTGGGTTTGTTAGAAGAGAGGGGACCAACACTTGGTTTTATTTTTATTTTTTTATAATTGTGCTAGAAGCGGGGTTCGAACCCAGGATTTTCTGCTCTACTACCATATTAGGATCAAGCGCTTACCGTTATACTAAAACCAATTGGTGTTAGTAAAGGTGCTACTATATTTCCTTATATGTTGGGACATATTGCCCACACTCTTAATGTATAAGAAATAAAGTAGCGCCTTTACTGACACCAATTGGTTTTAGTACAACGGTAAGCGCTTGATCTTAATATGGTATCGGAGCCAGAGGTCATGAGATCAAACCCTGGTTGGAACATTATTAAAAAAAAAATTTGTGCAATTGTTGAACAGATTGCCAACACTTGAGGGGGGGTGTTGGGACATATTGCCCACACTCTTAATGTATAAGAAATAAAGTAGCGCCTTTACTGACACCAATTGGTTTTAGTACAACGGTAAGCGCTTGATCTTAATATATTAGACAATATAGCCCCATCCGTACGCAGCAGGATGGACTGTGCCGTCATTTTATATTAGGGTTCTATATTAGGGTTTTATATTTATTTTTGTATTTCCGTTCATAGCCCTTGTGGCTCTCTATATAAACATCTTGTAATAGCTATTCAATCAATATCAATAAACAATGCATTTTGATGTTATAATTCTGACATGGTATCAGAGATCCGATCCTAAACCCAAATCTTTTTCTCTTCTTCGCATGAATTTCTCCTTCCTCTGCAAATTCCTCTGCTCTTTTCCATTTAATTGATCTTGCTTGTTCGATCTTATCAAAAAAAAAAAAAAACACCAAACCAACGTCTCAGCCCTTCTTATACATCCTGCTCTTTTCCCTTTTAATTTCTTCCACCCTCAGGCTTGCCGCCGCCGCCACCCTCAGGCTCGATGCGATGACGACTCTCTCTTCCACTTCTAGAAAAACCCTAGCAGCCGCCGCTGCTAGGTTGCCGCCGCCGGATCTTCTCTTTGCCGCCGCTGCGATGACGACTCCCTCTTCAACTTCTGACAAACCCTAACAGCCGCCGCTGCTAGGTTGCCGCCGCCGGATCTTCTCTTTTCCGCCGCTGCGATGACGACTCCCTCTCCAACGGGTTGATTTTATTTTCTGCATGGGTATATCCCAAAATATTTTATTTTATTTTATTTTCTGCAAGGGTATATCCCAAAATATTTTATTTTCTGCAAGGGTATATCCCAAAATATTTTTCTTTTCTGCATGGGTATTAAAAATAAAAAAATAAAAAAAAATCCGTACGGACACAACAGGTTTCAAGCTTCATGTCTGCTGTGCTCCCATGTGCTTGAGGGGGCCTATTGGAGATATAGTTAAATTTGCTCGTGTAGCTGGATTTGCTCGTGTAGCTGCTGATTTATTTCCAAGCTTGGTCTTCGCACAGCGCCGTCCGCTTGAGGGAGCGTATTAGACAATATAGCCCCATCCGTACGCAGCAGGATGGACTGTGCCGTCATTTTATATTAGGGTTCTATATTAGGGTTTTATATTTATTTTTGTATTTCCGTTCATAGCCCTTGTGGCTCTCTATATAAACATCTTGTAATAGCTATTCAATCAATATCAATAAACAATGCATTTTGATGTTATAATTCTGACAGTTTACAACAATTAATTTCAATGGTGGGTTTTACTCATTATAGGGTTTGTGCAATGCATCTCCTTCATGGTTCCTTGCCTTTTAACCCTCATAAAGAGTTTATGTATGTGTCTCTGTCTTGTTATAGTCTATTAAATGTGCATGCCTTGCTCTGCCAAATATTCTGTCATCTGCATTCAGCTTCTCTTTATTGTCCTTAACCAGTACACTCAGCTATTGCTCTTTTATGTCGCCTTTTGCATAACCACACCAAGGTGTTGCGTCTATGTCAGACCTTTGGCTGTTGAAAGGCTGTGAAGATAACATGAAATATGTTTTGTCTAGGCGTTCGATCGGTATCCTGGCATGGTGACCTTGACTGGTGAAGCCCTTTCGGGTTTTGCTTCTTGATTCGCAGCCATGGAGTACCGTGTGTTCTTCGCTGTCAGAAATCTGAGCCTTCAACAATGTACATTTCTAAGAATTGGTTGTTGAACATTTTTCTAATTAAAGTTATCATCTTTTGTGTTTTACCTGGAGGTTGAAGTTGGTGTGAGTTGGAGGTGGAGTTCTTCATTGGAACGTTGATGAGTGGTTAACATTGTTTAATGATGAAAGGAAGAAAAAGTGCAGCCATGCTTTCCAGGCCTGTGGCTGAGGAATTTTATCCTTGCCTTTGCCTTAACCGCAAATAATACGTTGGCCCTTTTTTTCCCTTTCACCGTAAAATAGGGTTAGCAAAGTAAACCTCATATTCACTTTCTAAGTTCCTGCTTCATAAATTGTTAGCCTTGCCTCAGCATTTACAAGACTCGCCGAGTTCACTGTCTCTTCGCTTTTTATATACCAACTTTTATGTCATCTACATTGAGTTTGAACTTTATTATCGCCGTGTGTTGCGCTCATCTATTGCTATACTGTGTCATACCGGTTTACATAATCACACCAGCGACCTATCTATGTTAGGCCTCATACTTGAAAGGCTGTGAAATTAACATGAAATATGTTTTGTCTAGGCATTACATCAGTATCCTGACATGGCGACCTTCGATGGTGAATCCCTTTGGGGTTTTTCTTCTTGGTTCGCAGCCATGATGTACCATGTGTTTTTCGTTGTCACAAATCTGAGCCTTGAATAGTCAGCATTTCTAATGTTTGGTTGTTGAACATTTTTCTCTTGAAAACTATCTTGTTTTGTGCTTTAAGATCAAGATTGAAGTTGGTATGAGCATGTTTTGCTTTCTGACTCGGACAATGGTTACTGTTGTGTTTGGAAGTTCGTTGTTCTTACTCAGGTACTTCTGAAGAACTCTGCTTTTACTTCTTCTTGTTATTGTTGTGCTGTTTTTTTTATTTCTGTTTTTTGTGGATGAACTCATTTCCCCTTCTTGAATAGTTAAATTTGGGGAACTTTTTATTTTAGTTTTATTGGCTTAAAGGCACCTCCAACTTGAATTTCATGTGAGGTATTGTGATGAATGTGGGTACATGTGGTAAAGTGCTGTTGTGTTTGGAAGTTTAATTTTTTACTCGTTCATGCAAAATCTGTGCATTTTTATGCAAACTCTGTGTACATCTTCTTGGTACTATTGTGTTGTATCAGTTAAGGACTGGTGCCCATCTGTTTTTGACATGCACATTTATTTTTTTATTCTTGTCATTATTTTATTCTTGTAGTCTCTCAGCATGCTCTCTTTCAAGACAGACTGAGAGCTGAGAGCTGCATTTGGTGAGACTGAGAGCTACATTTGGTGAGAATGCATTTGGTGAGAATGCATAGGGTTGAAAGAGAGCATGCTGAGGGAAAAGGTGGAGGCTGGGCATTCGAAATGGTTAAGTTGAGAGGAGTGGCAGATAGTTGCAAAGATGGAGAGGTGACTGGGAAGGGAAGCAGTGAAAGAGAGGGTTGAGGAGGAGATTGTTTCATTGCGTGATTTAAAGATGGGAGGAGTGTTGGTGACGGGAAAGGAAGGTTAAGGTGGCAGAAGGAAGGTGGTTTTGTAACTTTTTATGGGTACTATCGCCTTTATGTAATATATGAATGGCCTTTTATTTTCCGGTCTTTAAATATATGTATGACTATTGTATTGTTTTTGCTTTCATTTAATATTGTCAAACAAGGTGACTGTATGTAAGGTTTACGTATTGAAAATCTCATGTTAGTTATAGGTGCACTTAAATATGATATATGATTGAAATTATATGAAAGGGGCATGCCGTGCCTTGCACGCATACTCTACCACTAGTTGTAATAATGAAGATGTGGAGTACTAGTGTCCATCTCTCAAGAAAGATATCAATCCTTGCAAAAAACCGTAGGGCATAGTAGTATTATTAGAATACGGCACCAAATTTTATTAAGAGTATACTACTGGTTTTCATCAAAACATCCCCAACAGAGCCCCAGAAAGGAAGCTCCACTTCATTCAAATTTTCTTCTTCTTTATTGAAAATGTATTAATTGTTTCAAGAATTTACCAACGTACAAACTCTTAATTATGACCTCCGGGTATATTTATATAGGACACCATTACTAGCTGCAATCATAAGTTGTTATTGTACGTATGTAGATAGTAAATATGCACATGTGAATCTATCTTCATATATATATATATATATATATATATATATATATATATATATATATATATATATATATAGAAATACAACCAAGCAAGAATTTTGTATAAAACATATCGTTTGTCCTCCCTTAAAATTTTTATTTACCTTTAAAAATTTTATTACCCCTCTTATCCGAGATCCTGCACCCGCCCTTATATATTTATATATATATATATATATATAAACAAAATAAATTGTCCCGTTTGGGCGGCAGCGTATGGTGGAGCTGGGATGTTGGGGCCTGCATGTTTTGTTGTAAATGTTCTTATTTTGTTTGGCTCTTTGTTTTGCATAGTTCTGGTGTTGATCTTTGTTTGTGTGGTGTTAGTTAAAGAAAATCAGAACTCTTTGAAAAATAATACAAGAAAACATAATTTTATTAATCAATTATACAATATTCACACATTTTTTGTAAAAAAAAAAATCATAATACTATTATTTATTAGCAATATTCACACATTAATTGTAGTTATTACGTATTAATTACAGAATAATTATATATTCTATAATTAATCTGTATATATTGCCAATATTATTTATTTAAATAAATTATGATAAACACTATATTTATTTTTATATAACAACTTTTTCTCTTATTTTGACTCTATCTGTCTATCTCTTGTCTTTATCTTCTAATACCCTCCTTCAAACGGTTTTGGCGGGTTTTGGAGGGCATATCCACTTGGCCGGCCGGGTTTTGTTTTAGCATAATTTGGAGGGCATATTCACTCCGGCGGTTCTTTCAGAGTCCATAGTTGTGATATTTTGGAGGGCATCTCCACTCCGGTTGTTCTTTCGAATTCCATAGTTTTGATGTTTTGGAGGGCATCTCCACTCCGGTTGTTCTTCCGGTGGAGGACATCTCCACTTCGACGATTCTTCCGGAGTCCATAGTTGATATTTTTAGAGGGCATCTCCACTCCGGCGGCTCTTTTGGCTATTCCGAAGTCCATTAATTTGTAGATTGATCCTGGTTGAAGAATGATTGTTGTGAGCCTCCAATTTTTTTACAGTTGCGGTTGATTTGCATCATACCTGGAAAAAAAAATATAGAAATAGAATTGATGCCAAATAGAAGATATCGTTGCTATGACTTGATGATTATTTATAGGGGTGAACAAAAAAACCGGAAACCAAACCAACCGGCCGAACCAAACCGGTCCAAACCGAAAATGCGTAAACCATGGTTTTTTGGTTGGTTTTTGTATCGTATAAAACCAAACCGTAAAAAACAATTTGGTTTTGGTTTTCTAAGATAAAAACCGAACCAAACCGGAATCGGATATATATATATATATATATATATATATATATATATATATATATATATATATATATATATATATATATATATATATATATATGTGTGTGTGTGTGTGTGTGTGTGTGTGTGTGTGTGTGTGAGAATATCGACACTATTAATAAGGGCATTTATTTGCACTACACCAATCCACTCGCACCACTCTACCAAATCTTATACAAGAAAACCGACTTTTCGTCAGTACATTGTGAGAAATGATTACCACAGTGAACCGACTTTTTGTCGGCCCCCCTCAATTATCATATGTAAATAACTAATATCTTAGTCCATGATCTATTAATACTTCAATCAACTACCTTACACACGTAGTTTGATGCCCATCCTAATAGGACATGTGACAAGATGAAATAAAACAGTTTACATGGCTTTACAATGATCATCTTAATTAGAAAATATGATAATATAATGTTGTGCACACACACACACATATATAGTGAGAGAGAGGATCCAGTGACATTCGAGTTGTGTATGGTAGATGGAGAATGAGATTCTTGTATGATTGTCGTATGAATAATGCCATGAATTCGTTGAACCGTGATACTGCCCTTTCATTGAATTATTTGAAAAAAAGGACTAAAAACCGGGAAAAACCGAAACCAAGTCGATCCAAACCGGACCGGATAAATTGGTTTTACCTAGCTATGGTTCGGTTTTGGTTTGTAAATTTCGAAACCGAAAAAAATGGTTTGGTTTTAAAAGTGGTTGAAAACCGAAAACCGGACCATGTGCACCCCTAATTATTTATTGAGTTTTTTTGTTAAAAAAAAACAATCGGAGACTTAATACTCCTAAACTTGACCCGGAAAACTTCTGTTTGGGAAAATTTGTGTGTGTGTGTGTTTTTTTGACACCAAAGACGTTCGAAAAATTTGTTTGGGATTTTTTTTTTTATTTGTTTGTTTAATGGAAGAGGGGATGCTTGGTGCAGCCATTAGAAATATATTTGATGGTGGGTGGGTTCTATAACATTTGCGGTGGGTTCATGTTTGGAGGGTGTAGGTGGATTAACAGCAGATATGCAGGTTGAATTGATGAATAAAAAGCCGAAGATGAATAAAAAAACATGAATAAAAAGCCGAAGATAAATAAAAAAAAATGGAAGAGGAGCGGACGAGGGTTCACCAATGTTAAGGTTTACGAACCCTCGCCCATGGCTCTGCTATCATAAAGAAAATCAGAACTCATTGAAAAATAATACAAGAATTGTTTTTTTGATTAATCAATTGATACGGTATTACTCCTTTATATAGGAGAAATATCATAATACTATTATTTATTAGCAATATTCACACATTAATCGTAGATATTACGTATTAATTACAGAAATAATTATATATTCTGTAATTATTACATATTAATTACAGAATAATTATATATTCTATAATTAATCTTTATATATTGCCAATATTATTTATTTAAATAAATTATGATAAACACTATATTTATTTTTATATAACAACTTTTTCTCTTATTTTAACTATATCTGTCTATCTCTTGTCTTTATCTTCTAATATTAGTATGTCCGGTTGTTGCACGTTTGTAGTCCGGTTTGTCCGGGTTCATCCGGCTGGCGGAGGCGAAGGGTTGTATGTGTGTGTTGTATGTTCGTGTTGTTTCTCTTTTCGTAAATGAAATTTTCGTTTCCTGAGAAAATTAAAGAAAGGTTTTCTCCTGAGTATTAAATAATGATGACTGATGAACCAAAAACTATTGATATTGGTGGGTGAAGAGAATGTGTGTGACAAACCAACTTGAAAAGGGAGAGAATGTGTAACAGCTGTAAAGAAAAAAAATTAATTAACTAAACAAGTAATGCATATATATATCCCATGAAGATCTCTAGTAAGTGTGAGTGATTTTGGATAAATAAATTGTAAAAGCTAGCTTTGTCTATTTGAAGCACTAGCTAGGAATAACTAATTAGTCTGTGCATGTGAAAAAACAACTTTTTTGACTTTTGTGACTAGCCAAAACTGCAGTGGTATGAGACATCAATGCATTTCCCACATTCAAAATTTTGCTTCAATCTTGTCTCTGTTTATCCACCCCTCCAATAATATATATATATATATATACTGTTGTGAGCATATGAATAACTGAATCATAATTTATGAAAATCAAGAATATCTATCAATAAACAATCTCTAATTATTGATAATGATCGAAAGTATCTTTACGTGTAAAATCAAGTAAGCTGTATAATTATAGACAGAAAGAAGAAGTACGTTTAAGTAAATGTAACGAATCGATCCCAAAATTTGAGTAATTTTCGGATTCTGACTCATGACCCGAGAGTGATATAAAAAATTTCTTGAATCACGAAGTTTGTATGATGCAACATTTAATGAAATAAAAGTGGAGTCTATAAAATCAAGACTCAAGAGACTCGACTTCAACAAATCCCAGAATACGCAACTATTACATAGAAATCATACTTGTGTTCTTCTTTAAAAAAAAAAAAGAAATCATACTTGTGCTTACAAGATACTCCTTCCGTTCCAAAATAACTGAGACAGTTGCCAGAAATTTTTGTTTTAAAATAACTGAGACAGAACATTTTCCAATACAAAATTTAATGCAGTTTTCCATTTTTACCCATCTCTTTATTTTTTTCATACACTGTCTTAAATGAACTAGTATTATTTACTCTATTTTCTATAAGGGCATTCTAGTCTTTATCCAATCAAAATCAAAACAATTAATTACTTTCTTAATCTGTGTTTTTTAACAACTGTCGTTATTGTGAACAAATGGAGTATATTACAACATCTAATACAATAAAGTCTCATATACAATTAAGGTAGTACGTGTCTCCTTAATTCGTATTTATTGGGATGCTTGGACCCCTCTCCTGCACTTTTTCCAGGTTACCTCTGAGCTCCGTTTTAGACAATTGATTCAATGGTGGATGATCTCAACGACGTACATACAAGGAAGTGGAACATGGATTTGGTGGAGTGAGCGTTTTAATTACCCGTGTGAAGATGAGGCAATTCTAACTTTAATAACAATTCTAACTTTACCCGTGATCGGAGATGAAGGAGTACACACGGGTTGCAAAGTACGAAAATAACAATAATAAATATGCAGAACCAATATCAAACTTTTCAAAATTAATAAATAAAAGAGATGAAAGAGATCGAACCGAGGCGAGTATATTCACTCTATCCTTAAGACGTTTTGTTCCGATCACGTGTCCACGGTTATAGCAATTGTCTCCCAAGATACAACGGTTCACGTCTCGAGTTTAGCGGCACTTAAAAAACTCGAGCTCCGGCAAACTACTCGGATGTTCCGACTTCTCTTCAACACACCACTACTCAATGAGTGCAGAATGATTTTGTATGTAGTAGAGGAAGAAAATTCGATGATAATTCTCATTCATTGCAACATTTTACATAATTAAGAGGATGTGTCAATACTCAATTCTTATTGGCCTAAAGGCAACTGTAATGACCTCCTTCTAAAAGTAAATCCAACCATTATATGACCCACTTGATTAAAAAGCCAATAGGCCAAATATCATGTACTTAGTATTCCCGTCCAAATTTTACGGTAGTGGCTTTCAAAATTACCGAGAATTTAAAAGGCTTCAACTTGCACTTCCATATATGGACGGACTTTTAGAAGTGGGGAAGAAAAAGTGCTGAAAAGAAAAACCACTATCTGTTAATTTATTTTTTTGCCAATCTAATTTTTAGATGGTGTAAGAATAAATGGACTGATAATAGACTACTACGGCCGCTCTAATGACACAATATTCTTGTCCCTCAAAACAATGCACAATAGCCGACTTATTCACACAATTAGGTCAGCCGACCTAATTACTATGTCAATAGTCGGTCTATTAAATACGTGTAAAGTGGATCGGTTTCTTGTTCGTACGTATTTTACGCAAACTTTAGACATTAATTTTTCATTCATCCGATATCTGAATCGAGCGATTCGAAAACCTATCATAATCTACTCCATGAGTAGAATTTAACCATATAAAAAACTTTTGACGATATACATCAGAGTCTATTAGCGCTAAAGATGACAGGTCAACCCATCGAAATGGTTTGTTTTCTCCAACACTTTATTCTTTTTGCCACCCATAGTGATGACATAATCTGGCATTATAATCGCATGGCCCTCTATTCGGTTAAGAGTGGCAATCGCCCGACTTTGATTCTCTTTTGGTCGGATATGGGCATAAATAGTGTGACGTCCTCCTTGGCCGGGATTGGTTGTGGAGTAGAGTGTGGAGTCTTTCAGTTCGCATTAAGCACCGCCTTTGGCACTGTCTTCACGATTGCCTAACGCTAGGATTTAATCTTCTTAAACGTAATGTTGGGGATGGTGTGTGGATTAATTATGTGGCAAAGGCCCTGAGATCCTTAGACATATGCTCTTTCATTGCATTGTTCCGACGGAGGTGTGGAGCTGGTTGAATGATATTCGTGTCCTGAGTCTTTGGTCATATGTGAACTTTAAGGGTGCAATGGCTTTTCTTTTTCATCAGTGTGCAGAAGAGAGGAGTTTGGTGTCAGTCAGACAGTCACTATTATGGATGGTCCGGAAGTCTCAATGTTCATGGATCTTTGATCAAACCCTTGTTGATATAGGCCGTATTCTCACTGCAGCTTAGACCGAGGCTGATGAGTACGTGGGAGCCATGGGTGCAGCTCAATCAGGTGTGAGTGTGTGTTAGGAAATCTACGCGGGAACGCGGTGGAATTCAAAATTTTGATTTCCCTTTACCCAAGATCGACTTCGTTTAAGCAATAAACAAACAAGTAGTAGACGGTGGTTACCTTGGTTGATCTATAAGATCGACGCTTTGACCGTCTAAGGGAGAGTAGTTCGCATAGAGCCGCCCAAGTGTTCGGCCTCTACCGCTAGTCCACACGAACGACCCGCCGGAATCCCATCATGGATTGCTATTGGAAAACTCCGGTTCTTAGACCGGCCATTTTCCCTCTCTCCATCTCTCTATAGGATGCTCTCTATTTTACACAAGAACTATTAGTTCTTGGAATTGTGTTGTACAAAAGAAACTTGACACCCACCTCTTATTTATAGTCATAGGTGGCGCCCCAATAGAGTAGAAAGGAAGAAAACATTTTTCCAATAAAATAAGGAAAATATATTTGATTGATTTATCTCATTTATTATAATATCTTATATTAAATAAATATAGGATATTGTCAATATCTTATATTAATATCTCCAAGATATTGTCAATATCTTATATTGACAATATTTATATCTTATTATATTACCATAAATCAATTTACACATGTGTATATATCACATATATATATATATATATATTACACAAAATAAATCTCTCTCTCTCTATATATATATATATATATATATATATATATATATATATATATATATATATATATATATATATATATATATATATATGGTGCGCATGAATCACCAATTTGAATTGGTGCAAACACATGTTGTATGTACATATTTATAAATATTAATATCTAATATTAATATATGGTAATACCATTAATTAAATTGCACAATCCAAGTGTATCTTATACACTCCAAATTGCGCCACCTTTAGCCAATATTTTGGTATCCGGAATATTCTTTAATTAATGTAATATTATTAATATCTTGTATTTTATTTATTCATAATAAATAAATATCATCATATTAATTTACCACTATAACCTTTATAGTCTCGAGATAAACTTTCCTTATTTGGTTATCATCTATAACCACATTTTAATCCGGCTAGATGTTCTTATGTGTGTGACCCGATAGGCTTCCGAATATGTTGGCCGTAGACACAAAGTGCAAATTACGAAAATGCCCTTCATGCCTAACGATCACGGGATAGCGTCTAGCAACACACCGTGACCCCCAATCATCGGAAGAGTCAAATGCAATGACTACTACCTTTCATGAGAAACAGTTACCGTGTAACTTATAATCCTATCGCTGTAATAATATCCATACCGTTGTTAGTCGAGTGTCAAAACATCAACGACCGTATCTTATAATCTGGATATCAAGCTCTCTCGAAGTAACTCATTTACTCTCACTTTGCAAAGATTCACGAGAGTAAGACATTACTTATAAGAAGGCCATTTCGGATATTCGATCCTAATCATAGGATACGCGATTCCCGGACGACCAATCATGTATACTCCGCATGCTTCAGTATCATACCCAATCACTACCGCATGATCGCCCCGTGGCTAGGGGAAACCTCAATAGTGTCAAAGCATGACAATCCACACCGTGATGCCATGAAGACTCCGGTCCTAAGGATAATTACACAACCGTCACATAGTGTGACACTTAACCGTGTAAGTGGGTCAGTCTAACGTACGCATTCTCTAATACACGTCCACGTACAGTCCAAGTGTGTCTACACTTCGATAGACGAGATCTATCCCTGCCCTTAAAGACAGAAGACATCTAATATGTGCTAATCTGTTTATACTATCAATGCCCCGTTTAATAGTACATCGGCTAGAGACATTTAAGTATCAAACTTATTAAAGTGATTAGAGATCTCATCAACCATAATCGCCTATCATGGTTTCTCTATTACAGTTTAATACTAAGGACGTTATCATATAACAATTCATAATTGGTTCTTTAGAAGAACAGATATATGACAACATAAAAGCCATTTAATATATGTATAAACACAAAGAAATAGTAGAAATGATCCGACCCGGTCGGATCCGGTCCAACCCGATTGGGTTTAGGACACTATTCCAACAGTGTGGCCCACTTCCTTCAATTTGGATGGCCCTGCCATATGGTACAATGAAATGCATTGTTGATGCTTCTAAACATCACAATCGATCTCCGGCAATTGGCTTGATTTTCCGGGATCACGATGTTTACGTTTTGTATGTGGTTTCGGAATCTATTGATGCGCTGCTTTCGGTAGAGGCCTTGAGATGTTGGCCATCGTGCGTCGAATACAGTGGGCGCAACGGATGGGATCAATCTATCGTTTTGGAGAATGATGCTTTATTCTATATACGGGATGCATATGAGGATTTGTCGTCCTTAGGTTGCATGAGCCGTGATTAATTGTCAGTAGGGGTGTTCACGGTCCGGTTCGGTACGGTTACTGGCCGTGACCGAAACCGAAACCGAACCGGAAATTTCGGTTACTAAAAAGTTGAAACCAAAACCGAACCGATTTAAGAAGGTAAACGAACCGAAACCGAACCGAAAAAATGGTTCGATTCGGTCGGTTAACTGAAAACCGAAAGTATCGGTCCAATTAATCGAAAAACCGAAATTATCGGTCCAATTCCGCGGTTAACCGAAAATTAGGGCTGCTAGCTTTGAAAATAAGTTGAGGAATTAATTATTAAAAATAAAATAAAAATTAAAAATATATATAATTTTCAGTTCGGGTAATGGTTTCACAGTTCGGTTATATATGTTCGGTTAACGGTTCGGTTATATTGGTTCGGTCTTTTATTCGGTTCGGTTTTCGATTCGGATCGATACGGTTAATTTTCAGCATTAACCGTAACCGAACCGCATTTTACGGTTTCTGTATTTCATGAACCGAAACCGAACCGAAGGTGTACAATAACCGAACGGTTCGATTTTCGGATAATCCATATCCGTGAACACCAATGTCTGGAGTTGGATAGTAGTTTTTATGCTTGTTCTTTTTCGTTTGTTAGGGGATGTGATAACATTCCAGCTAGCCGGCCCATTTGCTTGCCCAAACGGGGTTGTCTGTAATAGAAGATAAATTTGGAAGATATTAGATAAATGCCAAAAGAATATTTGACTATTGTTAGGATTTAAATAGATTGCAATCTTTAGAATATTTTATCCTTTGAATTCTGTTATGATTTCTCTAGTTTTCTTCAACTTCTCTCCTATATAAAGGAGACCATTGTATTGAATTCAATCAATAAAAACAAAACACCAGTTCATCCTTTTATATTACGTATTCTGTTTTTCTTTATGGTATCAGAGAAAGGGGCGGGGGTTCGAATACCTTAACATTGGCGAACCCTCGCCCGATCTTCTTTCTTGTTGTTGCTTATAATAAAAAATAAAAATCTGCATTTTGTTGTTCTTCCTGCCCGATCCTATTTCATTTTTTTGAACATACTATTTCTTTTAATTTGTCACACTGTCCCGTCTTTTTTGTTTCTCCATATCCATCAATTTTGTTTTTTTTTTTCCGTCCCAGGAATACTCATATCACTTTTGCCTCTGGTGGTGTTATTTTTTGCTGTTTTGCCGAATAAAACAGAAGCCATTAATTACTATCAAATTCCTCAGTATTTCCTCTAATCTTTTCTTAATCCATGTTTCATTAAAAAAAAAACAGACAGACAAAAAAAAAACTGTGTCTTTCAAATAAACAAGGATTAATTTCCTGGATTACATCAATCTATTCCAAAAAAAAAAAAAAAAATGGAATTCCATCCATCGTCCAAATTCTTTTTTTTTTCCCTTCTTTTAATTACTTTATTTCTTTCTTTTTATTCAATAAATAAATATTCTTACATATAACACCCACTATTTATTTTTGGCATTCCTTCAATGTCTATATTTAAAGTTATTGTTTTCCAGCCGTGATCGAGGAAAAGGAGAATAATATATCCAAATCGCAATCAGAGGCCGATGTCGTCATCAAACAAACAAAAAATAAAAATTCAAGTTTAATATGACTTTTGGAAGAGCCGGATTACGTGCGCCAAAAAGTCAACTTCACAAACCAAAAAAAAAAAAACAAACCACACAACAGGACTCCCGGAAGAGCCAGAAATACGTGCTCCGAGAAAGTCAAATCTATGAATTACTATGGACTTCTGAAGAAATACCGGAGTGGAGATGCCCTCCAAAACACAACAACTAATGGACTCCGGAAGAACAGTCGGAGTGGAGATGCCCTCCAAACTATCATCAAACAAACTCAGCCTCCAAACCCGGCCTCGTTTGAGGGAGGGTAATAGAAGATAAATTTGGAAGATATTAGATAAATGCCAAAAGAGTATTTGATTATTGTTAGGATTTAAATAGATTGCAATCTTTAGAATATTTTATCCTTTGAATTCAGTTATGATTTCTCTAGATTTCTTCAACTTCTCTCCTACATAAAGGAGACCATTGTATCGAATTCAATCAATAAAAACAAAACACCAGTTCACCCTTTTATATTACGTATTCTGTTTTTCTTTAGCCTGTCTTGGGTGTCTGTGTTTGGGGTGTCCTTCCCCCGGCTACGGTCTTGGATGACTAAATGCAATACAGTTCAAAAAAAAATTCCCTTAAATTACTGGAACAAATTATTCCAAAGGTGAATATATCCAACAAAGTTTCTCATACGAGCATGGTTCAAAGTCTTGGTCGAGTCGTCTCGGACTCGGTCCAAAACCGTTGTGTGATTTGGATCTAAAACCGTTTAGTTCACATCCTATGTTTCACTTTTGAAATCTGCATATGCTTGCAGTTTTGCTTTTATTTGTTTATTATATTTTGTAAACATTTAGTGGACTCATTCATCGTATATTTAAGGGAAAAAAAAAACCACATTGTATATGTTTAGAGATTTCTTGTCGAGAAATAAAGTACATATGTCATCTTCTAGTGTTCACATATATGTAACACTTGGTGCTCTGTAGTGCCCTATCATGTTGAAGATAAAATGGAATGAAGATGTTAGACTGATGTTAGAATAATGCAGGAGTTCTCTCTCGGACATTTCATCGAACACATGTGGTGAAAAGCGGTTAAGTTTGTTAGGAATTAGTTGGGCATTTGTAACTAACTTGTATGTTAATTAGATACTTAGGAAGTCTATATAAAGGCTCAATTGCATTCTGGATACTTCACTTCTTGTAATCATCATCAATTCAATGAAAAGAATTTTTCCCGCCTGTTTCATTTTTTGAATTTGTTCATCTTCTTCATGTTTAATTTTCCAGTTTCGGTTTCATTTTCAACATGGTATCAGAGATGAGCTTTCAGCTGTACTCTTCTTGATCGATTACGGTGTGGAATCGTGATCTTGATTTGTAGTGTGGAACTACATTTTCTTTTTCGTCGCTTTTTCTTTCTTGGTCTTTTTTCTTCATTTCTTGGCAATGGCTGAAGAAGGAGATATTGCGGCAGTCAATCCTTATCATATTCATCCTGGTGAGAATCCATCAGCTGTGATTGTTCAACCTGTATTGAAAGGAGCTGAGAATTATCATTGTTGGAAAAGAGCTATATCCATGGTGCTCTCAATGAAAGGCAAGCTGAAATTCATTGATGGTTCCTTGCCCAAACCGCCTGAAACACATAGGCATTATGAAATCTGGTGTCAATGCAACGATATGGTTTCGAATTGGCTTGTCAATTCTGTAGATGTTTCGATTCAGCAGAGCATTTTCTGGTTAGAAACGCAAGAGAGATTTGGGTTGATCTTGATCACAGATTTGGAGTTGGTAATGCCTATCGTCTGTCAAACCTTCAAGAAGAAATATATGCAACAAAACAAGGGGCATTATCAGTAGTACAATACTTCACAAGATTAAAGAGTTTGTGGGATCAATTGGTAGTCTTGAGACCTGCTCCACCCTGCACTTGTACGGCCAAACCAATTTACAAGGAACAAGATGAAACTGACAAGATCATTAGGTTCTTGAAAGGGCTAAATGATTCATACAAAGAATGTGAAATCACAAGTTTTGATGGCTAAACCTATTCCGGACCTCTCCACAAGTGTTCAATATGGCCTTGCAACATGAAAGCCAAATCGCTTATGCGGATCTAGGAACGATAAGACGGTTTTAATCGCACAAACAAATTTGGTTTCAAGCAAGATGGTCAAATTTCTCAGACTGGTGTTTCATATGGAAGAGGTGGAGGAAGAGGTAGTGGAAGAGGTTACATTGCACATAGCAAAAGGCCACAATGTACGTATTGTGGAAGAGAAGGCCATACTATTGACAAGTGTTACAAGAAGTATGGTTATCCTATTGGTTCAAAAGGCAGGGGAAGAGGTCAGATACAAGCTAATCATATTAGTATGGATCAAGGTTTCTTACCTAATATGGAAGATACAAGTGTAGATACTTATCAGGATGCAATCTCACATAACTCAGAAACAGGAGTTTCTGCTTCCAGTTCAAACACAATGTCTAGGTCTCAATATGATACAATCATGAATATGCTAAAAGGTGTAAAGTTGACTGATGACCCTGGACAAGTTGTGGCTCTTACTGCTAGTACACAGGCTGTGGCAGATCCATCAGGTACTATCTATGAATGGATAGTAGATTCAGGTGCCACTGATCATGTTATATATTCATTCTCATTATTGTTATCTCCTAAACCTGTTTTTGGAGTCAGTGTCACTTTACCAAATGGATCATGTGCACCAGTAACACACATAGGACAAGTTAGAATTAATAAAAGTCTGATATTAGATAATGTCCTTTGTGTACCACAGTTCACATATAATCTGATGTCTGTTGGTAAACTAACCAGTAATAAGAGGTATTCTCTGTGTTTTGGAGCTAATGGTTGTACCTTGCAGGACAATATATTGAAGAGAATGATTGGTTCAGCTGATTTGGTCAAGGGCTTATACATATTGAAGGCTCATCCTAATGATATGTTTTTGGATCATCAAGTTTCTTGTCAATCTGTCATGTTACCAGAATCCTTGTTATGGCACTATAGGCTTGGACATCCTTCTAAACAAAGAATGAGTATTATACACAAGTCTAATAGTGATATTAAAGCATGTATAGATACTGATTGTCCTGTATGTCCCTTAGCAAAGCAAAAGAAACTTAGTTTTTCATCCAGTGAATCTGTTACTGAACATGTTTTTGATCTTTTACATGTAGATATATGGGGTCCAAACAGATTTTGTACTTTTAATGGAGAATATTATCTTTTAACTGTTGTTGATGATCATTCCAGATTCCTTTGGGTACATTTGATGAAAAACAAGTCTGAAACTAGAGCTTTATTGCAAAAATTCTGTAATGTTGTTTCTACACGCTTTAGTAAACAGTAAAGAAAATCAGATCTGATAATGGTCAAGAGTTCAAGATGGACACCTATTATGCACAAAAAGGCATAGTACATGAAACATCTTGCACTCATACACCACAACAAAATGGTGTGGTAGAAAGAAAGCATCAACATTTGTTAAATGTGGCCAGGGCACTCAGGTTTCAGGCTGGTTTTCCTATGTCATATTGGGGACTATGTATTAAACATGCTACAATGCTTATTAATGTCACCCCTACTCCATTATTAAAAAATCAAACACCTTATTCTGTTTTGTATGGTAAACAACCCGTTTATAATGATTTGAAGGTATTTGGTTGTTTGGCATATGCAAGTACAATTGCTCAAGGAAGAAGCAAGTTTGATAGTAGAACCAGAAAGTGTGTCTATATAGGGAACCCTCCACACACAAAGGGTTTCAACTTACTAGATCTTCAAACCAGGGAGTTTCTTATTTCAAGAGATGTAGTTTTTCATGAGAATTCTTTTCCCTTCTTATCTAATACACTGCCAAGTAATACCGAGTCCGTATTACTGTGCCAAATCTTCAAAATATTGATTCTGATGTTTTTAATCATAATGATGTGCAAGCAGGCATAGAATTTAATGATCAGAATGGTGAGGATCTAGATAGTGAAAGCTCACTACAAACAGGAGATGCAGGGGATGCTGATTATGATGCTTCACAGATCATACAACCAAATTTAAGGAGGTCAATAAGAGAAAGAAAGCTGCCTGCACATTTGAAGGACTATCATACTGTGATAGGGACAACTACTAAAACTCCTCATACACTTGACAAGGTATTAACCTTTGATAACTTGTCAAAACCCTATAGGGTTTTTTCCTGCAACTTGGATGCTGAACAAGAGCCTACAAGTTATATAGAAGCTGCCAAGGATGCAAACTGGCAGAAGGCTATGCAAGAGGAGTTATTGGCATTACATAAGACAAAAACTTGGAAGCTAGTTGATTTACCCCCGTGCAAGAAGCCAATAGGCCGCAAATGGGTATATAAGATAAAGAGAAAAGCAGATGGAAGCATTGATAGATACAAAGCCAGATTAGTGGCAAAAGGATATACACAGACTGAAGGCATAGATTTTTTAGACACTTTTTCTCCTGTTGCAAAGCTGTCTACTATCAGACTTTTCCTCAGTTTAGCATCTTTGAATAAATGGCATTTACATCAATTAGATGTAAACACAGCCTTCTTACATGGAGACTTAGATGAAGAGGTCTATATGAGGCCACCATCAGGTCTTCAACTCACAAATAAAGGTCAAGTATGCAGATTAATTAAATCCTTATATGGATTGAGGCAAGCAAGTAGGCAATGGAATGCTAAGTTGACTGATGCCCTAATCACAGCAGGATATATTCAATCCAAGCATGACACTTGTCTTTTCACAAAAGGCCAAGGATGTAACTTTATAGCTTTCCTAGTATATGTGGATGATATAGTAGTGGCTAGTCCTGATTTACAGCAAATTCAGAGGCTTAAAGACTTATTACATGAGGCATTCACCATCAAGGATTTGGGACAGCTAAGGTATTTTCTAGGTTATGAGATTGCCAGATCAGAGTCTGGAATATTAATGAATCAGAGGAAGTATTGTCTTGATTTACTCAAGGAATTTGGATACCTAGGAGCCAAACCTTCCAGCACACCTATGGATTCCAAGATCAAACTAGAGGCAGCAGATTCACCACAACTTAAAGATAATACTCACTACAGAAGTCTAGTTGGTAAACTCCTTTATCTTAGCAACACTAGACCTGACATTGCCTTTTCAGTACAGCAATTGAGTCAATTCTTGGATAAACCTACAGAGAATCATCTAGCTACTGCTCATAGATTGTTAAGATATCTTAAGCAAAGACTGGACAAGGTCTTTTCTTTCCTCCAAGGTGGTGATCTTATATTAAGAGCTTATAGTGACTCGACCGGGCCGGGCCGTACTCAAACCGAGAAGATCCATCGGTGGTTACACTTGTTTTTCTTGGTGAATCTTTGATATCATGGAAAAGCAAGAAACAAACAACAATCGGTAGGAGTAGTTCGTAAGCCGAATATAGATCAATGACCCTAACAAAGATGTGAAATACAAGGTGGTTACTATACTTGTCATGTCGATTTCAACATACAAAGATTCTCAACCAAGATACCTTTGTTTTGTGACAATCAAAGTGCAACATATATTGTAGAGAACCCTGTTTTTCATGAAAGAACTAAGCACATTGAGATTGATTGTCACTATGTGAGAGAAAAGTATCAACAGAAAATTCTGATTCCTATGCCTGTCAGAACTGAAGACAACCTGGCTGACATTCTAACTAAACCAGTTGAAAAGGCAGTTCTTACAAGACTGATGCCTAAATTTCCAACTAAAGACATCTACAATCCATCATCAGGTTGATAAACTACCTACACAAATGGAATGAAGATGTTAGACTGATGTCAAGCTGAAATTATCCTAATTACAGCTTGAGGGGGGATGTTGAAGATAAAATGGAATGAAGATGTTAGACTGATGTTAGAATAATGCAGGAGTTCTCTCTCGGACATTTCATCGAACACATGTGGTGAAAAGCGGTTAAGTTTGTTAGGAATTAGTTGGGCATTTGTAACTAACTTGTATGTTAATTAGATACTTAGGAAGTCTATATAAAGGCTCAATTGCATTCTGGATACTTCACTTCTTGTAATCATCATCAATTCAATGAAAAGAATTTTTCCCGCCTGTTTCATTTTTTGAATTTGTTCATCTTCTTCATGTTTAATTTTCCAGTTTCGGTTTCATTTTCAACATATCATTCTGTTAGATTTGTAGTACTATTATTAAATGTTGTAATATGCTGCTACTATCAACTAATTCTGGATTGATGAATCTATCATTATGATCAAAATTTCTTTCTCTTAGTTTTCTTACTTGGTATTGGAGCAAAGATCCGATGGCCACCAAAGACAACACCACCGCTGCAACAGCCGCCGTCAATGAAAGCTCAGAAGCTCCGGCTAATGGCGTGACAACAGCCATCGGAGTAACAACAGCTCCGGTGAGCTCCTCCACTCGAATTTCAGTTCCGGATTGGATCCATTCCTTATCTCGGAGTCTCCTTACCATCACCAACCACCCAAATTAGTCTGACGCCACCTCCACTTTCCACCATGGGGTCTTCACCACCGTTTGCTCTATACCGGTCAGATCCATACCCTACTCTCTTTAGATCACCGGGGTACAACCTGGTCTCTTCTCCAAGTACTGTTCCCTTCCAAGGTCATCTGAATCAGAATTGTACCGTCGAGTTCACCAGAGATAACTATTTACTCTGGAAATCAACAGTGTATCCGGTGATACGGGGACACAAGCTGGAAGGGTATCTTCTATGTACTCATCCTTGTCCATCAGTTGTAATGCTGGGTATGCAGACACCAGACGAATGGGACACCATTGATCAACTCCTTATGGGTTGGTTGTTGGCATCGATGACAGAGCAGACTTTGACCGAGGTCATTGGTTGTCAAACTTCACATGATGTTTGGATTACACTTGAAGGGCTATTCAACAGCCAATCTGGAGCTCGTATGCTTGAACTGAAGAAATGCTTAACTAAAGCTGAGAAGGGAACCAAATCAATGGCAGACTACCTGGCCTTGATGAAATTCTATGGAGACAACCTTGCAGCTGCAAGGTATCCCATTTCGAAATCGGAGTTGATTCTTGCTGTTCTGGGAGGTTTGGACCGTGACTATGAAGCAACCATAGTCAATATTACTGTAAGAGTAGGGTCACTTAATTGGCAGGAGGTCCAGTAACAGCTTCTTATTCATGAAAAGTTGGTTGCCCGTTTCAATCCCAACTCTACTGTGACTGGCACACCTAGTGCAAATCTGATTCAGTCTCAATCTGGTGGTAGAGGTGGAGGTCACAACCCCAATAAATCCTTTAGGGGCAGAGGTGGAGGCTCTAGAGGTGGTAGAAGTGGCAAAGGTCGTAGTGGCAGGTTTGAAAATGGTAACAGCTCTAACCACAACAATAGTGAAAGCAATATGGCTTGCCAAATAAAATTGGTCATACTTCCACTCAGTGCTTGCATAGGTTTGAGACTGACTTCAACAATGATCCAGCACCTACAAATCCCAAGAAGATATCTGCGTTTGTGGCTAGTCCTCAAAGTGTTGTTGATAATTCCTAGTACTTAGACAGTGGGGCCACAAACCATGTCACTTCAGACCTCAATAATCTGCACATGAATTCTGGTTACACATGTACTGATACACTGGCTGTTGGAAATGGTAAATCTCTTCGCATTAAACATGTAGGAACTAGTACCATTCATAATCACTCTAAGCCTATAGTCCTTCATACTTTGCTTCATGTCCCAGAAATAACCAAAAACCTAATCAGTGTCTCAAAAACTATTTATGATAATCCTGTCTATATAGAGTTTGCTAATTCTGGTTCTATTGTGAAGGACAAGAATACATGCCAGCCTCTTCTTCAGGACATCTCAAGGATGGGTTGTACAAGATGGATCCTCTCACCACTAAGACCTCCCTTCAATCCAAAGATCAAAGCTCCACCTGTGCTTTTTATCTTAGTCACTCCAAGTCCTTGTCCTTGTCTGTTTGTATTAAATCTGCTGAGACTACTGTGTTCCTAAGTCTAGTGTTGAGATATGGCATAGGAGAATGGGCCATTGCTTTAAAAATGTATTGAGTCTTGTACTAGATCAATGTAATGTGCCTATTTAATGTTAATCTGAGTTTCTGTGATGCTTGTCAGTTGCGCAAATCTCACTTGTTACCTCATCATGCTTCAACTTCTAATTATGTACTTCCTTTTGATATAGTATTTACTGATGTCTGGGGTCCTGCCCCTGTTAAATATGTTGATGGTTACTCCTACTATGTTCATTTATTGATGATACAACTAGATATACTTGGGTTTTTCCCCTCAATTACAAATCTGAAGTTTTTGACACCCTTAAACAGTTCCAAAAACCGGTCTATACTCAGTGTAACAAAAAAAATCAAGTGTGTCCAATCAGATTGGGGGGAGAATATTGAAAACTTGAACCCTATCTTAAGAATGAAGGTATTGCCTTTAGACGTCCTTGTCCCCATGATCATGCCCAAAATGGAAGGGCGGAAATAAAGCATAGACATATCATAAAAGTAGGTTTGACTCAACTGGCACAAGCATCTATGCCTTTGAAATATTGGTGGGATGGTTTCCAAACTGCAGTTCAAGTTATCAATGTCTTGCCCACGCATGTGTTAGGATCACAGTCCCCTCATAAGAAACTGTTTCAAACCAAACCTAGTTACTCTCACTTTAGAGTCTTTGGTTGTGCTGTCTTCCCTAATTTGAGGCCTTTCAACAAACTGAATTCCAGTTTCACAGTAAGAAGTGTGTGAACCTTGGTTTAACTATGAACCACAAAGGCTATAGGTGTCTTGATGACTCTGGTAGAATATATATCACAGTGAATGTGGCTTTTAATGAACATGAATTCCCTTTTAGGAATGGCTTCTTGTAGGGACCTCATAAGTCTGTCCTAGCTGATCACTTTAATCCTGTGAATCCCATTTTCCCTTTTGATCTTTGGTACCACCCTTCAGAAAAACCAGACAATGTCAACCCTAAAGACACATATGTGACCTGTAGATCATCCTCTTCTGCCCAAACTCCTAAAACTCCATCTTCTGATGTGCCATTCATGACCTTATCATCTCTAAACCATTCCTAATATGCTCCTAACCAATCACCATCTGATCACACTGATGTTTCTACTTCTTAGCAGATACACTCCTCAAACCAAAATGAGTCACCAGATCCTCCTACACCAGACACCTAAATCATGTCTCATCTACTGCTCTTGTTGCTCACCCTATGCAGACCTGATCCAAGAGTGGGATATTTAAACCAAAAACCTACTCTGCATGTCTAAAGTCTAGAGCTCTGCAACTTCCTTCTGAACCTACCAGTGTAGAAGATGCATTGTGTTCATCAGAATGGAAAAGTGTGGATGAGTATCAATCCTTTGCTAGAAACAAAACCTCGGAACTTGTTCCCCCAACCAAACATCACAGTGTATTTGGGAATAGGTGGGTGTTCAAGTTGAAGCTGAATCCAGATGGAAGTGTATTAAAATACAAGGCTAGATTGGTGGCAAAGGGGTTTAATAAAAACTATGGGGCTGACTTCACTGAAACTTTCAGCCCAGTTGCCAAATCCTGCACTATTATAGTGGTTTTTGCTGTTGTTGTGTCCATGAATTGGCCAATCCACCAAAGACATCAACAATGCCTTTTTGAATGGCCCTCTCAAGGAACCTGTGTACATGACACAACCTGAAGGCTTCATTGATGCTGAAAAACCACACTACATGTGCAAGATGGACAAGGCTCTCTATGGCCTCAAACAAGCACATGGGGCTTGGTTTGAGGCCTTCACCACTCAGATGAAGCTATGTGGTTTTAGACATGCAGTTTCTGATAATTCCTTGTTTGTCTACACTTATCCAAGTTTGTTTTGTATGCCTTAGTATATGTAGATGGAATGCTTGTTACAGGTAATTCAAGTGACCTGATTCACAGATTCAAACAGCAACTAAATGGAAAGTTTGCATTGAAAGATTTGGGACAAGTGTCATACTTTCTTGGTATGCAAGCTTATATAGACTATTCTAGTCTTTACTTGTATCATACACACTATGCTATGCAGCTACTACAAAGGCTTAAGTTGGATTCTCTTAAAGGGTGCCCCACACCTAAGGTTGCAGGAAAAGTGTTGAAACCCAAGCAAGGGACTCCCTTGACGGATCCTAGAGAATACAGGAGTGCAATTGGAGGGTTGCGGTATCTAACCCTCACCAGACCAAATATTACATATGCTGTGAATTGCCTTAGTCAATATATGCAGGAACCTTACACAGATCACTGGTTTGCCTTAAAAAGGTTGCTGAGACATGTCAGTGAGATACTGGATTACTCTCTCCATTTCAAGCCCTCTTTTGATCTAAAGATTATTGGATTCACAGATGTTGATTGGGCAGTTGATACCTTGGACAGAAAGTCTGTAGGAGGATACTGTGTCTTTATTGGGGATTCCTTGGTTTCATGGAGCTCAAAGAAGCAGACCGTGGTTTCCGGATCAAGCACAGAGTCTGAATATAGAGCTCTGGCTGATCTTTCTACTGAAATTCAATGGATTAGATAGTTGATGGGTGAGTTGAGATTGCAGGTGCTTGGGGTTCCCATCATTTGGGGTGACAATACTGGACCAAACTCCCTAGCTCACAATCTAGTATATCATGCCAGAACCAAACATATAGAGGTGGACATTCATTTTTTGGGAATCAAGTGCTGTCTAAAAAACTACAGGTGTTATATGTGCCTTCAACAGATCAGATAGCTGACTACTTTACAAAGGCTTTGTCTCATTCCACATTTGCAGGTTTCAGGAGCAAATTCAATGTTAAGACTTCACCATTTCGTTTGAGGGGCGCTGTTAAGAAATAGAGTACATGTGTCATCTTCTAGTGTTTACACATATGTAACACTTGGTGCTATGTAATGTGGACAAGTGTCCTAGCATAATATTCCCTATCATTCTGTTAGATTTGTAGTATACTATTAAATGCTGCTACTGTGAACTAATTCTACATTGATGAATCTATCATTATGATCTTAGTTTTCTTACTTTTCTGAATCGACCAACTACAAAACCAACTTCAAAGAGGCCAAAAAAAGAAGAAGGGGGGGGGGGGGGGGGGGGGGGGGGGTTGGGGGTGTTTACAAATATTTGTATTAACTTGAGTTATGTACTATATATATTCCTTTTGCCTTTCCAATTAACAAACAATGGAAAATATCCAGTCAAAAAGAGGGTAAAACTCATGATTTATTGGCTGAATATTTGATACAAACATGGAGCAAACTGATAGAGAGAAAGAAAAAAAAAAAAAAAGCATAAAAACATTCTCTGCATGAAACATCACAGGATTCAACTGCATGCTTTAGACATATATATTCTGCTGCATATATCAAGGTTTTCAGGTAGTACAAGACATCTCTCCTTTATGTTGCTCTTTTTCCCTTTCTGTCATTTCATATTACAGACAAATTAGACAATACAAAATACTATTGTTTATGGTATTATATTATTATTCCATTTGTTACTCAAAGTAAAATATATAAATAATAACAAAGTTGTAAAGAAAAACAAAAGTGGTAAATATAAAATGAAAAGGGTAAAGAATAATAGTATTTCTTGAGCATGGTGCATTGAGTATTTTCTTTTGTCTTTTGCTTTGCTAATCAATTAAGATTGGAGAATTGGATACTCTTGCCATTTTTTCTTTTTTTCTTTTTTTCTTTTTTTGGCTACCAAACATTTCATTTTCACTTATTTATTTATGTACTATAGTTAGTAGCCAACTAGGTTTGTTGGAGATGGTAATTTCTCTTATTCAATTTGAATTGAATAAAGAAGTTTTGTTTATATTAAATAAATTAGTCTTTTGGTCTCATTTTTCTTTATTCCAAAATCAAATTATTACAAACTAACCAGCAAATTAATTGTACTTTAAAAAAAATTGTACTTTATTGAATAATCGTCCAAATATTTTATACTTAAATGATTATGCTGAGATAATCTTATCTAGAAAATGGGCTACAAGCGAAACGTGCTTAAGCGCACAATCTAAGCTATGGGTGAGTGCGTAATTATCAAATGTACTAGAAATCATTAAGAAATATTAAGTGGGAAATCATTAAGAAATATTAAGTGGGATTAGATCTCCAAAGATTTAAATACACGATTAACAAGCTTTTTGATTTTTTATATCATCAAGGGTTAGATTTTTCATTTCTAACAAAACTAAGGTAGAAGAAAAGAAAATAAAAACTTGTTGGACTCGCATGCATTTTCCCTTTTTCCTAGTATTTCCTCTAGATGTAATGTCAAGTCATTTTCAACTCTTTCTTTGTACTTCCATTTTCCTTTTCTGCCTCAAACAAAAAGAGGAGACTATTCTTGACTTTAAAACAAATAACGTGGAGTCCCAAAATTAAATTTAAAAAAAAAAAAAAAAAAAAAAAAGTTATTTAAACCCATATAATGTGCATAAAAATGATTCAATGGGGGTGATTATTTCTTTCTGGGTTTTTTGTTTTTTATTATGCAAAATGTATTGTTCGGATCATTTTTTTCATATTATTTTATGCATATTTTCGATGCCTTTATCATCTTCCAAATTAAATAACATCTTCTGCATAAAATAGTCAAGTAGATCCATAAAAAAATATATATGTTGAGATTAAAGAAGGATAGATGGTTGTTTTGTTCATTGGAGCATTTTATCAAACACCTTTGCAAAGAGTTGGCAAGTTAGTTGTAACAAAAAATTATACTAATCCACCTAGTATAAATTGCAATTAGAAGTGTAGAAATGTAATTAGAAGTTCCAATTTAGTTTTCCAAGTGATGAATTCTGTAATTGATCTTTCCTCCGATTTCCCGCCTTTTTGTTAATTTGATCTTCATCTTCTTCATTGAGAAGATTCTTCCATGTTTTCAGTTCTTGGTGTTTTCCAGATCGATCTCAACTCGATTGTTGGAAATTTAACATGGTATCAGAGCGCTAATCACTTCCAGCTTTAGTTCAGGATTCTCGGTTTCGTTCTACTTCTTCTTGCTGATTTCTTCAAAGTCTTGGCAATGGCGGCTGTCAATCATGTTCCTACAACTTCAGGCAGTCATAATGACAATCCTAGCTTGGTTCTTGTGCAACATTTACTCAAAGGGGTTGACAACTATAATCATTGGAAAAGAGCAATGACAAAAGCGTTATCGTGTAGAGGAAAACTCTGCTATGTGGATGGTTCGTCTACTGAACCAGGGTCACGGATCCTGGTTATTCTAATTGGATGCAGATGAATGATCGTGTACTATCTTGGTTGATTAACTCCATGATCCCATGCTGAGAGTGTAATGTACTTCGACATTTCGAGGGAAATTTGGTTGGATCTACAAGATAGATTTGGCAGAGGCAATGCCTACCGGCTGTCAAATCTGGAGGAATAAATTGAAAAGGTTAAGCAAGGTAATCTTTCATCCACCGATTATTACACAAAGCTGAATTCATTATGGGATCAGTATCTTATTTTAAGGCCCATCCCACCCTGCACATGCCCAACCTTGCATATCCTGAAAGAGTACTATGATAATGCATATACTACAAGATTTCTTAAAGGCTTGAATGGAAATTTCAGTAATGTGAAATCTCAGGTCTTAATGACTGTGCCTTTACCAAATGTGAAGACAACATTTGTTATGGCCTTGAATCACGAGCAACAAATGAACTATACAGATTCAAATACAGATTCAGTGGTTCTTGCTTCTCAAATGAATCAGAATGTTCAAGGAAATGGCTATTCCAATGTTGTGACACAACCAAGATATCCACCTCAGAATCAAAATCAGAATTATAATCAAGGAAAGGGGTCAAGGCAGATGTAACGACAGAGGACAATCCAGTGGAAAAAGGCCTCAATGCACATTTTGTGGAAAAGAAGGGCATACTTTTGATAAATGTTACAAGAAATTTTGGTTTTCCACCAAATTTGAAAGGTTATGGTAGAGGTGCAGGTGGTCATATGGCCAATAATGTCAATCTTGATGATGCAGCAGATTTTGCAGAAGACAATTCTTCTTACAGTGACAAGCAATCCATTGATTCAGCACCTATCACTAAGTCACAATATGATCACCTTTTGTCCCTCGTCCAAGGGCTTCATCTATCTAACAATCAATGTAATGCTGTTGTGATGGCAGCTGGAGCTACTAGTCAAGGTCAAGGTATTTCTGGTAGTTTAAAACACTGGATTCTTGATTCTGGAGCCACAAATAATATCACTTTTTCCACATCACATATGTTTGAACACTATCATGTCACTGACCTTAATGTTAAACTACCAAATGGCATATCAGTGTCAGTCACACATATTGGCAAAATCAAGCTAAATGATTTGATAATGTTGTTTGCATACCTAGTTTTAGGTTTAACCTAATATCTGTGAGGAGACTCATACATGACAGCATGTTATCTGTTTCTTTTGATACTAATGGATGTGTTTTGCAGGACCCCAAACTTTGAGGAAGATTGGTACAGCTGTTTGCAGAATGGACTTTACATTTTAACAGCTATTCCTCAGCAATTTCCTTCAACTATCAATAATGTTTGCCAGTCTTGTAATAGTTCAAATTCTTTGTTATAGCATGCTAGACTAGGGCATCCTTCACTAAATAGAATGAAAGCTTTTAGAACTATAGATGCTACCATAACAGTTCCAAAGCATCTTTGTACTGTCTGCCCCTTAGCCAAACAAAGAAAGTCTATCCTGTCAGTACTTCTACTTCTACTTCATGTTTTGACCTAATTCATATAGACATTTGGGGCCCTAATAGGGTACCTTCTATGAATGGTGAATACTTCTTTCTTTCTATTGTTGATGATTATAGTAGATTCACTTGGTTGTTTCTTATGAAAGCAAAATCAGAAGCTGGTTCGTTATTGCAACAATTTTGTGTTTTTGTGCAAACTCGGCATGATAGATGTGTTAAACCAATTAGATCAGATCAAGGTGGTGAATTTAACATGAAAGCTTTCTACATACTAAAAGGTATAGTGAATCAGAAAGCTTGTGTTAGAACACCCAACAGAATGGTTGGATTGAGAGGAAGCATCAACACATATTGAATGTGGCTAGGGCTTTGAGATTTCAATCAAATGTACCATTAGATTACTGGGGACACTGTGTCAAACATGCTGTTTATTTGTTCAACATCTCTCCTTCCCCATTACTTGATAATAAGACACCTCATCATTTATTATATAGTAAAGAACTTGTATATGACAATCTGAAATTGTTTGGCTGTTTATGTTTTGTATCAACTCGAGTACAGGGTGTTGAAATAGTGTCCTAAACCCAATCGGGTTGGACCGGATCCGACCGGGTCGGATCATTTCTACATATTTCTTTATTTTTATACATATATTAAATGGCTTTTATAGTATGAACAGACTAGCACGTATTAGATGTCTTCTGTCTTTAAGGGCAGGGATAGATCTCGTCTATCGAAGTGTAGAGACACTTGGACTGTACGTGGACGTGTATTAGAGAATGCGTACGTTAGACTGACCCACTTACACGGATAAGTGTCACACTATGTGGCGGTTGTGTAATTATCCTTAAGACCGGAGTCTTCATGGCATCACGGTGTGGATTGTCATGCTTTGACACTATTGAGGTTTCCCCTAGCCACGGGGCGATCATGCGGTAGTGATTGGGTATGATACTGAAGCATGCGGAGTATACATGATTGGTCGTCCGGGAATCGCGTATCCTATGATTGGGATCGAATATCCGAAATGGCCTTCTTATAAGGAATGTCTTACTCTCGTGAATCTTTGCAAAGTGGGAGTAAACGAGTTACTTCGAGAAAGCTTGATATCTAGATTATAAGATACGGTCGTTGATGTTTTGACACTCGACTAACGACCGTATGGATATTATTACAGCGATAGGATTGTAAGTTACACGGTAACTGTTTCACATGAAAGGTAGTAGTCATTGCATTTGACTCTTCCGATGATTGGGGGTCACGGTGTGTTGCTAGACGCTATCCCGTGATCGTTAGGCATGAAGGGCATTTTCGTAATTTGCACTTTGTGTCTACGGCCAACATATTCGGAAGCCTATCGGGTCACACACATATGAACATCTAGCCGGATTAAAATGTGGTTATAGTTGATAACCAAATAAGGAAAGTTTATCTCGAGACTATAAAGGTTATAGTGGTAAATTAATATGGTGGTATTTATTTATTATGAATAAATTAAATACAAGATATTAATAGTATTATATTAATTAAAGAATATTCCGGAAGCCAATTTGTTGGTCAAAGGGGCGCCACATTTAATGTGTATAAGATACACTTGGATTGTGCAATTTAATTAATGGTATTACCAAATATTAATATAAGATATTAATATATATATATCCAATATATATGGCGCCTAGATTTGGGTGTGTAATTGACACACGTAAATGCCATTTGATCAAATTGACATATTTGAATATTTGGATATTAATAGATTTATATGTGATATATACACATGTGTAAATTGATTTATGGTAATATAATAAAGATAGTCAATATAAGATATTGACAATATCTTGGAAATATTCAATATGAGATATTGACAATATCCTAGATTTATTTGATATAAGATATTATAATAAATGAGATAAATCAATCTATTATATTTTCCTTATTTTATTGGGAAAATGTTTTCTTCTCCTCCACACTCTAGTTGGGGCGCCATATACACTATAAATATAGTGTGGGTGTCAAGCTCTTTTATACATCACAATTGCAAGAGCTCATAGTTCTTGTGTAAAATAGAGAGCATCTTTTGGAGAGTTGGAGAGAGGGGAAAAAGGCCGGTCTAGCAACCGGAGTTTTCCAATAGCAATCCATGATGGGATTCCGGCGGGCTGTTCGTGTGGACTAGCGGTAGAGGCCGAACACTTGGGCGGCTCTATGCAGAACTACTCTCCTTAGGCGGTCAAAGCGTCGATCTTTTAGATCAACCAAGGTAACCACCGTCTACTACTTGTTTGTTTATTGCTTAAACGAAGTCGATCTTGGGTCGATAAGAAATAAATTTTTGAATTCCGCTGCGTTCCCGCGTAGATTTCCTAACACAGGGCATGGGTAAATTTGATCCTAGGAGCAATCCTTCTGTGTTCCTAGGATCTGAACCCCATATCAAAGGTTTTCAAGTCCTAAATCTCAAAACTGGATCTATTTTTGTTTCTAGAGATGTCATCTTTCATAAACAATCATTTCCCTTTACTGATATCACTAATGTCACTGATGACTATTTGTGTCTACCATTTCCATTGGCATATAGTGAACCTGCTGACATATCTACTGGTGCATTGGACAATCATGATCATATGGATAACAATTCAGAAAGTCAAAATACATCATAGGTGCCTGTTCAAAGAAGATCCACTAGACAATGATCCATTCCAACTTATTTGCAAGATTATGAATACCACAATCCTGCTAATAGAACATCTCCACATTCATTGTCAAATGTAGTGTCTTATGCCAACATCTCTCCCAACTATCAAGCCTTCATCATCAATATCAATTCAGAATCAGAACCCTCAAGTTATCAACCGGCAGCAAAGAACCCTAATTGGCAACATGCCATGCAACAAGAATTACATGCACCAGACAAAACCAATACTTGGACATTGGTTCAACCACCAAAAGAAATCAAACATATTGGCTGCAAGTGGGTTTACAGGATTAAAGGAAAGTTAGATGGCACCATTGAAAGATATAAAGCTAAATTAGTGGCCAAAGGGCACACTCAGACAGAAGGAATTGATTTCTTAGAAACCTTTTCACCAGTGGCAGCAGACTACAATCAGAATTTTTCTCGCTTTAGCAGCACAAAAGGGCTGGCATTTACATCAAATGGATGCTAACAATGCTTTTCTACATGGAGATTTGGATGAAGTGGTTTATATGAAACCCCCATAGGGTCTAACTACCAATGGACTAGTATGCAAACTCAACAGATCTCTCTATGGTTTAAGACATAGCAGATAGTGAAATGCAAAACTAACACAAAAACTTCTGGAATCCAGATACAAACAATCTCAAAATGATCATAGCCTATTTACAAAGGGCTCAGGTCATGATTTCATTTCATTATTAGTATATGTGGATGACATTGTGGTAGGAAGTCTAAATCTTTCAGAAATCAAGGCACTAAAGGACTTACTACACAATGCTTTTACAATCAAAGACCTAGGCACCCTCAAATACTTTCTAGGATTTGAAGTTGTTAGGACTCGAGCTGGCATTGTCATCAATCAGAGGAAGTATTGCTTGGACTTACTGAGAGAGTTTGGTTTCCTAGAATGCAAACCAGCTACTACACCCATGGATTCATCTCAAAATCTAACCACTGTTACAGCTCCACAATTATCTTCCAACAATGAATATAGAAGTCTAATTGGGAAGCTGTTGTATCTAGGAAATGTTAGTAATATCATCCGCAACGGAAGCGATTTAAGGATCTAGATCTATAAAATACACGTAATAAAATAACTAGATCTATATCTACAAGGGGGTTGTAGAACATACCTCTTGGATCTCAAAATCCAAGTTGAAGAACCACAATAAGAAGGATGAAAGATTGTGTGAAGAGCACCACGATCTTCCGTACGTGTGATCCAAGCAACTCCCGGTGGAAGGAAATTCTCGACTCGAACCCTTCCGATATGCTACCCGGAAAAACCTCCAAGATTTTTCCTCAACCCTCTTGGCCGAAATTTCTTCCTCCTCTCTAAGAGGTGGAACTCGAAAACATTGTGTGTATTAAGGCTTGGAAGAACTCTCTTTATATAGGAGAGTAAAACTTAGCCTCCAAGGATTTAATAATTAATACAAAATCAATTATAATAATCCTATTAAATAAAAGATAATCCCATAATATTCTAGAACAAATCTAGAATAATATTTATCTTTATTTCTTTTCATAAATATTTATCCAATAAATATTTTATGCACATGTCTTATTAAATCACAAGAAAACCAATTTCTTGTTCATTAAAATATGCATTGGCCGAAATTCATCATTGTGACCTAGTCACTATGAATTTTCGACTATGATACACAAATTGGGCCAAGATTATGAAAAATGTCTTTTCCACATATTTAATTATTTAGCCCAACTAATTTAATAGTCCACTAAACAATTAATTCACATATCTTTTTAATAAAGTCCAACAAGAACTAAATTAATATTATTAGGATTCGACGTCCGAGAATAGCTATGCTATATTAGGAGGCACGTCGGGGACCATGGACTAATAATCAGCGGCTCCGATAAATCAAATAAATAATTATCTTACGAACGAATAATTATATTCGATAAATCAATCACGGAATATGCCACCATAATCCCGTGATCGCACTCCTCCGATTATAAGATTATATTTATCTCCTCACGAGAATAATAATAAGCGTCCATTGATATAATCATTACATATGGATTAATCCTCCACAGACTGTTCATTCTAAATCGGGAAGTTACCGTTAACCCTTTTTAGAACCTCTTATCCTTATTTACCATTAACCCCCTAGTGATCAATTAATTCATACAACTCACTGGTAGCTAATCAGTGCAATATGAACTCGCGCGATCGATCAGTTTCTAGGATTAACAAATAAGGGAACTGTCTATCTACTTCCATAAATGGAAGGAATGGATTCCGTATCTGTGATAACACAGACTACTCACTCAATCCAGTACAATGCCAAGATGGGGTAATTCAGACCACAGACTCAGTGTAATCCTTAACCGTCAAGTCAAACCTCATACCGATTCAAGCGATTGATGTGATCACCTCGGGATTAAGATATATCCATAAATATGATCATCCATTGATTCGATAAGAATTCTCGATTACGGAATTATATCGTGAACTCTAATCAAATCGGTCCAGCCCTATATGATATATCTATCATATATAAATGCCCCATTAGGTTCTCTTAACCGAAAGTCCGGATAAGACAATCACACCTATTGTGTTATGGACGCATTAATAGCACGTTAAAGGAGAGACCCGATACTCTCGATTAACTTCACTACGGGCTAATTGTATTTTAAGTACATCTTCACTAACTCAATCCTCCCGTGTATATCCTATACACTGAGTTAAGTGATTACATAAACGATATACTTTAGGGTTTTCTGTAGTGTAAATACTATTGTCACATCGGTGAATATGAGAATAATAAATATGAATAATAATATCATTTCATTTATTAAATAAAACAATTACAAAAATTGTCTTTCGGGCATCACACCTAACAGGAAATACAAGACCTGATATCTCTTTTGCTACTCAACAGTTGAGTCAATCTTAGACAAACCTAATGAGGCACATATGCAAGCAGCACACAGGCTTCTTAGGTATTTAAAATCATCCCCTGGCAAGGGCATGTTCTTCCCCAGCACAGGATCAACAACACTTAAAGCTTTCAGTGACTCAGATTGGGTTGCTGACAAGACAAGAAGATCAGTCACAGGCTATTTGGCATACCTGGGTGGTGCCCTTATATCCTGGAAGTCAAAAAAAACAACCCACGGTCTCCAGAAGCTCCAATGAAGCTGAATATAGGGCCATGACAGTCACTGATTGTGAGATCCAATGGCTCATATACTTATTACAGCACTCCCAAATCCATTACACATACACACACACACACACACACACACACACACACACACACACACACACGCACACACACAGTTCCTTTGTACTGTGACAGCAATAGTGCACTGCACATTGTTGAAAATACAGTATTTCATGAAAAGACTAAACACATAGACATAGACAGTCATTTTGTCAGAGAAAAATACCTAGACAAAACACTCAAACCACTTCCAATCAACACTGAGCAACAGCCTGCTGACATCCTTACAAAACCTGTAAATAAGGCTACCTTGATCAGAATGTTACAAGCATTTCCTCTCAAAGACTTATATGAGATTAAAGAAGGATAGATAGTTGTTTTGCAAGCTGCTCATGTTCTTATTCATCCCATGCTCAGCTTGAGAGGGGGTGCTAAGATTAAAGAAGGATAGATGGTTGTTTTGTTCATTAGAGCATTTTATCAAACACCTTTGCAAGAAGTTGGCAAGTTAGTTGCAAGTTAGTAGTAACCGAAAATTGTACTAATCCACCAAGTATAAATAGCAATTAGAAGTGTAGAAATGTAATTAGAAGTTCCAATTTAGTTTTCCAACTGATGAATTCTGTAATTGATCTTTCCTCCGATTTGCAGCCTTTTTGTTAATTTGAAAGTTAGTTATCTTCATCTTCTTCATTGAGAAGATTCTTCAATATTTTCAGTTCCAGATCGATCTCTACTCGATTGTTGGAAATTTAACAATATAGACAAAAACATAAAATAAGACAATTCTTAAATCATGGCAATTATGATTGAATTGATCTACAAATGGGAACTCAAGTATCAAAACATAAGCTCATTTAGCTTTTTGATTTTGTTCCATAATTTAAGTCTATTTAGATAACCAATAAAACATTTATTATATTCTTCTTTTACCCATCATTTATTATTTACTCACCCACTCTTCACTACTTTATATTAATAACAGTCAAAGATTATTTTAGTCTTTTTAATCAAAATTAATGATACATAACCAATTTAATCAACTTTGTTAATTTGTGTGCAAAACTTTAAATGGACTTACCTTTTGGGACGGATGTAGTAAATGGTAATCAAGTTAAGAGATAAAGAAAAAAAAAAGGTTGTTGTGCTTTGATGATGCAGAAATCATCACGGTGGCGCGACGGTGGATGTTTTTAGTGGATATCTGGCTTATCTGTTGATGATTTTAGTGTATGTTAGCCGGAGGTTTGCGGTGGCGATAGGGGTTGAGGGAGAGAGTATTTCTGCAGAGCTTTTCCTTGTTTTTCTATTATAATGTATATGAATTAGGTTACACAAGACTTCCTTTTATAGGAAGAGAAATCTTAGGAGCCAAGTAATGGACAAATGCTGCGAAGCAGCTTAGTCACTAATCTTACTTAATAGTTAAGCAAACACTAAATATCTAACCACAAGTGGGTAAAGTATCTAGCAGCAAGTGGGTATAATATCTGGGCGGCAATCCTTCGGGATCCCTGGGGCCGCCAACACTGTTCTTTGCCTTTGCTCCCTGTTTCTTCTCAAGTCTTATGCGGCCCTTTAAGGGCCATCGATCCAAGGCCTCGATCCGGCCCTCTAGCTCTGGCGACGCTCTAGGAGGGGTTGATGGTAGCGGCCTTTACTAGATATCATTGGCGTCGCCGTTGCTGTGGTCGCGGACCTGCCTCAGGCGTGGTGAACCATAGGCTCTTTCCAGGACTAGACGGTGGCGACATTATTTATATCATCAATGGCCCCCTACTCCATGTCTTGATCATTTTTTATAAAAATGTCGAGCGGGGAGTAGCAAGTACCAGGACAATGTATTTGCGACCTCGTCGTCTGATGCGACTTGTTCACTAAGGGCCGTGCTTTCAAAGCATGCGGCCTTCGAAGCAACTCTGGGCCTGTTTTTGCGACCTCGTCGTCTGATGCGACTTGTTCACTAAGGGCCGTGCTTTCAAAGCATGCGGCCTTCGAAGCAACTCTGGGCCTGTTTTTGCGACCTTGTCGTCTGATGCGACTTGTTCACTAAGGGCCGTGCTTTCAAAGCATGAGGCCTTCGAAGCAACTCTGGGCCTGTTTTTGCGGCCTCGTCATCTGCGAAGCACTCCGTAAAGCCTCAATGGGGCAGTTAGTCAAATCGTGGTTGACGTCACCCCCTTGATAACTACAATTACGTGGGTAGTAACGCCCTTGGCAACTGCCCAAGCGTGCACGTGGGCATTGATTGGCCTCCATAATGATTGCGGTTTTCGAATTTCGGAATTTGAATCGACCGCGCAATCCCCAACCGTTGGATGGTTTAACTTCTAGCCCCACGATCTCCACTCGCTTGCCTATATAAGGCTAGCCTCCTCAACATTTCCTCACTTTTCACTCTTCTAATTTCCCACAATTTTTCTCCGAGTTCTCTCTTTTTTCTAGGATTAGCAAAAGCTTCCGGCGGAGTCTAATAGTAAGATTTGACGGTGGTGGAAGTGGGTTTCGAGGTTTTCCGGCAGGAGTTTGAAGATTTCGACGTGCTTTTTAGGCTGATCTTTCTATTTTTCCCAAAAAAAACAGGTAAATTTTTCTCCCCTATCCCTTTTTTTTTGTTCTCCGTTTGTTTTTCGAGTCCTTCCCTGGTATTTGATCCAATGTTTGGGCAATGCGCTTGGATGTAAGGTGTTTTTCTTGAGAAAAAGTGAGGTTTTCTGGGTTGGTGTTTTTTATTGTGATCCCTCCTGAGTGGAATCATCGTGCCCAGTATCCTTTACTTATTATGTTTGCTTTGGAGTCCGTATTTCCCTTTCTGGCAATTTGCTTTCCGTTTCTCTTGTAAAAACGGAGGGGAGGGCGTCGAGATGGGTGCGATTACCTTCCTGGTTTAATTTCCATTATCCCAGGTCTGAAAGCTCCACCTTTTCCTCTTGTTTTTGCAGGATGTCGGACGGAGAGCATTCTGTCAGAGGTGACTCAGGCGAGGAGCAGGAGTTTTACGATTATGCTCGTGAGGAAGAGGGTGATGACCCTCTAGTCTGAGAAGTCCGCCGGGGGCGACCCTGTTGAGGAGATAACCGGCGCTGAGGCCGCTATTCGAACAAGTAGCGATCCTTTTGACCTAGATTCTCTGTTTCCTGACCCCGTCCCTCGACGCAAGAAAAGCCGTAAGGAAATGGCACGAGCTCAAGGGACGAGCACCAGCGAGGCCGATGAGAGAGGGATGTCGGACGTCGAAGAGCAGGTTTCCGATCCGAGTCTTAGTGGCGCCGCTGATCATAACGATGCATATATTGAAGACGCCGCTCTTCACGAACTGATGGGGTCGAGTGAGGACGAAAATGCCCCCCTGCCTCGCCAAATTGTTTGGGAGCTCCCCAAGAATCCAAAAAAGAAGAAAGATCCCAAAATCACTGTTGGGGAGGCCGCTGCTAAAGCGAAAAAACCCGTGCCCAATAATCCCGAGGCGATGAGGGAGTTCGCTATCCTGGCGGAGTTTGAAAAGGCACTGGAGAAGAAGTGGGCGCAGCTTTGTGATAGCAGAGACCTTAACCAATTTATTCATCGTCGATTTAAAATTGACACGAGCGTGTATCGATTTTCCCTGCTTGATTATTCAAAGGAGGAGGATAAGTTTAAACCTGGGGATCGCCAGGATTACGTGTGTGCTCGCCGTTCAGATGACGCCCTGATTCTGCACTTTGATCATTTTTACGCGGGACTCCGACCTCCATTCGACCCTTTCTTTGTGAGGATTTGCGAATTGATGGGAGCTCTCCCTTCGGATTTTGCCATTGAGACCGTTATTCAAATCATGGCCTTCATTGTGATGTGTCGACTGATGAAGATAGAACCTTCGCTGACCTTGCTGGGCCATTTTCACTGGTTTTGTGGGACGAGCATTGCGGGGCAAATATCTTTAAGGTCCAAGACGCCCCGCCTACTATTCTTGCTACCGAATAAGATTCACAGATGGCAAAAGCGGATCCTCAAGGTGGAATCCAAGGTTGGCTGGCCATTTCCTAGGGCCGCGAAACGCACGGGGAAATCTACCCTCACGATCGATGAGCCTCCTATACCAGAACGGCGTTTTGTTAAAGGGCTCATGACCCTTATTCAATCTGATGGGATCGATGCCTCTTTAAGGAATATCGCTTGGGTTGATCTCCTGGATCTGGCCCTTCCATTTGCACGTATGGCGGTCCTCGCGGGTCCGGGTAAGGCGGGGCCAGTGGTTGCCATGGTTCCTGAGGAGAGCGATCCTGATTGGATAGGGGATTGTCATAGGGCAATGCTTTCCGTCTGAGTGTCATGTATGCGGAGGCGATCCGGAAAGAAGACCGCCCTGTAAACTTCCTTGCCTTTATTAGATCTTTAAAGAGCTCGAGGTGTTACTTTCATGCGTTATTTTTTCTTTCGAATCTGTTTTTAATGGATTTTTCTGCAGGTATGGACACTAATGAACGCCGAGCTCAAAGGAAGAGGCTTGCTGAGGAGGAGGCCAAGACTCGGCAAACGACCTTGAAACAGGTCCTTGGGAAAGTTCCCCGTACTGTGGACGCCACTATCATTGACGAGGCGTATGATCCTACGAAGGTCGCAGTGGCGCCCGCAGGTGCGAGCTCAAGTCAGACCACTACCCAAAAGAGGCCACAGGTTGATGATCCCACAAAGGAGAGCCGGGGCCAGAAACGACCGAGGGTCGAAAAGACAAAAACGGCTGGCGCTGGTAAAGCATCTGATCGCACGGATAAACGAGCTGCTGATAAGGGCTCTGCGCGGCCTGAGACTATTGTTGAGGAGGTCCCTGAGGGGGTGGAGCCATTGCCGGCTGGGACACTGCCCCGCGGCTACAAGGGGAAAGAGGCGGTGTGGCTGGACCCCAACTTTACTCAAAACCTTGACATGAACAAGGCGGGCCAGATAAGAGAGGCCATTGCTGATGTTATCCCCTTGGGTCGCCTGGCATGGGACTCACCGCACGGGGTTCAGCTGGAAATCGGGAGGGGGATCACATCTCGCGTCGTGATTCAAGAAGATGCCCCCGCTGCGCGATGAGGTCGCCGAACGAAAGACCTTTCGGGCCAATTTGGGATCGGCGCTTCAATGGTAAGCTTGTTAATCTTGTATTTTTCCCCTTCGTATTTTGCGCTTTCCTCGGACTTATCATTTCCTCTTTTTCGGCTTGGGACTCGTATAAACAAGGCGATTGAAGCCGCGGAGAAGCGCAAAGGCGAGCTTAAGAAAGTGACGGCGGCCCTTGGAGCCTCGGAAAAAGCCGGGATCGCTTCGAAAACAAAGGCTTGCGGGCGGTAGGCGAGGTTGAGCGGATGAAGAAACTCATGGCGGAGAGCGCTAAACTGATGCGGAGGCTGCGGGAGAATGTGCAAGCCACGAAGGATGAAGCCCGTAATTCCGCTGAAGGGCTAGTGGCCGCACGTGAGGAGGTCACAAATTTGAAGGAGAAACTTGCCGCTGCAGAGAAGGCCACAGAGATGGCGGGTCCAGCCGCTGTGGAAGCCTTCAAGCTTTCTGATGAGTTCGGTGACTTCCAGAAGGCTAGCTTCGATCAAGGTTTTAATCACCTCGCTCGTTGTCTTTGGGCTTATCATGGCCGGGAGAGCATTACCTTGGAGGAAATGCTCCGTTGAGTTAACATGTCCCAGCGATCTCCCGACTTGTTGGCCATTCACCCGGATATCCCTTATGCAGCAGATCACATCGTCGCCATCCAAACTAACCAGATAGAGCGCGGCGACCCAGTGTGAGATCCTCCTCCAGTCAATCCTGTTAACTTTGCGATCTTGAAGAATCCTCCGGCAAGAGATCAACCTGGTGATGAGTATATTGACACTCCCCCCGGCTCCGTTTAAATGCCTTGTGCTTTTGTTTTGAAACAATTTATGCTTCTGCGGCTCTGTAATAATAACTTTGGCTCTGCAACTTTTTCTACTATTTGGCGTCTTCATTTGATGGCTGCAATAACTTAGTTTATCTTTTTACTTTCTGTATTGACATTGTGGCCGTTTTGGCCCCTCGACACACTGGCCGTTTTGGCCCCTCTTGTTTATCTACTGTGCTTTGTTTCTCTGATTTATTTTCTGCTATCTTGTTTTGTATGTGTGCGGCCCCCTTTATTTTGGCGAGATTTGTTGAGCTCGCGAAAATAACTAAGGCTAAAGAACTGAAAATTGAGAAATTCCTGTTGTGCGTTAATATTTTCCCATCCCCCCTATTTTGTTCGAGGTGCGAGGAGACTGGAGCAAAATAGATCGTCGCCGCTATTCATTATAGCTCGTCTGTGCGGATTTGTTGCAAGCAATGGTGGTCTACATTTTGTAAAGATTGTTTTTCTGGGGCCCCCTAGTTTCGAGGTGGAGTGGACGCTTGCTGGAAACTTAGGAGCTAAGTTGATTTGACTGAACTAGCCTCTCGACTGTCGTGTTTGTCGGGAATCCAGGGATCTGGATTGATTTGACAGCTCACTGGCGGTGTATGTGTGTTCAAAACGGCCTAAAATCTCGGGCTAGTAACTGTGCCTAAATATAGCCTAGAATCGTAGGCAGCTAACCGACAGGTATTGAATGCGTCCCTTGAATTTCAAAATTCAGATAACCCGCGCTCTGCCTGGCCGTAGGATTTGATTGATCGTGGCCGTTCCTTTTGCTAACCTATGCTATAAAAAAAGGAGGCATGCTAAATTCATTTTTACTCTTTTTCTTGCGCAGATTCTTGTTGCGAGAACCATGTCTCTTCCATCTGAAGAGGGTAGAGTGCATGTTTTTAAAGCCCGTCCTATTCGTGATGTATCCCCTTTCTTCTTTACTGCCTCTGACATTGCTAAAGATCATTTCTGGCGTTATTTTGAGTGGGTTGAGCCTGCGAAGGAGAGGGGTTTAAATCGAGCAAGGTCGAGGGTGACGGTTCTCTTACGCGCGTACGTTTCTCTGGGTGGGCAGATTTTGTTGCACCACCTTCGTCAATACTTCCCAATCTTTCAATAGTGAGGGAGTTCTATTCCATCTTGTCTGAAGTTGCTTCGAAGGGACCGCCGTTGTATTACCCTTCGTGGCGTCGCGGTCATTTTTACTCCGGAATCCATCAATGGTGCCACAGGTATACCCGCTATCGACCCCTCATCCCATTATGAGCTCGCTTGGAACCTTGCCGATGAGTCAAGTAGACAATCTTGCTTGCGACGAGCCCTTCGCGAGATCTTTCCTGATTATGAGCGACCTCGTGTCCTGGGACCTGCGTCTGATCTTTCTCGCAGCAATCGTGAGTGGAAAAGGTTCATCAACTCGCGCGCCCTCTTGTCCACGGATAACGAGGCTGTTAGTGAAGCCGAAGCTTTGCTTTTGCACGCTATTCGCGATCATCGTGTTGATATTGATTGGGGGATCTTGATACACCGGGAAGCGGTTAATTTTGCGGTTTCTATGGACCGACATCGTCGCTTCCCTTTTGCTTCATTAATAACGAAGCTATGCAGCTTAGCGAGGGTGCCGAAGCATTCACTGGATCGTTATAGGTACACTCATTAGATAGAGTGTAACCCTTTTTTTTTTCTTTTTTCTTTTTTTTTTTTGTGTGATCGAAAGGCATGGTAGGCCGCAGATTTGCTGGAAACAATTGTACTTCTTAATAAATGAAGATGGCTCTTTTATTTTGATTTCCCTTTCCATATGCCCTGTTCGTACGCGGGCAGACATACGCTTTACATATAATATTTTTTCAGATTGTCCGCATGCCAGGGTCGGTTGTACTCGCGACCTTGGTTATCGCTTAGTACGTAAGTTCCTTTTTTGACTATCCGAGCGATCCCCTCTGGGCCTTCCCAGTTTTCCGATAGTTTTCCCTTCTTGGCCTCGTGGCCGGTGGCTTGTCTCCTTCGCAAAACAAAATCTCCCACGGCGAAGTGATGCCCGCGAATGTGCTTGTAATGGTGACGCTTGGCGGCTTGTTTGCAATTGAGCAGACGGCCATATGATTCAATTCGCCTTTCCTCAGCCAAATCAAGATCGAGCTTTCTCTTGAGCGGGTTATCGGCCTCGCTAAAATATGCGACCCTTAAACTTGGTAGGGCTATTTACACTGGTGCCATAGCTTCGGATCCATAGGTTAGAGCAAATGGAGTTTCCCCTGTAGTTGTTTTCCGCGACGTTCGGAGAGCCCATAAGGCCGCGGGGAGGTGGTCAGGCCATTTACCCGCCTTATCGCCCAAGCTCTTTTTTAGTACGTGGAGTACACCTTGTTTGCGTTTTCGACGACCATTTCCACGAGGGATAGCATACGATGATTGCCAATGCTTGACGTTATTTTCTTCGCGAGAATGTGTCGAATTCCTCTCTGAACTGAGGTCCATGGTCTGATACTATTACTCTGGGGACGCCAAATCTTGTCCATACTTGATCGAGTAGAAAATTGGTTATGTCTTTGGTGCTGATTTTTACCAGAGCTTTAGCCTCGATCCACTTGGTGAAATAATCAACAGCGACTACCACATATTCGCATCCGGAGCGACCCTTTTTTAATGGCCCAACGAGATCGATGGCCCACATGTCGAATGGCCATGCGGCGACGACGATGCTTTGCTCGACTGAGGGTAGCCTGGGGATGTCCGCAAATTTTTGACATACATCGCATGCCTTGGCGTCCTCGGCGATTTTAGGCCAGTAGTATCCGGCCAGTAAGATCTTTTGTGCGAGGGTGCGACTAGCCGGGTGACCGCCACACGACCCTTCATGCAGTTCGGTGAGAATTCCCTCAACCTCTTCAGGCCGCACACATCTCAGTAAAGGTTTAGAGAACGAACGCCGATATAAAACATCGCTTAAGATGGTGTATCTAGCAGCTCTACTTACCAGGGCTTTTGCTTCGTTTGGATCATCGGGGAGTCTTCCGGAATTGATATAATCCTTTATGATATCAATCCAACAAGGATTTGCGGATTGCAAGTCCATTACCTCGACCCTGTCGATGGCGGGGCCCGACAGGTATTCTACCAAGATCGATGGGTTGCTAATTTCGTCCTCGCTGGTTAGTTTAGATAAATAGTCAGCTCTATGATTGTCTTCTCGGGGGATGTTGGTGAACTTGCAGTATTTAAATCCGCTCTCGAGCTTCTTGACGAGATTTATATACCTCTGTAGAATCTCGCAGTGAATGCCAAACGATCCCGTCACTTGATTAACCACCAATTGTGAATCACAGAAAACTTGAACATTTTCGACCTTCATCGCTCTGGCGAGCTCAAGTCCTGCGATGACCGCCTCATACTCTGCCTGGTTATTTGATGCGGTGAAATTAAACCTTAAGGCCTTCTCAATTTCCTCTGAGGTTCCAGGCTCTAGTAAGATGATCCCCGCACCGCAACCTTTAAGATTCGCGGCGCCATCGACATAGAATTGCCAACAGTGACTTGGCCGTTCTAGCTCGTCCGCTGTGGTACTTTTGTCAAGGCTATTATTCGTGTCGAGGTGCTTTCGCATATTTTCGTTGAAACTTGTTTCGACGATAAAATCGGGCAATGCCTGTGCTTTGATAGCCTTTCGAGGTTCGTAGCGGATGTCGAATTCGGTGAGCTCGATGGCGCAACGTAACAAACGACCTGATAGGTCTGGCTTGTGGAGGACCTGTCGTGGCGATGCGTCTGACAATACAATAATTGAATGCAATGAGAAGTAAGCCCTTAATTTCCGGGCAGCTATGACAACGCAGTAGGCTAACTTTTCGATATTAAAATAACGAATTTCTACAGGGCTTAAAGCCTTAGAAACATAATAAACAGGCCTCTGCGAGGTACCCTCTTCTTTGACAAGTGCTGCGGCGATGGTCCTATCTGAGGCGGCTAGATACAATAGTAGCACATCTTCTACCGTGGGGCTAGTAAGTAATGGCGGACTTGAGAGGTAGGCCTTGAGTTCGTTGAAAGCCTGCGAGCACTCTTCTGTCCATGAAAAGGTTTTATTCCCCCTCAGGATTTTGAAGAAAGGTAGGCTCTTCTCAGCGGATTTTGAGATAAACCTTCCCAGGGCTATTACTCTTCCGTTCAGCCTTTGTACCTCCTTGATGCTTGTTGGCTCACTCATATTTATCAGCGCCTCGATTTTTTCGGGGTTGGCCTCAATCCCCCTTTGACTCACCATGAACCCCAGAAATTTTCCTGCTTGGACCCCAAAGGTACATTTGGCGGGGTTTAGCTTCATCGAATGATTTTTTACATTTGCGAAGGTTTCGCGAAGGTCCACCAGGTGACCCTGGCGACTTGATTTCACGACCATGTCATCAATGTAAGCCTCCATGTTCTTGCCTATCTGCGTGCTAAAAACTCTGTTCACCATTCTTTGATAGGTTGAACCTGCGTTCTTTAGACCAAACGGCATCATTTCATAGTAATATAACCCGGCGGCGGCCCTGAAGGCCGTTAGCTCTTTGTCCTCGTTGGCCATTTTGACCTGGTGATAGCCGGAATAGGCGTCCAGAAAGCTTAGGGTCTCAAAACCTGCGATCCCATCAACCATCTTGTCAATTCGGGGCAACGCGTAGGGGTCTTTGGGGCAAGCCTTGTTCAGATCGGTGAAGTCGACGCACATCCGCCACTTGCCGTTGTGCTTTTTTACCATTACTACGTTTGCCAGCCAGGTGGGATACTGAAGCTCCTTGATTATTCCCGCTGCTAAAAGTTTCTCGACCTCAGTTTTTATTGCGACCTCTTTCTCTGTAGAGAATTGACGTGCCCTTTGTTGTATCGGTTTGAAGTTGGGGTCGACACTAAGATTATGTAAGGCGACCTCCGACTCCACGCCTCTCATATCGGTTACCTCCCAGGCGAAGGCGTCCAAGTTTGCCTTCAGAAGCTCGATCAGTCCCTCCCTATCTTTCTGGGTTGTTTGCGACCCTATCTTTATCATTTGATTTGGGTGCTCGTCATTTATGATAACCTCGACCAGTTCATCCTCGGCAGTGAAATCGGGCTCGTCTCGGATTTGCAACGTCTCAACTTCTACTATTCCCACCGGGACCTCTCTTATCGCAGCGATCTGATCCGAAGCCACGTTGAATCCCTCCACTCGGGGTCGCTTAGAGTCGACCCTGTTCTTGGTCATATATTCGAGGAAAGATCCGGGCCGGCTTGTGGCAACCCCGATTTCATCCCCCACATGGAATTTGACCCTTTGGTGGGGAACAGATGCTACCATTTGAAACTTCTTCATAGCTGGGATTCCCAAAATCACGTTGTAGTAAGAGGGGAGGTCGATTACCAAGAAAGTTATTGCCTCCGTTCGACAGGCTCATAATCACCCAAAGTGATGTTGAGGTCGATCGTGCCTTCGACCCACACCGTGTCGTTGGTGAAACCCTCGAGCACCCCAAGGTAGGGTTTTAACTTGGCCTCCCCGAATCCGATCTGTTTTAAACAGTCGAAATAGATGATGTCGCGGCCAGCCCGAGTGTCGACCATTACTCGATTGACGTCATGCTTGTCATTCACTCCTACCTTTATGACGAGGGGTATTTCCATAGGGCCGCTGACTGTTGTCAGCTCGCTTTTTGTAAATATGATCCCTTTCTCATTCTCTCCCAACACTATCTGTTTTTCGAAGCCGCGGGTATTGATTTGGTTTATCTGAGATTTCAGTTGATGGTTGCTGGGAATATTCCCATGGATGACCTGAACCTCTCTCTGATAAACGTGGGGCTGGCGTCCTTGACTGGGTGCGTTGTTCCCCTCGCGCTTATATTTATTTGCTGGTCCCTCACGGATCAGCCTTTCTATCTCGCGCCTCAGGGTGAAGCATTCATCGGTGATATGACCATGGTCCCTGTGATAGTCGCAGTATTTGGATTTATCGCGACTATCGGGGTCGCCCCGCATAGGCTTGGGTTTGTCAAAATGTTCGCGAATCTCAAACAGTATTTGGGATGCTTTGGTGTTGAGCGGGGTAAAGTTATCCTCGCTGAATTTGTATGGTTTCTTTACCTCGCGATCACGATTAGCCTCTCGTCCCTTTTCCCTTTTACGATCATCCGTGCGATCCTCCTTTGGTGAACGTGGCTCTGCCTTAGGTTTTGTTTTCCCTGAGGATGGTGCTTTGCTGACCCCCATCATTCTTGCCCTTTCTAACATCTCCCTGAGACCCGCTTTGGGAGGCCGCAGGTTGAATTCAGTCTTCATCGGGCCTTTGGCGATTCCGGTGAGGAAGCATGTTATGACCGCGTCGTCCGGGATGTTTCTCGTCTGATCATATGTTCGATGAATCGCTCGTAATACTCTTTTCCCGACTCATGTCCTCCCATACGAACTTCATACGGGTCCTCGATGGTTTTCTTTGGTCGGCTTGCCGATTCAAATTCTCGACAAATTTTTCCGATAAATCTTCCCAACTTTCAACGAGCCGCGAGGAAGCCCGCGTATCCGGGACGCGGCTCATCATCTGCATGCTACCGACCAAAGCAATGCACCATGCGGACTTATTTTGTGTGGCAAGGGTGATACGACCCTGGAACGCGGTGAGCCAGTCGTTTGGGCATGAGTTCCCGTTGTAATAGTTATAACTGGGATAACTAACCTTTTCTCTGATGGGAGGCAGCGTTTCTATGATCCACCTAGCGAGCACGTCGATTCCCGAGATTGGGGCGACTTTCTCGACTGGCCTCGCCTTTTTTTAATTCTGCGAGCTCTTTTTTCATTACCTCCATCTGTTCTGCCAAGATAGGGTCGAACCTTGGTCGCGACTGTGTTTGCGTATCAGCTCGCTCCGCTCTGTGCTCTGATTCCCTAGGATCTCGCGATCCTTCTTGGCGGGCCCTTTTTTCTCTGATGATCACGCGCGCATCCTGCGCGTGTCTATCCTGCTGAATGGGTGTTTCTCCCCCGGGAAGGCTGAGACGACTTGGGGCCGAGGCCTTGTCCTTCTCACCTAACCTTTTGAAAGAGGATCCTTTATCGGCCCTCTTTCCTTTTTGATGATCGCGATCTTGGCGGGCCGAAGTTTGTAGAATATCTCTCCTCGGTCCGTTGCGACCTGAAGAGTGTACACTCTCCTCTATATCGATCTGTTGAATTTGGCTCTGGCGACCTTTATCTAAGACCGCAGGAGCGGTTTCATTTCTGGGAGGATTCGGGGGTCGATTCGACATTGGGGCCTGGCCCTTAGCCACAAGACGAGAGTTGGTGAGATACATGGTTTCCGCGTACCTCGCATACTCTCTCATTTCTGCTATCTCCGGATCCTCCCGAGAACCTGGTCCTCCCTCAGGGGTCGGCCTTTGACTCCCCTGCGACCTTTCTCTTTCTCGGCGAGCCTCGTCAAGAGTAGCAATAGCCTCTTTTGACTTGGCTTTTTGATTAATGACATTTCGAGCGTCGCTGGGTGCCAGGACCCCTCTTTGCGATCCCTCTCTTTCTGTTGGGAGATTGTCAACCGTTTCTCCTACGCCCTCTCCACGAGTCTGATGCAGCATAATACCTTTTACGGGGGTTTGGGGTGTTATGTGTCCTTTACTTCCTGCCATCTCTGTGGGGTGGCTTTTTAGGGGAAGAATAGCGGCAAGAAAGGTTTATTTGTGCGTGTTATTCCCAGGAAAATGATTTGCTTAAAAGGGGCTTCGTCTTGATGGGGGCTTTTCTGGGTGGGAGCTTTTGAGGTAGAAAAGGTCACCTTTTTGAATGATTTCTTTGATAAGGGAAAGAAACAAAAGCGGTTTGAGGGCTTTCTTTGTAAGATTACCTCTTTTTCGATATGAGCTCTTGATCAGCCTTCTGATGATGCAGAAACGGACCTCCTTTTAGATCAGCGCTTCCCGGTAACGGCGCCAACTGATGATGCAGAAATCATCACGGTGGCGCGACGGTGGATGTATTTAGTGGATATCTGGCTTATCTGTTGGTGATTTTAGTGTATGTTAGCCGGAGGTTTGCGGTGGCGATAGGGGTTGAGGGAGAGAGTATTTCTGCAGAGCTTTTCCTTGTTTTTCTATTATAATGTATATGAATTAGGTTACACAAGACTTCCTTTTATAGGAAGAGAAATCTTAGGAGCCAAGTAATGGACAAATGCTTTGTGAAGCGACTTAGTCACTAATCTTACTTAATAGTTAAGCAAACACTAAGTATCTAACCACAAGTGGGTAAAGTATCTACGCGGCAAGTGGGTATAATATCCGGGCGGCGATCCTTCGGGATCCCTGGGGCCGCCAACACTGTCCTTTGCCTTTGCTCCCTGTTTCTTCTCAAGTCTTATGCGGCCCTTTAAGGGCCATCGATCCAAGGCCTCGATCCGGCCCTCTAGCTCTGGCGACGCTCTAGGAGGGGTTGATGGTAGCGGCCTTTACTAGATATCATTGGCGTCGCCGTTGCTGTGGTCGCGGACCTGCCTCAGGCGTGGTGAACCATAGGCTCTTTCCAGGACTAGACGGTGGCGACATTATTTATATCATCATGCTTCTAAATATTATGCAGGGGAGGTAAGATCCAGCTGACACACACAATAACTTCCCCACACACATAGTTGGCTGGAAATTAATATTGAGCAAGAATAAGGAAATACATACTAGTACTCTCTCCGTTCTTTTTATCTAGTTTTTACTTTTTTTGGTTTAAAAGTCTATTCACATAGATTGAAAAACTAATTAATACTACTTCCGTCTCAAAATATAAGTTTATTTGAATTTTTTCGCAAAATTTAAAAAGTTGGTTAAATCGGTTATATGTCATTAATTTTGATTAAAAAATCTAAAATGACGTTTGACTGTTATTAATGTAAAGTATTGAAAAATATGTGAGTATATAATAAATGAAGGGTAAAAAAGAAAAATGTAATAAATATTTCATTGGTTTTCTAAATAGATTTATATTAGAGGACAAAACCAAAAAACTAAATGGCTTTATATTTTGGGTCGGAGCAATCTATTTCAAATTGAATGTTAAAGGACAAACTTATGTTAGGAAATCTATGCGGAAACGCAGCGGAATACAAAAATTTATTTCCTTTTAACCAGGATCGACTTCGTTTAAGCAAAAAACAAATGAGTAGTAGACGGTGGTTACCTTGCTTGATCTAAAAGATCGACGCTTTCACCGTCTAAGGAGAGTAGTGATGCACGGAGCCGCCCAAGCGTTTGGCCTCTACCGGTGATCCACACGAACAGCCCGTCGGAATCCCATCATGGATTGCTACTAGAAAAATCAGGTTGCTAGACCGGTCTTTTCTCTCTCTAATATCTCTCTAAGAAGCTCTCTATTTTTCACAAGAACTATTAGCTCTTGGAATTGTGATGATCAAAAGAGCTAGCCAACCCCTTTCTTTTATAGTAGAAAGTGGCGCCTCTATTGTCATAATCTGATTAGGAGAAGCTTCCTAGAAGATAGATAAAAGAGAAAACATTTTCCCAATAAAATAAGGAAAATCACTTTGATTGACTTATCTCATTTAATATTCAATATCTTATATTAAATATTTTTCCTAAGATATATTGACAATATCTTATATTGAATATATCTTTATCTTATTACCATAAATCTATTTTTTTCCAAAAATCAATTAATATCCAATATTAATATTATGGTAATCTTATTAATTAAATTGCACAATCCAAGTGTATCTTAATACACTAAAAGTGGCGCCCCATATGCCAGCAAGTTGGCATCCGGAATATTCTTTAATTGATATAATGCTATGATTAATTAATTTATAAAATACATGTGTATCAATATACACGTATAAATTTCGACTTATACATCAACTATGTATATTTTATTAATCAACATAATTAATATATTGTATTATATTTATTCAAAATAAATAAATATCACCATAACATTTATAGTATGAGATAAATTCTTTCCTTATGTGGTTATCAACTATAATCACATTTTTCCGACTAGATGTTCTTATGTGTGTGACCCGATAGGTTTCCGAATATGTTGACCGTAGACACAAAGTGTAAATTACGAAAATTCCCTTCATACCTAACGATCACGGGATAGCGTCTAACAACACACCGTGACCCCCAATCATCGGAAGAGTCAAATGCAATGACTACTACCTTTCATGTCAAACGGTTACCGAGTAAATAGAATCCTATCGCTGTAATAATATCCATATGGTCGTTCGTCGAGTGTCAAACATCAACGACCGTATTTTATAATCTAGATATCATGCTCTCTCTCGAAGTAACTCATTTACTTCCACTTTGCAAAGATTCACGAGAGTAAGACATTCTTTATAAGAAGACCCTTTTGGATATTCACCTCTACTGATAGGGTATGCGATTTCCGGACGAACAAACATGTATACTCTGCATGCTTCAGTATCACACCCAATCACTACCGCATGATCGCCCCGTGGCTAGAGGAAACCTCAATAATGTCAAAGCATGACAATCCACACTGTGATACCATGTAGACTCCGGTCCTAAGGATAATTACACAACCGTCACAAAGTGTGACACTTAACAGTGTAAGTGGGTCAGTCTAACGTACGCATTCTCTAATACACGTCCACGTACAGTCCAAGTGTCTCTACACTTCGATAGATGAGATCTATCACTGCCCTTAAAGACAGAAGACATCTAATACATGCTAACCTGTTTGTACTATCAATGCACTGTTTAATTATACATAAGCCTAGAGACATTTAAGTATCAAACTTGTTAAAATGATTAGAGATTTCATCAACTATAATCGTCTATCATAGTTTTTCCATCACAGTTTAATATTAAGGACATTATCATATAACAATTCATAATTGGTTCTTTAAAAGAACAAATATATGACAACAGAAAAGCCATTTATTATATGTATAAACATAAAGAAATAGTAGAAATAATCCGACCCGGTCGGATCCGGTCCAACCCGATTGGGTTTAGGACACTATTTCAACAACTTATCCTTGTCTTAGTATTTGAATATTCTTTCACCTATTAAATAAAGTGATTTGCAAATTTAAAAAAACCCTCGACTTCTCATTAGTACTATGGGAAATTTTTGTGCCACGATAAAATAATCAAAACAAAGTACTACAAGATACTTTTACATCATTGATTTATGAGATTCATAAAAATCAATAGTTCCAATTTTATAAAAGTGTGTTGTTGTCATCTTATTGTGACATATCACTTCTATAGTACTATTCAACTATTGAACGCTTACTTTAAGTCAATGCAAATGTAGATTAAGAAAGATGTTGATGTACTGCAGGGAAGAAAAACAAGATTAAAAGAAACTTTACCTAGCTTATTCATACACCATTCGTTCTCCAATATTTGGCCTGTAAACGAGCCGAACCCTACCGAACCCTGGAGTAGTTCGGTTTGGTTCGAACATGTTCGAATACATGGTCCGATTCGGCTCGAAATTTTCGAGCCTAAAATATCAGGATTCGGTTCGGTTCGAACTTAAAAAAAGGGAAAAAAATTCGGTACTATTCGGCTCGAACAGTTCGAACATGTTCGGTCCGAAAATTCAAAAATACCCAATAAGTAATTCCAGTTCAAAAATATATGTCCAAAACCAAAATAATACATTACATGTCCCAAAATATAACATAACATGTCCAAAAATGTTCAAGGCCCTATTCCAAAATATAACATAACATGTCCAAAAATACCCTGCAATTCTACGAGCCGAACATGTTCTAACATGTTCGGCTCGTTTGTCCGAATACCAATTTCCAAGGCCCTATTCTACGTTTGATGATACGAGCCGAGCCCCGAACCGAACTTTTTTGAGCCGAACACGCCGAATCGAATCGAATTTTAAGACTCACTTACAGGCCTATCAAATATAATGTCTTTCCGGTTTTTTCAGATTTTTCTTATATTATAAGGTTTTCTTACATGTCAATTCAATATTAAATACATTGTTTTCACTTTCACACCGAATAATATAATTTTATAGGCTATTCTCAGAAAATCACTTTCACACCGAACAATTCAATATTATAAATCATCTCCATAAAAAAACAGTAGAATATTTTGCCTTGAAATGTTAGAAAGTAAATCAATTATGAGATTTTTTAAACTATATGAAAAAACCAAAAGACTCTATATTGCGGGACGGATGGAGTATCAAATAGCATACATATATTTTTTTTTACTTCATTTCGCATAATAGGGGTATGCAATGTAAAAGAAAGTAAAAATAAAATAGCATGATCCATATCACTTGATACAACATTGCTACGAATTTACAATTCTTTTTTTTGAAAGAAATTTACGATTGTTGTACAAATATTAAATGATTACAGGTCATCGGAAAGGAAGAATATGAAAGGTTTAACACAAACTAATAATGTCCCAGACGGCAGGCGGGGCTCGAGCACACACTAATAATGCCTCAGACAAGGCTCGAACTCTGATTATCTTGCCAGGGTATATCCTAGTTAACCGTTAGATTAATATACCGAGTACATCGAAAAGGAAGATTAAAATCACATAAACATGTGGATGATACTCCAATAATTACAAAAAAGAATTTGCTTGAAAAATTATATAGCAAAACACACGTGTAACAATGTATGGAAAATATGTTAGGTACGAATTAGAGTGTTTCTACATTACATACCAACTTTGGAAAATTGGTTACAAAACTCTATCAAAACTATATCTCAATAAAATACTTATTTCAAAAAAAAATTAAAAAAAATTGCGGGGTTGACTCAGCGCCACAAAAGCAATAACTCGGAATTACGACTCGCCGGCGGCGACTCAGCCTGACACAGGCTGGGTGACGACCTTTCAAAAAATAATTAAATAGCGGGGTTGATTCAGCGCCACAAAAGCAATAACTCGGAATTACGACACGGCGGCGGCGGCGGCGGCGGCGACTCAGCCTGACACAGGGTGGGTGATGACGATGGGAGGAGCTGTTAATTCATTTTCTTCGCCGCCATTAATGGAAACTCACCAACAGGTACACCACACAAACTAATAGCTGCACGCTACTCGCACCTCATGCCCACGCATCTTGCATGTCTCTGTTAATCAACGGAAACTTTGCATGAATACTTATTTTTTTGGTGTCGTGTTTCTATACATATGCTGCCGTTAATTTATTTTTTATTTAATTATTTGTGTGTGTGTCCTTGTTTCAGTTTGAATTGTGGCTGCACATACAAATGGTAGTGATTTTGAGCTTATTTCTAATTTCCTTTTCAGAATTGTTAGTTTGTTTGTTTGTTTTTTTTTTTTTTAAAAGTATTTTCAGTAAGCTTAATGATAGTATTTGTTATGTGTAAATTGAAGAAGATGAACTTTTCTTTTCTGTTCCTGTGGAATATGTAGGTCCACCTGACTTTAAGAAGAGTAGGTAACAGGAAGCAACATCACAAGATATCTGAGAGATTTTTAGATGTACTCCAATAATTGCATGTGCCGATTGTTAAAAAATAGTATTTTTTTTTTTTTTTTGACCCCAACCTATAGTGCCCACTGATGTCGCGTCTAGAGCTTCGTGAATGAGGTAAATTAACAGTTATGCATCAGTGGTCCAATGTGCAAGAGTCGGTGTGCAAAGGTCTTTGCTGAGAGAAGTCGGCTATTTACGGAAGCAAGCTCAAAGACAAATCTGTCGCAAAAGCACACCCGCTCTTTTATTACTGATCTATGCCTTTTGGAGGCGACAATATATAGTATTTCTCATTGGAAAATGATACATTGACTCCGTATCCCCATTTCATGTATCATTTTACACTTTTATTACTTTCATCAAATTGCAAGGGGTGTTGGTATTAGCGCGACAGTGAATCTACCGCGGCACCACGTTTCCGGGTAGGTTCGACTTTACAAAGTTCTGAATGTCGGTGTGGTGCCCTGATAGTATATATCCGTTGTGGTGTTAATAAAAATTGCCAATTGTAAGACCCAATTAATATGGGTCCCAACACCAGAAGGCCAGAACAACAAAAGCTAGACTAGCCCTGGAAAAGGAGCTCTATTGTTAACTGATTCTTGGCCTGTTAAAATAAAAGAGAAGTTTTAAATTCCACCCCTGCCCCTGCCCTTTACTTTTATAGATGTTCTTATTTGATGCATGACATTGGAAAGTAAAGCCAAATAGTTTAGGGGCTGATTTATGTGTGTCTTAGTACTCATTACATGTAGTACTGTGAGCCACTGATCAATCAACGGACCGAGTACTGTTTGAATGTGGGTCCCACTATTGTCAATGACACACACAAATACACGCATTGTATGTATCATTACCATTTTTCAACTATACAAAAGAAGCACAATACTGCCACTAGCGGCACCGTACACCACACCTACATTGAGGTAAAAAGTCGCACCTCACACCTCCGGTGTGGTGCCACAGTAGATGTTGTGTGGTGCCCTTAAGTCCTCCGTTAACTTCATTATATTTCAAATATACCACTAGAAGTGTTATACCTTATGTGTTTTTTTTTTTCCTTTTTTGTGGTTCTATTTTCCTACTTTTGTCATTATCTGAGTTGCCACCTGAGTCTAAGGAGACATTATGTCTTTGTGATATTTGTTACACTCATTGTATCGTATACAATCTTGTATTATGCAGGAACCAAGTAGATGGGCAGCTCTTGTGCTTGCCTACAAGACATTAGGAGTCGTGTTTGGTGGACTTGTAACGTCTCCTCTTTACGTATACCCTTCAATGCAGCTAAAGTCTCCCACCGAAGAAACATACTTGGGAGTACTCAGCATTATGTTGTGGACCCTTAGCTTGATAGGTGTTGTCAAATATGCCAACATAGCTATTTGGGCTGATGATCACGGTGAAGGTATCACTATATTCAATATTCGTATTGACCGCTTTCTTATTAAGCATACCTATTACAATTTTGTGCTCACAACGAGCAATACATTTAGGTTAATCCTTGAGATTTTATCTCAAAATTAGTCTAAAATATGTTTTGGTGCAGGTGGTACTTTTGCCCTGTATTCACTATTATGTAGGAATGTAGATATTGGAATTCTCTTACCGAAATGTGTGAATGCGAATCCCAATAATGTACCTTTGGCTTCGATTGAGGGATACGAGAGGCAAAGCAGGCTTGGTAAATTCTTTGAAAAGAGCTTGATTGCCAGACGAGTGTTGCTTTTTATCGCAATTTTGGGAATGTGCATGTTAATTGGCGATGGCATACTTACCCCAGCAATTTCAGGTTGTTAGCATTCAAATTTATATCTCGATCACTTTTTTTTTTTACATTATCATTAACTGTAAATTTGGCCTTATGTTTCTATTTTGACGACTTTTCACCTCGAAACTTTGTTCAGTGTTGTCAGCAATGGATGGTATACGAGCTCCTTTTCCATCTGTCAAAAAATGTAAGTAAAATGAACATATTTAAGCTAGTATATTGAATGACAGTCAAAATGATAGTATTTAAAAGTTTTTGGACTCTGAATGCTTATCGATGTTTAATTTTTCAGCTTTGGTTGGAGCCCTTTCAGCAATTATTCTTATTGCTCTATTCCTCCTTCAAAAGTTTGGTACATCTCGAGTGAGTTTCCTTTTCTCTCCGATAATGGCCGCCTGGACATTCACAACTCCAATCGTAGGATTATATAGAATCATAAAACACTACCCTGGTATATTTAAGGCCATATCACCACATTACATGTTCAACTTCTTCGCTACAAATGGAAAGGAAGGCTGGCTATTGCTTGCTGGTACTATTCTCTGTATTACAGGTTAGATTCGATTCAACTACTCGTGGAAAGTAAAATATCCCTTTAATTATTGCTTAAGTCTTTTACTAATCATTTTGTCGGGGAGTCGAATAGGGCTTTGAAAGTTTCTACAATTCATTTAATAAATTCAACTTGGAACATATCCTTAGGTTCAGAGGCAATGTTTGCTGATCTTGGACATTTCAGCAGGAGTTCAATCCAAGTAATATGCTTTAATTTTTATTTGTTGCATGTGTGTGTGTGTGTTTAATTCTTCTTGTATTTTGATAACTTCATTCCTTTCTGTCTCCCACAGATAGCCTTTCTTTTTGCCATCTATCCGTCCCTGTTGCTGACATACGCGGGACAGACCGCTTACCTCATAAGGAACCCGAATGATCATACAGACGGGTTCTACAAATTCATACCATCTGCTGTATACTGGCCAATGTTTGTGGTTTCAACACTGGCGGCTATAGTAGCAAGTCAATCACTAATATCGGCTACTTTCTCGATTATCAAGCAAACCGTTGTAATGGATTATTTTCCCAGAATGAAGATAATACACACATCGTCCAAGAAAGAAGGCGAGGTTTACTGTCCGGAAGTAAACAAGATTCTGATGGTACTATGTGTTGCTGTGGTTATTATCTTTGGTGATGGACAGCAAATTGGAAATGCATTTGGTAAGTCGAAGGAATATATATATATATATATATATATATATATATATATATATATATATATATATATCACAGTTATATATTTTGTTTGTTTGAATTGCGTATTTAGTCTGTTTTGTTTTGTATATGGGTACAGGTGTTGTTGTCACCATGGTTATGCTAATCACCACGGTACTATTGACGTTGGTCATGATTATTGTTTGGAGAACTCCACTAGTTTTAGCAGGGGTTTACTTTGTCGTCTTTTTTGGGATGGAATCCGTTTATCTTAGTGCTGTCTTGACGAAAATTCCTCAAGGGGGATGGATTCCATTTGTGATTTCTCTTGCACTTGCTTTTATCATGTTTGGTTGGTTCCATGGAAGGCAGAGAAAACTCGAATACGAGGCCACACATAAGATACACTTAGACAGACTCAGAATGATGTTATCTGATCCAGGTGTTCAAAGGGTCCCTGGACTTTGCATTTTCTATTCCAAAATCCAAGACGGTTTTAGTCCGGTTCTTGGACATTACATGAAAAACATGAGGTCCTTCCATAAAGTAACGGTTTTTACGACTCTTAGGTACTTGCTGGTGGCTAAAGTCCCACAGAATGAGAGAATTATTGTCAAGAAGTCTGGTCTGAAAGGAGTGTATTCTTGCGTGATTCAGTACGGATACGCAGATTCTCTGTGTCTTGAAGGGGATGAATTTGTAAATCAGGTGGCTGATAGCATAAAGGCTTATATACAGAATTTAAAGTCTTCGGGTGCCAGCCCGGACGTGGAAATTTCAGAAATAGAAGAGGCAAAGCTTGCGGGTGTGGTTCATGTGCGTGGGAAGACGAGGTTTTATATCGGTAAGAACTGCGGTTGGTTCGACAGAACAATGCTGTCATTTTATGAAATACTTCATAGTAATTGTAGGTCTGCATTACCTGCTCTTGAAGTACCTCTTGAGCAGAGAATTGAGGTTGGAATGCTTTATGCAGCTTAAAAAAAGAGGGAGAAGTACAGACCCTTAAAGTCAGGGTGTATAGAAATGTATACTAAATATTATGGCTGTAGAATATGAGAGGGAAATGTGAGGAAGAAATAATCATTTTCTCTCTTATGTAATTTATTATTGTACTAGCAAAATGCATGTGTTCGGCTAATTTATTATTTTTAAATATATATATTTGATATTATATTTATATTATTGACTATGCGTTTAATTTATAAAATAAATAGATGTTATCGATCAAAAAAGTAAATTTGCAAAAGTATATGTTTTCTGAAACTGCAAAAGGATATGCTAAATAATAATTGTTATACACTGATTTTATTTTATGATTGGTAGAATTGTTTTAGTTATCTTATTTGTACGCATTGAATTACATTTGTCATGTTACATTTTCATTTTTTTAAATATGATAATTTTTTTTAGTTATTGCTATCAAATGAATATTTGTCTCAAGTATGTGGTATATTTTTATATACTCTCTAAGTTCCTTCAAACCTAAAAAACATCAGCAAAATATTATCTGTCCAAAAAATTGTGTAATGTTTTAATTACGTATATTTTTAATTCTTAAATTCTAACTCTATTACAAAGCAAACACTCTTTGTTAAATAATTTACTGTCAATCAAAGTTAATAATCATATAGATAAAGAATTATTAATTGTGTCATTTGAATAGTAATGAGTTATACTTAGATAAAACTAACCATACAAGCAAAATACCGTACGGATTAATTTGAAGGATATTTATTTTGATCGTTTAAGTATTATTCATGTTTTATTTGACACTTTTATGATGCTATATGGCTCTTCTTCTCAAGTGGAATAAATTGGCCGAATTTGGCCAGCATGTCCACTACTACCATGATGGCTTCCTTCCGTTCAGACTTAGGAAATCCATCTATAAAATCCATGTTGAGTTGGGACCATGCCTGTGAGGGGTTGGTAATGGATGGAGTAGTCCTTGAGGTTTATTATGTAGACTCTTGTACTGCTGACAAGTAATACACCTTTGTATTATTTCCTAAACATCCTTCTTAAGTTTCGGCCAGTAAAACAGTCTCTTAATCATGTTATAACATGCCTTGACCCTTGAATGACCCCTTATTGGACTTGAGTGCAATCAATTTGGATTTTAGACCTCCATGGGTTCCTACATATATTCTTTCTTTGTACTTAAGAATCTCTTGATGCACAGTGTAGTGGGGATATGAGGTGTACTAATCATCAGTGCCTAATTTTTCCTCAATAGCTAGGTCACTCTTGTAGCTAGAAGTAACGTCTTACATCCAAGAATGGATATTGTGCTCACAACACACAATAATCCCTTATCATGACTTTACATAAACAAGGCATCAACCGCTGTATTTTCACTTCTCTTTTTGTATTCAATAGTAAAATCACACCCAAGCAGCTTAGTCACTCCTTTTTGTTGTAGTGTAGTAGTGGTCCTCGGATCTAGAATGAACTTCAGACTCCGTTGATCACTTTCGATGACAAAGTGCCTTCCTTGAACACATGGCTTCCATTTAATTACTTCCTTGAGGATTGCTAGGAGTTCCTTCATTGATGAACAATCCGATCTTCTTAGAGTTGAAGGCCCTGCTTAGATATGCACATGTCCTTTTGTTTTACTGTAAAATAGCCCTTAAACCTTTGCCACACTCATATGTTTCAATGCAAAATAGAATTCCAAAACCTGGCAAGACAAGTAATAATGATTTGCACATGGCCTCCCTGAATTTCTAGAATGTTTCTGTGACACTTTGTCACCAACAAAACCCATATTTCTTGAGTAGGTCATTCAAGTGTTTAACAACAATCCCATAATAAGGCACAAATCTCCTATAAAAACATGGGCCCAAAAACCCTCTCGGTTCAATCACATTATGAGGTTGGGGCCAATCTGACAACATACACTTCACCCTCATGTATGATATAAACCAAGTATTGCACATTGGTTTGTCCAAAAGAGAATTTTGACAATTTAGCATGGTATTACTTCTTCTTCAAAACTTCTAGAACCACTTTAAGATGTTGTATATGGGAATCGATGTCAGGGCTGAATATTACGATGTCATCGAAAAATACCAACACAAACTTCCTCAAGTAAGGTCTTAACATCTCATTCATACTTGCATGGCATCACTTTGAATTGAAATTGGTCATGATGAGTTACAACGACATTCTTCTGGACATCATCCTCATTCACAAAAATCTGGTGGAATCCAGACCTTGAGTGTATTTTACAAAATACCCTAGTACTCCCTAAATCATCCACAATTCATCAATTAATAGCATTTCAACCTTATATAATCCACACGACGTCTCCAGGTTCCATCTATCTTTATTGACTATTATTGTGTTGTATAATCCCCCATTGTAGCATTTGATCCACCATCTGCTCTATTTCATCCTTTGACAATAAGCATACCCATAAGGTTTTAGTCACAGGTTCAACACCTCCATTTAAAATATGATATGCTCATAGCCCCTCATTGGTGGCAATCCTTGGGAATTTGCAAACACCTCACGACACTCTTCTAGAACAAGAGTCAGTTCATTGGACACATGATTCAGGGCATGTTCATGTACTAAATTGAGCTGAGCTTTTGCAACCGATTGTCTTAAGTTGAGCTTCTTTTGTGTAACTTATCATATTAATTTGTTCTCCCTCGTTAGTGAAAACCACCTCCATTTTGTTGAAGTCAAAGACTATACGACTATACTTTTTCATCCAATCCACCCCTAATACAATGTCACAGCCTCTCAATTTGATCAATGTCACGTCTTGTTAGGACACTTAAATTCACTCGACATTATGTTTCCATCCACTGTTGTGATTAACATAGAGTGATTTGGTTCTATCACACATTGCACCTCTTTGGAAATCTTATGGTCTAGGAAAGTGTGAGATGCACCACTGTCTATCATGATGGTAACTGGATTTTTTTTCTAAAGGCATTTTTTATGGTGTTGGAGGTGACTTGTCCATATAAGGTGCATAGATAACTCAATAGGCTCAAATGGTCCAGCATCTTATACCACACCCTCTTTATCCTCACTGTCCACTTCAATCTCTGCCCAAACTCAATCATCCTCGAGTACCCAAAAGTGTTTGTGTTTCTGCTTGCACACTTGGCCACAATTGTATTTTTCATCACACCTAAAACATAACCCATTGGCCCATTAAAATCCTCTGTATAGGACAGCAAAGAGCCAAAATAGGAATATTGTAATAGATGAGCATCCTCGTTGTTGACCCGCTGTCAAGGCCGACAAGTCGCTACAACAATTCTGGATCCCAAATATGAATCTTGCTTCCTGTCCCACGTAACCCTAAGTAAAAAATCAAGTGAAGCATATGGCTTTCTGGATGTAGATGATATCTATACAGATGGATCTTATATCGTACAATGAAGTCCCCGTGGGGGGAATATATGAATCCAAATCTGCCAAATGACTCATGTTATGATCTTATACATCCTAGGTCTTCCCGTTCCGTCATCTGGTTTATGTTCTTCATGTAGCACTCAGACCGAATGACTCTATGAAGTTACGTCGATACTTCCACATATTATGGGTAATGTAGGAGACTTTTCCCCCGGGGAATCTTTAGAATTCCCATTCAAGCAGTTCCTCTTGCTTGGTCCGAGAGATGCATTGTTGGAACTGGGTTGGAACGACAGGCAGCTCTAGATTCCGGGGCTCTTTCTATAGCCGAACACGAGGGAAAAATCATTTCTACCGATACGGACAAGATCCTTTTATCAGCTAATAGAGATACTTTAAGCATCCCATTAGTTATGTATCAACGTTCCAACAAAAATACTTGTATAAGTGATCCCAATTTTTTCGTCTTTTTCCGGGTAGAGACCAAAGGTCTCATGCAACTCCTTAGGAGTAATTTCTTCATGTATCGTTGGTTTCTTCTCAGTGTCAGGTATTTTATCAATCACCTTAGTGGTGAATGGAGATAACCTATACTGGCAAAGGTTAGAGTAATCTTTTTGCCCATGCATGTCATTCAATGTCATTATAAAATATTTGTGGCATATGGCAATATCAATGATAACAAACATGTCATCGGGCTTCACCAATCTCACCATAATTTCAGTCTTAAGGCCTCTTATAAAATATTTGATGAAGTAAGTCTTTGTCAACATAGGATTTTATAATTGCACCAAGCTTCTTAATTCCCCAAACTCCGATAGATATTCCTCTACTGTGGTTTTTTGTAGTTGATGCAATTAATCTACGGTCAGTTCTAATGGCCTACCTCGTTATCGTTTCATAACTTATTCTATCAGTATTTCCCAATTAATTGCAGGAAAACTCGATCTCAAATTGCCAAACTACATATATGCTTTTCCTCAAAAATGTATTTCTGCTAAGTCTACTCTCTGATCATCCAAAAGATCATGCATCTGTAAGTATCTTCAACTACGTCGTACACATTCCTTAGGTGATTCTCCTTGCAACCAGGGAGAATAGACATTAGGAACCTTAACTTCCGCCTCAAAATTTCTCATTTCTAACTAATTTGAAGTTAGCTTCACACCTATGTGACGTAGTTACCCTACATTGCCAATTAAAAAATATTATGTCTTTTTGCATTAGATTCAATTTGTTTACATTACTTATTACTTAATCTGAATAAATCAAGTAGTAGTTAACAACCACTTCAATTCAGAGATCAATTAATTTATTAAGTGCTTCTGAATTCATTTAACCAATTTTAAGCAATGAAAATATGACTTATAAAAATAAAAATAAGCGGGGACTCTTTATGCCGTTGTATGATTATATTTACTATTTTTTTTTTTTTGAGAAAAATGTTTACTAAATTATTATCTTTTATATTTATATTTATATCGATGAATTGTTATCCGTTCTCGTAAGATTTTTTTTTTTCAAACTTTAATCGATGTAATATTCACATATTTGATCAATTGTGGTGCCTTCTCATGTTGTTGTATGATTAAATTTACTGAATTATTATCTTGTATATATATTAATATCGATGAATTGTTATCCATTCTCATCATATTATATTTTTCTAACTTTATTCAATGTAATGTTCGCATATTTGATCAATTATATATTCCGATTTCAGGCTTTAGATTAATTCTATAGTTGATTTTCAATTACACTTAGAATTCATCTATATGTGAGATGGGGCACACCCGAGGTAATTTTTTTTGAATATTAATATTATTAGTACCAAAGGTAACTTCATGGACATATTTTTTAAGGATTAGCATAGAGCAATTAAAATTTTTAATTATTATATAATAAAATATTAATATTAATCGATAGATTACACATTTATCTTTTATTAGAAGCATATTTATATATATTAAATAAAAATTTATCATGCCATGTGTTAAACCTATGCCACGCATGTTGTTGTTGTTGTTTTTTTTTTTTTTTTTTTTGGGAGGGTGGTGGGAGGGGGAGGGGGAAGATGCACGCATGTTTTTTTTTTGTGTGTAAAATATTCTTTATTATAATTAATAGCATGTAGATTATCAAAAAGATAATGATGGTATTCCTACTCACCCTAAGCATTGTATTATAAATTAATATTATAAATAAATAAAAAATAATGAGAATTAGGGATAAAGACAGTTTTTGAAATATTTTTAAGTAACATGACAGTCACACATTTTTTACGGAGAGAATGATAACTTTTAACATTTTATAGCCTGAAGGACAACAAAAAAAAAAATAAAAAAAATAAAAGAATTAAATTTAAAAAAAAAAAAATACACGCGCCTGCTGCTGCTGGGAACTTTTTTTTTCCCTCTCTTTCCTCTCTGGCTTTCAAACACTCATATCTTTTGATCTAGATCACCAAACGTGATGAAATTGCACTGAATTTTTTATTTTTTGATGCTCTTCGTTTTGAGACTTGGTTCGATATAATTACATCGTTTTTCGTAAAATTCAATAATTCACTGTCAAAATTCATTCAATGAATCTCCCCAGTGAATCCCGAAAATCAGTGTATATTGATAGTGAATTTCGACAACGGATTTTTTAAAACCACCTCGGAATATGTTGAATGTAGTTTTAAAATAAAGAGCATGAAAAAAAATGGTGAAAGAATTTTCAAATTTGGAGTTGTAGATTGAAAAATATGAGTGTTTAAAAATGATGTATAGGAGGGAAAGTGTGTTGGTTTTTTTTTTTTTTTTTGTGGGGAAATGGCGTCAGAAAAATAAAAAATAATAAAGTTATGTCATTTATGCAAAGGTTTCAAAAACTTGTCATTTTCCTTAATTGATTAAATGTTGGTGTCATTCTCCTTCATTATCCCTAAAAAAATATGGGGAAACACCGAGGGCATGAAACACTTTTTAGGGGAAACACCGAGGGTAGGAAACACTTTTTGAGGAAAACATCTCATCGCATTTTTATTATGAGTAGAGAAGAGATATAGTATAGAGGAAATAGATAATTATAGCCTGATAGGATGAGAATATGTTGAGTGAGGTTTTAGGATTACTACTACGTAATACATAAGTGAGTATTTATGCAAATTTATGTTTTGCTGTCTCTTTCTTGATGAATTAGATCTCCAATATTAGCCCATGTTTTTTTTTTTTTTTTTATCATTTTGAAGGGGCCCATGTTTTATTTTTGAGTTTTACCTATGTTTTTTTCCTTTTGATTATTTTAGGTATCTTGTGAGAAAAGGGGGGAAAAAAAAAAAACCGACAAGTACTCTTATGACAAACATGTTGTACAAAGTTTCAAAGATGTCTTAAAGGGTGTTTATTTAAATAATACCACGTAAAATTTATCATTGTGATACTACGGTGACGTTCAACATTTTTCACAATTGATTTTAAAAATGACGATCGAATTTTCAGAAAATGATTATTTTCGATATGATGTTATGCTAAAAATGTCGTCTTATTGCTAAAGGTGTCCATGTCTTAAACGTCAGGGAACTATTGGCAAATGGAATTAGAGTAGGTTTTGGTAAATGAAGTTATGGACCACAGTTACAAAATTTGGATTAATTTGGCAAATGTATAGGGGTTTTATTGGCATAACTTTTACTTTCGCCATCACGAGTGCTTCGCACACCAAAAGATTAACTTCGAAAACCTAGATTATGTTTTGCGAAAAGAAACGTCACTGCTACTAACGTTACTTTTTCTATAAAATGTGGTAGTGATGTTTTCTTTTTTTCACCCAATAGCAACAATGGTGAGGAAAGTCAATGACAGTGATATGCCTGATACAAGAAAAAAAATAATAAACACACACACACATCGGTGGCAGGAGCTTCCTGCATGTGTGGTGACAAAAAGTAAATTTACAGTTTTAAGGAGAGAAAAAATACCCAAAATGTGATGCCAGAAGTTAAAAAGGTCCGACTAAAACCCCCCAATGTAATTTTATTCAGAACAATAGAAACCACATTTATTTATACTAGACTATTCATCACATATAATGGAATATCCGCATACAAGGGGAATCGAAACCGCAAACTCGTTGACAGAGAAAATAAAAATAAAAAAAACATCTTAGGTGTTATAGTGACAGCCTAGACTAATTGGGGCGAGGGGGTTTGAATCATGTATGGAGCGACCCCAACCAAAAGGTTTAAAGGCAATATGAATACATTAAACCATTTAAGGCATATCCCTCGATTTAAATCCTCCACTAATCACCTGGGTGGCAGGGGACCTTTTGAGTTGGGGTTTAATAGAAGAAATACAAGATATAGTAGGCAATGCATTGATCTAGTACAAGTGGAATATGGCAAAAGAAAATAGGTAGAAGCTAGGAAGCATGGCCAAAAGAAAGCGTACTTGGTGAGTCTATTCTTACGATAAGTTCCTCGCCCTCGCCCTCGCCCCCAGATTCGTCGCTTGAGTAATCCCTTACTTGATTCTCCTTCATTATAACAGGCTGAGGAGCTCGTCGCCTATCTTCCCCACCTTCCCATTTCTTCTTTTGCATCATCCCATAAGATGAGCTCTCTGATTTTGCTGACACCAGTTTCCTGTTATACTTCGAGGGAACCGAAGGGTACGAGTTACTATGAGGAGATTGCTTCCTCTTACCTCTTCTCGGAGAATTCCGGCCGTGCCAACTACCACTATTTACCTGCTCAAGATTAACAAAACAAAAAGCTTCATGTGAGCAAGTGATACCAAAGGAAAGTTCTTTTACAAATTGTATCTATTGTGCCACAGAGTGATTAGATGAGTGAAATGTTTGTCTTTTTGTTCAAATGACATTTATCTGACAGTTCCCGATGCACTAGATGTAACGTAAGTGGTGTACTTTGGCCATACCTCATCAAGGGAAAGAAGCAAACCAAACATTTAAGGGAATAAATCTAACTGAACTTACCATGCTACCAAAGATGCTCAATTGCGTAGCTCGAGCAGATAAATTCTTTTCTTGCTCATTGGTAGTTTCCGGTTCACTACGATGTCGTCTAGCCTGAGAATAATGCTCAGGCCAACTCATTAGGTTCGCATATTCTCTTGTAATGTGTCCAGAAGGGTGATCGACAGTAATCAGCGAAGATGGCCTTCTCTGAAGACCTCTATGGGCTTCAAATCCAGCAACATCAATTGTGATCACACGTGCCCTCGTCTCTACTAAATAACTGGTTGACTGATGGGAAAAACTGCCTATTTCCTCACCTGGTTCTCAGGAAAGATAAAAAGAATTACCAGCAAGAAAACCAATTTGAACAATATATTTGTGCTACTGCTTAATACTTATAGTTGAAGAGTTCAATGCAATTTTTATTAAACAAGAATTGCAAGGGATTGTGGGTATGTTAAAGCCATGTCAGCACAGGTAATGCAGAATTAGGATGTGATGTATTCCTAGATCATACGATTCATGGCAAACGTATGGTAACTGAGTTTTGAAATGCATGATATAACAGTTCCACTGATGCAGATATCGACTTGTATGATAAACTAGCAATGTAAGTGATACAGAAAGAAGTTGATCGAGTTCAACCCCCTTTATCGATATATCCAGAGACCCCAACGCATGAAAGACTTTTATCAGAACCAAGTGCTAAACACCTTAAGACTCAATGTCTACAAATGGACAAAAGTTTAAAGTAAAAGGTTTTTTTTTTTTTTTTTTTTTCTTTGGTTTTTGTTGTACCCCTGGGCTTGGTAGTACAGTACTTCTTATCAATACAAAAATGCTTATTTGCAACAACAATAGCAGTGTGCATTTGCTTTGACTTCTTGTAACTCTAACATAACATGGCATCTCAAGTAACTGAATCAGGAAGGATGAAAGCTTTGAGCACCTGACATTTCTGATTTTTTGAGTTTTTGAACCCCATATGAATGTAATAGCGCGGCTGGATCAGCGAGATATTCTTCCAAACCTTGTGCCCTCAAGTAACCCTCCAATAGAATCCCTACGGAGTGTTGAGGCAGTTCAAGACTCTCTCCACTAATATATACATTCATAACTGATCTTTCTGAAACAAGAGCTCTCATATCTTGCATTGTCAAATTATCAAACAGGTGAGGAAGCAGGAGTTTGGAAAGCATGATTGCACTTTCCTGAAATAATAATAATAATCATAATGAGGGCAGGATTTTGGTGACTAAGCAGCTGTACAAAACAAGTCTTTCAATGGATGTCATATAATGCATTTCCAAATGGCAAGGATCAAAGCAAAATGTACCATATGCAAAGTTTCTAATAAATGTAACATATGGAGATGCAATATAATTGTACAACAGCTTTAAAGTACTTTTGTCATTTTTTCCATGAAAGTTCTTCATTTTACATAATTATGTGAATTTAGAACAAGCCAGTAACTAGAGATACTTCGGCAGATTAAAAGAGAAATGTCAGTAGTAACACACCCGCCAAAAGAAATCTTCTACAGCAGGACTAGATCTGACTGCAGCAAGTATCTTTTCAGCTTCAATGAAGAAACACAAAACCACAGAATCTGTGACAATGTCACAAACATATGACTTTCCTACCAGGACTTCATATAAGCCCAAAGTACTCCCATGTGTGAAAGTCGGGTGCAGCAAATGCTTGTTTCCTAAAGTCTCACTTGTCCACTGAAGTAAAATGATTAGGTGTTAGACAAGATTATCTGAAGAACTTAACTGAAATATTTTCATGAATATCAATTAAGCCATCACTACCTTCACTACTCCGTTTGAAATAAGCCAAATACCATTTGGTTTAGATCCCTCCCTATAAAGTATTGTACCACATAATTTCACCGTTTCTTTAGTGGAACCGACAAGTGTATCTCGTACTGTAGAAGGAAGAGCACCCAACAGAGGGTTGGCATTGACTAAATCACGGATCTTTGGCATTTTAACCAAAGGAGGATTGCGTAAAAGCTTTTTCAAGTCGATCTGTATAAAAATGAATGTTAAAGTTATAAATATTACCTATGAGATAAGACTTCGCACTCAGACTAATTAGTAAATTAGCAGAGACACATACCTGGACGGCATCATGAAGATGATTCATCTCCTTTTCTTCTAACAAACCAATCTTTTCAAGATTATGGACATAATCTGTTAGTTTATTCAAGACAGAGTAAGTAACTTGTCTAGTTTTCACCACACGAAGGACCTGGAATGGTACTAAACTGTGTCAATTTGTAGAAAGCACTTAGAGGAGAACAAAGTTATTCAGTATGGTGTCACCATCTAAACCAACACAAATTCTGAAACCAATAAACTAAGTCATTAGGAAAACCAAACAAGGGGTAATTGCCGTTAACAAATGATTATGTAGTACCAAGAGGAAACAAAGAAAGAATAAAGATAGACTTCGTTCCATTGACGGATAAGCCTACAGAATAAAGAAAAATAAAGACAGATATTTGAATTGCAGTCCTATATAATAGATTACGTTTTTATGTGAACTGGTAATATCGAATCAATAAAAGAATTTGTAAAAAAAAATTAACAAACCTGAGGAAATGAAACACGAACTTCTTCCAGAAACCTCTTTGCTTCTTCTCCTTCCTCCTCACTTTCCCTAATAACACCACATGTGATTTCACTGTTTCCTAATGAAATGAGTGTACTTGTCAGAAATAATGGAGCCCCCAATGAAAGGTTTTTTTGACTGAATTCAAAAAATAAAGCAGTACACTGTCATGCACAAACACTCGTTAAGTGTCCTTAACACACCTGATTTTCCAAAACTAACTAGAAATCAATATGTCAGGAATACAGTTGCCATAAATAAAAATAGTTCCATAAGTATGAAAATAAATTCACAATTCACAATTTTAGGACCACATTTGATCATAAATTAACTCCAAGGGACACATCACAAGTACAAGAAAATACCCTATCTACAATCTAGCAGAGAACTGGAAATTGTCTGTCACTGAATTGAGAAAACAACCTTCCTGAAATTTGCAGTTCTAAGGAAACTTGGAAAAAAAAAATTGAAGGATGCTGATTAAGAAAAAGAAATTAATACATGACTTTCTGGGAATCATAGTAGTTTGCAGCAATTATAATAGCCTTAAGTATCGTCATTCAAGTTTCACTTATAGACGTTTTCACCAAGTTATTTAAAATTAAGGAACACAAACAATTATGTTAACAAAAATGAGAATTCTGTGTGTTTGAGATGAGGATTTCAAGCATTGTTTATGCAGAAACTGGGCAAACATTTTTATATTTTGCACTCATACGCGACTGATTGAAAAGCTTGTCAGTCTTGGTTGCGTAAGTAGCAGTTCCCACATGGGCAGGATTCATTTGAAAACCCTGATGGCAAAATTATATAAACCGTGTATTTTATAACTCAAGCGTGTAAATTCAGCCTAACAGCCAGCACCAAGTTAAAGAATTTCAAATGCAAGGCTGGTGATTAAAAATACCGCCCTATCATTATTTTCCAACTTAGCCAACCACACCTAGTGGGACTAAAGCTTGTTTTTGCTGTATCTACATTTACCAACAAGGCAACAAAATCCATGCAACTTTATTCTATCTCAAAAAGCTTTCAGGAAATGTTTGTTATGGATAAAAGCTAGTTAAAATCTTATCATCCCCAGTCATCCTCAAAATATATACTGCATCGGTCCCTAAAATAGCGGTTTTGAAGGTTTTCACACAATTGATGAAAGTGGGTGAATGTCATAAATTTTAGGTAATAAAGTCTACTCTTTGACCATCATTAATGCAATGAATGTAAAGTTTGAAAAGTTGTTGGATCAATAATAAAAGAGGGGTAGTATGAGGGGAATATGTAATAAATGCTTTCTTGGTATTGTTAAGTGACTAATATTAAGGGCCAAAAAATCAGGTTAGGCAATTTGTGCATAAAATGCTCAACAGTTCAAGCAGATTATGCCTGACCTAATTTTTGTCATCATTGACCAATGCATAAATGTTCAATCAGAAAGAATTCTCAACTGCCAGAGGATCAATTCAGGATAGAACATCAATCAGATTCCCGGAGAGAATTTCTCTTTTTTAAACTACCCATTTAACTTAGAATTTGTTTAAATATAGCTTAAATGTTGGGCCTAATTGTTTTTCTCAATGAATCTTTTAGATATCTTTAAGGTTGAATAAGTAGTTAGTTTGGTTTTGGTAGGATTATAATCACCAGGGACTCAATTGTTAGAATGGTTTCAGCAGCTTTCAGATTTCCTGAGGCATAAGACAATCTTCTCATTCTCGGGCCCGGCTGGCTGGGCCGTCAAGAATGTCTGGTGACCCCCTGTTGCACCACTTCTACTGATACCCAGGTGGTTAGCTTTAGTGAAAGGAAAAGCCCAAAGAAAACTGAGACAGCAGACTGATCTAAGGAAGATAATTTGGTCTCCGAATGTTTGCACAGGATATGGAAAGAAAAAAAAAGAAAAAAAAAAAACCAGAAAAAATGAAAGGGATGCAGAACCGTGTTAGCATGAGAACCTTGATGAAGAATGAACTCTTTCAAAGCATTGCAAAAAATGGAGACTTCTAAAAATACGGAATTTTATGCTTGAACAATAAGGACATGCCTGTTTCACAACATAGATGGAAATACCAATATTATCTAAAAAGCCATTGTACAATGAACAAAAACAAAGAAACTACAGTACATTAGATTCGTTCGGACTAGGTAGGGTCAGCGATAAAGAAAAAACAAACAAACAAACACAAAAAGCGTACACACACACACAAAAAAAAAAAGGAGGCTATATGATGTAACTTCCAGCTAATCTATGCATTGTTCAAGCTTGCCAATTACCTGGAAGGTGCATTAGGAAGAAAAGACGCTTAAAGCATGTATTTATGCTCTGCAGCCAGAATAGATGATGGAAGAATGAACTGGAGCAGGAAAATTAAGATCTAGTACTCCAATAATAATGTGGCCAATTAATATATCATAGTCAGCGTCAATGAAAAGGAAACTATCAAAGTCAGCATAGGAGTCGTACCAATAAAATCATTCAGCTGCTGCCTGGCAATCCTATGGGCACGAAGGAAGGCAGCACAGATATAGCATGAAGTTTCCAATCTCTCAACCGTAAAATATGTGATAAGCTTCTGGGGAACAACCGCTGTTTGAAAATACTTATAGTAACCGGGAATATTCACATAAGATCTTAAACTTCTCCAATCGCACAATGTATCATGAGACACCAGATCAAGGGCCTCATCAACAGACTGCATCAGCAGATTGGCTGTGTTCTGAGCAATCCTTCCCTCATTAAGCATCCCCCAGTAAGCTGCCTGAACACCTAAAAAAGATACAAAGATGCTTGCATTTCTTTATCTCAGACATAAATAGTTGATTTGCATAATACACAAGCACCAAGCATATATTACTGTGCTGAAAGGAGCTGCAGCAAAGAGACGCTGCTCTATGGATTTGCAAGAGACTATTACACATAAGGTCTACCCTCTACAATTTTTTTAAATGACTCTGTGCGTAAGGTCAAAATATTTTGGGAGGTGCAAAGCAGGTGGCACAATGAAATCTGCGTTTCACATTACACTATTTTGCAGTTTTGCTGTTTGCGTTTGGTGCTGGGGTTCTTTCCTTGTGCTGCAGATTTTTCCAAAATGATGATTGAAGCTGGACGTTTGTTTTGCCTCATCTGTTGCTTGATTTGTTCTCCTAAAAGTGCTGCCAATGTTTGCCATGAAGGGTGCTGTGTTTCAAATTTTCAATGGTTATTTTGCAGCTTGCTTTGTTTGGTCTTTTAAGCTCTTGGCTTTGTCTTGATTGCCTAGGCTCAAGGATGTAGGCTGATGCAGCTTTCCTTTCCTTTTTGCTTTTTGTTTGGAGTTGCATCTCAAATTTATTTTGGTTAGTTGTTTCATACCAATGCACAGAGGACCATACTCTTTCCCTATCACCCGGTTTTTCCCACATCGGTTTTCTGGACTAGGGTTTTGAGGAGGTGGGGTATGAGTATTGAGGACGTTTTTTTAGGAGGTGCCGGGAGTAGGCACAAAACCTTGTATTTTTTCTTTCATTAATAAAAAATTACAGGTATTTCCAAAAAAAAAAAAAAAAAAAAAAAAAAAAGGTGAAAATATTTCAGCTTTCTTCAATTCATGATTCTAAAAGCAAGCATAGAAGCAAAAGAGGATAATATTACAAAAGCAACGGTTTCATTCTTACAAAATAACAAAACAGAAAATGTACGTGATTTGCGGAGGTTTACGACAAATAACTCCTTAGTATCATAATTAGATCCAGTTCGCAAAAGAATTTTGAGCAAAGGTGGGTCTATAAATTGGCAGAACCAGGATACAACAGTTATGAATGATATCGGAAATACCTACTTAATATAACTATGGAACGTGAATAAAAGTCATTAGTACATGCAGCAAAACCATACAAAACAAGGACAAGAAGTGGGGTGGGATTGAAAAGCTACAGGAAAAAAATTAAGTGAAAAGCAGAAAAAGAAAAGGACAGCAACCACAGATCACTAACCATTTAAGAAGCGCACTCTTGTATCTTGTAAGCTCCCATGGACTAAATTACTATCACTTTCAGATACAGTATGTGGATGCACTGATTCACCATCAACATCTTTTAAGCAAGAAATATATCTTCTAACAGTGGGCCAATCAGCAGGCCCCAATTCTTCATCCTCGCCAAGGTCACCAAAGGCCTCAAGTGCTTTATTTAACATCTCGAATTTGGTGTATTGCAGTATCCTTCTCTGACAGATACAAAACAAACTGCTTCACAATTTTGACTTTTCTACTCAAGGATAAATATAGAGCATATCAGTTAAATGCACATCCCTTTTAAAATGTAACCATTTTGAAGGTCATGGATCTTCGATTCTTTTTGTTTTTTTTAAATCAGCAAATTTTATTAATACTGAAAAAAATCCTGGACAATTTGATGGGTTGACAACTGGAAATACTTTAGTTAAACAGTCCAGCTCATGAAAATCCTAGGAGTAAATCCCTGATTGCAGACCATAAGACTTATTAAATTATGTGATGTTTAAATCTTTGAAGAGAGTAAGCAAATAAAACATCATACTCTTCCCTGTTTAGGAATGCAATTTAAATGCACTTCATTATGATAAGCAGACTGCTCTAGGCATGAAGACTGACCAACTTATGTGCTCAGCAAAGAAGGAAAAAATGGACAGATAACGGAAAGGCTTGTGAAAGAAAAGAATTTTTCAGACAAATCCTCAAACAGGATAAACTGTATGGAACTTAGGAAAATCTAGAGTTGTATTGTAAAGATTAGATTAGTTTGTCTTATTTTCGAAATCAAAATATACTGGATACCGACTTTATTGTACTGATATGAGGTGCTTTTTGAATGATTTGGTAGCGGTAGCAAGACTGGTATGGAATTCAATTATAGATATGATATGTTCCTAAGGTGATAGGGTAACACGATACTGGAGATCTGATATTCTGATTGAAAGCTAGAATCTATTCTTTAAAATTTATTCCTAGTAGCCCTACCCTCAAGTATGCGTGTGTGTGTATTTCCCAAAAAAATGTGCAGAGAGAACGAGGATGGTACAATATCAGTTTATTAAACTGAGTCATCAAACGGCAACTGAGATTGTGTAAACTGTAAAGCAGAAGAATTGCAAGACTATCCACACCTTAACTGTTGAGATCTTATCCATGTTCAGCATATGCAAAACGAACTGTGTAGTTGATCCATTGATAAGAAGTGTAAGAAACACGATCCCACCAGTGAAGAAGACAAACTGCCAAATAAAGGAATGAGCATCTTGAATTAGAAGAGGTAAAAAAAATCACACTAACAATAGTATCAAGTACTCATAAGATATCACTAAAAAATTGAATAATTGACTAAAATTACATACCATAGTTCCAGTATCAGAACTGATGTATGAACTCCCGCTAGATCGCTGAAATATCAGGAACCTGACAATTTTTAGCAGTGTAACACGATATTGCAGGAAAGATTGGAGGAGGTAGCAGCTATAATAACATTTAAATAATGAAGTATAGGGCTATGGGACCAACTTTAAGTGTTCACAGGTTAAAATTAAAATAATAAAAGAGCAAGAGGGCTTTTATGCAGAGACTACAAGCAGCTCCCTGCAAACACCCAAGCACCTAAACAACATAGAGGAAATGTAATTATTACAAACTAATTTGTAAACACCCATATGTGGGGTATGTGAGAGTGTATAAATGTTTGATCTCCTTTCTGAAACCTCGTTTGGGGAAGCTACTTAGGGCACGCAAAATAGCCAACTTTGATAACCACCAGATGCATGAAAATTCAATTGGAGATCTTACAAAATAAATTGCAACTACCCACGGTTTTGAGTGATGTAAATAGCAGACAGATTTTTACTAAACCTTGTCATAAAAGACACGATCAGGAGTGGGGCTGCCAAAATCAGTCTTCCGACACAAGAGCATCTAAGCCGAAAATTTTATGTCATGTAAAACGAGACAAGCAGGTTGATCTGACCATGTATAGCCTATCAGTAGATACACGCAGGACAGTGAGAGTTTGGCAGACTTGCCTTTACTGACAGAGATAGTGACAATGCCACAGCTCCCCGTAGACCAGACCAAATAAGAATAACAGCCTCTTTCCAATCCAGACCATAGCCAAAATATCGAAGCAAGGGGAACAGTACTCCAATGACAATAACTCGTGATATTTGCACAAAGAAGTAGAGGAGGATGAGATAACCCCATGAATTTCCTGAGATAATCATTTAGTTATAAACCATGAAGTAACAAGAAATTTAAAATCAATGCAAAAGGTAAAAAGAAAGCTTGCAAACGGTCTCTCATGAAATTCCTTAAGGATCATATCCTCCGGAGCATCAAAAAATGTTAAGCTTACAACAACACTAAAGCTTTGTTTTAAAAAAACACTAAAGCCTTATTCCCAATTTCCCACCAGGTGGGGTCGGCTAAAGCATGTTCAGTTTATAGTGCCCCTAAAAAGTTTGGCCAGAAGTTCAAAACGGTCTACCACCTTTTAAACAAAGAGAAAAGAAAATTCTATAACCAGTGTGCCACATCTATGCCTTCTGCTCATTTATTGAAGGTATTAGGACAACATTTACTAAGACTAAGAAAACAATGTTGGACAAAAAAAGGGTAAATACATAAACAGATAAGAAATGCCAGCATGAGTTTTACCGAAATAAGCCAAAGATCATTTGAAGTGAGGTACCCCAAAATCAGATTACCACACTAACGCAGGGACAAAAAGTCAAAAGAGGAAGCAGATTCTAAATGTGGGGAATGATATATAAAACATTATGTGAGGGCCATGAGGCTGCACAAGAAACTCAGAAACATTTAATTTTTTCTTGTCCTTATTCTAAGAGAGAGTGTTGATCATGCTTTCGAATGTTATGGTGCCTAGTGAGCTTACACAATGGGAACAAGAGGTTGTTCAATAATGAGGGGAAAAACCAATTTCCGAAAAGGATTGGCATTATAAGAAATTAGTGTGGTTTTCTTTCTCCACAGCAATCTACCATTTACAGAAGGAGATGAACAGTACACTCGATGCATCAAAACAGCATGGGAATCACCAGCTGATGATGGAGATTATGAACTGCAACACAATGTATGTGTGAAATTGGAGAGCTCTTCAGAATCCAAGCTGAAATCGAAAATTTGTCTTGATTGTAGCATATCTCAGATAATCTTCAGTACAGTTACCTACTGTTACTTATAATATGGGTTTGTTTGGACGAATCGATTCGCCTCTATTTTTATTCAGTGAATAAATTTTGGTTAAGATGTTTGAATTGCATCGAATATTGTGTCAAATAAAGTGGGTGTCGTGTATTGTGAGGAGAAAAACAGAGAGAAAAGAATCACATAAGAAATTTTGTTTTATTCAATGAAATAAGTCGAGTAAGGGAGTCATCCTGGTCCTTGCATCCCCTATATATGTTATTGTGCCTAAATGAAGGATGGAGTGTATTGAACAATGTGTAATATCCTCATACATCAATGTGTCAAAATTATCTTGTAATCATTGTTTTATATCTCTTATCTTAGCCTAAGCTACAGTTTGGTTAATCCAACACTGTTTTAGCATGTAATTACTGTTCCTTTCTGTTGCACTCTTGCAATTTGTAATTCTAGCAGTTGGGGGCCCTTCTATTTATTGTGGCTCTTCTTATCCTACCCGATAAGAAATTCTAATAGAAATCTTTCATCATCTGAACTACCTTAATTTCTACACAATGAAATATAATCTAAGTTATAAAAAAAAATTGTGGCAATAATAAAATAATTATTTAAACAAAACTTACTCATTCATCACAAAATAATGTACACAGAAGAGTTGCTTGAAGGCTATCAGGAAGCCGGAGAAAATGAAAAAGAACTAGTAAGAGTGGTGTACCTTGTGTTTTAAATTGACCATCATTACTGAGAATTCCTTCTGCTATCACAACTCCGCTGCAAAGATCCAACAAAAGGATAAAAGCCATTATCAGAGGTATTAGATGAAGAGATGAGGATTACATCATTTAATCTTTAGAAAAGAAGAAAGAATGAAAGGAGATAAAAGAAATACATTTTTATCTTTTCTGTCAGGTACTAATTCCTTCCAAAACGTAAATTGTCATTTCAACTTTTTTCAGCAAGTCTTTTCTTTTTTATTTTTGTTTAGTATACAAGCATTTCATTCATGAAAACTAAGCAAAACGATACTTACAATTGATCGGGTGTTTGGGGAGAGGGCACCCAGCGAAAATCCCCGTTACAAGTTTGAAAATGTCTACAGAGAAAAATTTAGTCTAATTTTGGTAATGACATTATTTCCGTTACTTCTCTCTCCCCATTCAAAATCCAAAAATCGACATTATGTATAACATCTCACTTTTCTATAAAAACCAAAACCCAAGACAAAACATAACAGCAAACAAAATAAAATGATCCAAAAGGTACTTAAGATTCATCAAACATCACACATACAACAAAACGAGAGAAAACTACAACTCTGAGAGATAGCAATGCGACTCATATATGCAAGGAGCAGTTTGGAGAGTTTCCAGTAAGCATTATTAATAGCAGATGACAATAACAGCTTTGCGCATATAGAGATCAAAAGTGGTAAGACGAAGGCAACAGACATGGCAAAAAGACCAAGAGACGATTTCAACAATTGTCAACAGTGAATGCAAGATCATTTTTTTTCTTTCCTTTACTAAAAGCAGTCCATTCCTTACGATTACCACAACCATGCAGTGCCTTATCATGATTGTAGCAACGAAAAAGAATACTCATTAGCTGCAACCAAACAGTAAAACATTGACAGTCTCTTTACCTTAATATAAAAATTAAGGTATTGGCTATATAAGCAACCATTTCCCTGAAGCAAAATGTCACAAGAATAGGAAAACACAATGTTAGTATTGACAGATCAGTTTGAGCTACAGATTTCAAAAAATAAACAAAGTTTAAATATACTGGTCACGTCAGGAAGATGATTCCGACAATATAATCTCAGCGGAGATATTTGAAGTCAAGAATACCAATGAATACATCTATGTCCAGAAACAGGCAAAATCAGAGTGATAATGCATACACATACATAGCATTTTCCATAACTTACAGACTGGGGTAGATTAGGAAAGGTAAAGGAAGTCAAATCTGAGATTATGATAGCCACAAAACAATATATTCATCATAGCACGCAAAACGGGGGAAATATAGGACATATTTTCAAGTCAACATTTCAGGTGCATGCAATATTTACCTAAGATCAACAAAGATAGACCCTATATGCTTGATGTAATTTTATTAAGACACAAAACCTCAACAACTCTCAAATTATTAATATTAATGAATATTTCACTGTTGACAAATGATATGAAAAATATGAATCATTAATAATTCTAAAAAATTCATCTATCAATAAATCCATATTTTCAAGTATCTCATGTGTGTATATCAATATTCTGCATAGTTGCATAAACAGTGAAAAGACAAAAAATAAAATGTTACCCTATTAGATCGAGTTAATTAAATAATAAGGCATGCCAGAAATGTGAGTATAGGCGAGTGTCCGATTTGTTTCAGGCATCAAACAATCAAATTATAACAAAATATGCCAAGAAGATAGTTGAAAAGAGATCTCTATCAATGTTTTTAGTACAAAGGCAACAAAGCTCATTATATACATAGCAAAGGTCTTAACGTCTAAATCTTACCAAGTCAGTCTGAATACGGTAACTCTCTAATTTGTAAATAGTCAAATTAATCCCTGGTTGCGATCAATCTTCTATAAGCAGTTTCTCTTATTCTACATGTGATATACTAAACCTTAAATTGCATAAACGAATTAACGTTCATTTCATTAAAATGTTTGCAGGGTTTTCATCTTGAACAAGAAATTAGCGCATGGGAAACTTGGTTAGCAGAAGAATGAAGCATATATAAACCAACCAAAAGTGGTGCAAGCTCTGTTGGCTTTCACCCTTAAAGGCAGTCCTAGCAACAGCAGAGTAGAACCTGCACAGGTTAATATCAGCAGTGTTACAAAAAGAGGAAGACAATAAAATCTAGAAGCTACAAAAACTTACATCCCTAATGTCATCACAGTCAGCACACCAGAAATGTCAGCCGCTTCTTGAGCCTGCAACAAACTTATTGCCATTAACTTTTTTCAATAACTTCTGAAAGTATCTATACAATCGCCTTAATTTTTCAGTCTTGAAATGATAAGCGGCAGTCAGTCGTAAGATTGGTATAGGCACAGACCGTAAAGTACGCAACATAGCTCACAGCGAGTGTCAGGGTGATCTCAATCACCGTGTCATTGAAGATGAATCCCAGCCATAAAACTGATGCCATTCCAAAAGCCAAGCCAATGATCACACTGACCACCCAAAGATAATATGTAAGACAACTCATAGGGCCAAAAGGTTCAATAACCATAAATGAAAATACATACGCTCCAAGAGAAGCTTTAGCTAAAAATGATAACATGCTGCCGAAATCGAAGCTCCATCCAAGGACCATGCGGAAGAATAGTTGATATACTACAATTGCTGTCCTGAATTCAGAAAATAATTCAAGAAGAAAAAACATGTTCGAAAAATCAAAAGGAATTCCACGACAACATAAGGAACAGGGACAGTCACTAAAACTTCAAAGCTAGGATTTGAGATGTTATACCCATCATTCATCAAAGATTCTCCTTCAATGATGGTATTCATCTTTTTGCTTGCCCCAAGCTCCTTCAATAGAGCTACAACAGCTACAGGATCAGTGGCACTGAGGAGGCCCCCAAGCAATAACGATGTTTTCCAGCTCCAGTTATACGGAAAAGCAAGCTAGAATTTGCAATTTTCAGGAACTAGAGAACAAAAAACCAATCCCTCAGCTGAGAAACATATAATAACAAACCTTTAAAGCGCTTCCCAAAAAGAAAGTCGATATGAGGACCCCAGGCCCAGCAAGCAGCAGCATTTGTGCTATACATCTCTGATTATAAAAGTAACTCAGTTAACAAGAACGAGAAACATATCATAAAACATCATCAACTAATTGTAAACTTGCAAATTAAGCTGAATTTTGTAGATCCTGCCAGAAGCCTGAAGGATGTAATTTCAGATATTTTGTCACTTAAGGAGATAAAGTAGGCTATAAAGTGACTATATATCTATTGATTTATAGAAATTCAAGTGTTATACATTATTGACCAAAAAGACTCGATTCAACAAGCAGGTGTTTTCGGATGCAGTATCTTGCAATTTTGAAGATTATCAACGCATGGAGAGGAGGAAACCAATGTAACAATAAATAGTAGATATCATAACATTCTAGGTCAAATGGTTAGGGTTAATTCACTAGGAGTGTAATAAGAAGCAAATCCTAAAGGCAGTATAAAAGTCATTAAACTTCGGCGTTGATAACGTATGAATGTCACTAATATTTTCTTTAAATAAACACAATTTTAATGTATTGCAAATTAAGCATGATCAAACATTATTTCTTCAAAAAAATAAAGACAATTATGCGTTTTACAAACATTCTGTCCCTGAAAAAGGATGCTATTAGTATAATTAGAAAAGTACCTTCATCCGGTCCACTTCTACAGAAAAATAAAATAAAAGAAAAAATATGCTAAAAGTGTAATCAGAAAAGTACCTTTATCTGGTGCACTTCCATAGAAAATGAACTCTCGAACAGGAGAGCAGGCAGAAAAACAGCCAAAAGGATATCAGGATCAATATTTGCCCCTATAAAACCAGATCCAAAACGTTTCGTATGTAAAAATAAGCAAATCAGAAATAACTCTTTGAATCATCGACAAAAATTAGTCAAGTAACAAATCTGATAAGCATTCCCAACAAAAGTAAATGAACTTACAGATACGGATGCCATCCCCAATCTTCCCCAGACGGTGGCTTGTTCCATATTCTACATGTTGATGCATAAATAACAAGTTGAATATCAGACAACTAAATACAAAGTCCTCACAAGTTCAAGTAAATCATCAAAATACTCACTTAAGTAGCTACTAATTCATGGAATAATAAACTAAATCAATTAACGCCGATTCCCTAACTTCAGGACATTATCACAACACCCCATTTATTCCACGTAAACCTTGCTTAACTAGTGGAAAAAAAAAAAAAAGAGTAAGCTATGGAGGTTGATTTAGCAACCAAAGTAGAACGAAGTCAATCGTTATGATTTGAGATCAATAGGTGCTATACGTATGCGCCTCAAATTTCGAGAGGAGAGAATAGAAGCTCCTACCTAAGGATCCGAGACCAATGCCGAGAACAAGTAAAGCGACAGTATAGGGGACTCTTGTGCCACGAAGCAAATGCCTACACGCAACTCCCAGAACCAAACTGATACCTACAAATATCACTGCATCCGACGGATTCGACGACCAATACGCCGATGTTGCAGCTGGTGATGGTGAAGGTGAAGATGATGCTGTCTTCTGCTCCAGTACTCGAAGCTGAAACACCAGTTCATCATCAGCCATGGTAAATGCAGACGTCAAGCCCCGTTCGTGATTATGTGAATAAACAGTGTGTACAGTGTTGAACTGTAAAGAGACAACTGGAAAGAATAAGAAAATGATGGTTCAGCTGCTCTGGTCGACAAAAAAAACCTACTGTATTATTTATTTTTGGATCATTTTAGGGGAGTAGTACTACCTCCGTCCAAAAGTATTCTATTAAAACTTTTAGCTTGCGGTTGTTTTGGGTGTGAGTTTTTTTTAGATAAAATTATTGAAGTAATGATTAGAAAGTTGATGGGATAAAATAAAATAGAATAATGATTGGTGTAGATTATAAAATGATTGGTGAAATAAAGTAGAATAATGAATAAAATAATGGTAAAAAATGTAATAAAGTTGATAAAATAAAATGATGAGAGATGATTTAATATTTTTTTATTTGTAGTTGAAGATTTGATTGGTGGGAGAATTGTAAGAAATGATTGGTGATGTGATGTAAAAAAAACTCCGGCCAAAACAAACAGAATATAAAGGCGGAATGAGGGAGAATAACATAAATATTTCATCAATTGAGTAGAAGGACAGTCTTTTGAAACATTTGCATAAAGGACAAAACTATTTATTCACTGTCGAAATTCACTTTTGTTCGAAATTAGCTGTTTAAATTCATTGTCGAAATTCATTAATTTTCAAAATTCATTGTCGAAATTCACTGATTTTTGGAATTCACTGTCGAAATTCACTGATTTCGGGATTCGCTGGAGAGATTCACTGATTTTTGGGATTCACTGTTTATCCTTCTCGCTATAAAAATTATGCAGTTGTCGTTCTCCCTATAAAAAAATATGTAGATGTCCTGTTACTTAAAAATATTTCAGATTGTGTCATTATCCCTAATTTCCCATAATATAAATCCATTTAGAATACTAATGAAGTATTTATTACATTTTTCTTTATTTTATCCTTAATTTATTACACATCTACCTACTTTACAATTATTATATTAATGAGAGTCAAAGGGTATTATAGACTTTATCACTAAAATTATTAACATTTAACCACTTTCTTAACATGTGTGAAAAGTCCTAAACGAACTTACATTTTGGAACGGAGGTAGTACTATAGTAGTATATCTTTGTACGGTTATTTCTATCTTTATATTCTATTCATTTTATTTTATTTTATTTATTTTTTCTGAAAGGTCATTGCATTTTTTTTAATAAGTAATTTTTTAATTTTATTTAAGAAAGAAGGACAAAAATATTTAATCAATTAAGAAGAATGATAGCTTTTTCAAAATTTTTGTATAAAGGACAAAACCATTTTCCTAAAAAAAAGAGCGCTTGTTTTATAAAAATAATGAATAAATAATAGGGTAAAAACCCTTTTACACCCTTGTGGTTTGTTAAATGAAGTTTTTGCCTCCTCGTGGTTCAAAAATATGTGGTTCATCCCAATTGGGTTTTCCACAAAACATCAACTACAAATTCAGACAAAAAAAGAGAATATTCCATCAGAATATTCTTTTTTAAATAATATATCACTTTTACCCTCATTCTTCTATTTTTTATTTTTTTTTATTTATTAAATAACCCATCACTTTTACCTTCATTCTTCTATTTTTTTTATTTTTTTTATTATTTATTAAATAACCCATCAGCACCTTTTGACATATTATCCTTCCCCAAAAATTAAAATAGCAAGGAACGGGAGCAACGGGAATGACGATTAGGATTCTCGGTGGGCTGCGATTTCCGGCGAAATTGACCATTCCGACCGCGACTTGCTGCTTATTCCGGCAAGGTAAATGATTTGCTTCCTTTTTCTCGATTTGCTACTTCATTTTCATCCATTTATCACCGATTTGCTGCGATTATCGGGTTCCTAAGATTGTTTCTTTGTTCATATTTGATGCTAATCACTGTAGATGAAAGGTATTCAGCGGAGGTCTTCTCTCTTTTGTCAACTAAAGCAGTAGAATCGACTTGGGTGGACAATTGTCTCTCTAGATCTCTCCCTTCCAAATAAAAACACCATCGGAGCATCCATATTAACGGTTACATCCATAAGTTGGCACTCCTATCAAACTTGTCAAGATAACACTTTAGAAAAAAAAATTGAAATGATTTCCTTTTTTTGGAAGCTGAAATCCAATGAACATTGGATTATAGGACAATAAATTTTGTACCTCCCTGTAATATTGCTGCATATTTTTTTTTTACGTTTTTCAAATCGACCCGTGCAATTGCAGTCCGTCGCCGCCAACCATGTCAAATGGTGGTGCATTTATTCTTCTGGAGCACATCCTGGTTGACATACTGATACATCTTCCCGCGAAATCCATAGGAAAATCAAGATGCGTTTCAAAGCAATGGCTATCTTTGCTCTCTAGCCCTCAATTCATCAAAGCCCACCTTGCTCACCACGCCGGCGACGAGAAAAAATTGCTTATCTATAACTCTCCCCACCTCCAACCCCAAAAACAAACCTCACAAACTTGTCAATTCGATTCCCATTAAGCAGCCAATTCACTGATTCTATGAAATCAACAACTCACCGGACATAAAACCGGTGATAGCAACAGAAAATCATGGAAAAGGAAGCAAATCGCCGGCAAACCGGAATGGTCCGGAAAACTTGTGTTTTATGAAGTACTTTGCATTCAAAATCACGGTCGGAATGGTCAATTTCGCCGGAAATCGCAGCAGCAGCAATGGTCCTTCTCCTCGTCGTTCTTCTTATTTTTTGGGAAAAAAAATTGGGTATATAATGATAAAATGCTGATGGGTTGTCTTTAAAAAAAAGGAAAAAAATTAATAATAAACAAAGTAAAGGTAAAACATGGATGACACTTAAGAAAGGAATATTCCGACGGAATATCCTCTTATATTTGACTGAATTTAAATTTGATGGTTTGTGAAAAACCTCCGAGGGTGGACATATGATCATATGCATCAGTACATTCAGCACATGAATTTGTATAACGCTCCAGAAGAGATGAAATGCAGAGCATTTGCAACTCTTCTAACAGGAAAGGCAAGAGATTGGTTCAACAAGCTGAACCCCAGATTCATACCAGATTTCCCAACTCTGACCAGAAAGTTCATGCATGCATTCATTGCAGCAAGACCTTTCCAGCGAAACCGGACGTATTTGCTGACAATTAGGCAAAAAAGTGATGACACGGTGTTGCAGTTCATCAAGAGGTTCAACGGAGAATCATCCCAGATAGCAGATCTGGATGATAAATTTTTAGTAGCATCCTTCGTGGCAGGTCTCAGAGAAGGACGCCTACATGCAAAGCTGAGCAGCAAAAATCCGAGTACAATGGAAGAATGTCTAGAAATTGCATACAGACATTGCCAAGGAGAATAGGCTAACAGAGCCAAGAGGGAAGAGTCCCACAGGGATTCTAAAAAAGGAAAGACCGATGAAAAGACCGACAAAAAGAGAAAATCTGTTTGGGATAGGGTAACCAACCCCATTTCTGAAAGGTTAGGGAAAAAAGGTGCTCTGCAGGACAGAGACCTTATTCCTCTGAACATATCTCGTGACCAAGTTCTAGCGATTATGGAAAAGAAAGGAATCGCCAAGACTCCTCCTCCATTGAGGGGTCCAAGAGAGAAGAGAGACCACTCCAGGTGGTGCAAGTACCATAAAGATATTGGACATGACTCTGAACAGTGCAGGGACCTGATCAGAGATATAGACGCAGCAGCAATGGAAGGAATGATCGATGAATGCATTGATCGATCACAGGGATATAATCCCAGAGGAAGAAGAGAATTTAAAAAACAACACAGCGGACATGACAGGTATAATCAAAGGAGACACAGAGATCCGTCTCCTGATGCAGAAAGGCATAGAGAAAATGCCCCAATCAACACTGTGAACACGATTATGGGTGGACCAGGAGGAGTTAATAAGGCTGCCTAGCAAGAGAAAGGTGGCAGCGCAAAAAAGGACTGAGAAGCGAAAAAACAGAAAGTAATGGGAACCGTTCAATACGGTCCAAGAGATGCGCTACCAGCCATTGTGAGCAACGAAGGGCTGGTGATAGAAGCCGTTATCCAGAAAAATCTGGTCAGAAGGATCTGCGTAGACACGGGCAGCGCAGTAAACGTGCTTGTATTACAGTGCGTTCCAGGCGATGAAGTTAACAGATTCGGAGCTGACTCATGTTTCAACTCCTCTTTTTGGATTTACCGGGCCGCCCATCCACCCTGTGGGTATGTTAAAGCTATTGACGACTTTTGGCGAAGGACCACAGAGCAGGACTCTGATGGTCAATTATGTGGTAGTAAAAGCTCCATCAGCTTATAATGTGATTATGGGAAGACCGGCGGATCGACTGGGGCGGTGGTATCGCCGACACAACAACGATGAAATTCCCAACTTTCGAAGGAGAAGCTACTGTTAAAGGGGATGTGGATGCTGCCAAGAACTGCTATTCAGCCACAATCAGTGGAAAAATGAAGGTGCAGCAGGTGACAATGGAAGATCTAGTTCCAGATGAAGGAAAAAGTTGGCAGTCCAACGATCCTGTGGAATTAAAAAAGCTAGATGAATCAGACTCTGAATCCACAATCAGCATAGGATCCTGGATACCTGCTGAACAGAAACAGATGCTGGTCAGAATCTTGAAAGATTACAAAGATGTGTTTGCATGGAAAGCAAGTGACATGCCTGGACTGTCAACAGTTGGCTGTCTATAAGCTCAACATTGATCCAACCAGGAAACCGGTGAAGCAAAAGAAAAGATCTTTTGCCCCAGAAAGGATACAGGCTGTCTAGCAAGAAGTGGAAAAATTGTTGCAGGCCAACATGATTCAAGAAGTTATCTACCCAGAGTGGCTAGCAAACCCGGTGCTAGTCAAGAAGCTAGATGGCAGTTGGAGAATGTGTGTGGACTTCACAGATTTAAACAAAGCTTGTCCTAAAGATAGTTATACTTCCGCAAGAATTGACAGGCTAGTAAATTCTACAGTTGGTTATGAAATTTTTGCTTTCTTAGATGCTTATAAGGGATATCATCAGATTATGATGGACCCTGTAGATGCTGTAAAAACTGCTTTTATTACTGAATTTGGTTCCTAATACTATGTGTCTATGCCTTTCGGATTAAAGAATGCAGAGGCTACCTACCAAAGGGCAGTCAACACCATTTTCAAAGAACAAATTGGCAAGTCCATGGAAGTTTATGTAGATGATCTATTAATCAAGAGCAGGACTCTTGATCAATATTTGAAAGATGTGGAAGAAGTTTGTCAAGTATTAAGACAAACATGAATGAAGTTGAATCCAAAAAAGTGCACTTTTGGAGTAAGATCAGCAAATTTCTGGGTTATATGATATCTAAAGAAGGTATCAGGACCAACCCTGATAAATTAGAAGCTTTGAAGACCATGCCTGAACCGAAGAATGTCAAAGAAGTTCAGCGATTAACAGGAAGATTAGCAGCGCTAAACCGATTCTTGTCGAAATCTGCACAAAAATCATTGCCATTCTTCAAGATTCTCAGAAAAGCCAGTCCATTTGAGTGGAATGAAGAATGTAAACAAGCTTTTCAGGATTTAAAAGACTATATCAGTCACCTGCCAACTCTAACCCCTCCTCAGGAAGGTGAGATACTATTTCTTTACTTGTCTTTTTGCAATGAAGCAGTAAGTGCGGTGTTGGTAAAACAACATGGCATGATACAAAGGCCAGTATATTTTGTAAGCAAATCCCTGCAAGGACCTGAGATTAGATACTCTGAGGTGGAAAAATTGGTCTTAGCCCTAGTGCACGCCACCAGGAAATTAAGGCCGTACTCCAAAGTCACCCGATGATTGTGTTGACAAATCAACCGTTAAAGCAAATTTTGGATAAACCAGACAAGTCTGGAAGGTTAGCAAAATGGGTAGTTGAATTGGCAGGGTTTGATATCGAATACAAACCAAGAGCGGCAGTTAAAGCCCAAGCATTAGCCGATTTCTTAGCTGAAGAAAAAGCCTTGGCTATAGAGCAAAAGGTTGAGTAGAACAAGGATGAGAAGAACAAAACTGAACAGTGGCAGCTTTATGTGGACGGAGCCTCCAACAAGGAAGGAGCAGGAGCAGGACTCCTACTCATTAGCCCAAAAGGTGAAGAATTCCCATACGCTCTTCACTTGACTTTCAAGCCACTAACAACGAGGCAGAGTATGAAGCTTTGATAACTGGATTAAACCTATCGCAGAAGTTAGGTGTGCAAAATTTGAAAGTCTACACAGACTCACAACTGGTAACAAATCATATTAAGGGAGAGTATGAAGCAAAAGAAGGCCCTATGAAAAAATACCTTGCAGTGGCACAGAGGAAATTGCAAAATTTCTTAATGATAGAAGTGGAACAAATAACTCGAGCCCAAAATACCAGAGCAGACGCTTTATCAAAGCTAGGATCGAATTTCTTATCCAACAAAAAGGTGTTGGTCGAGCAATTGAAGCAGAAGAGTTGTGATGAAATGGAAGTACAACCAATAACACAGGCAGAAACATGGATGGATCCAATTGTTATGTATCTGAGAGATGGAAGACTTTCTGAGGATAAAGTACGCGCCAGAAAATTGATAAGACTCTCAGCCAGGTATGCTCTGTTCAACGATGTTCTGTACAGAAAATCTTATGCAGCACCTTGGTTAAGATGTGTTACTCTAGATGAGGGAGATTATGTACTGAGAGAAATCCATCTCGGAATTTGTGGAAATCATTTGAGAGCAAGAGCTCTGGCCAGAAAATATAGGCTTTATGGGTATTACTGGCCAGAAATGCAAGAAGACGCAGAGAACCTGGTCAGAACATGCGGATTTTGCCAAGTGCATAGCAATCTATCACATAATCCCGTACAGGAGATGATACCAATTGTATCTCCATGGCCTTTTGATCAGTGGGGAGTAGACTTAGTGGGACCATTACCCAGAGCACCGGGGAATTTCAAGTTTTTAGTGGTGGCAGTAGATTATTTCACCAAATGGGTGGAAGCTGAACCTTTAACCACCATCACAGCCAACCAAATACAGAAATTCCTGTGGAGAAACATTCTGTGCAGATATGGAATTCCAAAAGTACTCATCTCTGATAATGGCACACAGTTTGAGGATCAAGGAGTGCAAACCTGGTGCACAAACCTAGGAATCTCCCAACACTTCACATCAGTGGCCTATCCTCAAGCCAATGGGCAGGTAGAACAGACCAACAGGCAGATAAAGCAGGGACTGAAGAAAAGGTTGGAACAAGAGGGATCTCATTGGGTAGACCATCTTCCAAATATTTTGTGTAAAACTACCCCAAATGCTGCTACACAGGAAACTCCATACTCCTTAGCATATGGATGTGAAGCAGTAATACCAGCAGAGATTGGACACAGATCTCCCAGAACAGAATTATACTGTCCAGAAACACAGGAGGTAGACATGTTGCATGTCAAAAACGACCTAGAACACAAACGCGATATTGCACTGATACAAATGGCCAAGTACAAACAGAGGATCGCCCAATACTACAACTCCAAAGTTAGAGGTACGTATTTTAAAGAAGGAGATTTAGTTCTGAGACGAAATGATGCTAGCAAACAAGGTCTCACTGGAAAGCTAGACCCAAATTGGGAAGGTCCTTATAAAATTATCAAAGTACATGGAAAAGGATCCTATCAACTAGCTAATGCATCTGGCAAAACTGTTCCTAGAAGTTGGAATGCTGTTCATTTAAGGAAATTTTTTCCTTAAAGTAATTTCATTTTCTTGAGTAATACTATCTTGAATATAGATCTCTTTTAATTCTATGATTATTATGTGAATATTTTAACTTGTGTTGAAACACAAAAATAAAAACAGAACGTGGCAGCGCAAGAAAACAAACATATCAAACTTGCAGCGCAAGGGCATTCTGGACAGAAGTCCTACTTAAAAAATAAAGGTTCCAAACTTGCAGCGCAAGGGCATTCTGGGCAGAAGTCCCACTTAAAAAATAAAGATGCCAAACTCGCAGCGCAAGGGCATTCTGGGCAGAAGACCCACTTAAAAAATATTAGTGCCAAACTTGCAGCGCAAGAGCATTCTGGCCAGAAGTCCCACTTAAAAAAGACATGTGCCAAACTTGCAGCGTGACGATGACAAATTATGTCACCTTAATGATTTGAGCCCTAATTTAATCTAGTGATGAACACACAAGAACCCTAATGCCAAAAAGAGGAATGAGGGGGTGGGTTTTATGTATGCGGCTGAGTTCAAGATGCTCTCTTGAATTGCCTACGTATCCTGTTAAATTCCAGGAATCAAGCCTTACGTAGTTCCTGGAATGGGGTATTTATAGTGATCATACTTGCCTAAACCCTAAGGTTAAGTCGGCTTATGTTATTGTCACCTTTACCCTTAAATGGGCCTTGACCCCTTGCCCAAGCTATTGCTATTAATGGGCTTAGTAAGCTGACGTGGATTCTATCCTTGATGTCGATATACCGACCTGCGGTTATCGACTCTGGGGATCACTGTCCCACATTGCTAGCTGATGCGGACTGAACGTCCTACACTGCTCGATACTCGATAATCGATAGTCGTAGCCTGGCTTTGATGTGAAGGCCTTGGCCTCGAGCCTGGGCATCGACATGAATATCCTGGCATTATCTCAGTGTGATGTCCAACCAATAGACGACACGTGGAGGGAGTGAAACCCTGTATCGTCATAAGCCCCCGAGACTTGAGAGAGGCGACTCCCGTTGTCCGAGGTCGAGTCTGTCACATGAATCGTCTTCGAGTTGGGCTTGTTCTTTGGGCGGGAGAAAGCCCGCCTTTTCATAACCCTAACTGCCTGGCATCCACGTGGAGCGGTTTCTAGCCCACGAAACGCTTCGAATCCCGCAAAAGACGCGTCATTGCCTTGATAACCGTGATTTTCAGTGGTTATAACCCCCATAACTCACGTCTCTTCAAATCATTTGCAAACTTTTGCTTTCATATATAAAAGAAGGGACAAAGGCTGCTGCAAAACCTCTTGGCTATTTTCTTCATCTCATTCTCCAAACTCCAAAACACCAAGTAAGATCCTGTTTTTTATCTTAGTGTTGTTCATCTTTTCTTTTGATTTATCTATGTCAAGTAGTAGTAGTGCAACTGAATCAGATAGGGGTAGTGACACACCCGTTCGTAGTCAATCTCCGGCACCTGTCATCTCCGATCTTCTTCTCCGGGGAGACTCCGGTGAGCCTGTAGCTTCCTCTCCTCCTGTCCCTAACCAGCCCAGAAAACTAGTAACTAGGATGGACGGAAAGGGTGCAAAAGGGTGCCTTAGCACACTCACTCCAGAGGATATTGCTGAAATCTGTGGGAAATACGGCATAGTTCATCCTCCGTTTGAATCTAGACTCCCATCAGGCCTGCATCGATTCGCGGATGAGCCCCCAGAGGGGTTTTGCACTGTTTATGAAAATCAACTGGCAAGCGGATTAAGGTTTCCACTCTGTCCAGCTGTTCTGGCGGTCCTTCACCATTATGAGATAAGCGTGTCTCAACTCGCCCCGAATGGCGTCAGAACTCTGATGGGGTTCATCATAGCGTGTCGAGTGGCCCAGGTATGTTTTTCGGTGCCCGTGTTCCGACACTACTACAAGATTGCTGCCACACCCGACAAGTTATGGTACTCCTTCCAGAGGAGAGCAAATCGCCACGAGTTCATTACGAGGGGCCTTCTTCTCGTGGGGAGTGGAAGCCTCGATTTTTCTTTGTCCGTCATGGTCTAGATAACCCCTACATCGGTCAATGGAGGTCGAGAGAGGGGAAACAAGACAAGCTTGGGAGGGAACCGGCTCCTCACGAGGCTCGACTCCTGAGTGGTCATAACTTCGAGGTGTGTACTCGAGACCTGAGTCTCCTGTATCACCTGGCTCACTTGGAGGAAGCTGGGCCAATGCCATACGTAGGCCTGAACGTTCCTGATCACGAGAATCGTAGGACGTTTACTTGCTTTTATACACTAGCTGCTTTGTAAGTCGATAACTTGCTGTTTGTTGATTAAAACTAACTTGTCTTTTTTCTATATTGCAGTGGGCAAATTCTCCAGGGTCACCAACCCTCAGCGCATTCCGGAGTCGACGGTCGTAGCTGCTCCACCTCTCGAGGATCAGGCCGCTACCGGCTTGCCAGTGGCTGAGACCAGCGTGCCTTCCTCTTCTTGAGGGGTGGGCGTTCCTCCACCTAGAACAAATCTTGCTGCCATTGAGTCGTCTGCCGGAGCTGGAACGACTGAGGTGCCCTCGACTACCGGCGAACTAACCGTCCGATTCGGATCTCTTCGAGATGAAGACGAGGAGGAGCTGGTCGATTTAACCTCGAATGTCGAGGTTAATGTCGAGGAGCAAGCACCTCAAACCAAAAAGAGGCCGTCTGTCGCCGAGGTGGTAAAGGAGCAGCTCCGAGAAGCGAAGAGAAAGAAGGTTGCTGAGGCCACTGCCGAGTCAGGAATCGGTGTGGACTGGGTTTTCGATGATTATGCTGGTGCGGAGGACAAAGACTTGTCCTACGTTCTGCGAAAGCTGAATCGCCTCGTAAGTCGATCCTTCTTTTTATATTTGCTTTCCTTGAGGTCCATGCCCTATTTATTTACTAAGTCGTTCTTTTATTTTGTAGCATACCCTTGTTGGTCAGGAGGCTGCCCGACGGCTGGCTAAAACAGGAGAGTCGGCGAACGAGATCAAGAAGGAGAACGGCAGGTTACTCCAAGACAATATCACAAAAAACGCCGCGCTCTCTGCTTTGGAGCAACAACATAATGAGTTGTAGCAAAAGTCGGTCGTTGAGCTCGAGAAGCTGCAAGGTAAGTTGGTGGCTGCTGAAGCAAAGCTGGCCACTACCGAGAAGGAGTTAGACCGACTACGAGATGAAAGGCAAGATCAGGGTCGAGAGCTGCTCAAGCTGACTCAAGACTATGAGAAGCTGCAGCAGTGCCAGAAAGCTGCAGACGAAGAAGCTAGGAAGGCTCGCCAAGATCGAGACGCGCTACAGGCTGAACTATATCGAGCGCATGCGCAGGTCGAAGAGGCTAAGACTGAGGCCATTATGGAGTATCGCAAGTCATCCAACCTTGAAGATGATCTAGAAGTGATAATGCGGGCTTCGATGATGGGTGGATATACTCTGGCCGTAGATCAGATGAAGGAGGTTACCCCGAGCTTCGACATATCGACTCTCCAAACGCCGATGTTCTACAATCCCGACTCGGAGAAGCTGTATGATCAGTACTTCGAGGAGTTTCAGCAGGGAGAGTCGTTGGCTATAAAGTATGCTCCTCCTTCGTCTGCTCCTGCTGTCGATCCGACTGCCACTGATCCGACCTCTGCCAATACTGAGCCGACCCCTGAAACCGATCCCTGATCGTTGTCTTTTTAATTCATCTTTTGCTATTTATAATTCAAACTTGGAGTTTTGTAATATTATTTTAACAATTGACTTGGGCTGGTCTTTCGACCTGACCGTTTTCTTTATGCTTCAAATTTTTGTTTGACTTTGCAACTCGTTTCTTTATCTTCTCTCTTATTGCTTGTGTTCCGCTTGTCGACCCTCTGACTCTGTTTACTGGTCGTTGGTATTGTGTTGCCCCCCAAGTGTACTATGAACCTTTGGTTCTTATTGCACTTGAGATCGACTTGCTTGCCTTAGTCTTTTGCCCCTTAGGCTTAGTTGACCTTTGGCTGAGCATTTTAATGTAAACTGTCCCTGATCTTTGGTCTTTTTCGCTACTTAAGCTCTTTTGAGCATCGACTGGGACAGGTGGCCCGACTATGCGAACCGTCCTTTGTCTAGGCCTTTTTCGCCACTCGGGCTCGTTCGGCTTTCGACTGGGACAGGTGGCCCGACTATGCGAACCGTCCTTTGCTTTGGCCTTGTTTGCCCCATGGGCTCGCTCGGCTCTTAGCTTGGACCTTTGGCCCGACCCTGCGAACCGTCTCTATGCCTTTGCATTCGTCGCCCATTAGGCTAACTTTGCTTTGGCTTTATCGAGGTGTCCGACCTGCGGATTCCTCTACTCGTATTCGATTGTTTTGCCTTTAACTTTTCTGTCGCATTGGACTTGTATTGTTTTGGCTATAAATCCTAACATACACAGGAAACATCTCGAAAAAGCACACTTTTATTAGAATATCATAGATTGTCACCTGGACTTATTACAAGATTCAACATTAAAAGTAAATAAAAGTTCATAAAGGCTTATCTCAGACATAATATTTCCTCAGATTGTTTGCATGCCAATGTCGAGGAACAGTAGTTCCATCCGCCCGACCAAGTTGATAAGACCCTTTGGGGTGGACTTTCAGAATTTGATAAGGTCCTTCCCAATTCGGTGTTAACTTTCCTGCTGCCTCTTGTCGACTTGCTTCATTCTTCCTTAGAACCAGATCTCCAACCTTGAAGTATCGATGTCTGACCTTCGAGTTGTAATACTGGGAAATTTTCTGCTTATACCTTGCCATTCTGGCTGAGGCTATCTCTCTTCGTTCCTCGACGCTGTCCCTTTCCTGTCGGAGTTCGGGATCGTTAGTCTCATCATTGTATGCCAGAACTCGAGGGGAGGGAACTCCGACCTCGGCGGGTATCACCGCTTCACACCCATATACTAAAGAAAAAGGAGTTTCGCCAGTTGATGAATTGGGAGCCGTCCTGTATGACCATAGGATGCTCGGAAGTTGAATTGTCCAATCTCGACCTTCCGCCTCTAGTCTCTTTTTTAGACCCAGCTTGATCTGTCGATTAGTCTGCTCGACTTGACCGTTTGCTTGTGGATGAGCAACCGAGGTGAATCGCTGGTCGATATGGTATTCACTACACCATTCTCTAACTTTACGATCTTCGAACTGGGTGCCATTATCCGAGATCAGAGCCTTAGGGATCCCATATCTGCACAAAATGTCGACCCACAAGAACTTTTTGATGGTTGCAGCTTTGATGCCGGGTATAGCCTTAGCTTCGACCCATTTCGTGAAATAATCTACGGCAACGACCACATATTTAAGATTTCCCGGAGCTCGAGGTAGTGGTCCAACAATATCGACTCCCCACTGATCAAATGGCCATGCTGACGAGATGACATTCATGTCTTGCGCTTGTTGGTGGGAGATATTATCATGAATCTGACAAGTGTTGCATTTTTGGACAAGGTTGTTCGCGTCTCGTTGCATCGACGGCCAAAAATACCCAGCTAACTTACATTTTCGAGCTAACATTCTAGCTCCGCAGTGGTTTCCACATACTCCCCTATGAATTTCCTCCAAGAGATATTCGCCTTCAGCTTCAGACACGCATCTTAACCATGGATTTACAAAAGATTTTCGGTAGAGGATGTCATCGAAGAACGCATATCGAGTGGACTGGAGTCGAACTTTTCTAGATTGTACTTTATCAGCTGGTAGTATTCCGTCTTTAAGATAAAGAGCGATCGAGTCCATCCACGTGGCCTGCTGAGTAATCGGCTGGGCCTCTGTCTCGATGTAACTCCTATCGGTCAGTAACTCGACTAGAACCTTCTTACTTGACATGAAGTTTGAGGCCAACTTCGAGAGCGCATCGGCTCTCTTGTTCTGACTTCGGGGAACCTGCTCGAATTGAACCGTTTTGAATTTTGGTATGAGGCTTTGGACAACTGCTAAGTAATTCTTCATGGTTTCTTCCTTGGCCTCATACTCCCCTTTAACATGATTGACCACTAGCTGTGAGTCGCTGTAAACTGACAAATCTTCGACACCCAGCTTCAAAGCGAGCTTTAAGCCAGTGATCATAGCCTCATACTCGGCCTCGTTGTTCGTTGCTTTGAAGTCGAATCGAAGGGCGTACGGGAATTCCTCGCCTTTCGGACTTACCAGAAGGAGCCCTGCTCCTGCCCCCTCCTTACTCGATGCTCCATCGACTTGAAGAGTCCATTTTTCCTCTGGGACTTGCTTTTCCTGATCGAGTTGGACGGAGATCCCTTCAGCCAAAAAATCTGCCAAGGCCTGTGCTTTTATCGCAATTCGAGGGACGAACTCGATATCGTACTGGGCCATTTCAATCACCCACTTTGCCAATCGACCTGAGGTGTCGGGTTTTGCCAATATTTGCTTTAGTGGTTGGTCAGTGACTACCACAATTGGGTGAGCTTGAAAATAGGGCCTCAACTTTCTCGAGGCGTGAACGAGACATAATGCTAACTTCTCGGCTGGCGAGTATCGGACCTCGGGGCCATGCAAAGCCTTGCTGACAAAGTAGATTGGCACTTGGCCATGTACCCCTTCTCGGACTAGGACCGCACTCACTGCCTCCTCGCATACTGCCAAATAAATTAACAACTTTTCCCCTTCTCGAGGAGAAGTGAGGGTAGGTAACTCCGACAAATAAGTCTTCAACTCTTCAAAGGCTGTCTGACATTCATCATCCCAATGAAAAGGACTGACCTTTCGGAGTATCTTGAAAAATGGTAATGCACGCTGTGCTGATCTTGATAGAAACCTGTTGAGAGCGGCCATTCGACCCGTGAGCCTCTGTACTTCCTTGATATTTCGTGGCGCGGGCATATTCTTCAATGTATCAATTTTATCCGGGTTCGCTCGAATCCCGTCCTTCGAAATCATATAACCCAAGAACTTACCCGACCTAACTCCAAAAGTACACTTCTTCGGGTTTAATCTCATCTGCGTTTCTCTCAACACTTCGAAAACCTCTCGAGCATCGACTAGGTACTGGCTCATAGATCGACTCTTGATAAGCAAGTCGTCTACATAAACTTCCATACATCTACCAATTTGCCTTGCAAATATCTTATTGACTGCCCTCTGGTATGTTGCCCCAGCATTCTTTAATCCGAATGGCATGGTCACATAACAGAAGGTGCCGAATTCTGTGATAAATGCAGTTTTCTCCGCGTCTCGAGGGTCCATTAGAATCTGGTGGTATCCTTTATACGCATCTAAAAAACCAAAAACTTCAAAATCGATGGTCGAGTCTACTAACCTGTCGATTTTAGGCAACGGATATGAATCTTTTGGGCACGCTTTGTTCAAATCTGTAAAGTCCACACACATGCGCCAACTACCGTCAGGCTTCTTGACTAAAACCGGGTTAGCTAGCCATTATGGATAGAATACCTCCTTTACTATCTTGGCTGCTAGTAGCTTGCCGACTTCCGCCTCGATGGCCCCAAGTCGATCCGACGCAAAATTTCTTTTCTTCTGTTTGACTGGCTTTTTAGCCTGGTCAATTTCGAGTTTATGAACTGCAATGTCGGTAGACAGTCCTGGCATGTCGGTGGCTTTCCAGGCAAAGATGTCTCTGAACTCGATTAAAAGTTCGACCAACAGCTGTTTTTCTTTTCGGGGATCCAAATTCCGACCTGCACGCGCTGATCGTCCTCTCCTTCCTAGAGTCGAACGTTTTCGACAGCGTCACTAGAGACCCAACTCTTCTCCTCTTCTTCCTCTGGAATCAGTTCCTCGACTAAGACTTGTTGAACTGCCATCTTCCCATTCATGACTACAGAGTTACAACTCCGAGCGACTTCAACATCTCCTTTTACTTCGTGGGAACCGTTCCTCGTAGGAAACTTCATACTATTATGGAAAGTCGATATGACAAAGACGCGAGTCGAAGAGCGCAGTCGTCCTAGGATAACATTATAAGTCGAAGGAGCCTTGACCACCACATAACTTAATTCAAGTGTCCTTCCTTTCTCGCCATCACCAACTGTCGTGAGTAACTTTATCGAGCCCATGGGATGGACTGCTTGTCCTGTGAATCCGAACAGGGGAGATGCTATGGGTGCTAGATCCTTCTCTTTCAACTTCATCGCTTGAAACGCCGAGTGATATATGATGTTCATTGCACTCCCGTTATCGATACAGACTCTCGATACACGGGCTCGGCTAATAACTGCCTCAATAACTAACCCTTCGCTATGACTCCTCGACTTGGGGATATCATCTCGAGGGCCATATCCGACTTCCGTCGTGAATCTGAGCTGCTTGCGCTCTCTCGAGCTACCAGCTGGCTCCTCCCTGGTCTGATCCCTATCACCTTCATCTGGACCAAAGATTGTATTGACATAGTTTACAGGTCGATTTTCTTCGTACCTGTCCCGACCAAAGTTATCTCCGTTGTTTCCTTCTCGACCTAGGGATCGATTCCTCTGAGGTGACCGATCCCTTCGTCTCTGGGTATCTCGACCTCGGTTCCTATCTTGATCGGAGTTTTTCCTCTTAAACTCTCCACGCCCCCTGGAACCATCATATCGAGATCTGTCAACAACTTCGTCTAGCTTTCCTTCCTGAATGCAGACGTCGATATCTCTCTTCAGGTCGATACAGTCCTCTGTTGTATGACCTATGTCTTCGTGAAAATCACAATATTTGCTTGCGTTCCTCTTCTCCCGAGGTTTTTTCAACGGTGGCGGTTTCCTCGCCAAGTTTTTTGAAAGCATAATTGACAACACCTCTGATCGAGGTCGATTGAGCGGGATAAAGTCCTTATCACGTGAGGGTCCCTTCTTGCCCCCACGGTCTGAGGTGGATGTGTCGATACGGTCCCAAACCGATGGCTTACTCTCGACATCCTGCCTCTTGGACTGGTTCCTGTTCGGACCTCGGGTGTCCTTCTTGGATTCCATCCAGTCGGATTGGGTGTGCCTTCGCACTGCCTCTTCCCCTTGACAGAATCGATGCACCACGTTGACGCATTCGTCCATGGTATGGGGAACGTCTCTGCTCAACTTCATATATAACTTAGTGTTACGAAGCCCCCCTACAAACGATGTGATCAGAAGTCGGTCATCTGCGTCCTTGACCTGCATGGCCTCGAGATTAAACCTCTTCAGGTATTCCATCACTGTTTCATCTTTTTGCTGCCTCACGTTCATGAGGTGCGTGGCGCTCAGATGAAACTTCTTGTTGACTATAAACGCGTCTCGGAACTTTCGAGCGAGCATGGCGAAATTGGAGATCGACCCTGGTCGTAGCTTTGTGAACCATTCTCTCGCTCGACCTACGAGTAACGTCTCGAATGCCCGACAACGCATTGCATCGGGTGCCCCATCTAATCTCATTTGCGACAGATACCTATGGAGATGGTCCTCCGGGTCGGTGGTGCCATCATAAGGTTCTATTTTGGGTATCTTAAACCCCTTGGGTTTTGGAAAGCTTTCGATCTCCTTCGTGAAGGGAGACTCGAGCCACAAAGAAACCTGATTCTTTCCCAAGATTGCATTCAACTCCTCCCTAGCGCTGTCATCGTCCCCTCTCTGGTGTTTTTGGTGAATCTCACGTCTCTTCCTTTCCACTGAGCTAGACGATGCGCTTATTTCATCCCCAGGAGTCTGTTTAGGCTTGTCCACTACGTCTTTCTGGCCGCCTTCCGCCATAGCTTCTTTCTGGGCAGCGTCTGCCTGCCTTCGCGCTGTAACTGCCTCGGCGATTATCCTGGACATTACCTCCAAATTTGCCCCTGCCAACTGATCTGCAAGTGCCCGATATTCTGGAGCAAGGGCTTGCTTTTCTGGTTGGTGGGTCTCCTGGACAAGATTCAAAACTGGATCTTTTTCCCCCTGTTTCTGCTGAGGATCGTGTTGAATAAGATCCAAGGCGGGATCTTCATCTCCTTGCATATCAGGATCGATTGGCTCGTTCATCTGGGAGCTTTGATCGACTGCCTTAGATGCAGTTTTGGATGCGGTTTTCTTGGGAGGCATCGTGTTTTTGCGTATTCAATCAATAGAGGGCCCTCCTTCTAGCGCCAATGACGATGACAAATTATGTCACCTTAATGATTTGAGCCCTAATTTAATCTAGTGATGAACACACAAGAACCCTAATGCCAAAAAGAGGAATGAGGGGGTGGGTTTTATGTATGCGGCTGAGTTCAAGATGCTCTCTTAAATTGCCTACGTATCCTGTTAAATTCCAGGAATCAAGCCTTATGTAGTTCCTGGAATGGGGTATTTATAGTGATCATACTTGCCTAAACCCTAAGGTTAAGTCGGCTTATGTTATTGTCACCTTTACCCTTAAATGGGCCTTGACCCCTTGCCCAAGTTATTGCTATTAATGGGCTTAGTAAGCTGACGTGGATTCTATCCTTGATGTCGATATACCGACTGCGGTTATCGACTCTGGGGATCACTGTCCCACATTGCTAGCTGATGCGGACTGAACGTCCTACACTGCTCGATACTCGATAATCGATAGTCGTAGCCTGGCTTTGATGTGAAGGCCTTGGCCTCGAGCCTGGGCATCGACATGAATATCCTGGCATTATCTCAGTGTGATGTCCAACCAATAGACGACACGTGGAGGGAGTGAAACCCTGTATCGTCACAGCGCAAGGGCATTCTGGGCCGAGGACCCAAATAAAAACAAAAAAGTGTTAAACTTGCAGCGCAAGAAAATTCTGTGTAGAGCACATTGTTAAAAATATGAATGCTAAAATTGCAGTGTAGAGCATTCTGGGCAGATTACCCATTAAAAAACACACAAGTGTTAAACTTGCACGCAAGAAAATCCTGTGCAAAGCATACAATTAAAGAATGCAAAAATCGAACTTGCAGTGCAAAAATGTCCTGAGTAGAAAACAGTAATAGTCTATGCACTGAGTGAATTCTGTGCAGAAGATAAGGATTAAGAAGCTAAGGATAAAGAATCCTAACTTCTTTGCAGCGCAACAAGAAGGTAAAGCTGAACCCAGAGAATATCAAATTCAAGGCATAAATTCAAAGGTAAAACTCCAAAGGTTTACATGATCAAAGTATCGTCAACAACAAATAAGAAATAAAGTTATTACATCAAAAGCTGCACAGTGTAGTAAAATTCAAAGTTTTGAAGAAAACATGTAAATTAAGAGGCAGGGGGAGCTGAGGGCTGAGCAGACTTCTCTGAGGGCTGAGCAGACTTCTTTTTAGCATACTTGCTAATTATGTCTTCCCCACTCTTGTACTCGCCATATCGTTTCGTGAAGATTTCGGCCGCTTTCTTATCATACAACCTATGGTTAGGCAGAGTGGTAATCACCAAGTCAGTAGGTTTGGCCGCATCAACACCAAGTGTGTATCCTCTGCGCAGCGCCGGAGCCAGAATAATCTGAATTTCCTCATAAGTTTGAGGAGAAGACTTATACCCGGCAACAACTTTCTGGACAACATTCTGAGCAGGAACTTCCTCCATCTGCCTCAAAGTTTCGTCAAATTCGGCCTTCATCTTCTTTACTGTAGCAAGATGTTGCAGATGCTCCTCATTCATTTTCTCCAGCCTCTGATCTCTCAATTTCAACTGCTCCTCCTGGGTGAATATCAGACCCTCAGCTTTAGCAAGACTGGCTTTCAACTGTTCAATCTCCTGGCGAGCAGCAGCCTCTGAGGACTCCAAATTGGCCACCTTAGCATTAGCCTCATCCAGGAGTGCAACTTTCTGTTGTAGGGCAGAAATGTCCCCAGCCATGCTAGCGGTTTTCTTATGCAACGCTTTACCTAGGCGGTAGCACTGCAAAAGAAAAAGTCTTAGAAAACAGAAACTAAAGGAAGAATAAAAGCTTTATAAAAACTACTTACAGAATCAACAAAGTCATCAGCAGACATGTCCTCAAAGTTGAAGGAAGAATCACTGCCAGAACTGCCAGAGGAAGTGGACCTGTGCCTCTTTTTCTGTCTTTGGGACACGGTCCTGAGGGGAACTGCATTCAAACCAGTAGTTTGACCACTGGGGAGATCTTCTTCAATAGTCAGATCCACAAGGTTAACTGGCTCAGAATGTTCTGGTCAGAAGGATTAGCATTGGGGATTGTTCCCTGCGCAGCAGTACCAGAGCCGGTGCCCATCTCTGTATCCTCTTGCTGACCAGAAACTTCACCACCTTCTGGAATAACGGACAAGGTCCGTTCATAATCTTCTGTCATCTATTCTGTCTCCTCCTCATCATCAATGTCATTGTTAAGCAAATCATCTACGTTGGCCACTACAAGGATGAAGAACGATCAAAACATATTCGAAAACAAAGCCGAAAGCAAATACAAACGTACATTTTCTATACTGGTTTTTGGAGAACTCCACGTAGCCAACAGGCCCTGCAGTCTGAAGCTGAGCAGCATTTATCAGGGCTGAACTTATGAAGTCTAAACTAAGGGAAATTTTATTACTAACGAGATATTGGGACAGCGTGGCATCAATGATGTCTTCCAACTTGTCTTTCATGGAAGAGGTATTCCACCGCCCCAAAGTGGCATCCGAATTGTGCTTCACAAAGAAGAAGTGTTCTTGCCACTTCTTCTTGGTCTTATCTTTGCCAGTTATAGGGATAATCGGAGCACTGGCCCTATGGCAGAAATGATACCACCCTCCACTGCCTTGTGTTAATTTGCATTGGTAGAAATTCCTAAATAACGTTACGGTGAAGGGAGTGGTGTTCAGACGACACCAGATCATGAAACCTATAAGAATTTGATGCTATTTGGGTGTATTTGACCAATCCCCAATTTATAATACTTCATCACTTCGACGTACCCAGGTGGAAGAGGAAATCTCAGACCACTATGAAGCTGGTCAGCATATACTGTGCAGAAACCTGCTGGAGGATTGTAAGCATACTTAGTGGATTTAGGGACCAGAACTTCAAAGGGTTCAGTGCGAATCTTGTAGGTCTTCAACATACTGGCCATTTCAGTTTTGGTCATCTTACTAGTAACACCGTGACAAGCCATTATTGCTTTGGTCTTGTCAAATCGAGTGATTTCTCTCTTTAAAGTTTTCAAGAAGGCAGTGTGGTCTTCTAGATATTGATGGACAATGGAAGTAGGAGTAAAAATCCCAGGAGGAAGAAGATGAGAAGGCAGAAGACACAGAGGGTTATCCCCAAAGGTAGAAGTATTTCTTAAATCAATCTGAGAGGACGGATGATCGGCCGGATTTGCAGTTTCAGAGTGAGGAATGGGGTTGGAAGAACTCACTTCCTCACTATCTAAGGCAATCGAGATTTTTTCTAGGGATTCAAACAACTTATCTACAGAACCACTAGAGGCGGTATTGGCTCTAAGACTCATGAACGAAATAAAGATGCAAAAAAAGTAAAAGAACAAACAGAGGGGGACTTACTTGTAACTGCTGAAATGCTATTCCAAAAGTCTGATATAGAAGTGGCGTTTGACAAGAGGGGTGATTATATGACAAGAAGTGGATACGACGCAATGGTTCAATTCACAGTTATAATGGTGACCAAGCGTGACCTGGCCTCGTTTCACGATATAATAATGATAGAAGTTAAGACGCTTTCAGACTAAGGCGGCTGTGAAGCAGTCCACCCTAGTCTGGGGGGGACTTATGATGATAGGTGGGCCCATTGGGCCGGGTTATCCGTAATTGGGCCAGGCCCAAAATTAGACAGTCAAGATAATTGATTGGCACGGCAGGGCCGTAAGTGCTGACCAGAATAGTCAGTGGAGCAGGACCCGTCATACGCTGCACAGAAGTGTATCTCTAAAATACGATCGGCTGTGCAAAAGTATTTCTAGACAGAATATTTGGCTGAGCGCAACGAAGACCGAGTCAGCTTTAGCTCAACCGCTTATGGACGTGGGGAGACTCCACGACCGGCAACATACAGAAATAACCGGCGATAACTTCCCATCATACAAGGAAGAGAATCACGATCTAAAACTATATAAGGAACACCCTGAACTACGAGGGGGACTTGATTCCAGTTTATTACCAAAATTGGATACGTAGGCAGCTCTCTCGAGGAGTTCAGTCCAAAATTACATACAAAAATCTTTGTTCTTACATTGTTTTCCTAATTAGAATTACCCGATTACCCGATTGTAATATTCGAACAACATCATATGTGTTGAGGCAAACTCCCCGGTGTTGTTTGCCAAGCTGGAGTCCGCTTTGACAGACTATGGATTTAAGCGTTCTTACTCGGACTATTCACTTTTTACCTTTGTAGAATAGGGATATTCGTATCAATGTTCTTGTTTAAGTGGATGACATGATTATTGCAAGGAATAATTCTGCGGCTTTGGCTATTTTCAAGTTGTATTTAGTGCGGTGTTTTAAAATGAAGGATTTAGGGGCGGTCAAGTATTTCCTTGGCCTCGAGGTTGCTCGATCTAAGAGTGATATTTTTCTGTCCCAATGCAAATATACTTTGGATATTATCTCTGATTGTGGATTGTTGCCTGCCAATCCTGTCTCATTTCACATGGAGCTGAATCATCGCCTTGCTTTGGATTATTCAGTGTTCTTGCATGATCCTGGGAAATACCGCCGTCTTATTGGTCGTCTCATGTATCTTGGAGTGACATGGCCTGACCTCGCCTATTCTGTCTTTTGTCTCGGTTCATGCAGCATCCACGTGTTGGCCATTGAAAGGCGGCTTTATGCGTTGTTCGTTATACTAAACATCACTGGGGCAAGGCATTTTGTTACGCGCATATAATGACTTTACTCTGGAAGGATGGTGTGATTCTGATTGTGCGAGTTGTCCTCTTACTCGCAGGTCATTGAGCGGCTGGTTTGTTTTGCTCGGCCGTTCTCCTATATCATGGAAAAAGAAGAACCAACTTACAGTCTCTCGCTCCTCGGTGGAGGCCGAATATCGGTCTATGGCAACCATCACTTGTGAGTTGAAGTGGTTGCGGCAATTGCTGGGTGACCTCGGGATTCGGCTTTCCCATGGCATGCGTTTGCATTGTGATAGTTAGTCTGCTTTGTTTATGGCCCAAAATCCCGTGTTTCATAAGCGCACGAAGCATATCAAGGCGGATTGTTATTTTGTTCGTGACGCCATCTCTGACGGCCTTATTGTTCCTTCCTACAATCTTACAAAGTTGCAGCTAGCGGATCTACTTACAAAAGCACTAGGCAAACAACAGTTTGAGTTTCTTCTGGGCAAGATGGGCGTTCGAGAACTCACTACTCCGGTTTGAGGGGGTATTACGGAATTGGAATTGAATTATTTTTAAATTACTATTGTAAAATAGGGATATATGTGACATAATGATAGACCGGGAAACTCATAAGATGGCTAGGGCTTCTATGTAAATATATATATTTTACTCTGATGATGATTGAAAGATAAGACATTTATCTGAATTTGATAATAGAAGATGTCGGTTGTTTACTTATTATGCATGGTTTTTTAACTTTTCTCGTTAAATAATGGTGTTTGTTATGATTTCTTGAACTTTCATTAACGATATAAACAATATAACTTTATTTAACCCAAAAATGACTGCTTACAAGTTACAATTTCAAATACAAGAAATTAATCATCTATTCATCTTATGACATTTTCAATCCGTGGACTTTAAGATGTCCGGTAGAGTGAGATATGCTGATGTGAATACCTTTTCTCAATTTTTTTTTTTTTTTTTTTTTTGGAAAACTCGTTTTATCACTTTTGGTGCAATATTTTAAGATGAATGACTATAGTAGCTGAGAAAAGTCTTCTCTTATAATTAACAAAAAATATGTCCTTTTTATTTCTTCTAACTATGATACACACGCATAGGCGGATGGACATATTATCAATAGGATAAGGTTGTAAAGGACCATTTTACATCTTATTTATGTAAAAAGGACAACAAAAAAATGCAATGGTTGAGAAGGACAAAAAGTAATGTCAATCCAAAAATACCCTTTATAATTACAACTAGTCTCATTCCTCCATTATCCAAAATGTAAAAACCCTAGCCTCCATCCAATTCTCAACCCTAGCCTTCATTGAGCATTACAAGCACGGACATTTTATGCTGCCTGATGATTTTTTTTTCTTTCTTTCAACTCTCTTTGTTTTCACAGCGATTTTGGGATCAAATCTTTGCTCAATGAATCAACCCAAAATCTGTACCATTTTCTATTCAATAATTCATTTATGGATCAAAACTATGCTCAAGGATCAAATCTTTGTTTATTATTTTTGTCTGGAACCATTATCCAAAATGTAAAAATCCTCCATCCGCTGCAAATCTTCTCTGCAAATCTTCCATGGATTTCCATCCGCTGCAAATCTTCTCTGCAAATGTTCTAGCCGAGGCTCTTTAACCGTTTCATCGAATTAAGGAAACAGGAGAGAGTCGATTCAACAACAGGAAACCGTTTCACCGAATTAAGGAAACAGGAGAGAGCATAATCGAGAGAAAAAAAATGGGCGATTCTGCGTTTTTTTCTGCAAATCTTCTGCGTTTTTTTTCTGCAAATCTTCTCTTCGTTTTTTTTTTCGATCGATTCTGCGTTTGTTTTTCGTTCAAGTCGATTCTGCGTTTTTTTTTCTCGATCGTTTTGCTTTTCGATTGTTGTTTTGAGTAATTGATTGAGGAATGTATATAGCATGATCATGTATACAGCAGGATCGATTGTTGTTTTGAGTAATTGATTGAGTAATGGACGCCGGATTCATAACCGCGCATTACACCCGCAAATGAAGCTGTTTTAGTTACCACACCAAACATTACAACACTTCGCGATACACATAGAGTAACAGGGCTACTAGAATGCGATTGGATTCGCGATGCTTTGTAGTTCTTGGCGACGTAGTAACACCGCGATTACACGCTACACAATTACTACCTCTTTCTTATGGTTCATACAAATGCGGCAAGTGTAACCGCTGTGTAGTGCGAAAAAAGTTACTACATGTCCCGTAATGTGCTAGACATGATGTTCGAAAGTTACTACATGTTCGAAAAGTTACTACATTGGGGATTGTTAAACCCGTAATGGATTGTTAGGTTTCTTTGCATTTCGGTTTTGATCAATTGTTGTTGTATGAATCCTACTTGTCTTTATTTTTGTTCTTTAAGAATTGTTGTTGAAGAATTATCAATTGTTTGTTTTTGAGGAATTATCAATGCATTTTTTGTAATGTTACTACATTTTTGTAATGTTACTACATTTTTGTATGAATATGCACGATCTTAAGGTACACAAATCCCCTATTGGGGTTCCCCTTTCCAAGTAGGGTATAGAAAGAGTAACGTTTTGGCATTTTTTCTATGAATGTGCACGATCTTAAGGTACACAAATCCCCTATTGGGGTTCCCTTCCCCAGGTAGGGTATAGAAAGCAATGGAAACACCCTCAAACATAGTAACACATAATGTAGGAACTCGTAGTAACACCAACACGTAGTAACACCGAAGACGACTTTAATGTGAAAAGAAAAAAAAATATTATCATTAAGGGTATTTTTGTACATCTCTTTTTTTTTTGTCCTTCTCAACCAAATATTATTTTTTTTGTCCTATTCTTCATTTAAGATGTAAAGTTGTCCTTTAGGACCACCACCCGTATTATCAAATGGGTCCGCGGACCCATTAAAAATAAAAGAAAACTCTACATTTTTATTTATAAAAAAAAATTTCGAACCACATGAAAAAAATATACTTTAAAAAAAATATTACGGACCTGTTGAATAATATTTTAGGTATTTTTTATAAGGACTAATTTACGTATTTAATTAGGCACTTAGGACACACATAAATCTTAATTGGTTATAAGAACAAAATAACATTTCATGGACAAAATTAACCCTCTTTAATTTTCTTCTTCCGTCTTCACATTATCTCATTCTCTGCTTCAAATTATCGATTTCATCATCATCGGATTCCAGTAAATTCACCGATCGGTTGATTCAACATGCCCATCTTGTGGTTTTGTTTCAGCTTGAGTGCGTAGCTGGAGAGGAGGTACCCCGTTTTGTATTGTCCTTATAAAGTTGAAAAAGAGTTTAATGTCTTTTTGAATCAGTTCCTCTATTGTGCCCCTTTTGGTTAATTTCTTATGAAAGAATTTCAAAATTTGACGATGTCCTATCGATCGATTTCATCTCAATGTGTTTTCATATGTATGTAAAAATCCGTATAAAAAGCTTATGAAAAAAATAATATGTCAGGTCAAGATGATTCTGATAGAATAAGGAATGCAAAAAATGAATACTTAATAATGGCGCATATTTTGGTTGGCTGTGTTAAAGCCAATGATACCTGGAAGCTCTCTCATTTCTCTTGGCCCCATTTTAATGATGTTGATTTAAATTTGCAGGCTTGGTGATCCTTTGTGGTTAATAACCAGACTACCTGCAGCTCTTCTATGGAGATGATTGAATTTACTTTATTTCTATGGAGATGATTGAACTTACTTTATTTACTTTTTGGCATTTATGGAATGCTAGAAATGAATGGTGCTTCAATAGGAATTATGTTGATCCGGCTACTATTATTTCTCTTACTGCTCGTGATCGGAATGATTTTACCTCTGCAAATTGTGTTATTAACATGCATCCCTCTACTCATTTTCTTGCTGATAGGCCTTTATAGCCTCCTGATAATTCTTCTTTTAATTTGTCAATTGCCCCTCAGCAGATGGTAACGATGCAGCCTGGAGTGGCCAGATGAAAGCCGCAGGTGGAGGGGTTGCGGTTTTTGATAAAAACTACAATCTTATTGAAACTTGGGGCAGGTCTTTCTATAATATTGGATCAGCCTTACAGTCTGAAGCTGAGGTAGTCCGGTGGGCTCTTCTGGTTGCTAAAGAGAGGGGCTGGAGTAGTATAATCATCAAATCCGACTGTCTTAATCTGGTGCAAATGGTGCAAGGTCTCAAGACTCCTACTGCTGAAGTATTCATTCTCATCGAAAATATTCAGCTCCTGCTTGATAGCACTAGTTGTGGCAGTCTTTCCCACTTTTGTAGAAAGCATAATGTTATTCGTCATAATATTTTTTTTTTGACAAAAGAAGAATATGTTACCTGTACCAAGAACACGTCTAGTGCGAGAACATGACTTCTTCCAGAATGAGGGCTTTCATCGAAGTTGTTATTGTTATTATTATTATGGTTATTTGTCTAGAAGGACCATTTTAAAACTTGATTAGTGGCTATTTTCATTGTAATCATCTTTGCAACTGTATTTTTTTTGTTCATTACACAATTAATGAAGTTACATTGATGTCATTGCATACAATTTGATACATAAATTTTGCAACTTTGTAAAATAATTATAGTGTCACTTTGGTGTCATTGTGTGTCACTGCATAGGGTGTCACTCTATAAAATGTTGTTGTCATTGGGTGCCACTTCATAAAAGTTTGGTGTCATTGGGTGGTGTCATTGGGTGTCACTGCATAAGGTGTCATCAGTTCATATAATATTGGTGTCATTGGGTGTCATTGTATATAGTGTCACATCATAAAATGTTGTGTCATTGTGTGTCACTGCATAGGGTGTCACTTCCTAAAATGTTGGTGTCATTGAGTGTCACTTCATAAAATGAGATATCAGAATAAAAATGACAGGAAAAATTATGAATTATGGTGAAAGAATTATGTTGATCGTTGTTTTATATCAAAAACTACAGCCATTTGAAGTCGATTTTATGAAGAAAAAAAATCGATTTTCTGAAATTAAGTCGGAAAAATATCAAATGTCATCGTGGTGTTGCTTCATCAAATGTCACTGCATCCTGGTGATCACTGCATCCCACTGCATCGCGGTGTCTCTGTATCGGGGGTGGTCACAACATCGTGGTGTCTCTGCATCGGGGGTGGCCACTACATCGCGGTGGTCAATGGATCTGGGGTGGTCAATGCATCGCGGTGTCAATTCATCGAGGCGTCTCTGCATCACGGCGTCTCTGCATCGGGGGTGGTTACTGCATCGAGGTGTCTTTGCATCAGGGGTGGTCACTGCATTGTAGTGTCTCTGCATCGAGGGTGGTCACTGCATCGGGGGTGGCCACTACATCGCGGTGGTCAATGGATTTGGGGTGGTCAATGTATCACGGTGTCTCTGCATCAGGGGTGGTCACGCATCACGGTGTCTCGGTATCGGGGGTGGCCACTGCATCGCGGTTGTCAGTGGATATAGGGTGGTCAATGCATCTCGATGTCACTTTATCGAGGCGTCTCTCCATCACGGCGTCACTTCATCGCGGTGTTCTGCATCGGGGGTCGGTCACTGTATCGCGGTGTCTCTGCATCGGGGGTGGCCACTGCATCGCGGTGGTCAATGGATCAGGGGTGGTCAATGCATCGCGGTGTCAATTCATCGAGACACCGCGATGCAGTGTCTCGACTTAAAAAGTTTTCTTTTTCTTTTTTCTGGACGCTAAAGAGACACCGCGATGCATCGCGATGGTCACTATATCGGAGGTGGTCACTGCATCGGTATGGTTACTGCATCGCGGTGGTCAATGCATCGCGGTAGTCAATGAATCGTGGTGGTGAATGCATTGGGTTGGACACTTCACCGCGATGGTCACTGCATCGCAGTGTCAATGCATCGAGGGTGGTCAATGCATCGCGGTGTCACTGCATCGTGGTTGTCAATGCATCGTGGTGTCTCTGTATCGCGGCGTCTCTGCATCGGGGGTGGTCACTACATCGCGGTGTCTCTGTATCGGGGGTGGCCACTGCATCGGGGTAGTCAATAGACCTGGGGTGGTCAATGCATCGTAGTGTCACTTCATCGAGGCGTCTCTGCATCGCGGAATCTCTACATCGGGTGTGTCACTGCATCGCGGTGGTCAATGCATCGAGGTGGTCACCGGAAAAAAAAAAAAAATTTGCGCCCAGAAAAAAAAAAACTTTTTAGCCTCTAGAAAAAAAAAACAAAATTAAATGTAGTTTGGTGTATGTACTAGTTTTATGTCTTTATAACCAAATAGTTGAGTCACGAAACAAAATATATATGTGGAGACGCATGCCATTAATCATCTGCACAATTGTCAAATTAAGAGGGTGCATCTAACAGGTTGGAAATCGGAATCAAAATGTTGCAACGGAAAACGAACTATTATTATTTTGGGGTTTATTGTTAACTACATTATGTCATTTATTTATATTAATATACCTTATTTTTCATTATTTGATGTAGTGATTTTTTATTTGGAAGATAAAGACTAAAAAAAAAATGGTTTTTTTTTTTTTTTTTTTTTTTTTTTTTGAGGAATAAAAAGAAAAGGTTCATGATTGATCTTCTTAGGAAAGATCTCGATTTTTTTTTTTTATCTTTTATTATTGGGAAAATTTGTAATAAGGGCATGGGAAGATTGGTAATTATTATAAAGGGTGTGTAAGTTATCAAATTTAAATTAAGGGTACAAGGAAAATGTATAATTATTAAAAAGGGTATACGACCCTTTTTAAAAATAGTGCTTTCACAACTCAATCCATGATTTTACACACCAGATGCTTATGTGCTATGTTGCACGGACACCGACACGGACACGGCGCACGACACGACACGGACACGGCGACACGGCAACTTTCAAAAATATAGGACACGACACGCCGGGGACACGTAGTATATATATATATATATATATATATATATACAAAAAAATACAAAAAATACAAAAAAAATATAAAAAAAATATAAATAGCCGTGTCGGGAACGTGTCCCCCCGTGTCGGGAACGTGTCCCCCCGTGTCCGGGACGTGTCGCTCCCCGTCGCTCCGTGTCCTTGACGTGTCCCTGGCGTGTCGGGGACGTGTCCCTGGCGTGTCGGACACGTGTCGGCGCGTGTCGGACGCGTGTCGTGTCGGGCGCGTGTCGGATACGGCGCACGTCACACATATTGGAGTGTCGGTGCATCATAGCTTATGTGGAAAATCAGTCATAACTTCTCCAATATCTCAGTCATAATTTATTACCTGTATCCAAAATCTTTGATTTCACACGTAGTCACCTTCTACCGCGAGAGTCCTTCTAGCCGCAATGCCCTGTGCCGCTAAAGCAATTAGATCAGGTATTTCAAAATTCTTTTCATATCTTCAATGTTTGTGCTTAATCTCATCACACACAATTCATTCCTTTTTACATTTTTGTGTTATGTGCGTGTATACGTAAAATTGTCATCCTAAATGATTATTGTGTTTGTCAACTCAAAATCAAGTTGTGACTTCTCGAACATCATTCTTATATCATTTTTTAGAACATCGTCATATCATTTTGGTGATGATTAACTTCATTTCATTAATTTTTGTGATACCATATTATTATAGAAAATATGATTGAATGATTTAAATTTTGTTGATGATTGTAATTTCAAAAATAATCAGGTTGAATGGAAAAAATCAGTATTTTGTTTCTGTCACTGGGGAGGTGAAAATACATTTGATAATGACGGATCAATGTGAATATAACGAGCCTAATAAATCATCTAATACATATGATGATTCTGATGGTGATGCTACTCTTGCTTATGCTAGTATTTGGGCTGATCTACTCGTAGAGGAAGGACAAGTGTTTGAGGATGTAAATATGCTTCGTGGTGCAATATTCAAGTTTTCTTTGGCTCATAAATTCTCATATATATAAATTTACTAACAATAAGCCAAAGTATGTGAAGGTTCACTGTTCTATTGAGGGTTGCCCTTGGAAGGTATCAGCAAGAATTGAAGTGATGGAGATTCATCCTCCATGTCAATAAAAACATTTGTAAATGTTCATTCTCATTCTGCTGGACACTTATTTAGCTTCAGACCTAAATTCAACACGAAGCTCATGGGTAGCATATTCATAGATAAGATTGTTAACAACTATTCTTATTTGCCTCATCAAATATGCAAAGAAGTTCAAATTAAGTGACCTAAAAATTAAGATGTCATATCATCAAGCATGGGCCACAAAAGAGAGAGGCAAGCAAATGTTGGACGGTAATGTTGATGATTCGTACAAACTAATTCCATGGTATTGTGCACGATTGAAAGAGGTGATGCCGGAAACTATTGCTAGCTACATGGGAGTGTTATGAGGATGGGGCCTTCAAGCAGTTGTTTGTTGCTTATGAATGTTCAATATTCGGATTTCATGCTGGTTGTCGACCTTTGATTTTTATCGATGGTTGTCACTTGAGTGGACCATATAAGGGAACTCTTTTATGTGCTTGTGCCCTTGATGCTAACAATGGGATGTACCCACCGGCATATAGGGTGGTTACATCAGAAAATGATGAAGATTGGATATGGTTTTTGAAACACTTGAAGGATGTTGTACGGGGGATCGAGAGGTGATCCCCGTTATTGTTTCGAAACGACACCGTTTTGACCGTTTTTTTTTTTTTTTTTTTTTAATCACATCGAGACGGTGTCGTTTTGAATCAAAACGACACCGTTTTGATGCACTTGTGGGAGGTGCGGTGCAAGGTGCACCGTTGGGGATCTTTTCCCATCGAGAGGTGGTTATTGTTTCAGATAGAAATTCTTCAATACTACGTGGTGTTGACATGATATTTGGGGCCCAAAATCATGCACGCGCTGTTTTCGTCATCTGCAAGAAAATTTTAGTAGCTTTATTAATAAAAATACTGAGGTTAAGTTACAGAGTGCAGCTAAGAAAAGAGCAATGCAATATCTTATTGAATTGGCTTATGCTCGCAGTCAAAGCTCGTACCAACATGCACTACAGAAGCTCAAAGATTTTCAACCCCATTTGCACCAGTGGGTACTTGAAAACAACCCCGAGCATTGGTCAAATTCTCTTTTTCTTAAGCCATGCTGGATTGGTTGAACAGTAACATCGCAGAATCATTTAATGCTTGGATGAAAGAGGCTAGAAACCTTCCAATAGGCAAACTAATGGAAGCACATTGTTCAAGGTATTCACAACTACTTTTGAATAAAGTAGACGACTTACATAGTTGGAAAAATCTGTTGGGCGCGAAATTGAAGAGAAGTTAAAGGAAAATCATTGTCGAGGACAAAGATTGGATGCCACTCCCAGTGCCTCCATTTGAGGTCGAGGTATACGAGCGTCGTAAAGGTAATCATGTGGTTAACATGAAATTTCAAAGTTGTACATGTTTAGAATGGCGGATGACGGGCATTCCTTGTCCTCGAGCTTGTTGTGCTATAACACATCGAATGTGAATGTGTATCAATTTGTTCAAGAATGGTACAAGAAGGAGACACAGGAAAAGATTTATTCAAAATTGATGAGTGGGGTGCCTACATTTGATAAGCCTGATGCCAGTCTTCTGTATACTTTGCATAATTCAGAAAGTTCCACTATGGATAGTGTTGGACTTATTTTTAAGTTTTAGTGATGAGTGCCAGACTAGCTGTTATAGAGCAAAAGCAAAAAGATGTCTAGATCAAATGTATAGGATTATTAGAGTTTGATATTGTAGGTTTGATCAAACAAGCACTGTAAAAGGACAACTGACTTGCATCAGCAGACCTGTCTAGATCAGTAGGGTACTTGAGTCAGTAGACTAGTTTAGGAACCTGCTGAGGACTGAAGGCTGAGGGTTCAAACTCAGTTATTGAAGACTAAGGGATCAAACTCAATATTTAAAGTTGAGGATATGGAATCAGAATTTAGGGAAGTCTGTGATGACCTAAACTGATTACATATACCTTGTGTACAAGGTCTAAGTTCCACAAGTTAAGTGGTGATTGAAACTTAGTTATATTTAAAATGGTGTAATCTAACTTCATAATAAAAAGTTAGATATAAGAGAAGTCAGCTGCAGTGTATTAAAAACACAGCAACCAAAGATCAGCTGACTGATATGTTTCAGCAGACTTACATACATAGGAATCTGCTGAACATATATTTTGATTTAATCAAAGGCCACATTGGAATATTACAAAGAAAATGACAGATAACAACTCTTGATTTTGTCAACAAATCAATGGCCAAGATTAAAGGGACGTTGGAAAGAAACAGAGGTTTATCCAATGGATACAAGTCAAAGGGTGGACGATCCGAAAAGCTCAAAAAGCAAGCGACGATGTCGGTACTATGTACGAGACGAGAAAAGCAAGTCAAGATGGGACAGATCTGAAACGGCTATGTTTGAATTTCAAACATAAATCGCAAGGGATCTCACCTATAAATAGAAGACCCTTGTTACATTTATAGATGATGATTTTTGTGAGAAAAATAACAGATAATCTTGAGCTACAGATTCTTATCAAGAAGTCACCCTGCTGACCCTACTGAACCTAAACCTACTGATCCAGAAAACTTCTTCAAGCTACATCAAGTTTACACACTTGAAGAATCCAAGCTGCTGATCATATCATCCTGATCAAGCTGCTGAAGGCTGAATCTTACTTGATTCAAACTTTCTTTTATAAGAAATCTACTGAAGACAGTGAAGCATCTTTGAGTGTCAAGGACTGTTGGTTGTGGTGGAGCTGGTGAAGAGGCAATCTTATCCTTCAAGGACCAGTGGAAGACTTTGGAGCAGCAATCCTACCTGTTTCAAGCACTACAACAGATTAGGTTTTTAGAGACCGTACCTTTAGGGACGACATTTGTCGTCCCAAAATAAAGATTATCATGTCGTCCCTAAAGATCGGTCAACGTTCGATTAATTAAATATGAGAAAGTTAAATCTTTCGGGACGATTCTTTATTTTTTGGGACGACAATGTCGTCCCTAATAATCCTTAAATTTCCCGCCCTTCCACGTGGATTCCAGAGTGGCAAATTTTACCCGGGAAACTCTTTAGGGACGACAAAGTCGTCCCTGTTTTTAATTTTTTTTCCCACCCAAAATTTCATGAAATAATTTGAATTTTTATTTATTTAATAGGGACGACAAATGTCGTCCCTAAAAATGAAATTTTTATTAAAAATGATTTTTTTTATTAAAAATTATATTTAATATTTAAAATTCAAATTTTTAACCTAAAATTTTTATTTAATATTTAATAATTATATTTTTGTATCTAAAAATTATATTTAATATTTTAAATTCACTACTCGTTAATCAATATCGAGTTTGAAATCAACATTTGATTTATAAGTAACGAGATTGAGTTTTAATTTACTACTTATTAATCAATCTCGATGTTGAATTCAACATTTGACTTAAAAGTAACGAACATCGGGTTTGAAAATCACTACTCGTTAATGAATCTCGAGTTTGAAATCAACATTTGACTTATAAGTAACGAGTCTCGAGTTTGACTTATAAGTAACGAGTCTAAAGGTTTTGAAAATCAGTAATCATTAATCAATCTCGAGTTTGAAATCAACATTTGACATATAAGTAACGATCCTCGGGATTGAAGACCAGTACTCGTTAATCAATCTCGAGGTTGAAATGAACAATGGACTTATAAGTAACGAGCATTGAGTTTGAATTTACAACTTATTAATCAATATCGAGTTTGAAATCAACATTTGACTTATAAGTAACGAGCATTGAGTTTGAATTTACTACTTATTAATCAATATCGAGTTTGAAATCAACATTTGACTTATTATTATCGAGCATAAGGGTTTGAAAATCAATATTGATTAATCAATCTCGAGTTTGAAATCAACATTTGACTTATAAGTATCGAGCCTAAGGGTTTTGAAAATCAGTAATCATTAATCAATCTCGAGTTTGAAATCAACATTTGACATATAAGCTAGTAACGATCCTCGGGATTGAAGACCAAGACTCGTTAATCAATCTCGAGGTTGAAATGAACAATGGACTTATAAGTAACGAGCCACAGATTTGAAAATCACTAATCGTTAATCAATCTCGATGTTGAAATCAACATTTGTCTTAAAAGTAACGAGCTTTGGGTTTGAAAATCATTACTCATTAATCAATCTCGAGTTTGAAATCAACATTTGACTTAAAATTAACGAGCCTAAGGTTTGAAAAGCACTACTCGTTAATTCAATATTGATCAATCAATCTTGAGTTTGAAATCAACAATTGCCTAAGTAACGAGCCTCGGGCTTGAATTCAATAATGATCAATCAATCTCGTGTTTGAAATCAACATTTGACTAAGTAACGAGCATCAGACTTGAATTAAATACTGATCAATCAATCTCGAGTTTGAAATCAACAATTGCCTAAGTAACGAGCATCGGGTTTGAATTCAATAATGATCAATCAATCTTGAGTTTGAAATCAATAATTTCCTAAGTAACGAGTCTCGGGCTTGAATTCAATAATGATCAATCAATCTCGAGTTTGAAATCAACATTTCACTAAGTAACGAGCATCGGGCTTGAATTCAATACTGATCAATCAATATCAAGTTTGAAATCAACAATTGCTTAAGTAACGAGAATCGGACTTGAATTCAATACTCGTTATCGATCATTGTGATAGTACTATCTACTATGGCTCGATCGATCATTATCGAGCGAATGAGTTATCGGTTAGGAGAGATCGATTTGAATCTCAGGGTTCGTTCTCGAGCGAATGAGTTAGATCGTTATCGATCATTGTGATAGTACTATCTACTATGGCTCGATCAATCGTTATCGAGCGAATAAGTTAGATCGTTATCGGTAAGGAGAGATCGATTTGAATCTCGGGGTTCGTTATCGAGCGAATGAATTAGATCGTTATCGATCATTGTGATAGTACTATCTACTATGGCTCGATCGATCGTTATCGAGAGAAGGAGTTAAGAGTCAGGGATTGTTATTAAGAGATCGATTTGAATCTCGGGGTTCTTATCGAGCGAATGAGTTAGATCGTTATCGATCATTGTGATAGTACTATCTACTATGGCTCGATCGATCGTTATCGAGCGAATGAGTTATATCGTTATCGGTTAGGAGAGATCGATTTGAATCTCGGGGTTCGTTATCGAGCGAATGAGTTAGATCGTTATCGATCATTGTGATAGTACTATCTACTATCGCTCGATCGATCGTTATATCGAGCGAAGATCGTTATCAATAAAGAGAGATTGATTTGAATCTCGGGGTTCGTTATCGAGCGAATGAGTTATATCGTTATCGATCATTGTGATAGTACTATCTACTATAATATTAAGGTTTTTAATAAAAAAAAATGTAATATTAGAGTTTGTAAAATTATTTTTTTATAAAAGTTTATGTAAATGGACGACATTGTCGTCCCTTTAAACAAAAAGTCAAAAATTTTATGAAATTTTGGAGGGAAAATTTGCCAAAACGTTTTTGGGTTTAAAGGGACGACATTGTCGTCCCTTTAAACAAAAAATCAAAAAAATTATGAAATTTTGGAGGGGAAAATTTAGCCGCCAAAAATTTTTTTGGGTTTTAAGGGACGACTTTGTCGTCCCTTCAAAGAACATGTCGTCCCAAAAAACAAGACCCTGGTAATATAATCGGGCAGACTCTTTTTTCCCTCTTTCTTCTTCTCGGTTTTTCTTCCAATCTTTCCGGCGATTTCACCCAATTTCCGGCGATTGTTTACGATTTTTAACAACCAATCACCTCTAATCTCATTCATAAACTTGGGTAAACCAATTTTCATCTTATATTCATCAAAATTTTCCAAATTTTTCCTCTCATTCTATCTTTTTCTTCTTCCTTGGCATAGCTCCGGCGATTTGGGCGAATTTGGGGTGATTTCCGGCGCTCGGTTTTTCATTCTTTCTTTCGTATATCATCGAATAACTGAGGTTCTTTTGAAATGTTAATTCTGTTTTACTCATTTTTTTCTTTCTATTTTCATGCTATTTTTGTGCAGTAAAAATGCTTGTTTTGGTAATAATTCAGCAGCAATGTGTTGTTGTTTTCTATGTTTGATATGCTTTTTAACTGTGATGGTTTGATTTGCTTCTGAAAGTACTTTTAATTAGTTGTCAAGAATGTTGATTTGTTTGATACAAATTAGTTTTAGCTTCTCTTTGTTGTGAGGGCAGAAAGCGATTGATTCCGTCTTTTGCAGCCACCGGAAAGGCAGGCGGCGGTGGTGGGCGGAGGTTGTGGGTATCGTCGTTTCTCTTCGATCCGAGCCGCGAACAGATTCTCAAACAAGCAATTAAGGTAATAAGCATCGTCATCCTTTTTATTTCTTCTATTTTTTCACTTAGTGAATTTTGTTTGGATAATTGAGTTTTATGTTTCAATTGCATCGAGTTTTGTTTTAGAAAGTATTGGTTTTGAGCATTGGAGGTGGGACATTTGGTGTTGACCTCTCCTATTGATCGATAAGCTCGTCTTGTTGTTTTACAGTTTTTATAGCATTCCTTTTGTGTGTATGACAGTGTGTGTGCTAGATTAAAACTGTAGTCAGTGTTAGCTTTGTGTGAAAAATATAGCTAGTGTTCATTTGATCTAATCCTTGTAAAGAATCAGTCTCAAAAGTGCACTTGGTTTGATAAACCAAGGTGACTTGTCTGGAAGAGACTTAGTAGTGCGTTGGGAGACAGGCGCGACTACTATATTGGACGCGGGCCTCGGATGGCCATTTCACGAGCATCAGGATCGTCCATACCATCCTCATCCAGCTGTGCCATGCACTTCATCATACCGTGATGCTGAAGTAGATGGACTGAAGAAGGAGTTGGCAAAGTTGAAAAAAGCCAAAATGAAACAAAAGACTATGCTAGACTTCTTCTTCGCCCACTACAACAAAACAAATAATACAACATTTGGCATAGATGATGATGATGATGGTGATGAGGATGGTGATGAGGATCAGGGCGATGGTACACACGATGGATCACAAACATAACTTATAACTTTGTTTTAAATATTTTGTTGGTTAACCGTACGTTACGATGGAATTTACGATTTTCATATTATTATTATGTTTATTCATCCCCTAGCTAGTAGTTTTGGTTCATTTGGATGGTTTTTGGTTCATTTGGATGATTTTTGATTCATGTTAATGTTGCGTTTCGATTTTTCGGCATGCGAGGGCATGCAAAAACAAATGCTGCCTAAAAAATAATAAATAAAAAAAAAAAAAACAGGGACGGCATTTGTCGTCCCTAATTTCCCAGAAAATTATAGCCGATCATTAGGGACGACATTTGTCATCCCTAATTTAAAATTTTTTTTAATGTGTTCATTTTCGGAAATTAAATTAAATTTATTTTAAAGTTTTTAGGGACGACAATGTCGTCCCTAATAAAAAATTAAATTATTTAATTTGTTTTTGTGAAATAATATAAATTAATTTCGGAATTTTACATTAGGGACGACATGTCGTCCCAAAAAATGCACGCCACGTCAGCGTTGAATAAAAAATTTGCCACGTCAGCGATGGATCTTTAGGGGCGAAATGTCGTCCCAAAAAAAAATCCTCCTATTTTTCGAGACGAACCTTTAGAGACGACACATTAGGGACGACATGTCGTCCCTAAACGTAAAAACGGGACGACTTTTGATTATTAGGGACGACAAAATGTCGTCCCAAAAGAGTGTAATTGTAGTAGTGAAGTGTTCAGTTTGTGAAGCCATAGTTATTGGTGAAGGATAAACAACTTAGAGATTTTTGTAACTGCTACCTCAAGGATCTTTAGTGAATTACCTCCAACATCACAGGAGAAGAGTGGACTGACAGGATTACACCACCTGGAACCACTATAAAAATTGCCTACTTACTTTCTGCACTTACATTCTGCATTGAGTACATTTAGCACATCAATCTACTGAACTAGCAACTGAATCACACACATACACTACTGAGTATCTAATACTTGGTATCACATTTTAACAACAAGTAATAAGGCTTAATTTAAATATATTCCGCTGCAACAAATTCAGTAAATTCAACAGTCAGCAGACTACTGAGTAATCAGCAGGCTGCTGATGTTGCTGAGTTTGTTAACTCCAAAAGTTTTAAGTGTTAAGTTTATTCACCCCCTCTCTAAATTTAACCAAAGCCTCTTCAAGGGACCAACGATAGTCCTCTTATTGCATTGCTTCCTCCAAAAACAAAGCGACCACCGGGTCGTCCAAGGAACAGACGTATTGAATCACAATTTATGGCTGTTAGACCTTTGCGATGTTCTCGTTGCGGCATCGCAGGTCATAATCGTAGAGTTTGCAAAGAGCCTATTTAATTTACGTCATTCTATTTTTGTTGATTTGAAAGATAAATGCTTATTGTTATCACTTTTTTTATCGCTTTTGTAAAAAAATTGATATTCAACTCATTGCTGAAGATGATTATAATAAAATTGTATTTGCCTCCGGGTGTTTTATCTTCTAGGGGTGTGATGTTATTTTTGGGGTATCCTTCAGACAAGTCACATTTTGCGTATAAATGTTGGCTCTTTGCAGACCTATACAATTCAACATGTTGTTTTATTTTGTAGTAGTCATTGAACATAATCTGCAATGAAAGAAGTCTGAGCCTTAAATAGAGGAAGATGAGAAGCATCTCTAGCATATTTTAATGGTACTGGATTGGATGTGACAGAACAAATCCCGGGGACTGGAGCGAATAGAAATTGAAGCATGACTATGGAGCTTTCTGCGCGAGTGCCATGCAAATGAAAGCATAGCTTTGCTTTCAAAGTTGTAGAAGCCATCATTCTAGTTTCATACTCGCGAACGATTCAAAGGCTTGTTTGAGAATTTTTACGGGAGGATTGAAGATAAATAACCAAACTGACAAATCAACCACCGTCTGATGGTTTGGAGAAGCGATCCTTTAAGATTCACTGGATTTATTTTATTGGTTTTGGAATTGATTTTCCACGTAAGTATATGATGTGTAAAATCATGAAGTGAGTTGTAAATACAATATTTTTAAAGAGGGTCGTATACCTTTTTAAATAATTTTAAACTTTTCTTGTACTCTTAATTTAAATTTGGTAACTTAGACACCCTTTATAATAATTACCAATCTTCCTATACCCTTTCTACAAATTTTCCCTTTATTTTTTAAAGTAAATCGAAACACGCCATAACAAAAATTTCTGGGTCGGATTGTCGGAAACGTACAAACGTGTGAAATCTCATTAGGCACATTATATTCGTTACATATGATTCGAACCCCACTTGACCTACTAAATCCATTATAATAACCAATTCCCGATTCTCTCCTGATATTTCCGGCCGTCCTGGTCTACATCACCGTCGTGAATAATGGTTCCGCCACCGCCGTCGCCGTCGCCGTCGCCGTCGTTATCCGCTCAGAGCAATTCCCAATTAACTCAGCAATTCCTCAGCAGCGTCCTCTCTCAGCGCGGTCCTTCTGCTTTGCCTTACACCGAAGATGTCAAGTGGCTAATTCGTCAACACCTCTTGTCTCTCTCCGATGCATATCCATCTCTTCAACCTAGAACTGCGACTTTCACTCACAACGACGGCCGATCGGTCAATCTCCTCCAGTCGGACGGTACAGTTCCGATGGTCTACAACGAAGTCACCTACAACATTCCGATCATCATCTGGTTAGTGGAATCATATCCCCGCAACGCCCCTCTTGTTTTTGTCAACCCTACCCGTGATATGATTATTAAACGCCCTCATTCGTTCGTTAACCCATCGGGGGTTGTCTCGATCCCTTATTTGCAGAATTGGGTATACCCTAGCTCCAATCTAGTTGAATTAGCTCGAAATTTATCCCATTTTTTTGCACGCGATCCACCGTTATACTCCCAGCGCCGCACAAGTCCAAGTCCTAACCCTAACCCTGGACCTAGCAGCACTAATCCTGTTAGTTCTAATAACAGTATTCAGGGTTCTGGAACAGGTTACGGAATGGGGCCTAGGCCGGCTATACCGCCCAGGACTATGTCTGCTTACCCCCCTTCTCCATATAGTAGTGGTGGGGGTAGCACAGGGAGGATAATGGAGGACCCTGGAGAAGTTTATAGGAGGAATGCTATTAACAAGTTAGTGGAGAACGTGCATAGTGATATACTGGGATTGAGGAAATCAGGGGAGGCAGAAATGGAGGGTCTTTTTAATGTGCAAGGTGTATTGAGGCAGCGCGAGGAGGAGCTAGGTAAAGGGTTGATGGAGATGGTTAATGAAAAGGAGGGGTTAGAGCAGCAATTGCAGATGGTCTTGATGAATACTGATGTGTTGGAGGGTTGGTTGAGGGACAACGAGGAGAAGCTAGGGAAGTTAGGAGGAGGAGGGGGTAAAATTGTGGATGCTGATCAAGCATTTGAGCCATGTGACGTGTTGTCGAAACAAATGTTGGATTGTACTGCGTCGGATTTGGCGATTGAGGATGTTATATATGCGTTGGATAAGGCTGTGCAAGATGGGGCCATCCCGTTTGATCAGTACTTGAGGAATGTAAGGCTGTTGTCTAGAGAACAGTTTTTCCACCGTGCCACAGCATCGAAAGTTAGAGCTGCCCAAATGCAGGCCCAGGTTGCTAGCATGGCTTCTAGGGCATCACCATACGCAGTGTGATGCATATATTTTTGGAATACTGTAATGATGGGTATCTTGTTATGGATGAAAATATTACTTTTTTTCTCCCAGGTCAGTTACTTGAGATTTACGTATTTGTCATGTCTTCTGTATTTTTTTATGGCCTTATTTTGGTTTTGTAAATGAAGATAAATGTGTTCATTTGTGTACTTGTTCTATTATCGAGTGATTCACTTTCACAGGAGATGCTGCAACAATATTGGTGTCAGTCACGACTTTTTGCACCTCTCTTATCATTTGTTCTTTCTTTTGCATATTGTTTTGGTTTATGAGAATAGCCTTTGCAGCTTACAGTGGGTCTTGTGTGTTGTATTTATCAATTTTATTTCTAATGAGTTATGAATAACGTTGGCTCATTATTCTTTCATTTGTATATGTTTCTTTGGATATTTTTGAGTAGGAGCTTGAATATTGTCTGCTGGCTGGCTTCCATTATTTGTTTTATTGTCTAACTATCATTTTGAGGGGTTAAAGCGCAACAATGATCTGCAGACATCTCATGAGCTTAATGTGAACAATCGAGTGGAAACATTGTATTGTCCCATGTATGCTCTGTTTGATTTTCTTTGTGGCTTGTATAGTATTGTTGTCATAGGAATCAAAATCTTCTTATTGCATGTATGCCATGAAGCACAAGCGTCCTATTCCAGAATTTTGTTTTCCATTTCCATCTAGCTTTGCCATTCTTATTGAATTCTTCGTGTTAGCTCATTACTTGCATTTGTGGTGTGATTCTCTTTGGTGAAGCTATTGGCATGTCATTTGATGAGTTCTTTGGATTGTAGTTTAGTGGTTGTTGCTTCTGAACAGCTGCAATGTAGGTACAGCTGATTTTATGGTCTAAGAAATCCTCCGAATGCCATTACATACAGTGCACGTCTTGTTTGCAGGTTTTCAGTGCATCCATTCTGTTTGTTCGTTATTAAGTTGCTAGAATCTGTATCCAGTAGCTAAAATAAAGTAATAGGTTGTGGTGTTTTCAGTCATAACACCATTAGCACTGGTGTCACTTATTTTCTATCATTTGTTGTTCATCACAGGGTCATAAGGGTATATACCCCCTATGATGCTGGTATGAGTACAGGATAGTAGATTAATGATGTTAGGCATGCATATACCAGAATCTCCTCAAGAAAGAAAGTAGGAGTGTATGATATGGCTATTAAAACAGAAAACTAAATTCAACTCACATATATATATATATATATATATTGCACTAATTATTTGGAAAAATCAAGAAGGTAACCCAACATGCTTGCCATGCAAATATCATCTCCTCGACGTTTTAATTAATTAATTAATTATTCCTCCTTTTCAAATTCGCATACAACTTCATTACATCTGCATGGTCCTTGGCAGGAAGGAGGTTTTGTGTCAAAATTACATTCTCCAAAAGGACATGTACCATCCCCTGACAGTTTTCGAATACTAAGGACTTGATGACCTACTAGCATTTTTCTTGGAAATTTCTCGTTTTCATCTCCTCCCTGCACTGAATATTAATGACAAAACAACAAGTAGTGTTAATTAATTAACAACATTTTCATATAACACACATTACAATTATCAACAACTTGAGTAATAACAACAAAACTTAAATAAGATTTATGTGTAGTAGCTAAAAAGGACACTTTATATACTAATGTTGAACCCCAATATATATTAAGGGTCCTCGGGGGATGAGTGTAGATGGTAATCAAGAACTCGGAGTCATGAGTTTTCCACTATACCAAAGAACCGAGAGAATTAAGTTCCTTTTACGGGGTTCGAATATCCACACCCGAGCTTAAGGTCCAACTACCTAATTAAGCATTAATCAAGCCTTTTACCGCTAAGGTATGTCGTGGGGACATGATACGTAAGTTATATACTAACCAGAACAAACGAGCAAAATTAGGAGTAGAAACGCGAGCTTTATTGCCATAATATATTCTCTGCTGCCAGCTTCCTGATGATGTAAAAAAAAATTTCTCTCTTTTGTTTTGGTATAATAGAATTGGCTTATATTATTGTTTGAGTGAGAATGTAAGAGAGTGGAGTCCTATTTATATGCAGACCAAAAGTGTTGGTTGATTATCGGTGAATAAATTTGTCCTGTCCAACATGATGTTGGTATAATTGTCCACACAAAAAAAATAATAGTCAAAAGAAGCCAGATAATTATAGACATTTAATCTAACACGATGGAGCTATATCGTGCTAAACAAATGGTGCCGTGGTCAATATATTTATATATCTATTAACTTGCATTTACTAATATGAAATTTTCTTCATGTGGAACAACAAAATTCGATCTGTTAACGTTTAGTATTTTGTTTTTCTTTTAGAATTGATCTCTGAACAAATTGAATGATATTGTTTTTTTTTACATGATTAAGGTGTTTAATTTCCGTTTCTCCTTTTCCTTTTTAGAGAGCAATACGTATAATTCGTTTATGGTACGTTTGGATTGTTTGAATAGAATGTAATGTAATGATTTTTTTCATTTCATTCAATCATTCTGACGTGTTTTGATTCCATATAATGGAAATAATTTTAATTCCATTGTAATAAATTTTGACCAATTTCATTCCATCATGAAATGGATGAAATGTTTAGATGAAATGAAATTTTAAAAATAACCTAATGATAAAATATTAACCACCCACCTACCATCTTATTCAACACCCAAAATCCCTTCGCCAAGCCGAACACGAATTCGAGCTCGTTTGAATCCAAATCACACGATTTTGAACCAAAACCACCCATCTTTTTCAACCCTTAAATCCCTCGCTGGAGCTTAGCCGGAATCCCGCCGGAACACGAATTCGAGCTCAGTTGAACAAAAACACGAGCTTGAACTCGAGAATGAAGAAAACGAGATTGAAATGGAGGAAGAAGAAGGAAGAGGAAAAAGAAAGAAGAAAGAAGAAGAAGGAAGAAGAGGAAGAAAACGGGTTTGAAATGGAGGAAGAAGAAGAAGTCGAAGTTTGGGAATGGATGGAAGATTCCGGGGGGGGGGGGGGGGGGGGTGAGGGAGGGAGGGGGATTCAAGAGGGGGCAAAATGGGGAACTCATTATTTTGGGCTTTTTCCCTTTTTGGGGGGCATTTTTTTATTAAGACTGTTTGACAAAAAAATTGCTCAAATAATTTTTCGAAAAATAAATGTTGCTTAGAAAATCTTTCCTAAACTTTTTTCCCTTACTTGTCCAAAATACCCCTAAAAACGAGTTTGAACTTGTTATATGAGTTTGAACTCGTTACACGAAAACGAACTCGTTATTTGAATAGCTTAGGTCTCATACGTTGAAAAAAAAAAAGTCTAATTTAACTATATATGAACTTAGAATAATTACTACTACTATTATAAAAGAGCGGTGTGTTTCCTCCGTTAAGTGTTTCCCCTCTTGAAAATTGTTAAAAATTTAATTTAGTATTCCATATATACACTAATCAATCATAAGTATTAATTAATTAAATTCCATATATATTCATCCGATCAATCATAGATCTAACCATAAAAAGAATGATAATTAGAATAAAAACACTTGTTACATGCTGCAAACTTTATTCCTTATTCCACTAATCATCCAATCAAATTATTTTTTATATTTTTTTTGAATTAAATCCAATCAAATTATTAGAATAAAAAAAATTAATCTTTTGAAGGAAAAATTAATACGAAAGAAAACACACATTAAAGCTAATCACGTTGGTTTGCAACGAAAAAAAAAACTGTTATATCTTTAAAAAAAATCAACCATTTAAAGGATTAATGAAATATCATTAATCATCATAAAATCAAATTAGAATAACAAAAAACAAGTGAAACGATAAATATTAAAAAAACAAGTTAAAATCCCAAAAAGTGGATCTCACAAATTTATTACTTTATTCAAAAAAAAAAAAAATATTTATTACTTAAAAAGAACACATGAAAGTGTGTTTTCCCCCAAGTGTTCCCTTCCTGTCCTTATTAATATATTTTATCAAAATAATAACCATGGTTAGATATTCATTGTTAATGTGTTTTCCCTTTAATTGTTTCATTCTGATGAATATATTTAATTAAATACAATAATGACTCTTTTAAAATAGTAATGACATATTTGTTGATATAGATGAAAATGTATTGATAGATCATTATCAAACTTAATTTGTTGATCATTGTCCAACTTATAGATATCGAAAGATACTAAAAGTGCCTATGTATTTTACGTAAGTGTCCCTAATTTATATATTTAAAAAGAACAAGTGAAAATGTGTTTTCCCTCTAGGTGTTTCCTTTTGATCCTAATTAATTTATTCCATCAAAGATAACCGTAAGATATGTCCCTAATTTATTTAATTAAAAAGAACACGCGAAAGTGTGTTTTCCCTCTAAATGTTTCCTTATGACCCCTAATTAATTTATTCCATGAATGATAATAATCACTGTTAGATATTCATAATCAATTTTTTTTTCCTAATAAGTGTTTTTTTTCGATGAATATTTTTCAATAAATACAATAATACTCTTTTATTATATTAATGATAGATAAAAGATATAGATGAAAATGTATTGATAGATCATTATCAAACTTAACTTATTGATCATTAACTAAATTATAGATATAGAAAGATATTAAAAGACCCTACGTGTTTTCTATAAGTGTTCCCCTTAGAAAGTGTTTTTTCTCCAATTGATTTTATTAAATGTAATAAACATTTTTAGATATTAAATAACATAGTTAAAAATGACGTCTATATATCATTATCATTATTATAATAAGTGTCGATGTGTTTTCTGAAATTGTTTCCTCCTAAAAGCGTTTCCTCTCTAATTGAGCCGGTGTGGTCCCCCCCCCCCCCCCCCCCCCCCAAAAAAAATTATTTCTCTCTAACTAATTTATTTCAGCAAATATAATAATCACGGTTAGATATTAATCGTTAATGTGCTTTCCCTCCAAGTGTTTCCTTCTAATCAAAACATTTCATTAAAAACAATAATGATGAAAATTTGTTGATATAGATGAGAATGTATTGATCGATGATTATAAAATTTAATTTACTAACACTACTACAAAAAAGCATAAAGATCACGGTTTTTAAGTGTGATATATTTACATTAGTCACGGCTTCCAAAGTGTGGCATATTGAGGTGTAACATAAAGTACTTTAACTCAATCACAGTTACAAACTGTGATCTATTATAATAATTATCACACTTAAAACCCGTGATCTATTATAGTTGGTATCACACTTAAAAACCGTAATCTATTATAATTTCATCACATTTAAAAACTGTGATCTATTATAGTAGTTATCATAGTTAAAAACCGTGATATATTATAGTTGTTATCACACTTAAAAACTAAGATCTATTACAATTAAAACACATTTAAAAACTGTGATCTATTTTAGTTGTTATCACACTTAAAAACCGTGATCTATTATAATTTAAATCACACCAATAAAAGTTTTTTTTTTTCAAAAACAATATATATATAAAGCACACATATTTTTTGTCTTTGTTGGGACTCGAACCCGGATACTCCGGATTAAGGAGCCACACTTATTACCACTAGACCGATGTTTTCTTTCTTCTAATTTTTGACCACACTAAACTAAAATCTCATTATAAAATACCATATTATTTTAATCACAGTCAAAAACTGTGATTGATTGATTTTTTGTCTCATTTTTCCTAAAAACCGTGATAGTAAAAATCGTGATATATTTTAGTTGTTATCACACTTAAAAATCGAGATCTACTATAATTTCAACACATTTAAAAACTCGTGATCTATTTTAGTTGTTATCACACTTAAAAACTCGTGATCTATTATAGTTTTTATCACACTTAAAAACCGAGATCTATTATAATTTCAACACATTTAAAAACTGTGATCTATTTTAGTAGTTGTTATCACTCTTAAAAACCGAGATATATTATAATTTCAATCACACCTAAAAAAGTGTGATCATTCTTTTTTTTTCGAAAACGAAATATACGCACACATATCTTTTGTTGCCACTGGGACTCGAACCCGGATACTCTGGATTAAGGAACCACACTAATTACCACTGGGCTGATGCCCACTATATTATCATTTTCAACCACACTAATCTAAGATATGATTATAAAATATCATATTTTTTTAATCACAAACTAAAAACCGTAATTGATTGATGTTCTTGTCTCGCTTTTCTTAAAAACCGTGATAATAAAAACTATGATCTATTTTAGTTGTTATCACACTTAAAAACCGAGATCTATTATAATTCAACACATTTAAAAACTCGTGATTTATTTTAGTTGTTATCACACTTAAAAATCGTGATCTATTATAGTTGTTATCACACTTAAAAACCGAGATCGATTATAATTTCAACACATTTAAAAACTGTGATCTATTTTAGTAGTTGTTATCACACTTAAAAGCCGAGATCTATTGTTATTTCAATCACACCTAAAAAGTGTGATCATTCTTTTTTTTCACACCTAATAACTGTGATAAAAAATTTAAGTGTGATATATATACATTTTACTTGTCTCGGTTCTTTTAAAAGTGTGATCCTTATCTTTAGATAAGTGTGATCTATATCTCTTTTCTTATTAGTGGAAATAATCTGTCTCACTTTTTCAATAATTGTGACAAAAATATCATGAATTCAGTCACAGTTTAAAAATGAGAGTAATTAATTGATATAATTTATCTCGCTTTCTCAATAACCGTGACAAAAATATCATACCAACTTAGTCACAGATTAAAAGTGTGATAGTTTGGTATAATTTATCTCGTTTTTTCAATAACTGTGATAAAAATATCATATCAATTTTGTCACTGTTTTAGATGTGAGATTAATATATATAATTTATCTCGCTTTTTTAGAAACCGTGATGTAAATATCTTATCAATTCAAATCACGAGTTTAATAATGAGATTAATTGATATAATTTATCTCGGTTTTTCAATAACTCGTGACGTAAAAATCATATCAATTAAGTCACACTTTAAAAATGAGATTGATTAATATAACTTATCTCGCTTTTTCAATAAGCGTGATAGAAAGTTTGTAAGTGTGATATATATATTTTCGTTGTCTCGCCTTTATTGAAACCGTGATTGTTTTCATATCTTAAGTGTGACCTATGTCCAATTTTGTAGTAGTGTAATCAATATCCAACTTATAGATATAGAAGGATACTGAAAGTGACTGTGTGTTTTCCGTAAGTGTTTCCCTTAAAAAGTGTTTTTGTCCAGTGAATTTACTTTTTATTAAATATAATGATCATTTTTAGATATTAAATAACATATATAGATAAAAAAACGGTGTCTATATAGATGACAAATGTGGTGATCATTATTCAACTTAAGGCATTAGCCCGAAATATTTACATAATGTCTAGACTCAACATCATCTTGTGGTTGTGAGCAATTGTGTTTAAAAAAAAAAATATATTTTACAAATGGAAAACGTGTAGTGAGATGATGTTTGGTGTGGAAATTATATAAAGCTTTGAGCGTAAGATAGTGTGTTTCCATTAAAAAGTCTTCTTTGAATTACTTTATATCATTAAATATAATGATCATTGGTAGGTATCATAACATAGATAATTAGCGTGGATAACAAATGTTTTGATCATTATCCAACTTATAGAAATAGAAATATAAAAGAAATGTACGCGTGTTTCTTTCTTAAATATTTTCCACAAAATCCTTAATGAATTTTCTCAGTAAATATAAAAATCATTGTTAAATATTAAAAAACATTGATAAAATGTGTGGTAATAAAGACAAGATGAAGATGATGTCTCTCAGAAAAACATTGTGTTCATGGGTGTGGTTTGATGACTTATAGATAACTTTTTAAGGCTATGTATTCCCCATCTGTATCAGTATAATTTTAATAGTAATATCAAAGTATTTTTTAGCAAGAGCCTTAAAACGCATAAAAACATCAGCCACGTCATATTTACAAATAAATGGATACAACCATGTATACTTGGTAAAATTAACAACAAAATTATGTAATATTTAAAATCATCACACGACACAATTGGAGATGTCTGATCATCAGTGAAATCAATCTCTAAGGGGTGGGAAGAACGTTAAATAGAAGTAGCAAAAGAAAGTTTGTGACTTTTGTTCTCTAAACAAACAAAATGATGGGAAGAAGCAGTTGTGGTGACAACGTCTAGATCATTTTGACAAAAAATAACTTGAAAATGGGGGTAGTTGAGTGACAAAGACGATGATGCCAAGCACTTTCGATGTTTTACTCACTAGGAAAAGCTAGAAGGAGGAATTTGGTCATTCATACAATCCGTTCTTAAGCGGTCATTAAATCACAGGAATAATGGTCTGAAGAACCTTAAAATATATTTGAAGGGTAAGTTTTCAAAAGAAACACTATGAGCTTGACAAAGCTAAGAGATAGATAATAAATTATGAGATATGCTGGGAACACAACGAACATTGGCATGAGTGAGATCGGTCATCATACACGTGGCACTCATTAGGTCTCACATAGAGTGATAAATTCCATATCAGCATGTGGGTTGACATGGGCTCAACTCGATTTCGGGCCTCAACCATCAAGGTCCGTCTTTAGTACAACGCATGCCGCCCTTACAAAGTCTTGTTGTTTCTATGGAATTATTAGCTATTTCGGGCTCTCCTCTTTCTATATTGACACTAGATTTGCTGGTGACATAAGTCATTTTCAATTATGGTTGATTCTTTTAGCCTATTTGGCAATGGATTTTTTTGTTGGATATACAGAAACCCGAATCCGGATCTGATCTATAATTGGATCGTCAGATCTGATTCACGGCACTGATCGAGACACTCGATCACGCACAGCGGAAGCTACGAATAAATTCGCATGCGATAATACCACGATTCGATTCGCCTGATTAATTAATAACTACAAGAAAATTAGTAGATTTACCCAAACCGGAGAGAGATGAGAAGACGACAAAAGGGAGAAGACGCAGTCTTCCGAATTGTATCTCCTAGCGACGACTGGTGGACGTCGATCCTCGCCGTAGAACCTCCTCAAATATGCACAAGAAAAACCCTAGTTTTTCTTCTCTTAATGACTAGAACAAGAAACTATTTTTTTCTCTCCTTTTTCCAAGTGTGGCGCCAATATTCATGTGTGTATTGTGCTAGGAGGAACTCTCTTTATATAGGAAAATAACTAGTCAAAAGAGTTATCATTTTCAAACCACAATTACCTAATCCCAAAAAGAAAAGATATCTGCTAAAAGATAAGAGATAATTCCCAAAAAATCAATCTCTTATTTTTCCATTAATTATCCAACAAATAGATAATTAATTAATTACACATCTGACATAATCTAGAAAAATTTATTTTCCTAATTTATCACATAATGTAGTTGCCAATTTAGTCAATTTTTTAATAGAAAATGTCTTTTCTATTTTACATATTAATTACCAAATAAATAATATTGCATATTCATTAAATATACCAACTATTTAATTTATTCTCGAGGTTCCATAAAACGAGAAAACACTCACGTGTTAGGAGCCAACCCGGGGACCATGGACCTATAACCAGTAGCTACAATAAATTGAATAAAATATTCATCGAACATAATATTTCTACTCAACTTATTAATTTCAGAATTACGCCACCATAAATCCGAAACTGAGGCTCCGTTAGTTTTGGGTTGAAGTTTTTTTTGGAGTTTTTTTGGGGGTTGTTTTAGATAAAGTGATTGAAGTAATGATTATAAAGTTAAAATGTTTTTTTGAAATTTGTGTAGATTATGAAATAATTGGTGAAATAAAGTAGTATAATAAATAAAATAATGGTAAAAAAGGTTATAAAGTTGATAAAGTGAAATGATAAGAGATAATTTAATTTTTTTTTTATTTATAGTTGAAGAAATGATTTGTAAGAGAATTGTAAGATATGATGAGTGAAGTGATATAAAAAAACTCTAACAAAAACAAACGGAGGCTGAACTCTATCGATTATAGATATAACTTATTCTCAAAACGCCGAGTCGAGTCGATAAGTGTCCATTGATATAATCATTACATACAAACTAACCCTCCATAGACTATCTGTAATGAAGCAGGATTATTTCCGTAAACATTCTTCAATACATCTTATCTTATTTACCATTAACCCACTAGTGATCAATTAGTTCATAACCTATACGAACTCCGCGGATCGATCAGTTTTTAGGATCAACAAATAAGGGGATTGTCTTTCTACTTCACGCAGGAAGGAATGGATTCCATATCTGTGAGACGCACACTTCTCACTCATTCCAGAATAGTGCCAACATGAAAGTGATTCGGACCGCGCCTCTTAGCGATCCTTAACGAACACATCAAACCCTATCCTGAAACAAGCAGGAGTCTATAATCACTTCAGGATTAAGGTTAATCCATATATGATCATCTTGTGATTCAATAAGATTTCTCAATCACGGAATTATATGAGAAATTCATATTAAATCGGTCCAGTCCTATATGACTCTCATCATATATAAATGCCCCACTTAGACAACCAATGTCGACGGTCCGGATAAGACGGTCACACCATAAAGTGTTCTGAGCGCATTAATGGTGGTTTAATCAATAGACCCCATACTTTGATTAATTTCACCACGGACTAACATTTCAAGTGTATCACCCTAAACTCAATCCTCATGTGTGACACACACTAAGTTATATGGCTACATATGATACGACTTGGGGTTTTCAACAATGTATTACTTACAAGCACGAAGCAAGTAATAAAATGAGAATAAATCTGTCATTTATTAATTATAAAAACAATTACATAAATTGTCTTTCGGGCGTTACTTCCAACAATCTTCCCACTTGCCCGTAAGGACAAGCAACAATTGTCTTTCGGCCACACTATATCTAACAATCTCCCATTGCCCGTAAAGACAAGCAATCATTATTTTTTAGAGCACCACACCCTTATTCCTTCTATCCACAACATTCTCCCACTTGCTCTAAAGCAGATGAGACATATCTCCCAATTTCATACCCGCCAAGCGCTTATCAGTGACACTAGATGTCACGCAACTTGGTAAACTGATCAGCTAGGTTGTCGACTCGAGGCGATCTTTAGGACCGAAACGTCGCCTCTTTGCACGATCTGTCTGAGCAGGTGGTACTTTCTCTCAATATGCTTTTGACCTCTTGTGATTGCAAAGATCATTTGCATGAGCTACCTTTCAGTTGTTTTCACAGTAAAATGGTATCGGCTCATCGAGGCCTGGAATCACTTCCCGATCCAACAAAGAACTTCTCAAGCCACACTGCCTCTTTAGCTGCTATGTATTCGACTAACAGAGTCAAATTGGCAGTGCTAGATTGCTCCAGACTATAGCTCCATCACAATGAGTAAACACTGAGCCTGAGATCGATTTACGATCATCTTAATCCGACTAAAAATCAGAATCAATGTAGTCAACGACACTCAGGTTCACACCCGAACGCACAAACATATGATTTCTCGTTCTCTCAAGATACTTGAGGATGCACTATACTGCTTTCAACGTCCGAATCCAAGACTCGACTTTTATTGACTTTTAATAACCTGACTTTCTCTATCCAAAAGATAATCTATCCTATTTTCTCTATATCCGAAGACTAAGAGAATTATTCCGTGAGGGGTTGGGTAGGAAACCTCTCGTTGAATATTGCATACTAATTTATTTTAACCAATAAGATGGATGGGATACGACAACAATTTGTTCTCGTGAATTCGACCGAATCGATTCTAAGAATATTGTCCACTTCTCTGATTCAGAGAAGCTTTGGCTCGTCAGTTCTTGACTTCAGATAACACACTCAAGTTGTTCCCAACTGTTGCAGTGTTATCTTTTATTAACACTAACGTCTACAACTTTACCAATATTGATTCTCCAGTCTATAAAAGACTCATCAATATTCTGGTCAAGCCCACACATTAAAAAACATGTGACTTTTAATGACCTGGAGGTTTTCTTTAATCCATCAATGGATATAAGCATAGGCAGTCAATCTGCCATTGGCTTTAAGCAAAAAAACCTTTCCATTCCGAATGAATCTAAGCTCCATTATACGGCAAGATAGTTTCAGGGCATCACCCCTGTTAATCTTTCTGCTTTCCAGGGAGTCAGGCAAGGCTGAGTGGTGAGAGAGTTTCAGGGCATCACCCTTTTAAACTATCTACTTCTCAGGGAATTACCCCTAGATCACTTGGCTTTGCCTTGAAAGATAAACTTTCCATTCTTCCTCATCATGTAGATCCAATTACTCCCACTGGGCCTGAGACACTCAGGTGGTTCTACAAGATCGTTAACAGAATTGGAGTACCAAAACTCCACATACAGGTTTATGGGTTTAAACCAACCTCTTATTGTCAGAATCCTATACAGTCTTCCCAAAAGACCATAGGTGATCAATCACCCCAGTAGACTGTAAAGTCTGCATGATCACAGTGGGCCAATGGTTAAACCATACTCCCACTGCATTTGGGTGGATTGATATTCTGATCTACTTCAGTAGTATTAATCAACGTAATCCCCAACAACCAATGTCGGATGTGGTCTGACTAAATCAGATAGTAACTCCTTGAGTAACTTTACTTCAAGGTCTAAGGTTGTTATTTAAACATTCTTTTAGAAAGGATGTAACAGTGTAACCGTCACGATCCAATCTCAAGAATCTTATAACCAACATTTACTCATTGCATTAAGATATTTCACGAACAGTCACCATCTGAACGTGTATACAAAATTTCCAATCCTACCTTCAAGCACTAGTGCTAAATGCCTCTTTTTGCGGAAGTGGGGTAAATGTAATTCACTCATTATCTACAAATTCATAGGCATCTTCTAGGTAGACTTCTCGGTATTGTGAACCGTTATTTTGCAACCAATATCTTAATTGAGTTTAAGCAGTGTATTGTAGCATATCAATGACTATACAAGAGAATACATGGTTTATCCTTCCAGTGAAATTGTTTCACTCGGAGGTAGGCCGAGCATCAGTTCCAAATACTATGCTATAGCCTATATCTGAGCATGGAATACTCGTTTCTCTGGTAATATCAGAGATTCATCCAAATATTTAGATAAACTAATCGGCGTTTCGAGTAGCTATCAGACAAATTGTCCACTACTCAAAAGCTCCCACTAGCTCGTATCCTTCATAAGACCCCGAAGGTCAATATGAACAAGCTGTGATACTTCTTTAGCTCTATTAACCTTTCCTAATTGAAAGTTTACTTTGTCATTTTTCTTTTGAGATTGTGTTCTTAGACTGGGAGATAGGAATCACCCTTAGCCAGTCTTCAGGTCTTATCTCTAGGATATATGCACTAATTACTAGATCCTGAAGAATCGTTTATCTAATACGGAAACCATTTGTCTTAATAGTTTATGATGTGTTACATATACATTTTCAACATTACTTAGTGGTTTTGACTTTATCAGACAAAATTCCGATTCTCAGAATCACATACAAATGTCATATCACTTTTTTTAAGGCAACTATATTATCGATGTGAAAGTGAATCCATTTGTTCCAACGAATCTGAAAACAGAAATTAGATTTCTGCGATATTCAAGGATTAAAATCCGAAATTTATTTCCTTATATCACTCCCACTATCTTAGCTGAAATAACTGCCCGTTGTCTACTCTTCATCATGAACGCCCAGCTACCATATTCTAACAAAAGAACTTTAGCTTTTGAGTCAAATTACTCGGTTAAGAAAATCTCTAAGGATTCATAGGCTAGTGATCCGAAATCACTTTCCTTATCCTTTACTTTCTTCGATTAATAATCCGGTTTAGCCTTTAACTTATTTAGTTTAGATGACTTACACTTGTAGACATTTACCTTCCCATTCTTGGCTTTCTTTAAGGGAAATGGCCGTGAACTTAGCAGTTCATTTGAATAGGCACTACTCGTGAACGGTGGGATGCCTAGTGAGATTGATACCAGATCATTCTCGTCATCTTTGAACTAATTTTGTTTTGTCTCTCGCTTATCACTAGTGACAGCAGTGACATACTTATCAATGTCACTTAAGTTTGTAGACTCAAGAGGAACATCCTCTTTCAAAAAATTAATTTGCATTCTCGATTTATGAGTTCAACGTTCTTGTTACTTTTCCAGTTTTACGAAGTCGTTATCAGTCAATATAATATGTTTAGCAGTTTAGATACCTTGAGATGATATGTAGTTGCAAAAATAAATTATGACAGAAATATAAATCAAATCATACACCACAACAAATAAGAAATTTTAGGAATTATAAACGTGATGTCATGCATGCAGTTTAACCTACCATTCCAAGGACTTAATCTCACACCTACAGAGTCGCCTTAGGGTAGGTCAAAGAGGTGACGATTAAGTTGAGACGATCTCTCTCAACAATTAACTGAGAATCAGACATCTCTATTTAATTGCTGATTACCTTCTTTTTTCAGCCAAGATATTTCCAACAATATCCTTATGAGTGTGACCTACTGTTTCAGATCTCAAAGTACGCCCCGAGTATTCCGCCTTAGGGTCGGTCAGTGACCCGACGAGTACCCAAAATCCTATCCTTTCGGAGACCAAACCATGCATTTTGATAGCGGTGAAGGCCATCCTTAGGGGGCCGAAATCAAAGCGGCACGAGGCGTCACCATTCTCTCACTTGCTTGTGTCAACAGAAGAGGCCGTGGGGTCGGTTGTCACCTTCCCCGCTGCCACTCGTTATTTTGAAAAATAGGTAGTCTTTTAGGATTTTCAGAATTTATTCACAATCCGAAAAATAATAAATCATGAATATTTAAATTAATCCTCCCACTAGTTCATCGGTTCCAAATACCGTCTAACTAGTGTCACTTATTCACGATTTTCCAATTTCTCGGATTTTTAAATTATTTGTGTATACACTACACAATTAAAATTCACCATGAATTTTAAAACCCTAATACATTAGGGCTTTATGAATTTTTCTAATAATTCCAAAAACAATAAATCACAAAATTAAAAGCACCCACTAGTTTATCGGTTCCAAATACCATCTAACTAGCGATACCTTGTTCATGATTTTCCAATTTTTCGAGTATTTAGAAAATCTCTTGTGTAGACACTACACAATTAAAATTCATCAATGAATTTTATAGTCCTAATAATGTCATGATGAAAAATTTTGGATCGTTGAATTTTATCTCAATAATTTGAAAACAATAAATCTTGAAAAGCAATCGCCAACTTATCGGTATTAAACCATGGCGGAGCTTTATCCGAGTTCACCGAACGGTTTCGGGATTGGCTAAGCTGACCCGTCCTCTTCGTGGGTTCATATACGACTGTTGGATGAATCGGGCTAAGGCTGCCCCATTAAGCCGAAACTCGCTGGATAGCTTGACCTTGCCGGACCCCCGACGCTAATGTCACACGCGTGCGGGTGCTGGGTTGAAAATCGGGCTAAGGTTGCCCCATTGAGCCTCAGCTCGCCGGATAGCTTGACCTTGCCGGACCCCCGTGGCTAACCCCACACTTGGACGGACAAGTCGAGTCGAGCCGAAGCCCTGTTGACCGTCCGAACCAATTTTCGAACCTTTTTGCTCAGTTGGTGTCCAACTTTTCCGGATTTTCCAAATTTTCAATTATTAAAATTCTTTTATGTAGTCACTACATAATTAAAATCCATGAATGATTTTTAGATCCCAAAATAAATTTACCGAGTAAATTTCATTTTATCATGTGTATTTTATATCCCAATAAAATTCCGTTCGTTTTAATTAATTTAATTACCTAAATTAATTACGTCTCATACATGCCTAATTAATATCACGATTAATTATCTACATGTATATGCATATCCTAGGAGTGGAATTCATGAATATGATACATGTCATGGCATGATTATCTCACATAAATTATCAAACATGAAAATAAATACGTAAAAGTAAACCACTGAGATAGACCGTTGGTAGGCCCGTATCTAATATATAAACCTAAAATTAAATAAATAGATAAACCCTACTTTTAAAAGGTTTACTAATATCTATTTTTATACTGCCGTCGCCGCCGCTGAGTATTTAATTTTTCTGCTCCATTCCTTTAAATAACATCGTCTAGCCGAGTCGGTCCGCCCTCTATCCTTGCATCTGGAGCACACAGGTTCGAATCCCTGCTGCTGCACTGTTTCCTTCCTTTTGAAATTTAATTTTCTGGAAAAAATGCATAAAAAACGCAGCTATGAGGGTCAAACTTACGTCCTCGAGCTTCTGTTTCAGAGCCTTGACAACTACGTCACTACTACTGGTTGTTGTTGTTCTTCAAAACATAATTAAATACAACGGGTTGCCGATTCCATAATTATTCTAGATACTAAGAAATTAAATTACAACAAATAAATTATATAATTCCCTATACCTAAAAAAATGGGTTTACAATAGATCTAACGATAAACAAGTACCAACCCCAATCCATCTCGTCAACCAAAACATTCAATCCGCATAAATAAAAAATAAAAGATGCAATTTTTATTCTATTCCACTCCTTATTAATTAATTATGTAATCGTGATCGCAAAATCACTTTAACCTGTCTCTCATACCACATGCTGGATGTACAGAAACCCGAATCCCGATCCGATCCATAATTGGATCGTCAGATCTGATTCACAGCACCGAACGAGACACTCGATCACGCACATCGGAAGCTACGAATAAATTCGCATGCGATAATACCACGATTCGATTCGCATGATTGATTAATAACTACAAGAAAATTAGTCAATTTACCCAAACCGGAGAGTGATGAGAAGTCGACAAAAAGGAGAAGCCACGGTCTTCCGATTTTTATCTCCTAGCGACGACTGGTGGACGTCGATCCTCTCCGTAGAACCTCCTCGAATATGCACAAAAAAAACCCTAGTTTTTCTTCTCTTAATGACAAGAACAAGAAACCATTTTTTTTTCTATCCTTTTTCCAAGTGTGGCGCCAATATTCATGTGTGTATTGTGCTAGGAGGAACTCTCTTTATACAGGAAAATAACTAATAAAGAGAGTTATCATTTTCCACCACAATTACCTAATCCCAAAAAGAAAAGATTTTTGCTAAAAGATAAGAGATACTACCTCTGTCCCAAAACAAGTGTCCACATTTTAGAAAATAATTGTCTCATAAAAAGTGTCATTTTATATTACCAATGCATCATTTAATGCTTATTTTTCAAAGATAACCTTAGTCCAACATTTATTTATGGCAATCATTTTATCTCCCACAACAAACATTTATTATTTATGAGGGGTAAATATGTCAATATAGTATAAAATACAACACATTAACTACATTTCTTAATTTGTGTGAAACCTAAAAATAGGACACTTATTTTGGGACGGAGGTAGTAATTCCCAAAAAATCAATCTCTTATTTTTTTCATTAATTATACAACAAATAGATAATTAATTAATTACACATGTGACATAATCTAGAAAAATTTCTTTTCCTAATTTATCACATAATGTAGGCACCACTTTAGTCAATTTTTTAATAGAAAATGTCTTCTCTATTTTACATATTATTTACCAAATAAATAATATTGCATATTCATTAAATAGACCAACTATTTAATTTATTCTCGAGGTTCCATAAAACGAGAAAATACTCGCGTGTTAGGAGCCAACCCGGGGACCATGGACCTATAACCAGTAGCTACAATAAATTGAATAAAATATTCATCGAACAGAATATTTCTATTCAACATATTAATTTCGGAATTACGCCACCATAAATCCGAAACTGAACTCTATCGTTTATAGATATAACTTATTCTCAAAATGCCGAGTCGAGTCGATAAGTGTCCATTAATATAATCATTACATACAAATTAACCCTCCATAGACTATCCGTAATGAAGCAGGATTATTTCCGTAAACCTTTTTCAATACATCTTATCCTTATTTACCATTAACCCACAAGTGATCAATTAGTTCATAACTTATACGAATTCCACGGATCGATCAGTTTCTAGGATCAACAAATAAGGGGATTGTCTTTCGACTTCCCGCAGGAAGGAATGGATTCCATATCTATGAGACACACACTTCTCACTCATTCCAGAATAGTGCCAACGTGAAAGTGATTCTGACCACGCCTCTTAGCGATCCTTAACAAACACATCAAACCCTATCCTGAAACAAGCAGGAGTCTGTAATCACTTCAGGATTAAGGTTAATCCATATATGATCATCTTGTGATTCAATAAGATTTCTCAATCACGGAATTATATGAGAAATTCAGATTAAATCGGTCTAGTCCTATATGACTCTCATCATATATAAATACCCCACTTAGACAATCAATGTCGACGGTCCGGATAAGACGGTCACACCATAAAGTGTTATGGGCGCATTAATGGTGGTTTAATCAATAGACCCCATATTTTGATTAACTTCACCACGGACTATCATTTCAAGTGTATCACCATAAACTCAATCCTCATGTGTGACACACACAAAGTTATATGGCTACATATGATACGACTTGGGGTTTTCAGCAGTGTATTACTTATAAGCACGAAACAAGTAATAAGATGAGAATAAATCTGTCATTTATTAATTATAAAAACAATTACATAAATTGTCTTTTGGGCTTTACTTCCAACATTTTTTTGTGTGAGACATGGATAATAATCATTTACCTTGAATTAAATTAGCGAAGGGAAAGATTTGTTTTTGGTGCACGTCCGCCACCTTGAATAATACTTGATGCATTTCATTGGGCTAAGTTCTATGGTCTGTCCTTTGATGCAGATCATCTTCTAAAGCCAAGTATTCACTCTTAATCCATCTTTGATTTCTTGTTATGATTATATGATTGATAAACGAATCAAACAGAGCTGAAAATTGATGAACTAAGATACTTTGTGATTGAGATGAATAGTGATTTTATACGGCTGATTTGAATGCTATATATTGAGATACTTGGCTGAATTTGTGACATATGTGTGCCTTAAAGTAGTCCCTTGAAATAAGCCTTATATGAGCAGATATTGAGCTATTTTGAGGCTGTTCTTGAGTCGGTCTTTAGATGATGTACCTAAATGGAGTAATGCCTTAAGTGTGTGTTGTTCACTTGGTTCATATCATTAAGTTTTCCAATACACTTGTTTTGGGGGGGTGTTCTTGTTGCTGTTAATATCACTATGTATTGTTAGTAACAGGTGTTATTGCAGGCATATGGTATCTTTGGTTTTGATCTTTCCTTGCATTCCTTTATTTGTTGTGGTGTGGTTTTGGCCTAGGTGATTGAAGGCTATTGATTCAAAATAGTGAGGCAATGCTGGTGTTTTTTTGTCTTTAGAAAAATGGAGGAGCCTAGATTCCCTATTGATAAGGCTTAGCTGCTGCTATTTAATGAATTTTCTACTGCTGCATACATCTTTCATGAAGTTTACTGCGGTGCGGGCTTAAAGGATAAAAGGTCCATATATGGTAAAATAGACTGCTTTGGTCTTCAACAAGTTGAAGAATGTTTTAGTTCTCCCATGATAGGATTTTTTATTATATCAAATATTAGTAGGCTTTTATTCTATTGAATCCATGAGAGTTGCATCTCCATAATTTTTTGATAGATTATTTCATTACGATACCATGCATTTTTTGATAGATTGTTTCATCACAAGTATATAAGAAAAATTCATGTTCATCACGTGCCTAAGAGCCATATGTTGCATTTACATAATATTAGTTAGTTGGTTCTTGTAAATTAATTTTTTTATAGCAATGGCACGAGTGGTCCGTTTCTTGCTCTGATCTTTCCAAATGTTGATCAGTATCCAATAATATATCATTTTTTTGGATCAGACAAGTACCATACTAAAGACAAGTACTATATGTTCATTATTATGACCATATTTTTGCATTTTGGAAACTACTAGCATTACTGTAACGCAAATTTCGTGTTTAATCCCTGAAAATAACAAACAAAACACAAAATTGTAACAAATGTAATTTTATTAATTTATGAAATAAAAAGCGGTTACAATCTCTTGAATCATTTGATTCTCCCTATTTGATAATTAATTGTCCTCCGGATATAGCGGAAAGACTTTGAATTTGGTGTTGGTTTTTTTATCTCCCGGATATTGCGGAAGAGCTTTGAATTTGTGATCTTCCGGATATGGCGGAAGGGCTTTGAAGTTTGTGGCCTTCCGGATGTAGCGGAAGGGCTTTGAGTTTATGATCTCCCGGATATGGCGGAAGAAATTTGGAATTGAAGACTCCGGTTATCGCGGAAGGCTCCAAATTTGATGAAGACTTGAAGGGACTTCGTGTTACCTTCGATCTCCTTATGGAAGAAACTTCGACTATGTGAGGATCTTCGAGCGTTGGAGATGCTTTTCGGTCTTCTTTGCTTCTTGAAGATCTTCGAGTGCTTCTTGGCTTTCCTGAAGAACTTTGAGGGTTGTTTGAAGGTCTTCAAGTGTTGATGAATTCTAGAGGCTTATTGCTCTGAGATTTCCACCAACTCTTCAATGTGTTTTGCAAATGACCAAGACTTTCCTATTTATAATGCTGGATGATGTCTTTGCATTAAATGCATTCACACGCTTGATTGATTTCCAGAAGATTTCACATGTATTATAAATCTTTAAAATCTCCTAATTATTAATTTTTTTATTATTTCCCAATTTTTAATGTAGGAAATAATATAATGGGCCAATTATTTAAAAGGACTGATTTTCAACTTATTAGGGGTAATAGGACACTCCGAAATCTTATTTAGTTATAAGGACATTCTAATTTTAAGAAGGAAACTTATTTAGTTATAAGGACATTCTAATTTCAAGTGGATAAAGAGGAAGAATGAAAAAAAGGAAGGAAGGGGAAGAAAAAAAAAAAGAGCTCAAAGGAAAAAAAAATTAATAAAAATAAAATTAAAAAAAGTGAACGTGTTTTGTGGTGGTTCAGTTTTTTTATTTTATTTTATTAAATTTATTTTTAATTCACCATATTTCTAAACGTAATATATTTTGATCTAAAACTCGGATCATCATAATTTTTTCACTAAAATTCATATTTTTTTCGTCTTCTTTATTCTAAAATCAAATTTGATATTTTTCCAAATAAATTTCATAAATCAATTTTTTTCTTCATAAAAATTGACGTGGCGTATTGATCACCGTCATACATTGACCACCTACCCCGATGCATTGACCACCGGGATCCACTAACCACCCCGATGCATTGACCGCCGCGATTATTGACTACCATGGTGTATTGACCGCCACGATCCATTGACAACCTTGATTAGTGACATCTCATTATAACGATTTATGCAATGACGTCTCATTGTAGCGATTTATGCAGTGACTTCTTATTGTAGCGATCTATGCAGTGATGTCTTATTGTATTGAATTATACAGTGACGTGTTATTGTAACGATTTATGCAGTGACGTATTATTGTAACGATTTATTCATACATTTGGTTGTAAAAATCTGCCTTTAAGCAAAAAAAAACAAAAGAAATACAGTTATTTTACAAAGTCATCGAATATTTAAACCAACACTAATCAAATAAACCAAGATCAATCAAATATTTAAAGATAACAAAGAAATAAAGTTACTTTACAAAGTTATCAAATGTGTGTATCAAGTTGTATATGCGGTGACATCAATATCATTACATCAGTTATCTAATTGTAAATACAGTCATCAATGTCACTGCATCAGACATCAATACCACTGCATAAGTCATCAATGTCACTGCATCAGACATCAATGTCACTGCATAAGTCAGCAATGTCACTACATAAGGCCAGACCACCAAGATGATCATAGAGGGCACTCTTGTCAATCTCTTGATGATGGTAACTCTTGCACACATAGTAAAACACACTCTGCACTAATAGGCCATCCAAATTAACTATCACCAGCAACCCAACCAAGAATCCACCAACCATAATTCTTGTAAGCACACCATGATTATCCCCACATTAACCACAACTGATGAGAATAATAGTGTGATCAGTCCACAAATAGCCATATACCCAAAAACAAGGTTGAAAGCTATCATGGTCCTGCCCTTTAACAACTGATAGCTCTTTTTCATAGTTGCGAGCCCATAAACCGGTTCCAATACAGAAACCACGCTAGCCAAATGCCACAAAGTACTTATATCGACCTGCAACCCAAGAAACAGGACAAAGACAACCATAAGAGAAAAGAAAAACAACCCCAAACTATGAGTATCCACGGCTATTATAAGCAGCACCAGAAACCCAAAAAAGACTTAATTGTAAGCCATCATGGTGAGTGAAACCCATAAGAAGGTAATAAAGAGCCTCATAGACCGTCGTACTTGTGCTGCGAAAGCAAAAGGGACTATATCATCTATTATAAGCACCCAAATACAGTGTCAACTAATTAGTAAACACAATCTATGAATGCTCTGAATGTTTCTCCTAGACGTGTTATTGTGTCATTGCTTCAGAAATCAATGTCACTGCATAAGTCATCAATGTCACTCCATCAAGAAGCATGTAAATCAGAAAAATAATTATTACTTCGGTAGTTCTTGAGCTTACACTTCTTTGTCAAAATGCATATAAACACAAGGGAGACCGTAAGGAGAACTATTAGCATTAGTGAATTAGCATTAGTGATTCTTCAATAGGGGAAACATAAAATCACAAGATCAGATGCAATACAAGCTACAATAGAGTGGAGTGATTCCCGGATAAACAATTAAGACAACGACAATACATGAATGAATCATGTCTATACGGAGTTCCGAGGAAGGACCGGGCCTTTTCGGTGACTATATCATATACTTATACGGTGCTTCAAGGCTTGAACCTGTGACCTGAAGTCACAGAAGGCAACTTTTACTGTTGCAGTGTTGCATTAAGGCTTCAATCCATTCCCCAAGAGAAATATATCTTTAATTTCGCAACGAAACATTTTCTACTTATTGGACATCAATGTCCCTACATCAATCATCAATGTCCCTGTAAAAAGTAAGCAGAACTTCAAAGCATACACCGCAGAATAAAACTGGAAACCAAAAATAAATAAAACACCCCCTCAAATAAATAAATAAAACAAGCTTGAAGCTTCTGAATTACCCAGGTTATATAGAAGCAAGAAAAGAAAGTAATAAACACTAAATGTTTCCTATTCACTAAATCACGTACAGAAATTGACCACAATTGAAGAAGCTATACCTGAAGAAGTATAAGACTGTTGTTGTTCCTCGGTGGAAGCGACACAAGCAGCGCCAGCAGCAGCAACAGAGGCGGCGGAGACTACAAATAGTGGTCGTAAAAGATTGCAGCGACGAGTCGAAAACCGGGTGACAGAGCTGACTCGGGAAGCTCTGATTTTGAAGGAGACTAGGTCGTCTGAAAGGGTAGAAGGAGTAATGGCGACGGCAGTAGGAGGCCGGTGGTAGGTGGGCAAATGTATGGCAAGAGATTAAACAGATCAAGCAACACATTTGGTAGATCTACGCAGTTCAAGAAACCCTCGACAAAGAAGAAGAATAAAAATTAGAATGTCCTTATAACCGAATAAGTTTTTTGAGTGTCCTAAATGATCATTAAGTCTCTAACGACGGCCTTATAACTAATAACCACTAATATGATATTTATTGGCATGTGTAGTATATGGCAAAAAAAAATAATACGTCACACATATATTTTACATATCTATATAGCCACTTGCCATAAATTAATTAAATCTCTAAATTTTTAAGAGATTTTATTTATTTATACTGTTTCCTATCACTTTGTATGAGAAATAATATAAAATAAATTTAATTCGAGACAAATGTAGTACGTGACATATATATTATGTCATATAAATTTTTTATATCTACAAATACCCCCTCGAGACTTATTGCTATCTGAGTAAATTTTTAGTGTAGCGACAAGTCTCGACACACTTGGTTGCGATAAGTAGGGTTGTAAATGAACCTAAGTATTCGATTCGATTCGGAGTATTCGGCTCGAAAAAAGCTCAATTCGGGCTCGGTTCGTGGGTTCGAACTTCGAGCCGAACCTTACAAATTAGATATCCGGTGGTCGAGCCGAACATGTTCGAACATGTTCGGCTCGGATATCATAAATTCATACACAGTTCGAGCCGAACATGTTCGAACACAAAATTCTGAATTTTTTTTTAAAACCCAGTTCGAGCCGAACATGTTCGAACGGTTCGACATGTTCGAGCCGAACCGAGCCGAATAATGAAAATATAAGGCTCGGCCATTTCGAGCCGAGCCGAGCCGAGCCTAAGGTTCGAACACACCGAGCCGAACTCGAACCCTGCCAGGGTTCGGTAGGGTTCGGCTCGTTTACAGGCCTAACGATAAACGTCCGATTCGGGATCACGTGCACAACTTTCACCCTTTTTTTTGTAACGGCTATATTCATATTCTGTATGCACATTGTCTGATGGGCCGGGCCCAACGTAGGTTGATATGGTAAAATGCCCTAGCATTTGCTTTGGCTGCTTCCGTATTGTCATTGTCCCTTCTTCACGCCATGTAAAACTAAGGCGGCAAATTTTGTTTTGTTTTGTTTTTTTTTTTGGCCGACTTGATCCTTAAGAATGATAGACCGACATTAAACCTGCTGTGTATCTATATAAAGGATCGTACCAGGGCCGGCCCTCGCTTTTTTTGGGCTTAAGACCAAGTCCCCGAATTAGGTCTTTTAGTTGAAGTTGTTTTTTTTTTTAAAAACATACTTATTCTTACATATTTTTTCATAAATAAATATTTTGGTTATCATTTGCATACGAGTTTCCGTACGAATTAATGTTATCGCAATGCATTAGTTCATGAAGGGATATGCATTTTCAGATACATGCAATTTCGAACTGATATGTACTTACCCTTTCGTGTAAGGGTTGCATGCTTTCATCCGGTGAACAGTGACAACCCTACCCTTTCGTGCAAGGAGTACCATCATTCGTTTATAGGGTACTTGCAACCTATAAAAGACATAAGTATGCAGACGAAAATTCATAAGTTTGACAACATCATCAGAAAAACTTTGAGTGTCCTCGGGTTTGATTCAAACAAGTCACTGTTTGAATCAAACACCCCCATTGTATCTTGAAAGAGATTTCATTTGATCCCTTAGTGAAAAATCGTGTGGGACGAAACATCTCATAAAAGACAACGTTATTAACGTGTCTTGGAGTTTCTAATTCTCTGTCAAATCCTAAGTATTACATTTTTTCCAACACTTATCGCGTTTTTAACATCCGTAAAAGCAAAAAATTAATAACACTTGTTTGTATGTCTATTTTTTTAGGGGCAAAGTAAATTTTTTTATTGGGACCTTTATCGATAGGAGTAAAAAATTGGGCCTTTATCAAAAGAAAAATTAACATATTATATTAGGTTGGATCGGATTAAATATACACGATTTTTTTTTATAGCGAAATATGTACCGTTGGGCCCTCCGACACCGTTGGGCTTAAGACCCGGGTCTCGCCGGCCTCCCCTCTGTTCTATATATATTGGCTTGTGTTTCCGGCCACCCAAGGATCGTCAGCGTCATAGCTTTGTCGATTTCGGGCTTTTCGAAGAACCCAGTAGTTTTCCATATATTTGATGCCAACGTATATAGGTGCTGTAAATCAATTTATTTGATTCTTTTTTCTTTCCGCAGGAAGTCGACCACATCCCCGGCTAATGTGAAGTGTTTCTCAATATATTTTTTTTCCTTAACCGTATGTATGCATATATAATATATATGTACACACATAGTCATTCGGGCGACGTTTTGCAGTAGTCGCAGCACTTAACATATATATGGTTCATGCTACTTGTTTACTTGTTTTGTGTGCAGATTCTTGTTGCACCGATTTTCTGAAGCAACAAACCATATTTGGAGATAAATATTTTGAATTGACCTTGACAACGTCGGCGTTATCAGAGGCCATTTCGAGGTTGCTTTACCTCATCACCTCATCACTTCAGAGATCGGAGACCGTTTTGAGGTTGCCTACCTCACCACTTTAGAGACCGGAAGCTGTTTCGAGGTTGCCTTTACCTCACCACTTCAGAGACCGAAGACGTTTCGAGGTTGCCTTTACCTCACCATTTCAGAGATCGGAAGCTGTTTCGAGGTTGCCTTTACCTCACCACTTCAGACCTCACCACTTCAGATATCAGAAGCCGTTTCGAGGTTGCCTTTACCTCACCACTTCAGAGATCGAAGATGTCCATATTCAAGGATATTACCGAGAGGGGCAAGACATATCTGGTTGTTCTACGTGATGCGCATGGTGAAAAACTTTCCATTCTTTGTCATCAACTTAAGGAAAGTGAGGCGTTCGAGAGGGAGTGTCTCCAACACACTCAGTCTTCGCAGGACAAATTTACTGACGTGCAAGAAAGGAGAAAAGCGCTCGAGAAAGAACTTTTGCTTTTGAAGAAAGAGGAGGACCAGCTTGTTTCGACCCTTAGTGAGCACGAGACAGAGTTACAGAGGTACAATGCTCAATCAATCCAGCTGAGAGACGAGATTACTGACTTGGAGAATACGCCTTCATTGTAGCCAGCTGAAAGTGATGCTTTGGAGAGGATGAGAGAGCTGTTAGAAGGCAACCGCCGCGATCTGAAAAACTTCAAGCTTTTTTCTTATTTTTGCTTTTAGGATTCTAGGGATCATTTCCCTTTTTAGTTGAGCTTGATAAAGTCTTTTATTATTGTCTTTCTTTCTAGTTTTGTTTCAACTTTTGTTGTCTTCCTTTTGTATGTAATAAATTCTATTGACATACATCAATAAAACTTTATTATCATTTTCCTTTTCTCCACCGTCCCTGAATGGGGTTTTTTTGGTATGACTGAACTTGGAGTAACTTCCCAAGCTGCCTACGTATCCCGGAGAATGCTCCAGGAATCAAGCCAAACGTTGTTCATATTTTTTTTTTGGACATGATTATTGCAGATTAAGCTCGTGCTTAGGAGCATTCATGGAGTTATGCATAGAACTTCTTGAGAAATTTACCGTTGATTGAGCCAAGTTTAACACCTTCTTCATCCACCAACTTGTAGTCACCATTGGTGTAGACCTCGCGAACAACATAGGGCCCGTCCCATTTTGATGTAAACTTGTTTTTGGACTTGTGTGTCATGATGATAGGTCTTCTCACAGCATGGACCGTTTCACCAACTTGGAAGGATCTGGGGCGGACTATCTTGTTGAATGCTTTTGACAACCTTGCTTGGTAGCATTCAATATTTTGTTGAGCCTGGAGCCGTTTCTCGTCCAATGCTTCCAACTCTTCAAGGCGAAGGCGGGCATTTTCTTCATCAATTAATCCCTCTAGGATAGCGATCCTCAGTGAAAGTATTTGCCGCTCAAGGGGTAGCACAGCCTCTACACCGTACATAAGCGAATATGGAGTGGCTTGAGTCGGAGTCCGAAAGGTTGTGCGATAGGCCACAATGCTTCACCCATTCGCTCATTCCAGTCTTTTTTGTGTATTGCAACCACTTTCTTCAACAAGTTGCATAGCGTTTTATTGAAATCTTCAGCAAGTCCGTTGGCCGGCGCATTGTACATGGAAGACTTCTGCTGCTTGAAGTTGAACTGCTCACACAATTTATCCACCAAGCTATTCACGAACGGCTTCCCATTATCCGTGATGATGTAGCGTGGGACTCGATAGCGATAGATGATGTTTACTCGTATGAAGCGGAATACATCCTCTTTCTTCACCTGGCGTAGTGCAACAGCCTCAGCCATTTTGAGAAGTAATCAATGGCAGCCAAGATATAAAGATGTTGACCTGATGATTTTGGCAGCGGACCAACCACATCCATTCCCCAAGCTTCAAAGGGCCATGCCACTACAGTTGGATACAACGGCTCGGGATGTTGATGAATAAAGTTAGCATGGAATCGGCATGTTTAACATTTTCGAACGTAATCCATGCAATCTCTTACCATGGTCGGCCAGTAGTATCCCATTCTCTTGATGCGAAAGTGTAGCTTCGGACCAGACTAATGGGTGCCACAAATCCCAGAGTGAGCCTCCTCTATAGCGTGATGAGCTTCATCTTCTCCGAGGCAACGAAGAAATACTTCTTCAAATGAGCGGCGATACAAAGTGTCATTGTGAAGAAAGAAGCGTGGAGCCCGATGTCTTATGTCAACTTTCTTCTTTTGATGTCAGGGAGTTTCTCGTGTTTCAAGTACTCCACTAATGAATGGTGCCAATCCTCTTGGTCTATTTCATAGACACACATGGCATGACTTTCATTATCGTCCCCCTCATCTTCTCCAAAGTATGGAGGAACCACCCACTGCTCGCAAACGGGGACTTGGATCTTTCTGTCGCCGATCGCTAATGTCGCGGCCAAATTTGCTAGAGCGTCTGCTTGCTTATTTTCTTTTCTTGGAACATGCTCAATGTGACGTCGCCGAGGTACGCAATGATTTTTCTTGCATAGTTGCAGTACGGGACCAACTCTGGCTTTTTTACATCGTATGTACCTTTGAGCTGGTTGATGACCAACTGAGAGTCGCCATAGACGTTTAGTCTGCATTGCTTCACATCCATTGCCATCTCAAGCCCTAAGATCAAAGCTTGGTATTCCGCAATATTTTTGGAGCAACATTCCGCCAATTTGAAGGAGTACGTTAAGACTTCACCTTCTAGGGAAACAAAGGCGACTCCAGCGCCAGCCCCATCTCGTCGTGCTACTCCGTCAAAGTACATTCTCCAAGGTGGAAGGACTTCAATCACCATGACATCCTCATCAGGCAGATCGTCTGAGAGTTCCCACTCTGCCGGGATAGAGTGATCAGCCAAGAAGTCTGCGAGCACTTGCCCTTTGATAGCCTTTTGAGGCACGTAAATAATTTCAAATTGCTAAAGTTGGAGATACCACATTGCCAATGTGTCGGAAAACATGGGCTTGGACATGACGAACTTCAAAGGATTTGCTTTTGACACCAGATGTATAGTGTGAGCTTGAAAATAGTGTTTTAGCTTCTGGATGGCGAATATGAGTGGCAAATAGAGCTTCTCGATTGGGGAGTATTTCAGCTCGTGTGGAGTCATTGTTCTGCTCAAATAATACAATGCATTTTCTTTGCCTTTGTCATTCTCCTGAGCAAGCAATGCGCCAACTGATCTTTCTTGCGCAGTAATGTAAAGGATTAGAGGTCTACCTTTAACAGGAGCTGCCAGGACCGGAGTATTCATCAAGTACGCTTTAATATTTTCAAATGCCTTTCTGCACGAGTTATCCCATTCAAATGGAACTCCTTCTTCATCAGGTGGCTGAAGGGTTGGCATCTTTCGGCCAGGTTCGATATAAACCTTCGTATATAGGCCAATTTACCTTGCAGGATTCTGAGTTCACGCAGGTTACCAGGCTCGGGCGTCTTCACGATGGCTTCTACTTTGGATCCGTCAATATATATTCCCCGATGTCGAACGGTAAAGCCAAGGAACTTCCCTAACCGACTCCAAACGTATATTTGAGTGGGTTCATCTTCATTTGGAATCTTCTAAGTCTATTAAAGACTAATCACAAGTCGTTCAAGTGGCCAGCCTTCTTCTTCGACTTTACAACCAAGTCATCTACATAGCATTCGGCATGTTGGTGTAGCATGTCATCGAATATTTTCTACATCGCACGCTGATAAGTTGCCCCCATATTCTTTAAACCGAAAGGCATCACTTTGTAACAGTAAATTCCCTTAGGCGTTCGAAATGCTGTGAATTCTTCATATTCAGGAGCCATTCGAATTTGATTGTGCCCAGACGATCCGTCCATGAAGGATAAAGCCAGATGACTGATGTATTATTTTTATATGATTGAATTTACGTAATTTTATTATGTTTTGTTGACAAATTCTATGTAAAATATCTAAAATTATGATATAATTAGTATAAAATATTAATCTTTGTAGTTTAGTATAGTTAGTAGTAAAAGTTAGTATTTATAATAAAAAGTTGTAGTTTTTGTACCGGTTTTAGTAACCGGGATATCGTGTCTATTTTACACGGGTATTTTGTGTTTATTTCATTGCGTAATCCTAAGATGAATCCGAAATCCCGAGTATCGACACTTTTTGAAGTCAATACAAGTCGTTGAAAGGAAGTTATAAAGCGTCACCGATATAAATGATCAAGGGAATAATTGTTTCTAAATCTCGAAAAAGGACGTATAATACAAATGGCTCATCGAGAGTATGTTTTCTGAAGAAGTGGTCTTGATGAAAGTTGTAGAGAATTTAACGAGCTTTTCAACGGAAGTTCGATTATGTCATTCTGATATCGAGAATTCAAGTTACGATTTTTAGAAGATTAACTGTGTAATTATATATAATTATATATATAATTACACAAAGACAAGTAATGATTATGTGTAACACGGGGGAACATGCCGAGGACAAGCCGAAATGATTAGCATCATTACACCGGACCGATCCGGCAAGTTTTCGACCGGTCCGGGAAGGAAGAAAGTCTATAAAAGGGGAGCATCGTAGAGTTCATTTGGAGTGTACCAATATATATACACAATATTCTATATATATTCTCTCCCTCTTCTTTCTCTTTTTCTTCTCCTTCTTAGTTTGTAAATAGGCTTTATGCCAAAATAATGTAGTAGTAGTACGGTAGTAATGCTCGGGAAATTCTCGAAGGTTCGGTGTTGCCGAAATCGTTGTAAAATCCGGAAAAAGACGATTTCGAATCAAGCCATTGTAATCGGGTAATTTCTATAATAATTATGTTTATGTTTGTTATTTTCTTCTTTTTAGTTTTTATAATGTTATTAGGCTAGATCTAATAACTAGCCAAAGTTATGTAATCGTATTATTTCGATCTTTTCGTTAAAAGAATGATGTTAAAATAAAATGACTAAAATTGAGTAAAATGAATCTTTTTCTATTTCGCTACGTAATGATAATATATTCGGAATGAAGTAATCAATCATAATGAATACTACATATAACTCCGGCGATGAACCGACTCAGAGAAGTCGTGATACGAGTAAAAATAGAAAAACCGGAGGGTAAAAATGGCCGTCCGATTAACGGAATCCTATTTCCTACCCGGGGGCGTATTTGTCCTAATAAAACAAATCTTATTAAAATTTGTATTCGAGATCTTAATAATGTTAAAATCACAGCTTAATTGAAACTACACCGTTTGTATTAAATCGATCCGCTTGACAACCGGAGCCTCTTGAATAACATCGGCCATCCGACAAATGGAATCACCTCTTTTATCCGGGGTAGATTGTACTCGGTACTGTTTTGACTAACTAAGTTTAGCATGGGCAAACTTGTGGACCTTGGACCGATGACTTTTGACATATGACAATTTCATACGCTCGTGTGAGGAGGAATTGTTGACATTAGAGTACACCGTTTCATTCACTCAATTGGACCTAAAAAAGGAAGATCGAACACATTCTATTAATTGAAAAGATCGAATAAATTAATTACATATACTTTGGCTAGTCTAGTCTATAAATTATATATTGGTATCTATATATTTATATATATATATATATTTTACTATTTATGTACATCTATATATATTTATATATCTATATATATTATATTAAAATAACTTTTAAATTACGCATTTATTTTATGTTAGTTAGAGTAGTAGTAATCGTGTTATAAAATTGCGGTTTAGATCGAGTTAATAGCAGCTCTTTGGTGTTTAACCACACTTAAAAGAATTACCACTTTTTTCCCTGAGGATTCGACACCTGACTCACCACTTTATCACTACAATTTGACCCGGTACACTGCCGGTTAGGATCCGTCTAACCTAGAAAAGGTCTGTCCTCTTCTTGACGCCGTTTCTAAGGTCTGGTTTGGTGACGTCAGCTTTCTGGCGCCGTTGCCGGGGAAACAAAGTCGCTATTTTTTTTTTTTGTGTCTATGGTTACTACTTGTATTAGTTAAAAATTCTCGAGGATAAACCAACACTCTTCTTATCACATTTCTTTTTTTTTATTTTTCGTTGGTATCTACTTTCTTTTAGTACCAATTTTCTTCTTCTTTAAAACTCGAGCATTTTTCTATTTTAATTAGTTGATGACCGTAAGCGGTAAAGCCTCACTTACTCCTTATAAGCCCGATATAAACGCTTACGAAAGGCAAATTGCGGATAGAGAGTAAACGTGGTCAACCCAAATTTAGACTCCTTGGAAAATCTCCAACGGAATCATCTTCTAATAAAAATAAAGAAATGGTCAAGGTAGTGATGAAACAAACGAACAGAGGCTAGATCATGCTTTAGTGGCATGGACAAAACCCCGTTAATATTAATAATAATCGAATAATAATAATAGGAACAATCAAGATCGGAACCGTAATAATCGTAACAATCCGCCAAACCCGAGACCTATCCGTGATCAAACCGTAAGGAGAAACCGTACTAATAATCCCATACTTTTACCGAATGAAGGAGCGAATAATTTCGAAATTAAGTCTCATCTTTTTGGTTTAATTGACGCAAGAGCCCAATTTCTAGGAGAAGATGATGAAGATCCACATCATCATCTCTATCTCGTTTGAAGAACCGTGCAATACAAACCCAAAAGTCAAGGTGCTCATAAGGAATTAACAAGGATGACTATGTTTCCTTTTTCTTTAAAAGGAAGAGCCCGAGATTGGTTTATGTCTCTTCCACACCATTCGTTAACTAGTTGGGAGGATATTCAAACCGAATTTCGAAACAATATTTCACTCCAGACGGAATTTGGAATTAAAAGTCGAGGTTGCTAATTTTAGACAAGGATCTGAAGAAACACTTGGGAATGCGTGGGAAAGGTTTAAAAAATTGTTAAGAGCTTGTCCCGATCATGGTTATTCCTTAGATATGCAAATTCAACTTTTCTCGTCGTAAATTAAGAAAAGATTCACGTGCGTATGTAGATCATGCACGTGGTGGTTCGTTAATGATGAGTGAAGCTCAAACAAGCTTACGATGCTATAGAAAAGATTTCTAAAAACAATAGAATGTGGGAAACCGGTTCTAGCACTAGAAAAGTAGCTTTTGCGTAAGGATGTACGTCAAATACGGAAGTTCTAGCACATTTGGAGAATTTAAGTAGAAAGTTTGATGGATTACAACAAGGTAAGAATCAAAATTCGTAAAATAGTACTCCAACCGAATACTCAAATTATGATAATGTGTCATTAGGGATAAAGAACCAACAGATATTCAAAAGAGGAAGTGAGTTTTCTTCAAGAAGATAGGAATTTGAACAATGCATATTCAAACTCATTTAATGCTATTAGAAGAGACCACCCAACTTTTAGATGGTCCGAAAACCCTAGTAAGCCAGGACAACCGCCGTATCCAAGCTCAAGATAAGAATATGAATAATAATCAAGTTTATCAAGGAAATACATCTAATCGAATTTACAATCATTACCAAGATCTTATCCTCAACATACCACTCAAAGTATACCAAGAACTCAAAGTTCAACTCAACCCGCAGTAAGGGGTTGAAAAATGGGAAAAACCGATGGAAAATATGACGGGTGTAGTATCTACTCAAGCTAAGAATATGGAAACAATGATGACTTCTATAGGTTCAACAAGAAGGACACGAGTACAATGAAAACATCTATGAGTGGACATGATACCGTAATGAGAACGATAGAAGCTTCATTAAGGAATATGGAAGATCATTTGAGTAGGGAAGGTGAACGTAACAACAAGAGACCTCCCGAGGATTACCAAGTAATACTGAAAGAAACCCAAGAGAGGTGAATGTTGTAGTTACGAGAAGTAGGAAACTCTATGGTAGTAATGGAGTAGAAAACTTCGGGAATAATGAAGTAGAAAATGATTTAGATAACAATGAAGAGACTAAAGATGAACTTGAATTTACCGATGAGGAAGAAGAAATTATAGAGAAATTCTTGAAAAGGAATAGAAGTTTGGAACCCGAGAAGGAAGGTGAAAATGGGTAAAAATCCCAAGAATTTTGAAAGACCCCATGGATAAAGATTTAAGGAATCTATTTAAGGAACATGTTAGAGTAGAAGATAAAGAAAACAAGGAGGAAGAACTCGAAGGAATATGAAGTAGAGATTGATTCAGTGGAACAAATTAAAAGAAAAAAGTCAAGAACCCGAAACATGGCGATCAAGTAATACTCCAAAGGATAAAGGAAAAGAGAAAATGACTTCGAAACCCAAGGTTATAGATTTAGAGTCTTTACCTTTTCCACCTAAAGATCAAATTAAAAAGATTAAGACCGATCGAAGTATGCTCGTTTCCTTGATACTTTTCGTCATATTAATGTTAATATCCCCGTTATCGAAGCTCGATAAATATGCCTACCTATGGAAAGTTTTTGAAAGATATACTATCAAATAAGAAAAAATTAGAGGAATATGAGAATATATGCCTAAATGAAGAATGTTCTCGCAATTCCGCAAAGATAAGTTACCACCTAAACTAAAAGATCCCGGAAGTTTTACGATTCCGTGTGAAATTGGAGGATTTTTGTTTAAGAAGGTCTTATGTGATCTCGGAGCTAGTATAAATCTCATGTCTTATGAGGATTATAGAAAGCTAGGCATAGGAAAGCTTACTAAGATCGAAATGACTCGCAAATGGCGTACGTATCGATTAAGTACCCTAGAGGAATTATTGAGGACGTATTGGTTAAAGTAGACAAGTTCTATTTTCCAAGAGACTTTGTAGTTATGGAAATGGAAGAAGGATTTTCGCCGCCGCTTATCTTAGGACGTCCATTTCTAGCTACAGGAGAACTTTAATCGATGTTCGTAAAGGAGAATTAATTTTGAGAGTCAATGAAGATGAAGTTGCTTTCAATATTTTCAAAGCTATGAACCATCAATACACATCACCGTAATCATGTTCTTTTATAGAAGATATTCATTCTTTCTATGATAATCGCTACCAACTTTTGAAGATAGATTAGAGGAATGTTTAACTTTATCTATCTATAAAGAAGATGAGGAAGACATTGAAATGAAAGAGATAATCCTTTCTCTAGATAAAGGAAGTTTTACTTTTAAACCACCATGGCATAAGTATTTAGAATTAGAACTAGAAGGACCAGCTCTTAAATCATCAATAAGATCCGCCTAAGAATCCGGAATTGAAACCGTTACCTTTAAATCTCGAAATATGCTTTTCTTGAAAATGATAACCTTTTACCAGCTATTATTTCATCAACTTTAACGAAGCAACAGGAAGATCAATTACTAGAATGTTGAAAAAGCATAAGAAAGCTTTTATGGACAAGCTTGCCGATATTCGAGGTATTAGTCCCGAGATATGTGTTCATAAGATAATTCGAAAGAAGATGCTAAACCTTGTATTCAACCGCAACGCCGCCTCAACCCTAATTTACGCTAATCGTTAAGAAAGAGGTTATTAAGCTATTAGAAATGGGAATAATTTTTCCTATATCGGATAGTGAATGGGTAAGTCCAACTCAAGTTGTACCAAAGAAAGCGAGGTTTCACAAGAAAGAGAATGATAAGAATGAATGGATTCCAACAAGGGAAATTACAGGATATCGAATGTGCATTGATTTTAGAAAACTAAATGATCATACTAAGAAAGATCATCATCCACTTCCATTCATAGTACAAATGTTGGAACGTTTAAGTGGTCATAAGTATTACTGTTTCTTAGATGGTTATTCAGATATTTACGATTTTCATTGCAAAGCAGAGATAGGGAAAAGACTACTTTCACTTGTCCTTATGGAACTTTTGCGTATAAAAGAATGCCGTTTGGTTTATGTAATGCTCCAAATACTTTCCAAAGATGTATGATGTCTATATTTTCTCGATATGGTTGAGAAATTCTTAGAAATTTTTATGGACGACTTTAGTGTTTACGGAGACTCTTTTAATGGCCGTTTGTTACACTTAGAACGAGTGTTACAACGCCGTGAGGATACCAATTTAGTGCTTAACTCGGGAAAAATGTCATTTAATGGTATCGAAGGAATTGTACTAGGTCATAGAATCTCCGAAGTAGAATTGAAGTTGATAAAGCTAAAGTCGAGGTAATCGAAAAATTGCCTCCACCAGCTAATCTAAGAACGTTAAGAGGATTTCTTGGACATGCAGGATTTTATAGAGATTTATTGCGTATTTTTCAAAGATAGCAAAGCCTCTAAGTCATTTGCTTGAAAAAGAAGTATCTTTTAATTTTGATAGTAAATGTATGGAAGCATTTAAGACCCCGAAAGCGAAGTTGATTATCGCACCCGCATTGGTGGCACCAAACTCGGGATTTACCTTTTGAGATTATGTGTGATGCAAGCGATTTAGTTGTAGGAGCCGTTTTAGGTCAAAGGTATAATAGAATTCTCAAAGCTATTTACTATGCATCTCATACGTTAAATGCAAATTTCAACTAAACTATGCAACTACGTAAAAAGAACTCGTTGGTCGTAATTTTTGCCTTAGATAAGTTTAGATCGTATATTGTTGGCTCTAAGGTAATAGTTTATACGTACCATTCAAAGATTGAAATATTTACCGAGTAAGAAAGATGCGAAACCACGTCTTCTTAGATGGATTCTTCTACTTCAAGAATTTGATATCGAGATTAAAGATAAAAAAGGAAGTGAGAATGTAAGAGCGCATCATCTAAGTAGAATGGAAACCGAGGAAGAAATAGGAAATGAAATTAAGGATTCGTTTCCCGATGAACAACCGTTTAGAATCGATATGCCTTCAACCATGCAAATATTAAAGAAAAGAATTCCTTCTAAGGAAAATTCACCTTGGTTTGGAGATATCATTAACTACTTAACCCGTGATTACATTCCGTCTCATTGGACTTGGCAACAAAAGAAGTTCTTTTATGACTTAAAATTTTATTACCGGGAGGAACCGATCTTTTCCGTAAATGTTCGGATGGAATAATCGTAAAATGTGTGCCCGATAATGAAATTTTAAGTGTTTTATCGTTTTGTCATGATCGTGAGGCAGAGGTCATCATGAGGATGGAAAACTCGCTTTTAAAGTCTTGCAATGTGGTTTTTATTGGCCTACACTTTATAAAGATGCGTATACGTATGTTAAATCTTGTGAGTCTTGTCAAAAATGGGGAAATGTATCTAAAAAACATGAAATGCCTATGCAACCTATTTTAGAATGTGAGTTATTTGATGTTTGGGGTATAGATTTCATGGGACCTTTCCCTATATCTTTTGGAAAAAGATTTATTCTTGTAATGGTAGATTATGTTTCGAAATGGGTGTAAGTCCGAAGCTCTTCCCACTAATGATACCAAAGTTGTTATACGATTCCTTAAAAAGAATATATTTACACGTTATGGCATTCCTAGTGGCGATCATTAAGGATAGAGGTTCACACTTTTGTAATAGACCATTTACTAAGTTAATTGAAAAATATGGTGTAACGCATAAGTTAGAACGCCTTATCATCCGCAAACCAAAGGGTCGTGTAGAGGTGTCAAATAGAGAGATTAAAAGAATCATAGAAAAAACAAGGATTCAAACCGTAAAATCAAGGCGCTAGATTAGATGATGCGTTACGGGCATACGTAATGCCTTTTTTAAAACTCCAATTGGTCGTTCTCCCTACAAATTAGTCTTTGGTAAATCTTGTCATCTCCCAAGAGAGTTAGAACACCGAGCATTCTCGGGCTATTAGATTTTTAAATTTCGATCCTAAGGTCGTCGGTGATCATAGATTACTTCGCTAATGTAATTAGAAGAATTTCGCCTTGATTCATATGAAAATGCTCAATCTACAAGGAACGCACGAAATCGTTCCATGATAAGAGAATATATAGTCGTGAGTTCCATGTAGGTGATCGAGTGTTATTGTACAATTCACGTTTGAAGTTGTTTCCAGTAAGCTTAAATCACGATGGACAGACCATTTAAAGTAACACGAGTTTATAAATCGAGTCCGTTGAACTAACCGACGGGAATACAACTTTTTTAGCCAATGGTCACAGGGTGAAGCTATTTCTCGAAGGTGAAGAAATCTCTCTCGATAAATGAAGTGATATTGCCGATCGACCCTCCGAAAGACTAAAAAGCAAGGTTTTAAAAGCCGAAAGTATCAAATCACCAGGTTTTATCTTTACTTTTTTATGTCTAAACTAGTTTCGTCTTTTACCGGATAGACGTAAAAGAACCGGATGTCTTTTTTAGATAGATTAGAGTTTTTGTTTTGCTTTTAAAGTTTGGTTTTAATAGAGATATCGCCTTTACTATGTAAGCCTTAGTTTTTGAACAAAACAAGCAATTGTTGAGAGAGAAAAAATTGAAAGAAGTTTGTAATGGTACGTCAAGAAGCTCGATAAAGAGAAGGGCTAAGTTTTTAAGGAAGTGCGTAACTGTGGAAAAATTGAACACAAGGGGCGATGTGGGAAAAATTTAACTCAATCTCGAGTGAGTGTTTGAATGTAATTAAGAAGGGAACGATTAGTGGTTAACCGAAAATCCCGATGGACTTCCAAGACTTAATTCAAACGCTACATTTCTAGGATATAGTTTGCTTGAAAGGTATGTTAGAAATCCTGAGTTTGTAGAAATTGAAGAATTAAAACCCCGTAGGTTCAAGTATTTTATTGTTTTTAGTTTTATAAAATTTTTGCATAACTTTGAAAATCTTATAAAATTGGATCTTTATAAAATTAAGGAGTTTTATAAAAGTTTTATAAAAAGTTTTTTAAGTTTTTAGATATTTTATAAGAATTAATAGAAATTTATTGGATTTTTATAAACTTTTAAATAAGTTTTATAAAGATTTTATAAATTTTGAGAAATTGTTATAAAATTTATGAATTTTATTTTCTATTTTTATTAAGTTTTTATTGAGTTTTATAAGTTTTATATCAAAAATCCAAAAAAATAAAAAATTTCGAAAAAAAGCATAAAAATTGCATACGGACCGATCCGGCCCTTACACCGGACCGATCCGGGATCGATTTAACCTAAAAGGACGGGGACACTTTCTTCTTTCTCATTTCCAACTCTTTTCAAAGCAGCTTGCCGCACTACACCTCCTCCACTTCGAATTTTTTCTTTTTCTCCTCAAAAATACAAATTACACTACACCATTACATATATTCTTTCTCTTTTACTCTCCTCTCTTCAACACAAGTGAAGAATTTGAAAAAGATCGAACACAAGCTCCATTTCATCCCGGAGGCTTATACGACTTTTCCGGCCACTTTTCACGGTTTTTGTTCATTATAAGGTATAATTTGTTTACTCTAGTTATCAATTTCATAATTTTTATAATTTTTAGATTTATTTTCAACTCGTTTTGAATTTTTCGTGTGTTGTGACATTTTATTTTGTGTTGTTTTTCTCGTTGTTTTTATTGTTGTTTTGTCAATTCAATATCGTAGAATGGCCTCATCCAAATAAAAATTCTCTCTAAGAAAAGAAAGCCTAATATTCCAATAGAAATACCAAATAGAATTAAGAGATTTAACACCGGAAGAAGAATCTCGTTAGTTTTGTCGCTACAAACTTCACCTCAAGCTAAGAATGCTTATAGGAATATCTATAGTAAATGTGGAGTTGTGTTGGAAAGAGGCTTAGATTTTGATGACTTAGGAGAGAGGTTAGGCGTATTTTTGCTAGACGCCAATGGTTGGATTTTGCACCAAAGGACAGAGAGATCAATACTACCTTAGTGGCGTAATTTTATGCGCTTTGTCTACTTTGACACCCACCGAGGGTAGTATGATGTAGTCTATTCCCCTTAGGTCTAGACATGTTTCTTTTAGTCCGGAACCGATTAATGCCGTTTTTTAGAGTAGAAGTTTTTCCGTATGAAGAAGATTATAGAGTCGTTTATGGATTAGATGATCCCGCTATGTATGAGCATTGCCTCTGAGCTCGTAGGGAGTTTGATGCTACAAAGAGAGTGGGTGGACAACAGATTTAATTACGGGAAGTGTTTTAGAGATCTGAGGGCAATCAAAAGATTTTTAAGCCATACTCTCTATCCCACTACCAAACACACCGCCTTTGGTAAAGAAGATTTATGCATTACTTGGGCGATGATTCATGATATTAAGGTGGATGTGGGGAAGATCATGTATAGAAGGGTTTTCGAGTTTATTGTTACTGCCAAGGCAGGGAGTCACATGTACTTTCCCGGCTTTATTTCGCATTTATGTCGTAGATCGTAGAGTTCCTTTCCGTCTAACGACAAGTTGATGATGGCGTACGAGTCCCCGATAGGCCCTAGTCCGAGGAGGTCTCCGCAGGGTTCGATAGACTCGATAGTTAGACGTAGTACCCCTCCACCAGCCTCCACCCGCCCACCCGCCGCATTTTCATCTTTTTCTCGAGCAACAAGCAGACTTCTCTCCCAAACACTATTACATACGATATGTTTCAATCCTTAGTATCGATGTAGCCCGAGGACAAAGCAATATGGCTTTGTTTGCCGAGCGTAGTAGTAGGCAAGGAGTGATGATTTACGTAGAGGATGCCGAGACACGAGCAGATGCATCTTGATCCTTCTTTCGATAAACCGCCTATCCGCCCGTCAATCTAACCCGTATACGTTACCGTAATGGATAGCACCTATTCCACCATCTCGGAGCTTTCATCATATGCCAAATCCTTTTGGAAGCCGCCTAGTGGTCGTGGTGTCTTTTATACAGTTCTCGTGGTGCAAGCTTACATCTAGCCGGGGAGGATTTTCGGATTTTGCAGGGATGACGTCAAGTATGAGTTCGTTGGGTCTCGACAGCTCGCTCGGACCACGACTACGTTTCCACAAACCCCGCTACGTCATCGGCTCCAAGTATGAATGATCCAAACTTTACACCGCCGACGATGATGATGTTGACATTGTTTGATTTTAAACAACTTATATTATTTCTAAACATTTTATGACCGTTTATTTTATTTTCTCGCATTTTAACTTTAGTTGATAAGTTTGATAGTTTAATAAGTTTTCGATTTCATTAATCATATTCTCGTCGTAGTCGTAAATTTATTTTTAATAGTATTTAAATATTTCATAAAAAATCAAAAATCTAAAAAATATATTCGCATGTAGTATTCGTGTGTCGTTTTATCCGTATCGGTGAGATAATATTGAACAAAGTTAATTTTTATAGCTTTATAGCTTTATAGCTTCTCAAATAGCATGAAGGCTATTAAGTTGAACAAAGCAAACTTGAACTTTACAACCTTCATACGGTAAAAAAAATCTTAAAGCCGGACCGGTCCGGCCGCTTTCAGACCGATCCGGGAATAAAATCGCTTAGTCATACCGAAAGTGTTAGTATGCATGCACGTGTACTCTAATTTTTATCCATTTAAGGACAGAGAGAGGTTGAAAGTAAAAATTTGCCAATTCACTCACTACTTTCAATCCTTTTCTTTTTACCGCATCCGTTTAAACTAAAATGTCAAACCGATCATCACCATCAATCAATTCATACGATCCGGAGGCGCTTGATGTTTTTGTCCCGGAGTCTAACGCTTCAAATGTTAATTTGTTGGTGAATGCGAGGTTTGCAAATTCTCCTATATTGATGGAAAGGGTATCAATTTTGAAAAAATTGATCAGCTCGGAAGGGATTTAATTCGAATCAAGGATGGAAAAAATTTGTTAAGCAACCTCGAGGAAGAATTAATGTTTCTATTGTTAGGGAGTTTTATTCAAATTTTTCTACCGTTGATACGGTAGATCCGTCACAGCCTTATATCCGTTCGTGGTACACTTATTCACTCCGTCACCTCATATTATCAATCATATCTACGAGATACCGATTTTCAATCAAATCCATAATCTTCATTATGAATATCAATTGGGATTAGAAACTCTTGTCATGTTGTTAACTATGTCACGGAAGCTTTTCCGTATCCGTTTCCGCAGTTCGATCAAAATTACGACTCTACCACTTCACCCGCCCCGCTCATCCGAGAGCACGGAAACACTTCATTAACTCACGAGTCTATCCGACTAGTGATTTTGCACGGGTTAGTGATAGTGAGATACTTCGTTGTTTGCATTAATAACCGGAGCTTATGTGGACCTGGGGATTTTGATTTTTAGGACGGCAAGAAACTTTGCAAAGTGGAACGGTATAATAATGGAAGGCCAATGCCTTTTGCTTGGTTAATTTCAAGGTTATGTATTCATTTGAATGAAGTCCCCGAAATTGCTTCGATGAGATATATCCGTCTCGTGATTGTCGTAGAGATTGCTACCGGTAGAGAATCCGGGTTGTTCGTCAACTATTTAAGATAATTGTTAGTGGTTTTATTTAATTTAGTTTAAGTTTGGTTTGCTTTAATAAGTTGTAGTTGATTGAGGTTAGTAAGTTAATAGTCAGCTTGTTTTATTTTTAGTCCGTAATAGTTTCTTTTTGTTTAATATATATGTTGTTTGATTTTAATATACGTGTGTTATCAATGTTTATAACGATCATCTATAATTTTAATTTAATTTTCGAACCTACTTTTTCATACTTATTGAACATCGGGACGATGTCAATTCGTAAGTTTTAGAGTAGAGTTAGTTTTGAAAATTTCATTAAAATTTTCGAAAAAATTAATAAATATTTATAAAATATAACTTTTTTCATATAAATTAGTACTTTAATTACTTATTTCTTAGTTTTAATTTTTCTTGAATAATTTAAGTTGGTTAATATATGAATAAAAATGATATAATTCGAGAGGATTAATTTTTGATTTAGTAAAATATATTAGATATATAATGAATATGTTTTATATCTTTTATAAGATTTTTAAGATTTTGAGTATGTATAACTAAATAATTTTTATCAAATATTTCTTTTATGGAATTATTCAAGTAATTTTTATATTTATAAATAAATTTTTAGATAATTTTCTTTTTAAGATTAATTATGAATTTGGAATCAAAAATTAGGAATGATGATTTTTGGGCACCACAAAAATATAACTATACCCAAATAACCTACCCGAATAAAATTTCCAATTTTTGACCCCACCTCACCTTTTAAAGAGTGATCAAGACCTCACTCGAATTTTAGCCATTTTGATTAACTAGAAATTTCCGATCCTTAGCTTATTTTGGTCTACATTTCTTTGACATTCTTCGAGTTTGTACGTACTTACGAGAGAGAGATGATGACAGTAAAAGTTAAGAGTTGAGAAAAATGGTATATGCCGAGATTGGAATGAGTTCGTATATGTTAGATTTTTAAGAATTAAAGCACCATTTTTACACGTAATAAATCGAATATCAAGTATCTTCCCTATCTTTGATCGACCAAATATATGTCCGATGATAGTAGTCCAAATTTGGGGATTATCTCGAAATGTCCTATTGCCGAGAATGAAGGCATAAGTCGAATCAAAAGATCTCAAGAATGATTACGTGTTTAAGGAAACCGGACTCGTAATTTTAGATCGAAAGAGTAGTACTCCGATCAATCTTGATGAAGCAATGCTTGTGAATTTGATTATTTACACACACTCACGCTTTAGTTCTTAATGTTAAAAAAAAAAAAAAAAAAAAAAAAAAAAAAAAAAAAGAAGAGAGAAAATCTCGAAAAATAGTTGGAATAAAAGGATGTTACTAATCGTAATCGTTTTTGATCAAGAATGTGAAGACGTAGTACGTACGACTTACATCTTTCTCTTCGATTTCCTTTTCTATCTTTTCGATTAACCAATGTCCTATCCTAATATATTAAGCCACTATGTCTTCTATCCGACTTAGTTAATGATTCCGTAAATTCGTAATAATCGAGATAGAAAGTATTTCTAAAATTTTATTTATATTTCGAATTATTGCATGCATGTTTCCATCTAATTCATATTTGATACTTAATTTATTTAAGTTATATAATCTCCTTTCTTAAATTTCTATAAAATTTATAAATTATATGTTTGTAATATTGACGATATATATTACTTTTGAAATTTTAATCTAATCAATTATATTATCTCGTTATATATATATTACCGCTTATTTTTGCTCGAGACGATCAAAAGCTAAGTTTTTGGGGAGTAATTTGATGTATTATTTTTATATGATTGAATTTACGTAATTTTATTATGTTTTGTTGACAAATTCTATGTAAAATATCTAAAATTATGATATAATTAGTATAAAATATTAATCTTTGTAGTTTAGTATAGTTAGTAGTAAAAGTTAGTATTTATAATAAAAAGTTGTAGTTTTTGTACCGGTTTTAGTAACCGGGATATTGTGTCTATTTTACACGGGTATTTTGTGTTTATTTCATTGCGTAATCCTAAGATGAACCGAAATCCCGAGTATCGACACTTTTTGAAGTCAATACAAGTCGTTGAAAGGAAGTTATAAAGCGTCACCGATATAAATGATCAAGGGAATAATTGTTTCTAAATCTCGAAAAAGGACGTATAATACAAATGGCTCATCGAGAGTATGTTTTCTGAAGAAGTGGTCTTGATGAAAGTTGTAGAGAATTTAACGAGCTTTTCAACGGAAGTTCGATTATGTCATTCTGATATCGAGAATTCAAGTTACGATTTTTAGAAGATTAACTGTGTAATTATATATAATTATATATATAATTACACAAAGACAAGTAATGATTATGTGTAACACGGGGGAACATGTCGAGGACAAGCCGAAATGATTAGCATCATTACACCGGACCGATCCGGCAAGTTTTCGTGACCGGTCCGGGAAGGAAGAAAGTCTATAAAAGGGGAGCATCGTAGAGTTCATTTGGAGTGTACCAATATATATACACAATATTCTATATATATTCTCTCCCTCTTCTTTCTCTTTTTCTTCTCCTTCTTAGTTTGTAAATAGGCTTTATGCCAAAATAATGTAGTAGTAGTACGGTAGTAATGCTCGGGAAATTCTCGAAGGTTCGGTGTTGCTGAAATCGTTGTAAAATCTGGAAAAAGACGATTTCTGAATCAAGAGCTGTAATCGGGTAATTTCTATAATAATTATGTTTATGTTTGTTATTTTCTTCTTTTTAGTTTTTATAATGTTATTAGGCTAGATCTAATAACTAGCCAAAGTTATGTAATCGTATTATTTCGATCTTTTCGTTAAAAGAATGATGTTAAAATAAAATGACTAAAATTGAGTAAAATGAATCTTTTTCTATTTCGCTACGTAATGATAATATATTCGGAATGAAGTAATCAATCATAATGAATACTACATATAACCTCGGCGATGAACCGACCGCAGAAGTCGTGATACGAGTAAAAATAGAAAAACCGGAGGGTAAAAATGGCCGTCCGATTAACGGAATCCTATTTCCTACCCGGGGGCGTATTTGTCCTAATAAAACAAATCTTATTAAAATTTGTATTCGAGATCTTAATAATGTTAAAATCACAGCTTAATTGAAACTACACCGTTTGTATTAAATCGATCCGCTTGACAACCGGAGCCTCTTGAATAACATCGGCCATCCGACAAATGGAATCACCTCTTTTATCCGGGGTAGATTTGTACTCGGTACTGTTTTGACTAACTAAGTTTAGCATGGGGCGCTTGTGGACCTTGGACCGATGACTTTTGACATATGACAATTTCATACGCTCGTGTGAGGAGGAATTGTTGACATTAGAGTACACCGTTTCATTCACTCAATTGGACCTAAAAAAGGAAGATCGAACACATTCTATTAATTGAAAAGATCGAATAAATTAATTACATATACTTTGGCTAGTCTAGTCTATAAATTATATATTGGTATCTATATATTTATATATATATATATATTTTACTATTTATGTACATCTATATATATTTATATATCTATATATATTATATTAAAATAACTTTTAAATTACGCATTTATTTTATGTTAGTTAGAGTCGTAGTAATCTGTGTTATAAAATTGCGGTTTAGATCGAGTTAATAGCAAACTCTTTGGTGTTTAACCACACTTAAAAGAATTACCACTTTTTTCCCCGAGGATTCGACACCCGACTCACCACTTTATCACTACAATTTGACCCGGTACACCGCCGGTTAGGATCCGTCTAACCTAGAAAAGGTCCGTCCTCTTCTTGACGCCGTTTCTAAGGTCCGGTTTGGTGACGTCGTTCCGGGGGTGCTTCTTCAGGATCTTCTTCAGTCTCATCATTTCCCAAGGTGATATGATAGACATAAGCTTGTTCTTTCACTTCATCGGGTTCCATGACTTCTTCTGACATTGTTTCAGTTTCGGTGGTATAAGATTCTTCGCAGATGGTGATAGCATACGAGGACCCAACGCTTTCTTCGTGCTCATTTCCTTGTCGTGCCGGATGCACATCCTCCATATTGTACTTGGCGTCGGTTTTAGTGTACACTACCATGCGCACCTTAGCCTTCATTACGTTTCCACAGTGTATGGCAAGACCTGTCTGACGCTTCATTCTGGACGGGACCAGACTATTGATTTCTTTAGAGTCAATGTTTGTTATATCTTTCCCTGAAGCAATCATATGTGCCGATCGTCTTCCCTTCTTGCCGACTTTTGGTCTTGACATATTCTTGGTTGTGACGAAAAAGCCTTTCTAAGACTGAGACGCGTTCTTTCTTAGGTTGCAATCTCTCAAACACCGATGGCCTTGAAGGTAGAGGTTCTAGAATGTTCATTGGAGATGATTCATCTTCAACCCCGACATAGTTATTTCTTGCCTTCCTTATCGCAATGCGGACGAGTGGTGAAGGATTATATCCCAGGCCTGTCCGGGATCCAATAATGGGAACTTTCACTTTCGTGGCCTTACGTGCTTCTTCAGATTCTTTGCTTTTTGCCCCTATTTTTAGAGCAGGGCTTCGGGACCCATTTGAGCCTTTGCGAGGAGTTTGTAAGAGATAGGATCAAAACCTTCTTTTCTTGTGGCTGGAAATGTTCCATGTTCTATAACCGCACCTTCTTTAGGACGGGTAAACCCCTGTAGAGGAGCATCATTATTCACGGCATTGATCCTGGGAAGTGGCAGCGCTGTCCACTCATCACTTTGGATTTTTGCGGTGGATAAGTATCTTCACATTCCTTTGAGGCATGTTGAGGCACTGATGACTTTGTCTCTCCACGCTTGCCAACCTCTCTCTTATTTTCAGATGGCATGGCCTTCTCCTCATCATCTTTTTCTTGCGACTTGAAAATGCGTACTATCTTCAAAGAAACCGGCTTCAGGTAGAATTCCGCATCTGCGAAGTGAGTCTCGACTTCAGTGAAAGGTTTTTCATCAGCAACGACCTTTCTTAACATGCCATTGCGCCAATACTTAAAGCAGTGATGAAGGGTTGAAGGGATGACTCCATTCTCATGTAACCACAGCCTCCCTAACAGCATGTTGTAGGACGTTCTAGCGTCAATCACATGGAACAGTGCACTTGAAGATAGCTCATCTATCAAATGTCAAGTCTGATCACCCCAATGGATCTTTGCCCCCTTGGTTGAACCCATGAATCATAAGGCGATTGTCGGAGAGTTCATCTATAGATACGTCCAACTCTTTCATTACTCGGAGTGGCAATATATTGACAGACGATCCTTTATCTAGTAGCACACGATTAACCTTTTGCTCACGCGCGTATGCTGTGACGAACAACGGACGGTTATGAGGCGCTGATTCGAGAAGCATGTCATCATCTGTGAAGGTGATCTCAACCGTGCAAGCGAGCTTTGCATTGTTTGAAGGCTCTTCCCTAGTCAATGAGTCTTCATTTTCCTTTGCAACGTCCCTTTCCTCTGTGTGGATAGCATAACATGAGACAACTTCATCCTCTAAGTTGTCTTCAGTTGCCCCAACTTCGACGACTCTCTTGGGCATGTACTCCAATAAGGTGATTGGAGTGCGAGGGCTTCTGTACTCGACCTCTTTAGGGAAAATGCTCTTCACTTTCTTGTTTATTTCCTTTTGTTTCCTTTTCAACTTTCTTTCCCTTCGGCCTCTTTTTGGATTGGAAGACTTGGCATAATTCATCTTTGGTCTTGTTGACTTGCTGTAGGGTGAGTTCCTTTGCTTTTTATTGTGGGTCACCAGAATCCATCCATCATCATCTTGTTTGATAGACTTCGTGGTTCTCTTCTCTTCCGTAGCGGCTCTTGTTTGTTTGAGAGACATCCCGGATTCTTTCTTGGCCATGGGCAGAGAATCACTGAATTTGATCTCAACAGGTTCGAGTGATCCGAATTGGATATTCATTCAATGACCATTCGTCGGCTCTGCTACGGTGATTTGATTTGTGCTTGCCTTCTCTTCTCCAAGCACGATCTTTCCTTCCTCAGCCAAACGCATAACTTTGTCCTTGAAGACAAAGCACTTCTCAATGGGGTGACCGGCTAAACGATGGTACTTGCAGTAATTTCCTTCATGAGCCTTTGCAGCATCCTCCGGACGCTTTGTTTCTGGAAGTTCAATGATTATCAATTTCAACAACTCATCAAAAATTGCAGGTACGTCAGAATCAAAGAATGGATATTTCCTCTGTAGCCTTTCGTTCAGAGTTGGCCATCGTCTTTCAACTTGTCGTGGCTCAACCTTCCTCCATTCAGGTTGGCTTGACGCCGGGTTGTTAACTTTTACAGGAGCTACGGTGTTGGCGTTCGATTCCTTCTTCTCCGTTCTGGGAGAAGCTTTCACAGACTTCTTAATTTTTTGTTTCTCTTTCCCCTTTCTCGGATCTTGAACATGAGCATGTCCACCATTGGATTCAATGCTTAACTCCATATCGTGGGCATGAGTGGCTAACTCCTCAAATGATATTGGGATAATCCCTTCGAGGATGTATTGCAATCCCCAGTGCATGCCCTGGATGCATATCTCGATAACAGAGGCTTCAGACAATTGGTCTTTTCAGTTATGGCTTAGACTTCTTCATCTGTTAATGTAGTCCACGACCTTCTCTTGTTTCCACTGGCGGGAGTTGGTAAGGTCCACCATACTCATGGTTCTACGAGTGCTGTAGAAACGATTGCGAAAGATCTGCTCCAGTTGCTCCCAACTATCCAGAGAGGCAGGGGCGAGATCAGTGTACCAATTAAAGGCATTTCCTTTGAGAGAACGCACAAATTGCTTCACCAGGTGATCTCCATAGGTCCCATCATTGTTGCAAGTTTCAACGAAATGGACGACGTGCTGCTTCGGGTTGCCTTTCCCGTCGAATTGCTGGAAATTTGGTGGTTGATAACCGGCCAGCATTTTCAGATTATCAATCCTTTGGGTGTACGGCTTGATGTAAGTCTGAGATGACTTCACGGACCCTCCAACCATGTCATTGATCGTCCCCATGATGGACTCCTGCAGTTGGCTGATAGGAATGGTTTCGCCGGGGGAGATCTTCAGATTGCTCGCCAAGGTAAAGGACTTGGAGGCTTCTTGATCCTTGAAAGAGTTTTCTGGTGCGACCTTCAAGTTGTTAGCCATATGCAAAGACTTAAAGGCTTCTTGGCTTTTGGAAGTGACGTCAATATCGTCCTCTTCATCATGCACCACTTCTTTTGACTTGCTCGCTTCTCTAATGGAATCAATCTTGCTGGCGAGCTTCGTAATTTGCGTGTCTTGAGTCTGAACATGCGACGTGAGGGCTTCAATGGCCTTCGTGAGACTCGCAATATGCTCCTCCAGAGTGTTGGAATTTGTCATCATTACATCAGCAGTCATTGGTGACACGGGTCCATCAGAAGTTTCCCGCGGGAAGAAGAGGCTTATGCCAAGTTCTTTTGACAAGCGTCGGGTAGCCGGGCCAGGAATTTGTCCCTGAGATGAAGTAACAGCAACAGTCTTTTCAGCAGCCTTGGAAACTTTTGGAGCAACAGCTTTGGACACATTCGAAGCAGCAGCCTTGGCGACTATTGAAACGGCGTCCTTTGAAGTAGCAACCTTTGAAGCAACAGAAGTCTTCGGTGCCATTTCTTCTTGAGTTCTTTGGAAAAGAGAGATGAAAGGAGAGATCGGTCCCACTGGGCGTGCCAGAAATTTGTAACGCAAATTTCGTGTTTAATCCCTGAAAATAACATGAAAACACAAAATTGTAACAAATGATTTTTTTATTAATTTATGAAATAAAAGCGGTTACAATCTCTTTAATCCTTTGATTCTCCCTATTTGATAATAAATTGTCCTCCGGATATAGCAGAAGGACTTTGAATTTGGTGTTAGTTTTTTATCTCCCGGATATTGCGGAAGAGCTTTGAATTTGTGATCTTCCGGATATGGCGGAAGAGTTTGGGGATTTGTGGCCTTCCGGATGTAGCGGAAGGGCTTTGAGTTTATGATCTCCCAGATATGGCGGAAGAAATTTGGAATTGAAGACTCCGGATATCGCGGAAGGCTCCAAAGTTGATGAAGACTTGAAGGGATTTCGTGTTACCTTCGATCTCCTTGTGGAAGAAACTTCGACTTTGTGAGGATCTTCAAGCGTTGGACATGATTTTTGGTCTTCTTTGCTTCTTGAACATCTCTTGAAGATCTTCGAGTGCTTCTTGGCTTTCCTGGAGAACTTTGAGGGTTGTTTGAAGTACTTCGAGTGTTGTTGATGAATTCTAGAGGCTTATTGCTCTGAGATTTCCACCAACTCTTCAATGTGTTTTGCAAATGGCCAAGGCTCTCCTATTTATAATGCTGGATGATGCCTTTGCATTAATTTGCATTAAATGCGTTCAAATGTTTGATTGATTTCCAGAAGATTTCACATTTATTATAAATCATTAAAATCTCCTAATTAATTAATTTTTAAGACATTTTATGATTTATTAAATTTAGTATTATTTCCCAAAATTTAATGTAGGAAATAATATAAATTATTTATATTTAGTGGCATGTGTAGTATATGGCAAAAAAAATAATACATCACACATATATTTTACATATCTATATAGCCACTTGCCATAAATTAATTAAATCTCTAAATTTTTATAATACGTCAATGATGTTTTTATTTTCCCGATAAACATTTTTATTTAGATTCTTTCGTAAAAGAAGCCCTTTATTTGGTATAACCCAAGGTTTCATTTTATACAGATTAGCAAGTATTAAAAATTCTGGGCAGAGCCTGTTAGGAAATCTATGCGGAAACGCAGCGGAATTCAAAATTTTATTTCCTTTTAGCCAGGATCGACTTCGTTTAAGCAATAAACAAATAAGCTGGTTGACGGTGGTTACCTTGGTTGATCTAAAAGATCGACGTTTTGACCGTCTAAGGAGATAGCTATGCACGGAGCCGCCCAAGCGTTCGGCCACTACTGGTGATCCACACGAACAACCCGCCGGAATCCCATCATGGATTACTACTAGAAAAATCCGTTGCTAGACCGGCCTTTTCTCTCTCACTATTCTCTCTCTAAGAAGCTCTCTATTTTTCACAAAACTATTATCTTTTGAAATTGTGATGTACAAAAGAGCTAGCCAAGCCTCCCTATTTATAAGGTGACCTGCGCCCCTATTGTGTCCCAATCTGATTGTGATTAGCTTCTAGTAGATTGAGGAGAAAGAAAATATTTTCCTAATAAAATATGAAAAGTATCTTTTATTGATTTATCTCATTTAATATTCAATATCTTATATTAAATATATTTCCAAGATATATATTGATAATATCTTATATTGAGTATATCTTTATCTTATTACGATAAATCTATTTTCCAAACATCAATTAATATACAATATTAATATTATGGTAATCTTATTAATTAAATTGCACAACTCAAATGTATCCAATGCAAAATTGAAATGACGTCCCTTCTCCCCACAAAATTGGGAATTGAGATTTTCTTTAAATAATATAATACTATGATTAATTAATTTGCAAAATACATGTATATCATATATATACATATTTCGAAACATACACATACATTATATGTATATTAATTAATCAACATAATTAATATCTTGTATTATATTTATTCATAATAAATAAATACCACCATATTAATTTACTACTATAACCTTTATAGTATTAGATAAACTTTCCTTATTTGGTTATCAACTATAACCGCATTTTAATCCGGCTAGCTGTTCTTATGTGTGTGACCCGATAGGCTTCCGAATATGTTGGCCATAGACACAAAGTGCAAATTACGAAAATGACCTTCATACCTAACGATCACGGGATAGCGTCTAGCAACACACTGTTACCCCCAATCACCGGAAGAGTCAAATGCAATGACTACTACCTTTCATGTGAAACAGTTACCGTGTAAATAGAATCCTATCATTGTAATAATATCCATATGGTCGTTTGTCAAGTGTCAAACATCAACGACCGTATCTTATAATCTGGATATCATGCTCTCTCGAAGTAACTCATTTACTTTCACTTTGCAAAGATTCACGAGAGTAAGACATTCCTTATAAGAAGGCTATTTCGGATATTCACCCCTACTGATAGGGTATGGGATTTCCAGACGAACAAACATCCATACTCCGCATGCTTCAGTATCACACCCAATCACTACCGTATGATCGCCCCATGGCTAGGGGAAACCTCAATAGTGTCAAAGCATGACAATCCACACCGTGATACCATGTAGACTCCGGTCTTAAGGATAATTACACAACCGCCACATAATGTGACACTTAACAATGTAAGTGGGTCAGTCTAACGTACGCATTCTCTAATACATGTCCACGTACATTCCAACTGTCTCTGCACCTCGATAGATGAGATCTATCCCTGCCTTTAAAGACAGAAGACATCTAATACGTGCTAGTCTGTTCGTACTATCAATGCCCTGTTTAATAGTACATCAACCCAGAGACATTTAAGTATCAAACTTACTAAAGAGATTAGAGTCTCATCAACCATAATCGCCTATCATTATTTCTCTATCACAGTCTAATACTAAGGACATTATCATATAACAATTCATAATTGGTTCTTTAAAAGAACAAATATACGACAACAGAAAAGCCATTTAATATATGTATAAACATAAAGAAATAGTAGAAATGATCTGACACGGTCGGATTCGGTCCAACCCGATTGGGTTTAGGACACTATTTCAACAATCTCTCACTTGGCTTAAAACCAATCACTCGTACACACAAGACCAAGTTGAAACACAAGAATCTCATGCAATACTCGCAACCAGCCCTAGCCATGAACGGATCGCTATCCGTGGGGACTCAGACTATTTTCATATCATGCTCCAAATGATCATGACAAAAGGAACCGCCTCAACACACACATGAATCTCCGACGAGACCCTGGTCCTCGCTTCAAATAATGAATCCACTTACTATATCAACTATATAGAAAAGATGGAAGAACCATACAAGGTTCAGAAATGAACCTTCTAGATCCATGTACTACTCCCGCTGTGCCTCCAAGGCACTAATGTGTTTTGGCTAAGTTATAGAATTTACAGTGACCCATAGCCAAGAACATTTCCAGCTCACTGTATCACTTAATCAAAGCGACTGCAAACCCAGACCGTAGCTCCCACTCGCCTTCATAAGACTCGGGATATACTATATTTATCTGTTTCCTAGTTTCGATAATTTAGGAAACCATCCTTAACTTGTTTAAGGATATTCTCGACATTCACCAGATTTACTTTCATACTTGCTCATGACTCTTCATGGACTATAAACATCTGGCATTACTTTATGAAGGTTCATATCGCAGTATCAAAGAAAACCTTCCATAAGTATCATCTTTCACCTCATATTTAGGACTAACGTCCTAACATAGATAGATCTTGAGAACACCGGCTAGCAGTATCCCCTGTCGCGATCTATGCTAAACTCTTTTAGCATCACATCTATATAGGTAAACTATAAACCAACATTAGTTAAATCTATCACTATAGATTCTTATTTCAAAAAATAAGAACTGCTAATCCAAGTGCTCTCGAAAAGACCTTGAACTACAAAACATTAATTGACTGTGACATGGGGTGATAATTCTCGAGAAAGATATCCAATACCTTACTCAAAAACCGTAATGCACTCCCACTATTCATATTGCACATTGGGCATATCCCTTCTTTTGACTAAATCAAACTACTTTGATTATCAAACAAAGAAATTGTCTAGAGAAACTTGTTTGAGTCCATAAATGGATCTTGTGTGCTCACATATCATGTTATCATCTATGAACACCGGTCTATTTGCCCAACGTCTTCAACACTATCATATAGCCATGATAAGAAGTTATAACAAGTATAGTCTGAATAGAACTGGGCTCAGCTGGCAGCATGAAGATAATTACAAGGTTTACACCCCGTACCCTTCAGCCATCACTATCGCCTTATGGTAATCATATTACTATCCACGTCAGCCTTTCAGGGACATTCCTTCTAGGTAAGACAGACTAGGTTCACAACCTGGTTGTCACTAATGGAATCTAATTTATATAGTATGGCTCCTGGTCATATCTCTCAATCTTGCCTTTCAAACATTCCTTTATAAGTCGTGAGATATTCATTCTTCAAGATGAACATACCAGCATCCTTTTTAGGCTTGAGGTTATCTACAGACTTACAGAACTTTTGTATACACTGAGCAGCGTTCTACACCTCATCCTATGTGGCGTTTGCTCACGTTCCTTTGGTTGAATATCTCCTTGTGGTTCTCAAATTACCTTTGAGATCTAAATTTACTCCCACTGTTTCTTTTGGAAAAAACACTTCCTCTAGAAGACGGCATGTTTGGAGACAAATATTTTGCTCCACGTACAAGTAAATAATATTTAGCGTACTTGCTAAGATATTCCACAAAGTTGTATATACCGTACTAGGCTCCAAGCCTTTCTGACTTTGCTTATGAAACCTTCAAATCATCGGTTAAGATAGATTCGACATTATCCCCTTCCATATCTAATATGGAATTTGTTCAACCTTCATTCTTTGGAACTCGGTTAAGTATATGTATTGTATAAACGCACTATCCCGAAACAAGTAAGGGATACTTTGCATGGCTTACGTCACACCTTTATCATATAAAGTGTTGTTTCAATTTTAGGAACACAATCTAATTGCGTATCCAAAAATGGTATCCTTCAAGAGGGAATCTTATTCCTTTTCAGACAACTCTTGAAACACCCTTCAGGTATTAATTGCTTCAATCCAATTGAAGATTAATTCCTAAGTAGTTTACCAATCTCATATTCGTGCTAGCTTGAACTTTTCGGGCTGTCCGAATTATGCACTTCACTGAGTACACTTGACTATTTCTAAAAATAGTCATAGAGATTAACAAAAGGTTATTTGTGGCATTAATTGTCATGTGCCAACAAACATCGGTATGTTTAGGCTCTAAACAACTTTCTGGATTTTATAACCTTTTCATAAAAGGGTATTTCTGTCATCTTTAGATAAGATGCGTATTACCCACATGATTTATAACCACATGGTTCAGACGTCATCAGAATGACATTTGATCACACGATTCCCCTCCATAGAGACTATGTCTAGAACGACAACCAAATATTAAGGATTACATCCATATAATCATTTAGTTGAGATTTCATAACATATATCAACTATATAGTGACATTAATCTAGTATGTTAGGTTCAGTGACCTTTCAACTTTATTGGAATAACATTTATTCCTTACAATTGAATATGTCTACTAAATCCTAACAAGTAACTGAAAATATGTTCTTCATAAGAACCGGAACATAATAACATTTATTTAGCTCCCCTATCAGTTTACTAGATGCAGAATATGATAAGTGTTACAACGTTTGCTTAACCTTCCATATATGTATTTAATCTTTTTAATTTAATCACACTCGTAAGATATCATATATCTTAGAGTCGACTTTGAACTTAGATAGATTTATCTCAACTCACTTGCCTAGAATAGAAACTTTAATAAGTTCTCTATTTAAGCAATTGCCCTAATTTTCCCTTTTAATCCTTTAAGCATTTGTAAATATTTCTTAGTGTAGTCTTCATAAGACTTAAGAAAGATCACAAGAGCTATGTCTTTAATTTCCTTTCATAAAGAAGATCTTAAGTTTATTAAATAGTTTATTTAACCTTTTGAATCATATTCAAAACATTGACTATTTAATTAACCCTTAAGCAATGATGAAATTAAGTCGATTCTTAAATCTTACAATTTTGAAAACAACCTTTCCAAAATTCGATGTGGTCATTCTTTTCCAAAGTTTGAATTAATTGTCATCGTATGACAGAATGATCATCTTGGATTGTATCCAATATATGATTAATTCGTTGAAACTTATTTCAAATGATTTAATCATATCATGAGCTTCCGCTATCATTAATAATTAAAGCCTTAGAGTACTCCATCAAATATTTAGTCTCCTTGTCTCTAACTACTATAACGGGATTGCTCGTGTCATTGTTTATTTTAAAAGGATTAAAATTACTTAACCATACTTGAAAACTTTTCTCAAAAGGTAACAGTCATAATTTGATTTTACTAATCGAGAATTATAAACATAAATATAAAAGTTTGCTAAAAACTACAACATAAAATAAAGATAAAAGAGTGTTGTTGTTTATACACGCAAAATAAAAAATGGTCTTTTGATTTATGATTTTGCTCCCACTAGTCAACTACTCCCAATTGACTTTCAAGAATCTTTCAAAATTCTTTAGTGGCCAAGATCCCATCTGGTTACCCCGATTCCCGACGATGGCCGATCAACCGCAATAATTCGAAAGGTAGGTAACACTTTACCAATCACATCTCTATGTGACTCTTGGTGGTTGACTAGTCAACTCTTTGACAATTCACATTTTATGTGATAGTCAACCCCTTGTCTCTAAAATCAGACGGTCCTGGCGAGGGCCAATCACCGCAAGATTCTTAGTCGAGTCGTAACTCAAATATTCATGATATCTCATAACGATCATATCTCGATAACGACGATATACCCGAGGTAGGTCAACTCCCGACGAGGGCCGATCAGTTGGATCTGAACAAGGGCTCTTCACCGTTTTTATAATATTGGGAGACAAATGTAACTCGATTTTTGATGTGGGAGTAATGTTTAAATTAATTCACTTAATTGATTTCAAATTAATTCTCTTAATTAATTTAGTTATGGTCTCATTATGTATATCTATCTCTATAGACATACATCCTACATATTCATCTAGATCGTGCCTAGTTATGCATCTATCGTATCATATAACATAAATACAAGCACAAAATAAATAAATGTGCAAGGTAACCGGTATGATCATGGACTTTTCCTAGGTGCGGTTTCGAATACAAACTGACTAAACCCCGGGTCACAATCTAAGTGTAGCTGCAACCACCAATAGGATCTTTAATGCTCCATTCTCCAATGTGATCTTTATTTTCGTCTTTCTTTGGTCTCCATCTGCTACTCCATTTTTTTAAGGGATCTGCTCCATTCTTTTTACATTTAATTCTATCTAATAAAATAAATACACCCACCGCACACATGTGGGGGGGGGGGGGCTAACGGGAATGTGATAAATGCAGAAAATAAACTAGGTCACGTTCTTCATAACGGCCTAAGACAATTTTAAACCAACAGAAAAATTAAATCATTCACATGTATCCTATCGGTCGAGTCCATGATCAATCGGGGTCCATATAATAGTATTATATCTACTATATCTAATCTATGCAATAACATCTTATGAAAAAGATAAAATTAAAAACTAAGAACTTGCGTCTTAATTAATCGATTAACGTTTAATCTATTAAATAATTTTATCCAATCAATTAACTAATTAACATTTAATTAATTAAATGATTTTAATCAAAATAAAATTAACGGTTAATTTTAAACGATTTTAATTTTAATTTTAAATTAATTAGAACTAATCTAAGATAAATCAAAATTAAAATTAAGTCCCTTTTGTTTCTTTCCTTTTGATTCCCAATCAAAAGGGATGCATTTGGTTTCCTAAACCAAAAGGCATCTACCTTCGTCCTTTCCAAAGTCAAAATTTTGAAAAGGACATAGGCCTAGGCCTTTTCCAAAATCAAATATTTTGAAAAAGGCTTAGGCCTATTCCAAACAAAATTTGGAATGACCTAGATTATTTAAAGGCAAATCATAATCACCAAATAATGTCACGTGGCATCTCAATGGTCCAAACAATTTGAACTATTAGTTGGCCACATGACATCAACCAAACAAAGAGATATTAATCACAACTATGAACCATATTGGAAACACAAAATACACAAAACGAAAATTTGGAGATCAACCACCAGTGACGAGTCAACCGACGCCGGCAGCAGGTTGCCCTGCCGCCGCCGCCAGTCGGCCGAGCACCACCCGATCCCTTTTTTTCTATTTTTGTGTATCATTTTACGAATTAAAAATCTTTCATCTTTTAATTACGTGATTTAAACGATAAAATTAACTAAGCAAATTAACATGCTTATTGTTTAAGCTCGAAACCGCTCCGATACCACTGTTAGGAAATCTACGCGGGAACGCAGCGGAATTCAAAATTTTATTTCCTTTTAGCCCGGATCGACTTCGTTTAAGCAATAAACAAATGTGGTTACCTTGGTTGATCCAAAAGATCGACGCTTTGACCGTCTAAGGAGAGTAGCGATGCAAGGAGCTGCCCAAGCGTTCAGCCTCTATCGGTGATCCACATGAACAGCCCGCCGAAATCCCATCATGCATGGATTGCTACTAGAAAAATCTGATTGCTAGACTGGCCTTTTCTCTCTCACTATTCTCTCTCTAAGAAGCTCTCTATTTTTTCACAAGAACTATTAGCTCTTGAAATTGGGATGTACAAAATAGCTAGCCAAGCCTCCCTATTTATAAGGTGACCTGCGCCCTTATTGTGTCCCAATCTGATTGGGATTAGCTTCCTAGTAGATTGAGGAGAAAGAAAACTATTTCCTAATAAAATACGGAAAGTATCTTTTATTGATTTATCTCATTTAATATTTAATATCTTATATTAAATATATTTTCAAGATATATATTGACAATATCTTATATTGAATATATCTTTATCTTATTACCATAAATCTAGTTTCCAAAATCAATTAATATCCAATATTAATATTATGGTAATCTTATTAATTAAATTGCACAATCCAATACAAAATAGAAATGGCGTCCCTTCTCCCCACAAAATTGAGAATTGAGATTTTCTTTAATTAATATAATACTATGATTAATTAATTTTCAAAATACATGTATATCATATATATACATATTTCGAAACATACACATACATTATATGTATATTTAATTAATCAACATAATTAATATCTTGTATTATATTTATTCATAATAAATAAATACCACAATATTAATTACCACTATAACTTTTATAATATTAGATAAACTTTCCTTATTTGGTTATCAACTATAACCGCATTTTAATCCGGTTAGATGTTCTTGTGTGTGTGACCCGATAGGCTTCCGAATATGTTGGCCGTAGACGCAAAGTGCAAATTATGAAAATGACCTTCATACCTAACGATCACGAGATAGCGTCTAGCAACACACCGTGACCCCCAATTATAGGAAGAGTCAAATGCAATGACTACTACCTTAGATGTGAAACATTTACCGTGTAAATAGAATCTTATCGCTGTAATAATATCCATACGGTCGTTTGTCGAGTGTCAAACATCAACGACCGTATCTTATAATCTGGATATCATGCTCTCTCGAAGTAACTCATTTACTTCCATTTTACAAAAATTCACGAGAGTAAGACATTCCTTATAAGAAGGCCATTTCGGATATTCATCCCTACTGATAGGGTACGCGATTTCAAGACGAACAAACATGTATACTCTGCATGCTTCAGTATCACACCCAATCACTACCGCATGATCGTCCCATGGCTAGGGGAAACCTCAATAGTGTCAAAGCATGACAATCCACACAGTGATGCCATGTAGACTCCGGTCCTAAGGATTAATTACACAACCGCCACATAGTGTGACACTTAATAGTGTAAGTGGGTCAGTCTAACGTACGCAATCTCTAATACACGTCCACGTACAGTCCAAGTGTCTCTACACTTCGATAGATGAGATCTATCCCTGCTCTTAAAGACAGAAGACATCTAATACGTTCTAGTCTATTCGTACTATCAATGCCCTGTTTAATAGTACATCAACCTAGAGACATTTAAGTATCAAACTTACTAAAGTGATTAGAGATCTCATCAACCATAATCACCTATCATGGTTTCACTATCACAGCCTAATACTAAGGACGTTATCAAATAAAAATTCATAATTGGTTCTTTAAAAGAACAAATATACGACAACAGAAAAGCCATTTAATATATGTATAAACATAAAGAAATAGTAGAAATGATCCGACCCGGTCGGATCCTGTCCAACCCAATTGGGTTTAGGACACTATTTCAACAGAGCCAAAAGTTTAGATCAGACGTGTGCTATTGAACCTTGTACTACATATGTTACTGTTAATGTGTTACTGTTACTGTGTTAGTGTAAACACTGCGATTAAATTCGAATTTCAAAAACTGCGTCAAAAGGGTTTCATATGAGATATCAAAATGAAGAAGAAAAAAATATGAATTTTGGTGAAATAATTTTGACGATCGGTGTTCTAAATCAAAAGTTACGGTCATTATAAGAAAAATGCTTCGATTAATGTAAATATTTTTTCGGCTTTCAAAATTTTAGGTCGGAAGTGTATCGTATGAGATATCAAAATAAATAGCAAAAAAAAAGAAAAGAATTTTGATGAACGGTTTTTGATGATCGGAGTTTTAAGTCAAAAATTACGGTTATTTAAAAAAAAGAGCACCAAGTAGCAGCCAAAAATAAATAAATAAAAAACACAAACAAAGAAAGCAAACATTGCGTTCAGCTTCCGGTATGAAAGAATATTTTTGTCTGTCTGATTATTTTTTATCTTTTTTTGCAACCTTTTCAAGTTGTATGTTATGTTTATTTATTTTGTATAAAAAATGTATTTTACGCTCTTCTCCCTAAAAAAAATTGTAAACTTTTCAAATACTTTAATAATATTTTTAACATAAAGACTGAAATCGGAAGCAACTAGGAAGAAGAGAGAGCCACCAATAACAACGCCACCAACCGTAATGGAAACAGAAGGAGAAGAAAATTCAGATCTAAGCTTGTAAATGGCGGCCAATGATATAATAGATGAGGATTTAGACAAAAACCTATACACTAAAAGGAAACCATAAAATAAAAAACAGGAAAAGCAGCCGACACCGGCGCCTTTCGGCGGCCGGTGCCGGAAAAAAGGTGTCCTTGCGGTAGGAGGAAGGGGATGATTAAAGAGAGAAGTAATATATAAATATTAAAATAAATGTTTAATGACAGGGGCGGACGCAGGATCTCGGGTAAGGGGGGGCAATAAAATTTTTAAAGGCAAATAAAAAATTTAAGGGGGGCAAACTATATGTATCGTACAAATTTTAGTGCATTTTTTTCGGATTAAGGAGGGGCAATTGCCCCCCTTGGCTGTATGTAGGTCCGCCACTGTTTAATGGTGAATGTCACTATCTATTACGATATTCGACGACTCCTCAGAAAAAGTTTTTAGTAATATCCACATTACCACAACCACATTATTACTTAATTAGAGTAGGAAAACAACAGGACCCAAACCACTTTACTTAGAATCTCTCCCCAAGAAAATAGGAGTGTGTATATATATCCAACTCACATTTAATTTGCACTTATTTGGAAAATTCTACGTGCAAAAATCAAAACATGCATGCAATTGCGAGGGTTGCTCCATATATGCATGGTGCAACATTTCTTTAATAAGCATATGTATTATCACTTTCAAAACCACAAGAAGTGATTTATTATTATGCGGGTATTGGCTTGTCTTAGTCCTCTAATGGCAGACCCAGATTCCCCAATTCGCATACAACCTCATTACATGTGCACATTCCTTGGCAAGACGGAGGGTCTGTATCAAAATCACATTCTCCAGAAGGACATGTACCATCCCCTGACAGTTTTCGAATAGTAGAAACAAGATATTGACGACCTACGTCGATAAGCAATTTTCTTGGAAATTTCTCAATATTTTCATCTCTCTCCACTGCAAAAACTGATTCTTAAAAAAATTCCATTTCATTCCATCAAAAAATAAAATTATCAGCAACTTAAGTAAATAATAACAAAATTTACATAAATATTGTAGCAAAAACGGATACTATATACATAGATATAGATGCTAACCTGAAGAAACGAGCAAAATAAGAAATAGAAACACTAGCTTTGCCATATTCTCTGTTTCTTGATATGATTTAATCATTTTTCTTTCTTTTTGTTGACCAAATGATATACGTATATTATTTTGATGAGAGTACCGGTACCGGTACCGGAGTCCTATTTATAAAGACTAAAAGTTGATTATTGAATCCTACCCACAAAAAGCTAATGCTAAAGACACATGCAATCTACGGTATCTACCATTCCATTAAACAACCAATCCTTACGCATTTGGTTGTTGTTGTTATTATTATTATTATTATTATTATTATTTATTATTATTATTATTATCAGGTGAAAATGTCATCACATTTTATCTATTTGAGGCACCACAACAATGTAAAATATAAGATGTTTACTTAAGGCACTACATGTTTCTTAATCTATGTTAAAAACTATAGGATGACTTATATTATGTTAGAGATAATTAAAAGATTTCAAATTGAAAATAACACTGCAATAGATACTCTATTTTTTTTACTGTACACTACAGATCTGTAAATTTTTCTTTAAATCTACCGTATTCATTTAGATTCTATAAATTTTCTTTTATATTTACATCATTGTGTAAAGTAGAGAATCTGACATTTCATATTGAATGGAGATTCTGTAAACTAGAAAATTGTGTATTTAAGAGCACTTGCAGATAGATTGTAAATCATTTAAAAACTCCATTGTATAGATTTAGCAGGAAAAATAACACTGCAACAGGTACTCTATTTTTTTTACAGTAAACCACAGATTCTGTAAAATTTCCTTTACATCTACCGCATTCATTCAGATTTTGTAAATTTTCCTTTATATCTTTCGCAATATGTAAAATAAAGAGTCTGATGCATTTCATCTTAAATAAAGATTCTGTAAACTAGAAAAACGTGTTTTTAAAACTGTATATAGAGTATTCGTTAAAAGTAACTGATGCTAGTGCTCTAACACTGTATAATAGAGTATTCGTTCAAAGCATCTGATGCAAGTGCTCTATTCCTCATGCAGTTAACTTGTTATTATTTATTTTTTTATTATTTTTATAAATAAAAAATGACAATTGTCTAGCTGGCTGCATATATATAGTCCAGATTTTTGGGATAAGTAGACGTTTTCAGCAAGATACTGGTATATATAAATGTCCAAAAAAGTAGTTAAAACGAGCCAAATAATTATACCAATAGTCAAACTAACAAGATGCAGTCATATGCTAATCATTGACTAACATTAAATTTAGGCGGTATCTATCCCTACCTCCAGTTTTACTATCATATCCATTATTTTATTTTTTTCTACTTACGACATCATATATGTATTCTTGTTTTTACTTCCGACACCACACTAGTAGCGTCAGCGTCACTGACATTCATTTTCGATATGAACGTCAGTGTTCCTTAGTAGTGACGCTTTTATAACACTTTGGTTTTCAATAGCAACGTCAGTGCCACTGACGTTATGTTAATTAAAAATCAGGGACGGAACCATGATTTTTTTTTTTCGGGTGGGCTGGAACCAAAATTTTCGTAAATATACTTTATAGTGTTTTTTTTCTTTAAAAAGTTTACAATTCGGGGAAAAAAAATCATTTTGAGTCCATAAAAAAGATCATCCAGGTAAAAAAGCTGAGAAAAAAAGAAAATCGGTATCTCTATTATCAAATTACTAAATTAAATCACAGATTCACATGAATTTAGTAAGCATTAAGCATCTGACATTCTAACCTAGATGAGTTCAGGAGACCTAATTGATTTAGAAACAAACGGTGAGACGTGCGGGCAAAAACAAAAACAAAAACCTGCTCTATATATAAGTTTATAACAAGCACAACTTTGTTGATCAACATTCGACAACAAAAATTTCAAGAAAACATAGAAGAAAATCGAATAAAAATGATGCTGATTTAAAATAAATTGAAAAAAAAAATCCAACCAATGATGTAAATTACTTATAAAAATGTAGATACAATCAAAATCAAAAGCGCCTTCAAGTGAGAAGTCGGAAGCGTGTAAATTACTGTTGGTTTTTTTATTTATTTTTTTGTTGTAAATTGTTCGATTGTACTGATCTTTCTTTTCCTCCTTATTTTTTTTTTATATTTTATATTTTATATTTTATTATTTTTTTTAAGTGGTAAGCATGTAATTGGTAAATGTCGTGAACTAGAAAGAGTAGTATAAGTTTTGTTGGACAGTAGTATAAGTTTTGTTGGCCTTGGAAAATTATAAAAATGGGCTGGACTCTTACAGGTGGGAGATGGGAGGTGGGAGGTGGGCTGAGCTAGGCTGAGTTTGATTTCATGCTATATACTATAAAAAAAAATCATGGGTGGGCATAGCACCCCCAGCCCATGCCCAGGTCCGTCCTTGTTAAAAATAATTATGGTGTCGAAATAATTTTTGTGTTGTCGGAAATAATAAGGTGACAGTAATAAAAATGAGGGTGCCAATAGAAACCCCCTTTTATTCGGCGGACGGTATATCCAAGGAATCAAAAATCACACCGTTAAGTAATCGGTGGGTACAAAAAAAGTACAAAAAAAAGTTTGTAATTTTCTTTGAATTACTGATGTGATATCGACCAGAACGTTAAATAAGACACGGCGGCTCAAACGGCAAGAAAAACGAAAACCAGAATGGCCTTGTACATGGTATAAAAAACCACACAGTTAAGTACTCTGTGGGTACTAAAAAAAGTATGAAAAAAAGGTTTGTAATTATCTTTGAAGTAACGATGTGATATCGACCACAATGATAAATAAGGCACGACGGTGCAAACGGGAGGCAAAACGGACACTAGAATGCCCTTGTACAAGTAATCAAAAATCACACTGTGGGTACAAAAAATGTATGAAAAAAAGGTCTGTAATTTCTTCGAAGTAACGATGTGATATCGACCAGAAAGTTAAATAAGACATGTCGGTGCAAACGGTATGCAAAACAGACACCGGAATGGCCTTGTACAAGGAATCCAAAATCACACCGTTAAGTAATCTATGTGTATGAAAAAAGTACGAAAAATAAGGTTGTGATTTTCTTTGACGTAACGAATATCGACCAGAACGTTAAATAAGGCACGGCGGCGCAAACGGCATGCGAAACGGACACCCGAATGGCCTTGTACAAGGAATCAAAAATCACACCGTTAAGTACTTTGTGGGTAAAAAAATGAAAAAATGATTGTAATTTTCATCGAAGCAACAATGTGATATCAACCAGAACGTTAAATAAGGCACGTGGGCGTAAACGGCATGCGAAACGGATACAAGAATGGCCATGTATAAGGAATCAAAAATCACACTATTAAGAATTATGAAAAAACTATGAAAAAACCAGTACAATATGATGTAAATTACTTATTAAAATGTAGATACAATCAAAATCAAAAGCGCCTTCAAGTGAGAAGTCGGAAGCGTGTAAATTACTGTTGTTTTTTTTTTATTTATTTTTTTGTTGTAAATTGTTCGACTGTACTGGTTTTTCTTTTCCTCCTTATTTTTTTTTTTATTTTTTTTTTTAAGTGGTAAGCATGTAATTGGTAAATGTCGTGAACTAGAAAGAGTAGTATAAGTTTTGTTGGACTTGGAAAATTATAAAAATGGGCTGGACTCTTACAGGTGGGAGGTGGGAGGTGGGCTGAGCTAGGCTGAGTTTGATTTCATGCTATATACTAAAAAAAAAAAATCATGGGTGGGCTTAGCACCCCTAGCCCATGCCCAGGTCCGTCCTTGTTAAAAATAATTATAGTGCCGAAGTAATTTTTTGTGAATTCCACAGGCAGGCGCGCCAGTATCACAGGCGGCCGCCTGTGACACTGTTTGTCCAAAACGAATTTTTCGTGTCTTTTAAGTTTGTTTTACGAACTCTACTTGATCATTTACACCCGTAAACTCGTAAACACTTATATGAGCGTGCACTCCGCACCTCCAAACCCACAATAGAGTGCTCCGAGTTCACTCATCTTTGTACCAAACCCTTAATCACACTAATGGTCATGGTTATACTTAAATCACCAACATGTTATGGTCCTATAAAGGTCAAGTTTTCTGCTATCTTCTGAATATATTGATGTTGAATAAGTTTGGGAACGATTAGGGATCGATTAGGTTCAAAAACTGAGTTTTTTGGGAGTTTCCGTGCTTGGTGCGGGCGCACCAAGCCCAGTGCGGACGCACTGGAGATCCTGAACGTGAATTTACATTCAGAGAGTTAGTGCAGGTGCACTGAAGCATAGTGCGGACACACTGGAGCCCAGTGCGGGCGCACTGGACGGGCAGATTTCGAATTTTACATACAGAGGCTCAGTGCGTGCGCACTGAACCCCAGTGTAGGCGCACCGGCCCCTGTTTTAAGGTCAAATGTGATTATAAGCTAAGTAATGATTTCTAAATGTTAATCCTTGATCCAATAACATTAATTAAGCTTGAAAAGCCTCGATTGAGCTTCCGATTCGTTTAGTTTCGGCACCGGATGTACTCTTAAAGGGAGTTGAAGTTCGGATCCGTCGAAAGGGCATAAAAGGGCTTGCGCTTTGATAAACTAGATTTCATCAATGTCTGTTTACTTGATAGGATGGGTTGTCTAGCTGTCTAAGTGAAGGAGTAGAGTTTAGGCCTGTAAACGAGCCGAACCCTACCGAACCCCGGCGGGGTTCGGCTCGGCTCGGTATGTTCGAACCTTAGGCTCGGCTCGGCTCGAAATGGCCGAGCCTTATATTTTCATTATTCGGCTCGGGTTCGGTCCGGTATTTGGGGAAAAAGCTCGGCTCGGTTCGGCTCGAACATGTCGAACCGTTCGAACATGTTCGGCTCGAACCGGGTTTTAAAAAAAAAATCAGAACATGTTCGGCTCGGTTTTAAAAAACACGTTCGGCTTGAACTGTATATGAATTTGTGATATCCGAGCCGAACATGTTCGAACATGTTCGGCTCGACCACCGAATATCTAATTTGTAAGGTTCGGCTCGAAGTTCGAACCCACGAAACGAGCCCGAATCGAGCTTTTTCGAGCCGAATACTCCGGATCGAATCGAATACTTAGGTTCATTTACAGCCCTAGTAGAGAGTTGATACGGTGAGTTTTGTTTTGAAAAGACTTAGGTGGCTAGTTAATACACAATAATAATTACATAAGTGTAGTAAAAGATAAAACGTCACCTATTCTTGGTTAGGCACTATTTCGTATCGGCGATGTGATACGTTCATAAAAGGTGAATAACGCTACTGGCTCAAAAGGCTGAAGGGTAGTGAAGGAAATTCATCGAACATATACGCATACCGGGGAGACCCCGGAGCTAATCGGTGCTAATCACCGTTAGTTAGCAAGTATATCTTCGGGCTGATGAACGCCATGCGTAATGTCCTTGAGTGATGACGTAACCAAGATAAGTTAAGTTAGAAACGTATAGTCATGACATGTCGATGGGCATGAAGTGAACCTTATACTGAGTCGGTCTCATAAAGATAATTATTAAAATAAAAACTGTTAAAGAGCCTAATTAAATTTTAGCTTCTACTTCTTACTATGTACAATGTACTTACCTCAAATGCATGTTTATTTATGTTTTTGGGGGAGAGAAGACGAACCGGTAAGTCTGGAGTTCGAGGAGGACTAGCTTTGATGACGACGTTTAAGGACGCCAAAGTTGAAGAGTTCATTTATTCATGTTTTTATTCATTATATTAGACTTGGAGTTTTGTTATGAACTTTGTAATTTCTTTTAGTATACGTTTGGTTTTCGTTTGATTTCTTTTCCCAATTTAATAGATGTTACATTTCTATCTTTAGATATTGAGTTTCTATTCTTGGTTGTTTGGGAAAAAATTACCCGAGTCTTTTTGCTTCCATTTTGCTTAACTCGATACGACGTAGTAGAGGCTTACGTATAAAGTGAAATTTATTTTATACGTGCCGAATGTTCTTTTTCCGGATAAAGACTCGTTGTCCGGGAACGAGGCGTTACAGTCCATTTATAGGGAAACCACTATAGTGTTAAAACGTGACTAACTACACCGTGGTATTATAACGACATCCGGCCTAAGGACAATTATACAACCGCCATATAATCAATGCATGTAAGTAATTAAGCAGGTCTTCCAATGTACACAATTTATCAATGCACGTTTATGTACAAGTCAAATGTCAACACACTTTAATGGATGAGATCATTTTCTATCTTTATAAGATAGACAACATCACATACGTGTTAGTCTATATGTATTAATGTTTCATTTATTAATATTACGACAATGGATATTTAAACATTAAATCATTTACAATCATCAATATCTCATCAATCATAATAACACATTGTGATTTCTCGATCCCGATTTAATCGAAATAAGTTATTAAATATTATAAGTTAGTCCAAATAAATGAACCAATATATAATAATAGAATACCATTTAATAGGTGTATAAACAAAAGTGATGCAATAATGATCCGACCCGGTCCAAACTGATCCGATCCGATTGAGTTTAGAGCAATACACACTATCACTCTTACCACCACTCTTTCTCACCCAACTCGGTTTTACCACATGATCAACTACACACATACCACCGTACAACCCCCATATACCCTACCTTACCCCTAACCATGTACTCGTACCACGTTACTCTTACTCTGTCACTCATACTCATTCTCACAATATCCTACCATTACCATACTATCATACCGCCCTTTACCATGTAACCCTTGCCTCGTTATCCCTATAAACCCTATCCTCACCACCCTCACATCACCCCTACTACATATACTTTTGATTTTACTCACCCCAATCACCTACTCTCACATCTACCATCTAATCATACCACTCTACCACCCACCACTCCATCATTTTAACCTTTTTCTTACCACAATGTATTCAACCCTTCAACATCCTCACCCTACCTTCGTGGAATCTCATATATTTGATTTATTTATGCATTATATATTTGATTTATTTATGCATTATATGGGTAATAAAATATCCTAATTGTATTATATTGTATTTTTTATATAACTATATTTTATTTATTCAATTAAATTCTATTTTACATTTAATTAGATTACATTACCAACCTTGATTCTTAAAAGCCATAATATTTCTCACAAAAAACCCCATAATAATCCCTGGTGAAATAAAACCATAGTAAGCGTCTTCGTTCCTCGGTTGTGTGGGATAGGTTCCCTTCTTTTTCCAAGACTTACCTTTTCGGGTTGTTTCGTCTTTGGCAAGTCCAGAGTTATACCCCTTTTTTTTTTCCCTTTCTTTTTGGTTGTTCTTTGTTGTGTTATTTTTTTTTTTTTATGGTGGGTTTGGTGTGGTCCGGCGTACATCTAGAAGGTTTCTAAATTGTTCTGGTGATGTATTCTTTATAATTTTCGGCATTAGTCAGTTTTTTCTGTTATATAATCTTCCGTTCGAGAAAAAATACTCCCTCCGTTTCAATTTATCTAAGGAAGTTTCCAAAATTATTTGTTCCATTTTATCTGAGGCAGTTACAATTCCAATACAACATTTATGGTATTTTTCTTTGCTTTACATTTATTTATTACAATAGGATAGATAAAAAAAATGCAACATTAATTATATCCAAGAACTTTTTAATCATTTCGTTTTAAAGTCAACGCATTAACTCACTTTCGTAATATATGTGATTTTAACAACCGCTCGTATAATTTAGAACAGAGGGATTATATAAAAAAAATACCTAATTTAAAATTGACATATTCCTTCTTCAATTGTTTTTTTATACTTTTGCAAACAAAATAGTTGTATTATTTTACACTATCCATTTAAGGGTTGTTCTCCTCTCTCCACCTTTCTCTTTCCTATGTATGATCTGATCCCTAATCTCTCTCCTCCCTCCCCAGAACAGAACGATACGGCCCATAGAAGAAAAGTTTCCGAACAAGTTCGTTCTCCTTAATTAATAAAAGTCAAGTAAAGTATGTTCGCTTTCTGTCTCTATCCATTTTCTCTCTCATATTTTCGGAATTTCTTCTCATTCTTTGTTAAATACTCAATCGGCTGACATTTCTTCTCTCTTTCATTTCCTTTTTGTCCCTTTTTAGCTGATTTCTTTCCATATCTATGATCTTTTTATCTTTGGTCTTTTGTTACAGATCTATAGGAATAAATTGAAGTTTTGAGTATTTTTTGGGAATATCAACCTTTTTTTTTTTTCATTTGCTTATAGGTTTTGTCGGATGATATCATTTAATGTTCTTATTTTCCTATCTGGAGCTTTTTCCATTCAACCTTAATGGATCTGATCTTTCTGTTTATCGGCTTTCTTCACGACCCCTTCCCCGATTTGGGGTTTTGGGGTGGACGGAGGGTAATGGGTGTCATTGGAAAAGCAAAAGTTCTGATCTTGCAGTTTTTTTTTTTTAATATTAATTTTGTTCGTTTGAACAAAACGCTGATAACTGTTATGAAAATGATTTATTGCTTGTTGATGCCTGCTCAAAGTACGATTCTACATCTGTTTGCAGCATTTTGGTTTCTATATGTCTAAAACTGGAGAAATTTCAGTGCCAAAGTTGGGGTTATGCAATTTCCTAAAAAGAAATTACATTCTGAATTATGGGGGAGGAAGTTCTCTGTAATGTCTCAAGCTGGATTTAGTTAGAAATTTGAAAGATTAGATGGATTCCTGTAATCTTAAAGATGTTCTTGAAACCGAGTTTCTTGGTTGTTGTTTTTGGCTTAGGCTAGTTTGTTGTTTTGACATTCCAGTGTTCTTAAAAAGGAGAGGATGAGTTTAGTTTTTAAAAAAGTGGGACAAGTGTTGTGATGTGATTGGACTAAGTGATAACTCCTTAATAGGGAGTCTCTACGGTAGAATTTCTTCTTCTTACCATTACATTATGTGTTTGAGCTGTTCTATAGGTTCTAGTATATATTGTGAGACTGAATGAAATGGTGCATTTTTTCATGTTGTGTGTATACAGTTGCGATGGATGACGATGGATTGAATATAAGTAATTGGGGATATTATGATCCTCCGGTTAGAATCCCTCTTGGTTTACAGCTCAAGTCGTCGTCTATGGCAGATCGAGAGATTCGTGACATAAAACCTTTGTTTTCTGAGCTTGGTACCGGTATAATGTCTTCTATGGCAGATGATCGAGAGATTCGTGACATAAAACCTTTGTTTTCTGAGCTTGGTACCGGTGTAATATCTTCTATGGAAGATCGAGGGATTCGTGACATAAAACCTTTGTTTTCTGAGCTTGGTACCGGTGTAATGTCTTCTATGGAAGATCGAGAGATTCATGACATAAAACCTTTGTTTTCTGAGCTTGGTACCGGTGTAATGTCCGCCCCAAACGTGATTCTACATCATCGAGATTATATGTTTTCAGGACCACCTCATCACGTGGATTACGTTAAGGATACATGGATAAACCATAGAGATAAGTTTCTTCATGTGTTTCCCGAGAATCCTTACAATGCTTTGCTTGCTGAGGCTTCTGCTAGCCATCATATGCAGATGTCACAACAACCTGAGCAACCTGGTGCTCAAAAAGAGACAGGGCATGGGAAAAGAAGATCAGGAGCCGATGCAAAACCTCCAAAAACCAAGAAACCGAAGAAAAACTCCTCGATAATAAGTAAAGAGAACGGGAAAACAAAGATTGCTAAAAGGAGCATTGAGGTTGTGATTAACGGGATTGACATGGACATTGCTGGCATTCCTACACCGGTTTGTTCTTGCACCGGTACACCTCAGCAGTGTTATCGATGGGGATGTGGTGGTTGGCAGTCGGCTTGCTGTACTACAACCATCTCAATGTATCCTCTACCAATGAATACCAAGAGACGCGGAGCAAGGATTGCAGGACGGAAGATGAGTTTGGGTGCTTTTAAGAAGGTATTGGAGAAACTATCTGCAGAGGGTTACAACTTTGATAATTCGATTGATCTTAGGACTCATTGGGCTAAACATGGTACCAACAAATTCGTGACAATCCGGTGATGGATGCCATTGGTAGATTCCCACAACAAATTGTGATCTCCCTTTCGTGTATGTATATATCTTTGTGGACTTCAGCAGAGATTTATTCAAGATGATGTAGTCCCTAGTAAGTTTCAAGCTCCCTGGACTTGGTGGGAATTTTGTTACTTAATTTCTTTCCCTAAAAGAGCAACCTTTTTCTGTAACTGAGAGTATTCATTAAAGACCTCTAATTTCGTATTTTGCTATTCCTTAACGCGTTTGTTCTTACATATCAGCTTTTACCTCTATAGCAAAAGTGTTGGTTAGAATCTGTTTTTTCTTTTCTTTTGATTTTGATTTTGATTTTGAATTTGATTGTGGCTTATGATGTTCTGTTCCTGTTTTTGCAATAAGGTACACATTGCATAGGATGATAGAGTAGGCTAAATGACTCATGGTCCGTTTGAACATGACTTATTTGTTTTTATTCTGAATCAATGAATTAATTTAGTTAAGATATTGTTTGGATTGGATCTACTTTTATGCTAAATAAAGTGGATATAATGTATTGTGAGGGGGAAAAAAAGAGAAATCATTTCATTCAAGTTGAATAAGACTGCTTTATTGATCTGAATCAAAATTTTCTTTTTTAACGGCAGGTTGAAATTTTTTTCTGGATGGTAAGTTGAGTAAGAAAACTTTGAAAATGGAAGAAAAGATCCTTGATTCCCTACTTGGGATCAACACAATGTAGTTTTGCATTGGGTTTTTTTCTTTTTTCTTTTTTCTTTTTTCATTTTTTTCGGGGGCGGGGGGTGGGGGGGGGGGGGGGGGGGGGGTATTGTAGAGTGTCAAGTCCTTGGGGAGATGATAACTGGTGTTTTATATAGGCGTTAGGCCATGAGTCCTCCCACGATTGCAACCACTACAAGGCGGCAAGAACGAAATCTTTGATTACCGTAAAAAGATAGGGTACATTTTGTGCCTTGAGGCCTCGGTCTAGGGAAATTATTGCATGGTACATACCTACATGCGGATAGCCCTATGTGCTTAATCTCTACCATCAATTTTAAAACTGAATACAAACTTTGTGGTTCTGATCGTTTCATCCGTCACTTCATCCTTATTACTCTCTCCATGCAATAATTTCCCCTCAGTCTAAGGGTCAAAACAGTGTGGTTGGTGCCCCTTGGGTGCTTTGAATTATTCAACAAATGCGTGCATACCGACTTAGAGGGTCGTTGGACCCTCGGGAAACTCTCGGACAATAAGAAGAAAGGTTTTAAGCCTTAAAGATGGGTCATGCGTGCCTTTAGCCCATATCATCCAACCAGCAATAACAACCGCCTTCGTTCCTCCGCACTTGCACGTGACTCGTATTTTAAAATTGATATATTCTTTCTTTAATTGTTTTTAATTTACTTTTGAAAATAATTATTCTTTTACGAGTTTTAATTAAAGGTCAAATCTTCGTTATTATAGCTCATTGTTTAAAGAGAATGAATGAGTGGTGTCTTGTCTTGTCTTCTATTAAGATTTTGAGTTTTGATAGTACATGACCTCTTGAAATTGAAAAAGTGAGCTATCAAGACAAATTGCTCGAATTACAATTTACACAAATATAAAAGTATGTGTAGTAAATATCGTAAGTCTTTTAAAATCTGTATTTCATATATTTCAACAAAAAAATTACAGTGCAACCGATAATCTATTTTTCATTGTAAAATACATATCTTGTAAAATTTCCTTTACAAGTACCGTATTTATTTAAATTCCGTAAATTTTCCTTTATATCTATCACATTATGTAAAATAGAGAATCTAGTGCATTTCATTTTGGATAGAGATTTTGTAATCTAAAAAAATGTGTATTTAAAATCGTAAAATATAGAATCTTATGCATTTCATTTTGGATAGAGATTTTGTATTAGAAAATACGTATTTAAAACCGTAAAATAGAGAATTTGTAAGAGGATCTGATTTGAATACACTAATATGCACAAAACCGGTTGGGTGTTCACTTTTCTCTTACTCTATATGTTCCTGTATTAGTTGCCAAAAAAAATATTTGTCGTTTATATTTTCAAAGAAATATTTATTGTTTTTTTTTTTTCTGAATATGTCGTTATTTATTATTGGGTAGCATGGTAAAGACAATACTACCTTCGTTCCAAAATATAAGTTATCATACACTTTTAGTTTTGTCCTATAATATAAGTCATTCTACATTACCAGTGCAACATTTATTACTCTTTTCTCTATATTGCCCCTAATTTATCATCAATTCAACCACTTTTCATTACTTAACAACTATTGCATTAATGATAGTCAAAGGACATTTTAGACATTTACCATTAAATTTATGACATTCAACTACTTTCTTAATCTGCATGAAAACACCTAAGATGACTTATATTTTAGAACGGACGTAGTATTTATATTCAAGAGATATGGTAGTCAATTTGATGTTAAAGTCAAATATTAAATGGTCTTCTTAATTTGTGTCTTTTTTTGTCGAAACCGGATATTTTATTAATTTGTGTCTTTTTGTAATTGTCAATTATATTGAAACAAATGCAATAATAACTTTTTTTTTACTCCCTCCGTTCCATAATAACTGAGACACTGCAGTACAATTTCCAATGCAGCATTTATTATGTTTTTACTTATAACATTAGGAGATATAAAAAACAAGATCACCCCTAATTATCGGGGGAGCAGTTTAAAAGGACAAAAAAAATAGGAGAAAATAGAATCAGGACAATAGAAATATAAATTGGGTGATAAGGACAAATCCACTATTCATAACCCAAATCCACTGTTTGTTGCAGCGTAACTAAACCTTAAATTTAATGTTTTACTATCACAGTGAAATAAGGACATGTTCTTTTTACCCGAAAAAATTCCACTGTCTTTTTTTTTTTTCCATATTTCTATGCTCAAATTTTTATTTTTAACAATAAACTCTTAATTATATTCAAAGACATTCTAGTCATTTCATTGTAAAAGTTAATATATTAACTTACCTCCTTAATATACGTTATTTTGGTAATTGCTCAGATAAATTAGCAGGGAAGGAGTATTTTTTTTTAAATAGTGATATATTAACTACTCATTTTACCACAATATTTTACACAACACAATTAACACCATCAATATTGTTGAGACGTATCACAACAAATAATTCACCACTTTAATCAATACTTATAAAGTATGTAGTAGTATTTACAATGTAGTGCACATACCAATTTTTATTTTTTGTTTTTTTGTTTTTACGGCGAACTTTTTTTTTTTTTTCCTTATTTAAAGGGCGTTCTCTGTCCTAGTGGATTTCCCCTCTCTACCTTTCTCTTTCCTCTGTCTGATCCCTAATCTCTCTCCTCCCTCTCCAGAACAGAACTACGAGGCCCAACGAAGAAAAATAAAAAAGTCAAGTAAGTTTCCTTTCTGTCTCTATCTATTTTCTCTGAAATATTTTTGGAAATTCTTCTCATTCTTTGTTAAATATTGGCAGATATTTCCTCTCTCATTAATTTTCTTCCTGTCATTTTTTTTAGCTGTTTTCTTTCTGTATTTATGATATTTCTGTCTTTGCCATTTGTTATAGATCTATCGGAGTAAATCAATGTTTTGGGATCTAATTCGTAATTCCATTTTTTATTTATCTGGATCTTTTTCCGTTCATGTATCGGTTTATCGGCATTCTTTACGATCCCCTTTCTCATTTAGGTTTTTTTGTTGGGCGGTGGGGAGTAATGGGTATGCGTCATTAGAAAACGTTTTGATCTTCCGGTTTTTTAATTTATTTTTTCTCCTAAACAAATTGCTGATGGCTTATAAGAAAATGATGTGTTGCTTGTTTGATGCCTGCTTAAAGTACAATTCTACATCTATTTGCACCGTTTTGGTTTTCATTAGTTGAAAACTGAATAACTTTTAGTGCCAATGTTGGGATTTTTTTTTCAATTTTTTTTATATTTCTTCTGAATTATGGGGGAGGAAATAATGTGTAATGTCTCAAGCTGAATTTAATCAGTAATGTGAAAGATGAGATTGGTTATTCTAATCTTCAATATATGGTCTTGAAACCGAGTTTCTTGGTTGTTGCTTTCGGCTTAGGCTAGTTTGTTTTCCCGCGATTACTCATTATGTTTGAGCTGATGTATTGGTTTTGGTATATTTTGTGAGACTGAATGTTTAGTGCAATTTTGCATTTTGTGTATATACAGTTGTGATGGATGACGATGGATTGAATATGAGTAATTGGGGATATTATGATTCTCCAGTTAGAATCCCCCTTAATTTACAGCTCAAGTCGTCGTCTATGGAAGATCAAGATGTAAAACCTTTGTTTGCTGAGCGTAGTGCAGGTGTAATGTCTGCTCCAAATGTAATTTTACATCCCCGAGATTATATGTTACCAGGACCACCTGATCACGTGGATTACGTTAAAGATACTTGGATAAACCATAGAGATAGGTTTCTTCATGTGTTTCCCGAGAATCCGTACAATGCTTTGCTTGCTGAGGCCTCTGCTAGCCATCATATGCAGATGTCTCAACAACCAGAGCAACCTAGTGCTGAAAAGGAGACGGGGTCGGGGAAAAGAAGATTAGGAGCTGATGCAAAACCTCCGAAAAACAAGAAACCGAAGAAAAGCTCTAATATCAGTAAGGAGAATGGGAAGACTAAGATTGCTAAAAGGAGCATGGAGGTTGTGATTAACGGGATTGACATGGACATTGCTGGCATTCCTACACCGGTTTGTTCTTGCACCGGTACACCTCAGCAATGCTACCGATGGGGATGTGGTGGTTGGCAGTCGGCTTGCTGTACAACAACTATCTCAATGTATCCTTTGCCAATGAGTACCAAGAGACGCGGAGCAAGGATTGCAGGAAGGAAGATGAGTCTGGGTGCTTTTAAGAAGGTCTTGGAGAAACTTGCTGCAGAGGGTTATGACTTTTCTAATTCGATTGATCTTAGGTGCCATTGGGCTAAACACGGTACCAACAAGTTCGTAACCATCAGGTGATGGATGCCATTTGGTGAATTTTCCACATTAAATCGCGGTCTCTCTCTCTCTCTTTTTCTTTCTTGTACGTATTTCAGTGGTCTTCTGCAGAGGTTTAGTGAGAATGATGTAGTCCCTTGATGATTGCTTCCAACTTTGGACATGGCTGCTACCAATCTTGATACCATTCTAATCATCAACCATACTTGTTGTAACGGCTAGTAAGTTTCAAGTCCCCGAGATTCGGGTGATGAATGAACTTTGCTTTTCTTTTCCCGTTGGTGGGATATTTGTTACTTAATTTCTTGGGTTATCTCCCCAAAAACTCTCATGGGCTCATTTGTGTTGCCCTTATTTTGTAACAGAGAATATTCCTTACAGACCTCTAATTTAATATATGTTGCTAACATGCTTGTTCTTATTTTTTTATTCATGTTTTTTCAACATTCTCCCGTGCTGCTGTTGGTTTCTTTGTTGAATTAAAGATAAAAAAGGTTTTCATGTAGAACATGGTGTTGAAAATACTCCATTCTTTTTGTTTGTTGGTGAAAGATTATTGGTTACATCATTGAAATTGTGCTTAGGATTACTCGAAAAACGAAAGAATTATTAATCCGTTTTAGAAATCGTCTGGATTCAGTCAGTATCCATACGAAAATGCAGTCTTTTTTTTTTTTTTTTTTTTTTTTTTTTTTTTTTGTTGAAACCGGATATTTTATTAAAATTGCATAAAACTGTACAAGAGAAAAAACTCCACATCAGCTCTATCTAAAGCAAAAAGCCAAATCAAGACCAGGTCAATCTAAGTTCTCTCGCCCTCCATACGGAGGGCGAAAATGCAGTCTTTGAATGTAAATAAAACATCACCAAATCAGTATATATAAAGAGCAATCTCACACCAAACTATATATACAAATAAGAACCCTCAACAGATAAGTATTAGTACTACTTAAACAACATAAAGGATCCCAGCTTTGTCCCGGGGTATCATCATCCACACAAATCTATCATCAGAATATAAGATAAGTACTACTTAAACAACATAAAGGATCCCAGCTTTGTCCCGGGGTATCATCATCCACACAAATCTATCATCAGAATATAAGATAAGAGCTTCCAGAATCTAACGGTTCATGAAGACTGGCTCGGTGTCTCCTAACAACGTGTCAAGTAATCACTCCACTCGCCTTTTGAAAGTAAAGAAAAAAAAAAAAAAGAGTACAGAAATGCCGGCTACCACCGTTCTAGCATTGCTAAACCTATGAACATTTTCCAGTAGTGTACATCTGCCATATTCACAAGCTTTCCCAGCTACAGCCATAGACGACCAACGACGACTCCTGCAGTTTTTCAGTTCGGTTTAAAATGCATGCAAATGAGTAGCACAATATCGACCCTTCATACAATACGTACCAATTTGAAGTTGAAACCTAGAACAGAGGAGGTGACTCTGGCTCAGAACCACCAATAGAAGAGAAGGAAATGGTGTCTTCTTTTGGTATTGCCACGAAGTTCAAAGACGTCGTAGACATCCTTCTCACATGATTAAAATAACCATTATTTTTATCATGGCGTCCAGAATAGGAACGAGGAGTCTGAAGACGGTCAGGTGTTGCAGGACACAACGAGTTTCTTCGTGGTTTTGGAGTGACAGATCCGTTTCCATTTATGTTTCTGAAGCTGTTGCTTCTCTTAGGACTTGGTTTAGAACCAAACCTCATTTCTTTCTCTGCAAGTAACATATCATGCAGTTTCTTTTGTTCCTGCACAAATACAGTTACTTCAACAAAACAACCCGAAAACCACATTTGGTTTACAGTGGATGATGAATAAGAAACATTAAACTTACCCTGGCTCTCTTCTTGTCATCTTCTTTATGTTGCCTAGCTATCTTGTAATCTTCCAATATCGAAGCCAACCGAACCTATGCAGAAAACACCATAAGAAAAAGGTATGAATTTTACTTTCTGATACAACTTAAAAGGGAAGGAGATGAGAAAACCATCTTAAGAAACTCGGGACTCACTCCATCGTATAAAAACAGCTTCTTTTTCTCATGCTCCCATGCCAAAGTCTTGCTTATCAAACTGTCAACCATTGCTGAAAGAGAACAAGTTTATATTAAACTCCAAAGAAATTAGTCAACCCCCCTAAAAAACTATAATGAATGATGTTGTAAAGTCATAGATATACATGGGATTTTAATTATCATGATTCGAGCTCGTTCTGCACGCTTAAGATTCACATGAGCACCTCTTCCAGCAGCATAACGATTATCATCCTGTTAAACAACACAATTGACACAAAAACGAAAAAGTAAGAAAGGTGTTTATGTTATTGCATAATTATTGAACTCCACATTAGTCCAATACTCCATCAAACTTTTATAGATTTACTTGGTTATAATCTTCAAGCCACTTTTCTTCATCACAAGCAGAAAGCCATTTCTCAACTCTATCCATAATCTCTCTTCTGCTTGAGCACTCTTCTTTAGCTTCGTTTATCTGTATTTCAATGTTTGATAGAAGTTCACAAGGATCCACAAGACCTGCCAAGGAAAAAGGCATCGAATTAAACGATGCAACTTAAATTTAGAGAGAGAATAGAATCACATCGAAATGGGCAGTCAGATTGCTCTACCAGAATCGATCATGGCACAAGCCTTATCAGATGCAGTGCTTGGATCAGGTTGAATATGGGCTTTACAGCAAATATCCTCCAATTCTTGTCTCCTTTTCATCACTAATTCTTTCATCCTGCTCGCTTTCAGTTTCGTGAGCCGCTCAACTTCAGCAGACGTCTATCAGGAACAAAACCATAGTATCACGTATAGATAATAAACGTAGTGACAGGAAAACGATAAACTCAGCAAGTTTTTAACCTGTTGAATAATATCCATTGAAAGGGCACCAGGCTCCGAAATGTCTGATTCTGCTAAATTAACAATAGAATTAATCCAAGAGAAATTAACTTTCTCGTCTTTGTTACTCTCCATTAAGTTCCAGAGCTCAAACAGTGAAGCAGCAACATCTTTTAGCTGTAAAAATACTACAAGGGATTAACATAAAGATCAAGAAAAATATCAGAACAGAGTCTTTGAGCAGGAACCGTACCTTCTGAAGCCGAACTTTTCTCTCAGTTTTTAACCGAAGAATGGCCTCTTCTAGACCGTCTAATGTTGTATCACAGATATTTGTAGATTTATCAAGGGTAGAAGAATTCAAACTTGGGTGGATTTCTTCCACAGTTTTGCTAAAATCCAAGTCAAGTACAGCACACAAAGAGTGGACCTCATTGACTAGTTTCAATACCTTTCTGAAACGTTCAGACTGCCAGAATTTGAAACAGCATGTTATTAACAGATCCTTAAGTTCACGTACTACAAGAGATTGCTTTAAGGAGAGGGGGGAGAGGGGGGGGGGGTTATAGAGGGATACCTTCTCTTTTTGGAGGCTACGAAGACGCGTTTGGTATTCATTGAGCTTTCTTACTGAAATGTCTTGCTCTTCAAAATTCAAGGAGCTAACTGAATAGTTTAGGTTACCATATCCTGAAATCTCACTGGTTATCTTCTCAATCTGTCCCTTTATGTCAGCAAACTGCTTCATGCGCTCGTCTTTCTTTACTTTTAGATCCTCCACTAGCGGTGTGATATAAGAGAGCTGATCTTTTAAAGATGGTGACTTTCTACTTGATTGGATCTGCAAAAGTTTCCAAAACATGTCAAATGTAAAATCCCATTTAGTATTCATTTTTTATTTATCACTTAACTTAAGACATAAAAGCAACATTTGAGTCATAATGCAAGCACTCTTGCAATCAAGTTCACTAGGTCTGGGAATCAAGAAAAGCTTGAAAAGTTAATTTCATGAACTTAGATTCATACCGGTGAGTTAATATTTAGTTCACCAAGGGAAGCCATTAGTGTGGCAAGCTCTGCTTCCTTGGCTGCAATAGACTGATGGAGACGTGCCTTGGCGTTAGCAGCGTCATCAACTTTTCTGTGATAAACTTGTAAACATTCCCTCTCTAGCTCTGCCAGCATCCGATCCTTGTCGGCATCACTCTCACCAATTTCTGTCCATATTTGCTGCTCAACAGGCAGAACATATAGATCTTTTAGTTTTACCCAGATCAACACAACAGAAAATCAACACTATTTTTACTATCACAAAACAATTTCAGAAATTTACCATGGTTTCTGAGTAATACTAGTTTCAAAAAGAAAATTCATAATTTTATCTTATGCGGCATGGAGTGTTCCATAAGTACTGACCAAGAAAAATTCCAGCAAAGGTTGTAAACTTGTAATGAAAAAATTGAAAAGAATAAGTGACAAGTAAAAATGAAAAACAGACCTAAAGGTTGACACCTCTAATTTACTTCATGCAAACGGCATATGTAATTAATACTCGAAACCGGAAATTAATTCAACATTCACGAGGAAAAGGAATAACTGAAGACATGTTCTTTAACAGTACAGGAAAATTAAAACAGGGGAGAAAGAAATTGAAAAAGAAACAAGAGGCCATAAAACAAGAACTAGCATGAAGAAAAATTAAAGGGAAGAAAAATTAGGCATCATGCAAGAAAGCTACTTCAGTCTTTACACAGGCCCTACAGTTATTGCAGAAACTTAAAAAGTCACCAGAAATTCAGGTCAACTTATCATTTTACAAAGTAGACATCATTAGGGAGCTCAAAATTGCTAGTTATTTTCTTTTTAAAATTATTTTTTTCGCACCCAAAGAATAAATTGATCTTTAAAATAAATAAAAAAACATAAGCTTACATACCTCAAGTTCTTTGAGTAAAGCAGTGCAACAAGATTCACTGCCAGTAGGCAATCTGCCTCGAGGACTCCCAAATGCCAGCATTTTCTACTACTTTTGTTCTTCAAAATTCACCAAGAAAATTCAAAATCAGCTATCTTTCAGCTAAAGAACCTTGCCAAGAATCTCACAAAGCTCTTGAAACATCTTCAAGAATACTAAAAGAAGCTCAAGAAAGCATCTTCTTGCTTTCGTTCAACTGGGGTCCCTATATTTCCTTCTTTTCACCCTTCTGTTTGTCTTATCTTTCACTAAAGTGAAATCATAACAATCAGCTGTTGCTACTAACAATAATGCAAAACACTGTGAAAAAAGCGTTCACATTTACTTTACAGATCTGAAGCCTTCTTTCCAAACAAAAAAAGGCCCTTTAACTTAAAAAGCCTTTCAATACTACAAAAAACAAATTCTGTAGAATGAGGATGAAATAACAGGGAATCAGCTTTGCTTCTGGTGTTTTCTCTCTTCTCCTTTTTGGACGCAAATGCAACAAACAGAATCTTCTTTATTTTGGAAAATTAGGTACGCAAGAGTAAAACCGCAACAAAGTCTACAGACAAACACCAACCAAGTTAGTAAAGTACTGGCCAATCAGATTGAGATGGGCCACTGTTTTAGGGTTTGCGGGGATTGGGGTGGGGCTAAAAATGCACAAATGCTGACGGAATTGAGCAGATTGGCATTGACTTGAGAGGTTCCTTGAGAAAGTGAGAGGGTGTAGTATTTACTAAAATATGCTAGTATGGCCACTTCAGTAGGTAGAAAAGGGTCAAAAGATTATGTTAGCGGTAGATGGAGAGCAATGATTAAATGGTATAATATTAATGCATGATTAATCACCAGACTAATCATTACTCCGGGGATAAATCCCTTCTACTTGTGATAACGGGTGATTCTGATGCAGGAGTCTTCATTGGACTCAGTCGTCGATCTGTGTCATGTGTATATATGACAAAAAAAAAAAAATTATCATATATACACATGACACAGATCCGACGACTGAGTCCAATGAACTCTCCACATCAAAATTACTCTGTGACAACATCTACGCTTGAAATCAATTATTCACAAATAATTGACTAATATTCCTATTAACCATAACCACCCTTTATTGAGGAGTATCCGCCAAAGTGACTGCAATTGTATAAAGAGTGGAGAGGAACCTGGAACCCCAATAGCCGCTACCGACTTGCTTTAAACCTTCATTAGCATTAGCAATTCTTTAAACACAGATACGTAAACTTGCATTCCAAGAAAGATAAACAGAAACAATCTAACAATAAATAATGATAGAAAATGATAAATGTCAAACATCTAATAAATGTGTATAAAATGTTTGACAGTTACATGATCCATCTCTTAGTTGACTGTGGTAAACACAACAATCATATGGACTTCTGTTATAACCAAGTTGAATCATGTAACTGTCAAACTTTTTGTACCACTGCCTTGGAACTTGCTTCAGTTTATACAAGGACTTCTTCAACTGGCTGAGTCATGTATATCTCATTATGTTCCTCACCATGTAGAAATGATGTCTTTACATTTAAGTGCTCAAGTTCAAGATCCTGCTGGGCCACCATTGCTAGTAACACTTTGATTGAAGTATGTCTAACTACTGGTGAGAATATCTCATCAAAGTTCACCCCTTCTTTCTGGCTGAACCCTTTTGCAACCAAACATGCTTTATACTCGACTCTCTCTGCGTCAATGATTCCTTCATTTTTCTTGAAGATCCACTTGCAAGTAACAACTCTCTTCTCTTGTGGATGTTTGACTAGATGTCAAGTCTGGTTTTTCAGTAATGACTACATTTCATCTCTCATGGCAGCATGCTATCGAGCTGCTTCAGAATATATCATTGCTTCCCTGTAAGTAAAAAGGTTCAAAATCATCCACTTCTTCTGTAACTTGAAGTGCATATCCAACCATATCATCAAACTCATACCTTTTGGGAGGTATCCCAACATTGGATCTTCTAGCTCTGCTGGCAGCTATACTCTGCTGACCCATGTTATTCCATGTTTGATTATCAGCTGACCCTTGTTCAGCTGACTGGCTTAGACCAGATTCTGGTATATGTCTTACCAGACCAGATGAGTGCTGACTATCAGCTGAGTGTTGCATCTTAGTTGACTCTACCTGAAGCACCTTACTGTCAGCTCTTTCAGATTCAGCACTGGTTTCAAACTCAGTAGTCCTCCTCGATCGTCGAAAACAACATCTCTGCTGAAAATAGCTCTGTTCTCTGCTGATGACCAGATTCTATAACCCTTCACCCCATCTTCATACCCTACAAACACTCCCTTTTTGGCTCTTGGATCCATCTTCCTTCACTCACATGATAGTACACAATGCTCCTAAAAACCCTTAGACTTGAGTATTCAGCAGACTTACCTAACCACATCTCAATTGGTGTTTTGAGATCGATCTCTGTGTGAGGACTCCAGTTGATTAAGTAGCAAGCTATGCTTACAGCCTCTGCTTAAAATGTCTTTGACAAACCATCATTAGAGAGCATTCACCTTACCCTCTCCAGAAGAGTTTGATATAGCCTCTCAGCTACCCCATTCTGCTGAGTAGTATTCATTGATTGTATGATGCTTGGCAATACCCTCATTTCTTCAAAACTCATCAAACTCAGACCAGCAGAATTCCAAACCATTATCTGCTCGAAGCCTCTTGACCTTCTTCCCTGTCTGATTCTCCACTAGAGCCTTCCACTGCTTGAAATTATTGAATGCTTCACTCTTGTCTTTCATCATCACCACCCAAGACATTATTGAATAGTCATCTATGAAGGACACAAAATATTTATGACCACCCAATGATTCCACCCTTGATGTCCCCCAACAATCAGATTGAATGTAATCAAGTGATGACTTTTTTATGTGTATCCCTTTTGAGAACTTGCTCCTATATAGCTTCCTATACACACAGTGCTCCCAAAAGTTTAGATACTTGACTTTACATCCCCCAAGAAGATTACTCTGAGAAAGAACCTGCATCCCCTTTTCACCCATGTGACCAGTCTCGTATGTCACAACTTAGTCAGCTGTGACTGGTGAACCTCAACAGATGCCACAACAGCAGACCCAGAAACATTAGACCCATACAAGGTCCCCCCTCTTAAATCCACTGAGAACCACAAATGAACCTTTGTAGACATTCAAAACTCCACTTTCACCCTTGAAATTGAACCCCTTGATGTCTAGTAGACTAAGAGATATCGAATTCTTGGTCATATGTGGAACATGTCTCACATCCTTCGGTGTACAGAATCTACCATCCGTTGTCCTCACATTCACTAAGTCAATCCCAACTACCTTGAAAACCTTGCTATTGGCCATAGATATATGCACTCCATCTATCTGCTCATAGCTTGAGAACCACTCCATGTGTGGGAAAATATGATAGGATGCCCCAGAGTTTAGAATCCACACATCAACAAGATGTCTTGACTCACCTGCCACCAGAACCCTTAGCTGCCACAACAGTTGTGCCAGAAATGTTCTCATGCTTCTTATTTCTCCTTGGAAAATTGGACTTACAATATCCTTGATCCCTACAGTAATTGCAGACATTTGTGGACTTGGGACCTTTGGACCCTGCCTTCTTGGATTTCTTCTTCCCAGACTGCCCATGCTCTTTCCCACTGTTGCTGCTGACTACTAGTCCAGAAGCCTGATTCTTTGCCCCTGAAGCCTTATGTCTCAGCTCCCTGGCATGCAAGGCTGACCTCACATCCTCCAAATCCACTGTATCCTTCCCAACTATTAAGGACTGCATAAAGTTCTCATAGGAAGCTGGTAATAAAACCAACAAAATCAGAGTAGCATCTTCATCCTCAATCTTCACATAAATATTCTTAAGATCAAGTAATATTTTGTTCAGTTGATAAAGGTGGTCCCTCAGTTGAGCCCCCTCATGCATTCTTAGGCTAAACACACTCTGCTTCAACAACAACTTGCCGGTCAATGACTCAGTCATATACAGGCTTTCAAGCTTTGACCATAACTTGCAACGGTGTCTTCCTCTACAACTTTTGTGATAACATCATTAGACAAGCACAACATGATGGTTGAATGTGGTTTCTCCTCCAGACTGGCAAAATCTACGCGAACTGGCATCCTCTTTACCAGATAAAGGAGTCCATAACCCTTGTTGTTTTAACAAGACCCGCATCTTGATCTTTTATAGACTGTAACTGTTCCTCCTTGAAAATTTATCAATATTTACGTTAATTGCCGACATCATTCTGTTGAAATACTGTCCTAAACCCAATCGGGTTGGACCGGATCTGACCGGGTCGGATCATTTCTTCCTTTCTTTATGTTTGTACATATATCCAATGGTTTTTTTGTTATTATATATTTGCTCGTTTAACGGACCAATTATGATATTGTATATATGATAACGTCCTTAGTGTCAAACCGTGAAAAAGAAACCATGATAGTGATTATGGTTGATGAGATCTCGACTCGCTTTTAAAATGTTTGATACTTAAATGTCTCTAGTCGCATGCACTATTAAAAGGGACATTAATAGTACGATTAGACTAGCACGTATTAGATATCTTCTATCTTTTGAAGATAGGGATATATCTTGTCTATCAAAGTGTAGAGACACTTGGATTGTATGTGGACGTGTATTAGAGAATGCGTACGTTAGACTGACCCACTTACTTTATTAAGTGTCGCACTATGTGAGGGTTGTGTAATTATCCTGAGACCAGAGTCTTCATGGCATCACGGTGTGGATTGTCATGCTTTGACACTATTGAGGTTTCCCCTAGCCATAGGGCGATCATGCGGAAGTGATTGGGTATGATACTGAAGCATGCATAGGATCCATGTTGCTCGTCCGGAAATCGCGTATCCTAATTGTAGGAGTAAATATCAGAAAGGGCCTTCTTATAAGGAATGTCTAGCTCTCGTGAATCTTTGCAAAGTGGGAGTAAATGAGTTATTCCGAGAGAGCATGATATCCAGATTATAAGATACGATGGTTGATGTACTGACACTCGAGATACGATTGTATGCATATTATTACAGCGATAGGATTCTATTTACACGGTAACCGTTTCACATGAAAGGTAGTAGTCATTGCATTTGACTCTTACGATGATTGGAGGTCACGGTGTGTTGCTAGACGCTATTCCATGATCGTTAGGTATGAAGTGTATTTAAGTAAATGCACTTTATGCCTATATATTCGGAAGCCTATCGGGTAACACCTATAAGAACATCTAGCCGGATTAAAATGCGGTTATGGTGATAACCAAGTAAAGTTTATCTCGACTATAAAGTGTTATAGTGATAAATTAATATGGTGGTATTTATTTATTATGAATAAATATAATACAAGATATTAATTAGGTTGATTAATTAAATATACATCTATGTATGTCGAAATATATATGTATATAAGATATACATGTATTTTGCGAATTAATTAATCATAGTATTATATTAATTAAGAATATTCTGGATGCCAATTTATTGGCATATGAGGCACCATATTTAAGTGTATAAGATACATTTGGATTGTGTAATTTAATTAATGGTATTATCATATATTAATAGTAGATATTAATAGATTTGTATAAATTGATTTATGGTTATAAGATAAAGATAATCAATATTAGATATTGACAATATCTTTGATTTATTTAACATGAAATATTAAAGTAAATGAGATAAATCTAGAATATCTATTTTCTTTATTTTACTAGTAAAATGTTTTTTTTTTGTTTTTGAAAGGAGTAAAATGTTTTCTTTCTCCCCAATCTACTAGAAAGCTTCTCCCAATCAGATTGGGATCTACATGGGGCGCATGTCACCCTATTTAAGGGAGTCTTGGCTAGCTCTTTGGTATCATCACAATTCTAAGAGTTCATAATTCTTGTGAGAAATATAGAGCTTCTTCTAGAGATATTTTGAGAGAGAGAAACGGCCGGTCTAGCAACCGGGTTTCTCTAGTAGCTATCCAAGGAGGATTCCAGCGAGGTGCTCGTGTGGATATTGATAGAGGCCGGACACGTGGACGGCTTGCGTGCACTACTACTCTCCCCAGACGGTCAAAGCATTGATCTTTTAGATCAAGCGAGGTAATCACCGTCTACTAACTTAATGTGTTATTGTATTAAACGAAGTCGATCCTGGTTAAAAGAGAAATAAATTTTAAATTCCGATGTGTTCCCGCATAGATTTCCTAACACCTTCTTGCTAAAGATCAGATCTTTTGATCACAGAATCTAGCACCGATCACGGTTTTAGTGAAAAACAATCTCCGTTCAACTGAAAATACACGCGGAACTCTGAACCAAAGCTCTGACACCAGTTTGTTAAAACATAGATGCATAAACTTGCAATCCAAGAAAGATAAACAGAAGCATTCTAACAGTAAATAATGTCGGAAATTGATAAAACATAGAAACAATGAGAACACAGTGATTTAACGTGGTTTCCGGCGTTGTGTCGAATACTCCACGGCCAGAAAATGAGATATTTTATTATGAACAAAGTTACATGAATTTCACACACTCTACCTTGATTACAACATTGGTATTTATATGCACAATTCCCTTAACTCTAGCCACTATAAGATCTTTTTCGCAACTGTCATAAATACCCCATACATGGACCCTAGCTCCAGCTGACTCCACTAGATGTAACTCAGCTCAGCTGACTTACAAGTTGTGTAACCAAGCAGTTCAGATGTAGAAATCAGCAGTATTCAGCAGACTTAACTGACACCACTCATCTGACAAAATCCTACAATGCTACCTATGTGTGAAAGGTCTTCTAGATCCAAATTTAACTTTTGGCACATAGATTCAAAACTCACATTGTAAAAACCTTCGATAGATAACATGGTACAATGCTATTATCTCTTCAAGAATCACCTCAATGCCACATTCTAGTTTTAACATCATTGTATCCGTCACCTAAGAATGTGCTTTAATTTTCTTTATGTGTTTCTCAGACGGTCTTGGTGATGTACAGTTAACCCACAATGTAATACAAAAGTACCGTGATCCAATGGTCATGTTGGATGTATGACTTGTTTGATTATCCCTGTTGTAGTTTAATGTATTACAAGTATGTTGCGCTCGTACATGTCACATGGGATGCTGGCTAGTCATATTACCCATGTTGCACAATAGTCTCTTGGTGAGGTTTCCCCATGATGTTGTACCTTTGAATATCTAGTTTTGTTCATAAGATGTTACAAGTAAGCATGACAAAGACATGAAACATGTAAGTAAGAAAGTAAAAATGATTAGTTGGAAAGTAATGTAAGGAATGGTAAGTAGCTTAAGTAAGTATGACCACTTGACCAGTAAGGGGAGAGTGATAAACAAGTTAATCAATCTAACTAGTACGTGCAAGAAGGTAATGATAACGAAAGTAGGCAATCAAGCGTGTTTTACGCATTGTTAAGCAAGCATGCTTCTAAAGTAGTTTTGTCATGCTTTGTGCTTTATTCTTCATACTATTTGTGAAGCGGATATATTAGATTCATGTCATATCTTCCTGCTTATGGAAAAAAATGAATCTATTTCTTTTTTTAATCATCTACTCCTTACTGGGTATCTAACCAGTGCTAATTCCTTCCTTTTTGGTTGAGACGGTTTTGCAAGGTTATAAGAAACATGTTGATATCTCGAAAGAGCAAGCATGAGATGGATTGTTGATGTTCGGTCGTGATGCCTAGGAAGTAGTTTAGTTTATATATGGCTTGTGTGCCAAGTTAGTTATAGTGGTTCTTTTTTTCAATCGACATGTTGGATTTTGTGGATTTCGTAGTTGTTATGGTTAATTATGATTTTAGTTTAACAGCAGTAATGTTCGGTTGTGTTGTGCTTTTGGGACCCTGTTTAGTTTCGGGTGGAGTTGGATCCAACCCAATATTTTATTCACTCCACTATCTTATTTATCATTATTTTATTATAAATTCTCTCATCAATCATTCAACATCAACAAATAAAATAATATTAATCAATTCACTTTATTCACACACTACACTATTTAACCATTACTTTTTCAATATAATATTTCATTAAAATTTCTCTCACCAATCATTTCTTCATCTACACAAATTTCAACATAACATTTCAACTTTATGATCATTATTTCACTATATTTTATTTTACTTTCTCTTTCTTGAATCCTTTCAACCCCTATCCAACCCGAAACCAAACAGATACCGTGTTTGGTTTCGGGTTGGATTGGAGTTGAATGGATTCAAGAAATAGAAAGTAAAATAAAATATAGTGAAATAATGATTCAAAAGTTGAAATGTTATGTTGAATTGAATAAATGATTGGTGAGAGAAATTTTAATGAAATATTATATTGAAAGAGTAATGGTTAAATAATGTAGTGGGTGAATAAAGTGAATTGATTAATATTATTTTATTTGTTGATGTTGAATGATTGATGATAGAATTTATAATAAAACGATAGAATTAATAAAATAATGATAAATAAGATAATGAAGTGAATAAAATATTGGGTTGGATCCAAATGGATCCAACCCCACCCGAAACGAAACAAGGCGTATCCTCCGAGTCTCCAAAAATATTTCTTACACGCTTGCTTTTATTACTCTAATATGACGACTTACGTAAGTTCTATGGTTTACTCTAAAAGTCACGTGTCGAACATTTTATTTCCGCATAAGAAGCCGGTATTCGGAAGCGAGATGTTACAATATATATTTTTACCAAATTAGCAGATTCCTTTGATATTCGATGGAATAATTCCTTCCGTTATATTATTGTTCATTGAACAATGTAACATTTACCGATATATAGTAATCAAATATTTGTTTGTCAATATGGCTTACAAAATATAGTCTTTTTTTTAGATTACTAATCGAGAAGCACTTGTGCTTCTCGTCATTATCATTATAACTTAAACATATTTTTGAATAAATTAGTAGGCTTCATTTAGTTCAATTAGCTCGACACAAAATTCTTTAAATCATAGTTAAAGCTCAAGTTTGGGTTCATAAATACACATGTTCAAACTAAAACCTGAGAGATTTTTGATATACTTGATTTCTAATTTTCTATAAAACAAATTTCGACTCGATTCAACTCATTTTCATCCTAAGTGTAGGTGTATACACCACTCCATGTCCCCTCCAACGTTTGGCTTTGTTTTCTTGTTTTTCTTTTGTTTTTTCAATTCCATCGTCACCAAGAACCAAAAAACACTAGCCTTCTGTTAACACCCCCTATTTCCATTATTCGCCAATAAAGGAGGAAGACTAAAAAAATTTAATCAATTCAATAAAACAATCTTATTGAGTCTTGTGTTGTGTTCACTGATTTTTTTTCTTTACAAACATCTATGCCAACATTACATTATCATTCATATTAGTTATTTGTATGTATTTGTGTGTCATATGTTGAGCCAAACTATTTGTTACCGGTTCATACATGTTGAAGCCAATTGTATTTAATATAATAATTATCTATCTAAACATTTTTAAAAAAACGGAAAAAAGAATCCAATTAAAGCGGATTTAGAAGAATAATGATATGGTCACAACAGTTGTGACACAACGACTGACACAATGTGTATCTACATCATTGATCATGATGAATTTATTAATAATCAATGAGTCTACAAATTGATCGACGGTGCAGATACACGTTGTGACACTCGTTGTATCACAAGGGTTGTGCCTGTATTATTACGCGATTTAGATTCTTTCGTTCAATATGATTTATACAACTGTACCACACCTAAATGAAAAAAAAAATGATATTTACTAATTACACCACACATATTCTTTTAAAATTTCAAAATCTACATCTACACCACATTTTGTCTACAAAGGTTAAGGGGAAAAAAAGACTATTGCCAAAATCTTTATACTACCACCAAAATTCTATAATATCATTTTTTTCCACCAAACTTTTAAAATTTACAAAAAAAAAAGGAACTCATCTTCATCTTTTTCATCTCCATCCTCATCTTCAAACTCAAATCAATTTTTCTACTTCATCCGTTTTTATTTAACTGTCGCAGTTTCCAAAACTAAAAATTCTTTTTTATCTGTCGTAGTTATATTTCCAAAGCATTATTTAATGTATTTTTCTACATCTACCCTTATTTATTAAGGGGTGGAATATTGCAAACAATATTGCATTAATTATATTCAAGGGATGTTATTGTCAATTTGATGATAAGTCAAAGCATTAACTACTCTCTTTAATATGTGTATTTTTTACAAATGCGACAGTTAAATAGGAACGAAGGGAGTATCCCCAAACCCATTTTTCAATCTTTTTCATATTTTCATCTTCATTTCTTCATCTCCAAACCCAAATCAATTTTTCTATCTTCTTCATCTTTAAACACAAACCCATTTCCACATCACCAAACCCATATTCCTATTTTCTTAATAAATTTTCAAAATACAATTATTGACGATTCAAAATGGTTGAACAACATTAAATCAAAAAATTGGATTGGAGAATTAAATCACGATTTTATGTCGCTCAAATCAATTCTCATTCCATTTGCTTGGAACTCCAATTTCTCCAATTGAAGGTTTTTGATTCCATTGCTTGATCTATCCAAATCATGGTTTACAACCTCCAAAGAGGCTTTCTTCTTTGTTTATTATGATGGGATTTGATGTGGATGGTGATGGGGATGAGGATGATTATGAAGGAGAAAAAGATGTGGAGATGATGAAGATGGTGAAGAAAAAAAGATGATGAAGATTATGAATGTGATGAAGATTGAAAGGAAAAAAAGATGATGAAGATTATGAATATGATGAAGATGATGGATTTGTGATGAATATGATGAATTGTGGGTGATGAATATGATGATTTAGGATGAAGAAGATGGGGTGTGTTACATGTGTAGATAGGGGTGTAGGATGTAATGTATATTTAATTTAAGGACCAATACGTAATAAAAATAAGGGTATATTGTTAAAAAAGACAATTTGAACATAGAAATATACAAAGAGGACAGTGGAATTTTTTTTCGGGTGTGATAGTGAAACATTGGATTTGAGGTCAGTTCTACTGCAACAAGCAATGGATCGGGGGGTTATGAACAGTGGATTTGTCCTTATCATCCAATTTATATTTCCACTATCCTGATTCTCATTTCTCCAATCTTTTTGTCCTTTTAAACCACCCCTAAAAATAATTGGTGTGGAAGTATGATAAAAGTTTGGTGTAAATAAAGAATGAAGAATATTTGAAATTCAATGTGATACAAAAGTAGATTTTGATTTTTTTTTTTACACGCGCACGCACACTTTTGTCCCCACTAGGAATCGAAGTCGAAACCTCCGAATTAATAACCACAGCACTTATCGTCGGGCCAATGCCTTTGTAGTCTAAAGGCAGAGTGGTGCAATGATAAATTAGTTGTGGTGCGAATAAAAGTCCATTTATTTCAACCGTTGCCCATAAAATTTCTCTAAAAAGATACTAAAAGAACTGGTAATTTTTTTTATAATATATATATATATATATATATATATATATATATAAATTATTGCATTTTTAAATATATGTTTCAAGGTATAATAGGTGTGGAAATAAGAACATTTCATGAGGAAGAAAAACCGCAGCTGCAACAACAAGGGCCAACACTAGAAATCCTTACAGGCCGTGGATGATAGCGGCAAGAAGCAGAAAGTGGAATCCGGCAAAAAATAAAATGCCGCAACAATCAGGTAACGATAATGTGTCTGTTGAAAAAGAAAGCAATCCTATTACTCAAGCGGGAGGATCGATATTTGATGTGCTTTTTGAGGAGGATAAAGAAGAGACAACTGAAGAAATAATAGTAGATGTTCTTGAGGCGGTGCGGGAGCTAAGGGAGAGTGTGAAACAAGTAGAATTGCATGGGGGAAAGGCAACAACGACGGAGATCACTAAATCTACATCTCAAAGAACGAATACCAAGAGGAATCCTTCATATGAAGAGGGGAGCAGCAAAGGTTTAGAGAGTAATAAAAATCCTAAAGAGCGCGATAGGTTGGCTATTGGTGCAACAGAATCTAGTAGACACAAAGAACAGAGTCATGTTTTGGGTGCTCAAGGACAACAAATGAAACGATCATCTACGAATCGAAAGATGACTTCCTCAAGAAGTGCTCTTTCCGAAAAGTCTAATGCGTCCAAGAAACCTTTAGTTCCAGGAGATAGAACGAGCCAATCACAACTGGGTAACAAAGCAAGTCAGAATTTACTTACTCCATCCGGTGATCATATCAAGAACCACCACCCCGACATGAGCAATCAAGATGGGATAGCCGATAAAGAGAGTACATGCAGTGCTTTAAACCCGCTATTTGAAGTAGGAAGGGAGGCCTTACGGTCTCAAGCTCCCATTCCCATTGACCAATGAAACTTCTTGCATGGAATTGTAGTAGGAACAGGATATCCGGTTTAAAACTAGCCAAGATTGATTTAAGGTGTATGAGTAACCCACTGGAGTAGGCCCCCTACTCCAGTGGGTTACTCATACACCTTAAATCAATCTTGGCTAGTTTTAAACCGGATATCCTGTTCCTAATGAATATGAGGAGTTCTAGTGAGAGAGCAACTGCTATACTTAATAGAACTGATTTCACGAATCTCTTTGTGGTGGAGGCTCGGGGTTGTGCGGGAGGGCTTTAGTGCTATTGGAAAGAAGAGGAAGTGTCTTTACAATACATCACATGTTCAAACCAATCCATTATCATGGCCATCATAAAAAATGGAGATATAGATTGGATCCTTACCCTTGTCTATGCATCTCCTATTGACAGTTCTAAGAATGAGTTTTGGGATTACCTATCATAACTTAAATGCTTCCACAATCGGTCTTGGTGTCTTATAGGCGATTTCAACCAGGTAATCTATCAGAGAGACAAGTCTGGTGGAAGAAATGTGGGGGGACTCAACAGAGTCAAGCTGTAGTCCATGACACAACAGTGTGACCTTGTCGAAATTCCCTTCCAGGGGCCGAGATATACTTGGATGGGGAAAACTACCGAAAATCAAAAAATACATCAAAGTCTTGATCAATCTTAGGGGAATACTGACTGGCTATAGAAGTTTGAACATGCTTTGGTGAGGCACTTGCCCTGGGAGCAATCAGACCATAATCCTATTCTCCTTGAAACAGACCTCCGAATTACGAAACATAGAAAAAACAATCGTTTTACTTTCAAAGAGCATGGTTGAAACATCGGGATTTTGAGGACATGGTGGTTAATGTCTCGGATGAGAAACTTGATATATACGAAATGCACTAGAGATTTGCAAATGCAGCCAATAATTGGAACTACCAAGTCTTTGGAAATATTTTTACAAGAAAGAAAGAATGTCTTGCTAGACCGGAAGGGGTGGAGAGAGGTCTTGAAAGAGCACCATCGTTATTCCCATCCGACTTACATTCCAAATTGAAAGACGAGTTTGATGAAATTTTGATTCATGAAGAAGTTTATTGACACCAAAGATCTCAATTAAAGTGGATGGCAAAGGGTGAGAGAAATTCCCACTTTTATCACCTCTCCACCATAAGAAGAAAGCAAAAGTGATTAGTGGTTTTCCTCAAAGATCAACAAGGGAACTGGGTCTATGATGTCGGTACTTTGGACGGTAGGAAACTACTATGAGCAATTGTTTCAACCCGATTCAGCAATGCCGACACCGGATTGTGAAATTAATCTGCCAGCGCTATCAAAATCGAACCTCCAGCTTTTAAATCGAAGGGTTACGGAAATGGAAATTGAGAACGCGGTTTTTGATATGGGAGAGTTCAAAGCACCAGGACCAGATGGTATCCCTGCAACATTTTATAAAAAATGTTGGCCTAAGATCAGTAAGACTTTTCTTTCTTTTGTGTGTAAAGCTTTTGAGGATGGGCCGTTTGACCCCAGATTAAATCATACTACCATATCCCTCTTCCCAAAATTTAACCCACCAGAACTTGTCTCCCAATTTCGACCTATTGCTATGGCAAATGTGTGTATGAAGGTAATCTCGAAGGTGATCGGCAATAGATTACAATCAGTCATTGGTAAACTTGTTAGTCAGACTCAATCGGCTTTCATCCTGGGTAGAGGGAGCACTTGTAACATAATTATTACACATGAAGTACTGCACTACTTCAGGCATAAAACAGGGAAGAAAGGCGGTATGATGATGAAAGTTGATCTTGAAAAAGCATACGATAGAGTGGATTGGCAGTTCTTGAAAAAGATCATTTCCAATGTGGGTATCTCTCAAAAGCTGACAAATCTCATCCTGTTTATGTTGGAAACTTCCCAGATGCAGATTTTATGGAATGAAAATACCTTGCCCCCAATTCAGCGCAAGAGAGGCCTCAGGCAAGGAGACCCATTGGCTCCCTATCTATTTGTCCTGTGTATGGAGTGCCTAAGCCGAAGAATCGATTCAGCCCTGCCGTAAACCAATTCCTTCCACTTGTATTTCCAAGCCGAACCCTGAACATTTGTCAAGTTCCATTTCACCCAAGTAATGGGCTACTCGTCCCAAAAAAAATCTGCATTATTTTCTTGTACAACACATACGTTCCAGATTTCCTTAGCCCAAGCGCAATCTCTAATGGCATGAAGTACTGTCTCATTTTCTTCATGGCATGATCATTTCCAATGTGTGTATTTCAATCCGTTCAGACACTAAGACCGACGAGCTCATATATCTGAAAAATCATTTGGCATGCGGCGAATCAATTGAAGGATGGATTTGGAGTGGAAGATAACAATGTTGTTTGGTGTGACAGTGAGAGCAGAAAATACTCTGTCTCCGATGGTTACAACTACCTCACCAAGGACATCACTGCACTTGAACCGTGAATATGGAAAGATGTTTGGTCTCTCAAAAGACCAGCCAGATCAAACATTTTGTTATGGTAAACAGCTCATAGGGCCTTACCCACAACGTCTTTGCCGTTCAAACAACATGTAAGTGCAACTGCTACATGTCAGCTTTGCAAAATGATGAGGAAACTACCATACACGCCTTGAGAGATTGTAACTTGGTGAAGAAGCTTTGGAAGCATACCCTACCGCGACACTTTTGGGATGACTTCTTCTCGTGTGGTACGGAGGTTGATACCTTACATGTTGGATATATAAACTTGGTGGTCCCCCAACTAAGATTTTTATAGGCCTCCATTTTCTTTGGTTGACTGCCTCACTGATTTTATTGCATAGCACCTCCATACATAGCACAAACAAATAAGGTGCTATTGGGTCACCTTGCCGCAATCCTCTACTTGGGCTAAATGACTCTAATTTTTCCCCATTCTAGGTACAGAAAGTCGAGAAGAAGTAATACAATGCATGAGAAGCTTCTGTAGATGATCCGAGAGTCCCACTGACTGAAGAATATTTTTTAGAAATGCCCAACTGACTCGGTCATATGTTTTTTCCAAATCCACTTTCAACACCATGTTTTTAAAAGCTCGTTTTAAAAATTAAAAATTAAAAATTAAAAATAAAAAAAAGTACAGCACAATGTAAAAGGTATAATTCCGTGTCTTTGCAAGTGTGTATTCTCCAATCTCCCATAAATGCGGCCTGCTGATAGATTGGGCCCAACTTTGTTTTCATACACCATAGCATAGAGTGGGCTGAACCCAGAATTGTTGCCGCTCAATTCCTTTTGTGTGTGAAAAGAGCCGCTGAAGGCTGAACTACTATTGAAAATCTTTGTTAGAGGTTTTATCGACATCCAATTTTATTTCCTGGCATCACATTTTAAGTATTTTTTTTTTTTCATGAACGGTAAAATTACTTTCGGTAAAACGCATGTAGAAATGTCACTTCTCATTGACGTTCTTATAAATGTTAATGCTCATCGGCGTCCCTATAAACTGTCACCGACGTACCTTTTGTATAAAGAACGACAATGTCATTTACGTTACTCACTATTGTTGTCATCAGTGGCGGATCCAGGAATTTGTTTCAGTGGGGTAACCGGAGCCGAAAGCTTTTTTAACAACAAACTAATTTTTTTAACAAAACTACATTGTTTCAACACAAAAAAAATATTTTCCAGGTCTCAGTGGAGTTCCTTGAGTAACCAAAACGTCATTGTCACTGACGTTTTAAGAACCAACGTTAGTAGTACCGACGTTCCTTTTCACGAAAAATAATTGTGATTTCGAAATAACTTTTTAAGAATTTTCATTTGTCGGGGTCCGCCCTTCGATCAATAATGGGATTCTTGGCTAGCATACTCATCCCGTTGATTGACGAGCACACTGCTCGAAAAATAATTGTGAGTTCAGATTAATGCATCACACTCATCCAGTTTATTGATGCCTCATGGGATGTTTAAGGGCTTGAGATATTGTGATGCAACGGAATACTACGAGGAAGCAACCGAGGAGCATTCGAGAATTAAGGTCGGGGTTGTTGCAATTTCTGCACTTTCGGACGAACTGTGCAAGAATGGATAGTATAGGAAGGCTGTAAAATTGATTTGTAAGATAGTGAATCGACTTAATCCACCAAAAGGAATTGACAGTGAGCTTAGAGGCCTTGATGTGGATTTTTATAAGTTCGCTTGTGGAAGAAGCGAACTGGTTAATTAGAGGATGGACTGATGTAGGGACATCTTAGTTAAATCTATCTTTTATTTATGTTTTAAGTTAAGTGAATAGTCATATGAGCATTTTAGATAAGTTTTACCTAAATTAGCTTTTTAGCCTATGAGTAGCAAGTTCCTGGTTGTTTGAAATCTTTTTCTCTTTTATGAGTGAATTATCTTAAGAAGTTGGATTAGCTCTTGTTATCGTTTTCAATGCAGATATTCTATATCATATTGTTTTAGGTGATGTAGCAAGCCGTATTATGTAATCTTTTATTTCTTTTATGAGTGAATTTATCTTAAGAACTTGGATTGATTCTTGTTTATCGTTTTTGATGTTGATGTTCTATATCATATTGTTTTAGGTGATGTACCAAGCCATATTATGTAATCTCTCATCTCTTTTATGAGTAAATTTATCTAATGAACTTGGATTGACTTTAGTTTATCGTTTTTGACATAGATATTCTATATCATATTGTTTTAGGTGATGTAGCAAGCCAGGGATCAATAGTTGGGGGTAGGGCTGTAAGTGCATCATGTTACCTCGTGAGTTACTCGTATTCGACTCGGAATTTTTTTTAACTTGATTCGGTTTTTTTTGAGCTTGAGTCGAGCAACTCGAACGATTAACCGAGCTGATCTCTAGTTTCGAAATATAGTAATCGAGTAGCTCACTATTAAATAATTATTTAGTTGATAATATATATAAATTATTAATCGAGTCGAGTATTTGAAGAATACAACTCGATCTTCTCATATTTTATAAAAAGTAATGAATTCTAAAAAAAATAATCAAGCTCACGAGCCGAGTTGAGTTATGTCGAGTATTTGACGAGTCAAGTTTGAATCTGTCTTTTAATGGCTCGATTAAGCTCGAGCCAAGATTTGAGCCCGAGTTTTTTTAGTCGAGTCAAACTCGAGACTCAGAGAGTCTCGACTTGATTACACCCGTAGGGGGCGTTGGTATTAGCACTAGGTGGTGCAGCAATAAACTTGAACAAGAAACATATTTCAAAAAAAAATCCAACATGATTTGAAAGATTAAAGTGGTTAGTGGTTGGATCGAAGCAAACATAGGCATTTTGAGTTAAAGAGTAGCTCAAACAAACAATTTTTTTTCAATCGTTTTGGTAGTGTTGGGCGCGTGTAAAAATGCATTTTTATGCAAGTCTTAAAGTACTCTTCTACAATTGGTTTGAATTGCTGAAACGCCAACGCAACAACATATTTCTTGTGTAATTAATACCAAATTTACTTCGTAAAATGATCCAAAAAGAGAACACATAATATTTTATGTGCATAATTGTGTGCAGAATTGAGAGAAGTTGTTGGCCGGCCACATTGGCTCTACCTAGGTCCACCACTTCTTATATCTCAACCGGCAGCCAAAATAAACTAACCAAAAAACAACTTTTATATATATATACTAGTCATAAACCCGTGCATTGCACGGGACTCTTGAACGCCACTATTTCGTGCGATAAAAGAAAATTTAAATTTAATAAACATGTGTTTCATTGCAACCGGTAACCGTAATGAATGAAAATCAATTGCTATGTCTTGTCCATAAGTAATAAACCTGGTTTTACACAACATTAGTCATAAGTTAATACAATAAAATATTTGAGAAAAATTTTGCACCATGATTATGAAGCAAGAAGCAGTGTAAGTTTATTATCCGCATTATCAAGGCACTCAAACTTAAGCACGTGAGTAATTGAAGATTTTGTCACTATGAAAAAAGATATGTATAATGATATCGAACTAATAACAATATACATAACTTCAGTTTTACTTGTAATGTGGTTTTTTTTCCAGATTCACAAATATGTAACTCATTAAAAGCACATAATATGCTCCACATTAATTTATATTACTTTGATCAAATTGATAATTAGTCACAACAACGGCAGACCAATTTCACTGATTGCTACCGGTGGAACAATTTTGTTGACAGCAAAATAGTAAACCAACCAATTTGTTTCCAACAGAATTGTAATAAGGTTAAGTACAAAGCAATTATTATTGCATCTCAAATTAACAAACATACGTGCCTTTAAAGAGCAGAACGTATATGACCCGTCATTTAGAAATCTATGTAGAGATTATAATTATTATATAAATCAAATTGACAAATTCATATATAAACATGTAAATAATGAATCACAAATTCAGAAAAAAAATTGGTATTTTTGGAACCAAACTAAACCCTAATTGGAAGGGGGAACCCAATAGGGGATTTGAGAACCTTAAGATCGTGCACATTTGTGAAAAAAATGGGAGATCCATTAAGTAGTAACAATCCATTAAGGTTTAACAATCCATTCACAAGTGGTAACAATTAACATCAATGTGAAGTAAATTAGCCTATAATTTCATCATTGGCGTGAAAAATGACTCGAATGCGCAAATTTGACCGAATTCCCCGAATTGCGTACACGTTCCTTTAATTTATTTATTAAATATTTTTGTTAATCAAATTTTTCATTAGGAAATTGTTGTAGTTCTTACCCATATTGCCCGAAGCATCACCGCCGCCATGTAAGGTGGCGTGAGCAATCTCCCAAGCTCCGCCGGTATAAACGCCGGGAATACGAGCCTCGGATACGAGTGCTTTGCGTTTGAACAAGTTCCTCCGCCGATAATTTGGATTCCGATCCGAAGCGAATGAAGCCGATAACAAGTTCCTCCACCGTTTTGGGATTTGCAGAGAAGAGAAGAGGATGGAGGCTAGGGTTTCTACATTTTGGGATAATGGAGGAATGAGGCTTGTTATAATTATAAAGGGTATTTTTGGATATACATTATTTTTTGTCCTTCACAACCATTGCATTATTTTCTTGTCCTTTTTACATAAATAAGATGTAAACTTGTCCTCTATGACCTTTTCCTATTATTATCTTACATACGGACCTTTAGCTATTTTGATAACTATACCCAAAAGAACTTTGAAAGCACAATGTAACACCCCGAGTTTTTAGTAAGGGTAGGAGGGTAATTGAGTTAATTATTTAGATCTAATTATTATTTACCTAACTAATTAATAAAAAGAAAAATAATTAAAAGGGATTTAGTTGATTAATTAAATCAATTAATTAATGGCTATAGAAGGAAGACAATCCCCTAATCTCCCATTATACACAACATGACAATTTTTCTAAAAAATAAAAGAAGAGAGCGACGCATTAATGCAGTAAGAACATGAAGGGAATCTTTTAAATTGATTTGAATGTTTCCTTTTGAAAATTTCAATTTGAACTCAATTTTTTTTTCCATTTTAGCATTCACATTAATTCATTTTTTCCCCCAATTTTTAGCATTCAAAATTGTTTGGGAATTATTCAGATTTTTTTTTTGCAATTTATTCATCACCGTTAAAACTCTTTCTCTCCCTTGATCAACATAATCAATTTCAATCTTTTAAATTTATGTGAATTGACTTAGAAGTTTCCTTTTCAAAATTTCAATTTGAAATGAAGATTTTTTTTTTCCTTTTAGCATTTATAATTGTTTGGAAGTCAATTAGATTTTTTTACGGGTCATTCATTAATGGAAGGAAAAAAAAAGGAGAGAATCTCATATGATAAATAAAATAAAATCATTAGTCTTTTCATATTTGAATTCAAAAAATAATTCCTATCAATTATAATCATAAATATCATCATTACAGGATAAAACAATTAGAGAATCGTATATGATAAATAAAATAAAATCATCATTCTTTTCACACATGTCTTTGAATTAAAAAAATATTTTCCATCAATAATAATCATAAATGTCATTCATTACATGAAGATTAAAAAAATGAGAGACTCTCAAATGATAAATAAAATAAAATCACCAGTCTTTTCACACACATAATTGCCTATTGGACCCGCTCCAAACACACGAATAATAGCCAAATTACATCAACAATAAAAAAAAACAGAGAAAAAAACACGTTAAAAAATAGTGCGTAATAACTCTTTCTTAAAATGTCTTCACAATAAATTTATTCAATACCGTTAAAACTCCTCAATCAACATAATCAATTTCAAATCTTTTAAATTTGTGTGAAATGATTTGGAAGTTTCCATTTCAAATTTTCAATTTGAACTCAAGAAGTTTTTCCCTTTTAGTATTCACATTAATTTAAAAAAAAGTATACAAAAAAACACAATCACATTAATTCATTTTTCCTCTTTTATCATTCATAATTGCTTGAAAATCAATTAGATTTTTTTTACGTGTCATTCATTACTGACGATGCAGAAATCGTCACGATGGCGTTGCGGTGTTAGTGCTGTGGATATCTGGCTTGTTTTTGAGTAGTTTGTTAGTATATTAGCCGGAGATAGGCGGCGGTGAGAGGAAGATGGTGAGATGAGTTTGCTTTTACTGAGCTTGGGCCTGCGTTTTTTGTATTAGAATCTTTCTGATTAGGTTACACAAGACTTCCTTTTATAGGAAGATTAGACTTAGGGGTGAAGTAAAAGACTGGCGGTGCGAAGCAGCTTAGTCACTAGTCTTAATAGCTAAGCAAATACTAAATATCTAACAGCAAGTGGTTATAATATCCAGGTGGCGACCCTTTGTGGTCACCAAGGTCGCCACCTCGTTGTCCGGCCTTCGCCCGCCGTTTTCTTCTCAAGTCTTGTGCGGCCCTTAGAGAGCCTCGTGCCCATGGTCGTCCACCGGCCCCCAGCTCGACGAAGCTCTAGGAAGGGTCGTTGGCGGCGGCCTTGACTTTAAGATCATTCGACGCCGCCTAAGATGTAGTCGCAGAACTTCCTCAGGCTGCTTCCGAGACTAAGCATTGGCGACATGATTTGTGTCATCAATGGCCCCCTACTCCATATCTTGGCCATTTTTCATGAAAGGGTCGAGTGTGGAGTAGTGAGCTCTTGGGCAATGTATGTGCGACCTCATCGTCTGATGTGACTTGTTCACTAAGGACCGTGCTTTCAAAGCAAGCGGCCTTCGAAGCAACTCTGGGCCTGTTTTTGCGACCTCGTCGTCTGATGCGACTTGTTCACTAAGGACCGTGCTTTCAAAGCAAGCGGCCTTCGAAGCAACTCTGGGCCTGTTTTTCGTGACCTTGTCGTCTGCAAGGCCATCTTATCCTTCACGGGCTGTTGGGGGTAGTTTATAAGTCAGATCGTGGCTGACGTTGGCCCCCTTGATAACTGCAATTACGTGGGCCGTAACGCCCTGGGCAACTGCCCGAGTAGGCACGTGGGCATTGATTAGCCTTCATCATGATTGCGGTTTTTGAATTTTGGAATTCGAATCGACCGCGCAAACTCCAACCGTTGGATGGATCAACTCCCAGTCCCACGATCACAACTTGCCTGTCTATATAAAGATGACCTCCTTCATACCTCCTCACTTTTCCCTCTTTTATTTCTCATAATTTTTCTCCAAGTGCTCTCTCCTCTTTTTCTCTTCTGGATTTGACGAAAGCTTCCGGTGAAGGCTAGCAGGGAGGGTTTGGCGGTGGTTGAAGTAGGCTTCGAGGTTTCCGGCGTGTTTTTGAGGCTGCTCTCTTCATCTTTCTCCCAGAAACAAGTAAATTCTTCCCTCCTTATCCCTTTCTCCTTGCTTTTCTTGCTGAATTTCGAGCTTTTTTAGTGGTTTTGATTCATTGTATGGGGATGAGTTCATATGAAAGGTGTTTGAGGGAAAAGATAAGGCTTTTTTGAGTGTTTTTCTGGAAAGAGGGGGAGAGGCAGGCGATTTTAGCCCAGAAACCCTTGTTTTTGGCTGCGTTTGCTTGCACTTCCTTTCTTTTGCATATTGCTTTCCATTTTCTCCTGTAAAAACGGAGGGGAAGGCGTCGAGATGGGTGCGATTACATTCCTGGCTTAATTCTTATTATCCCAGGTCTAAAAGCTCCACCTTTTCCTCTTGTTTTTGCAGGATGTCTGACGGAGAGCACTCCGTGAGAGGCGACTCCGACGAGGAACATGAGGCATATGACTATGCCCATGAGGAAGAGGGCGACGACCCCTCTAGTTCCGAGATGTCCGCCGGGATCGACCCGCTTGAAGAGATAGTCGGCGGAGAGGCCGCAGCTCGAGTGGGCGACGATCCTTTCGAGTTGGATTCATTGTTCCTTGACCCCATCCCGCGACGTAAGAAGAGTCGCAGGGAATGGCACGGGCCCAGAGGGCAAGCACTACCGAGGCTGGTGAAAGGGCGACGTCTGATATCGAAGAACAGCCCTCCGATCCTAGCCCCAGCGGTGCCGCTGATCATGATGAGGCGTATACTGAGGACGCCTCTCTGCATGAGTTAATGGGGTCGAGTGAGGACGAGAACGCCCCCTGCCTCGTAAAATTGTCTGGGAGCTCCCTAAAAAACCAAAAAGGAAGAGGGATCCCAAAATCACCGTTGGGGAGGCCGCTGCTAAGGCAAAGAAACCAACACCCAACAATCCCGAGGCGTTGAGAGAGTTCGCTATCCTGGCGGAGTATGAGAAGGCGTTGGAGAAGAAGTGGGCGCAGCTTCGTGACAGCGGTGATGTAAACAGATTCATCCGGCGCCGATTTAAAATTGATACCAGTATATACAGGTTCTCTCTGCTGGACTACTCGAGGGAGGAGGATAAGCTTAAGCCCGAAGACCGTGAGGATTATGTCTGTGCTCGCCGCCCAGACGATACCCTAATCCTACACTTTGATCATTTTTATGCGGGGCTCAGACCTCCATTCGATCCTTTCTTTGTTAAGATTTGCAGGCTTATGGGGGCACTGCCTTCCGACTTTGCTATCGGGGCCGTCATTCAGATCATGGCCTTTATTGTGATGTGTAGGACGATGAAGATAGAACCCACGCTCACTCTGTTAGGTCAATTTCATTTGTTCTGCGGCACAGGCATACCGGGGCAAATATCACTGAGGACCAAGACGCCTCGCCTATTATTTCTGCTGCCAAATAAGATTCACAGATGGCATGAGCGGATCCTTAAGGTAGAATCCAAGGTTGGCTGGCCGTTTCCTAAGGCCGAAAAGCGCATGGGAAAGTCCACCCTTTCGATTGACGAGCCTTTAATATCAGAACGACGTCTTGTCAAAGGACTCATGGCGCTCATACAATCAGATGGAATCAATGCTTCTTTGCGGAACGTTGCTTGGGTCGATTTTCTTGACCAGGCTCTTCCCCTGGCGCGCATGGCTGGCATTGTGGGCCCGGGTAAGGCGGAGCCATTGGTTGCCATAGTTCCTGAGGAGAGTGACCCTGACTGGGTAGGAGATTGCCACTTGGGCAGATGCTTTCCCTCTGAGTGTGCGTTTTGTGGAGGCTACCCGAGTGGAAGGCCGACTTGTAACCTTCCTTGCTCTCTGTTTGCTTATTTCATAAATTGTCATTTTCTTCTTTTTGGATCCGTTTTTAACGAACCTCTTTTGCAGATATGGACGCCACCGAACGCAGGGCTCAAAAGCAAAGGCTCGCTGATGAGCAGGCTAAGGCCCGCCAGGCGGCTTTGAAGCAAGCTCTGGGGAAGGTCCCCCGCACTGTGGACGCATCCATTGTTGATGAGACATTTGATCCTACCCAGGTTTCGGCGGCGCCACAACCTGCGAGTTCAAGCCAGACCGTGGCCCAAAAAAGATCACAAGCTGATGAACAGGCCAAGGAGTCCCAGGGTCAGAAGCGATCCAGAACTGAAAAAACCAAGACTGCTGGTGGAGTCGGAAAAGGGTCTGATCGCACTGATAGGCGAGCCGCTGATGCTATTGTTGAAGAGGCCCCTGAGGAGGTGGAGCCGGTGCCGGCGGGACGTTGCCCCGTGGTTACAAGGGGAAGGAGGTGTGTGTGGGCGGATGCCAACTTTATCCGGGGCCTTGATATGAATAAGGCGAGCCAAATCAGGGAGGCTATTGCTGATGTCATCCCTTGGGTCGCTTAGGATTTGAGTCATCGCCCGGGGTTCAGATGGAGATCGGGAGGGGAATCACTGCTCGTGTCGTGGTTCAGGATGACGCCCCTGCCGGTGATGAGGTTGCCGAGCTAAAAGATCTGTCGGGCCAATTTGGAATTGCCGCTTCTATGGTAAGTTTATAATTCTCTTGCATTTCCATTCTTTCATACTTTGCGTATCTAGCGGGCTCTTGACTCGTTTCTCTTTTTCAGCTTGGGACTCGTATAAACAAGGCGATTGAGGCCGCCGAGAAGCGCAAGGCTGAATTGAAGAAAACGACGGCGGCTCTTGGGGCCTCAGAGAAAGCCCGGATCACTTCTGAAAAGAAAAGCTCGGCGGCGTTGTCAGAGGTTGAGCGTATGAAAAAAGCCATGGCGGAGAGTGCTAAGCTGGATGTGGAGCTGCAGAAGAGAGTGTCGGTTCTGAAGGAAGAAGCTCGCCTGTCTGCTGAGGAGATCGCGAGTCTGAAGGAGAAGCTTGCTGCTGCGGAGAAGGCTGCTGAGGAAGCGGGGCCAGCGGCTGTGGATGCCTACAAGCTCTTTGATGAGTTTTTTTGCTTATCAAGAGGCGAGCTTTGATCAAGGCTTTAACCATCTTGCCCGCTGTATCTGGGCCTACCATGGGAGGTAGAGCATTACCTTTGAGGAAATGCTCCAGTGGATTGACTTGTCTCAGCGAACTCCCGAGTTGTTGGCCCTTCACCCCGACATTCCTTATACGGCGGACCATATTGCTACCATCCAGAATAACCAGATGCAGCATGGCGACCCCGTGTGGGATCCTCCTCCAGTGAATCCTGTGAACTTTTCCGTTTTGAGAGCTCCTCCGGCCGCGAGTGATGAACCCGGTGACGAGTATATTGACACTCCTGGCTCTGTTTAATTATTTTTGGGCTTTTTCCGAAACATGTCTGCGGTCTTGTAATGATTCAACTTTGTTCGTCTTTTGAACTATTTGGCGTCCTCGTTTGATTGTAATAACTTAGCTTATCCTTTTTCTTTCCGTGTTGACATTGTGGCCGCGTTTGGCCTGTTGGATTTGGTTTGTGGCCGCTTTTTGGCCCTCTGTATTTGCATTTGTTTCTTTGATTTATTTCCTGCTTGTATTTTGTGTGCGTGCGGCCCCCTTTATTTGGGCGAGGTTTTTATGAGCTCGCCGAAATAACTGCGTGCCTAAAATTTTCCCCATCCCCCTTTTCTTAGGCGAGGCCCGAGGATACTTTGAGCGAAACAAATTGTCGTCGCTAACTCGTACAAACCTTTGATTTGGTTGTTTGAAATTTTATAGATGCGGCCCTCTAATTTTTAGGCGGAGCAGAGGTTCGTCTAAAACTTGCGAGCTGAACCGATGGGCATGACCAACCCTTCTCGACTGCCGTGTTGTCGGGAATCCAGGGATTTGAATCGATTTGACAGCTCACTGGGAGCGCATGCGTGTTCAAAGTGGCCTATAATCCCGGGCTAGTAACTGTTGCGTGAATATAGCTAGAATCTTGCCTTGATATCTGATATATATTAAATGTGCCCTTTGAATTTTGAATTTTGGACAGACCGTGTGAAGGCCGACCGTAGGATCATGTTGATCGTGGCCGTCCCTTTTGCTGAACTTTGCTATAAAGGAGGAGGTAGGCTAGCTTCATTCTCATTCTTCTTTTGCGTAAATTTTTGTTGTGAGAACCATGTCTCTTCCATCCGGAGAGGGTATAGTGCGAGTTTTTAAAGCCCGTCCCACTCGTGATGTATCCCCATTTTTCTTTACTGCCTCTGTTGTTGCTAAAGATCATTTCTGGCGCTATTTTGAATGGGTTGAGCCTACGAAGGAAAGGGGTTTAAATCAGAGCAAGGTTGAGGGTGATGGCTCTCTTCTGCGTGTACGTTTCTCTGGGTGGGCAGATTTTGTTGCACCACCCTCATCAATACTTCCCAATCTTACAATGGTGAGGGAGTTCTATTCCATTTTGTCTGAAGTTGCATCAGAAGGGGTTGTCAGCTGCATTACCCTTCGTGGTTTCGCGGTTGTTTTTACTCCGGAAGCTATTAATGGAGCCTTGCGTATACCTGCTATCGATCCCTTATCCCATTATGAGCTCGCTTGGAACCTTGCTGATGAGTCAAGTAAACAGGCTTGTTTACGACGAGCAATCCGTGCGCTGTTTCCGGACTATGAACGGCCTCGCGCACCGGGACCTGCGTCCGCTCTTTCCCGCGGCAATCGTGAGTGGAAAAAGTTTATCAACTCACTCGCCCATTTGTCTACAGATAGCGAGGCTGTTAGTGAGGCCGAAGCTTTGCTTTTGCATGCTATTCGCGATCATCAGGTTGACATTGACTGGGGGATCTTGATTCACCGCGAGGCGGTTAATTTTGCAGTTTCCATGGATCGCAATCGTCGCTTCCCTTTTGCTTCATTGATAACTAAGCTATGCAGCTTAGCGAGGGTGCCGAAGCACTCATTGGATCGTTATAGGTATACTCATTAGGCAGAGTGTACCTATCTGGTGGTTTTTTTTAAATTTTTTTTTTAGGGCGGCCCCCTTGTTTTTGGCCCCCTTTATTGCTGGAAACAATTGTACTCCCTTTGTTTTGAATGAAGATTTTCTTTTATTGATTTCATTCTCCGCATGCTTTGTTTGCATGTAGCAGACGCACGTTAATTCTACATGTAATATTTTTTTCAGATTATCGGCATGCCAAGGTCGGTTGTATTCACGACCTTGGTTATCACTAAGCACGTAGGTACCTTTCTTGACTACTCGAGCGATCCTCACGGGGCCTTCCCAGTTTTCCGATAGTTTCCCTTTCTTGGCCTCGTGGCCCGTGGCTTGTCTTTTCCGTAAAACATAATCTCCGATAGCGAAGTGATGACCGCGAATGTGTTTGTCGTGGTGACGTTTGGCAGCCTGTTTACAATTGAGCAAACGTCCATATGATTCGATCCGCCGCTCCTCCGCTAAATCGAGATCGAGCTTTCTCTTGAGCGGGTTATCCGTCTCGCTGAAATGTGCCACCCTTAAACTTGGTAGGGCCATTTCCACCGGGGCCATAGCTTCGGATCCGTAGGTTAGGGCAAATGGAGTTTCCTCTGTAGTTGTTTTCCGCGACGTTCTAAGTGCCCATAAAGCCGCGGGGAGGTGATCAGGCCATTTACCCGCTTTTTCACCTAAACTCTTTTTCAGCACGCTGAGTACTTGTTTGTTTGCGTTCTCAGCCTGACCATTTCCCTGCGGATAGCACACTGACGATTGCCAATGTTTGACGTTGTTCTCTCCGCAGAATGTGTCGAACTCCTCTCTAAATTGAGGTCCGTGGTCTGACACTATTACTCTGGGGACGCCGAATCTGGTCCATATTTGGTCGAGCAAAAAATAAGTTATATCCTTGGTACTGATTTTTACCAAGGCTTTGGCCTCGATCCACTTGGTGAAATAGTCCACGGCGACCACCACATATTCGCATCCAGAGCGGCCCTTTTTCAATGGCCCGATGAGGTCGATGGCCCACATGTCGAAGGGCCACGCGGCTACGACAATGCTTTGCTCAACTGATGGTAGCCTAGGAATATCCGCAAATTTTTGACATATGTCGCATGCCCTAGTATATTCCTTGGCGTCCTTCGCGAGTTTCGGCCAGTAATATCCTGCCAATAAGACCTTCTGAGCAAGGGTGCGGCTAGCTGGATGGCCGCCACATACCCCTTCATGCAACTCTATGAGGATCCCATCGACTTCCTCAGGTCGTACGCATCTCAGCAATGGTTTAGAGAATGATCGTCGGTATAAGATGTTGTTTAAGATGGTGTATCTGGCGGCTCTTCTGATCAGGGCTTTCGCCTCGTTTGGCTCCTCGGGGAGCTTTCCAGAGTTGATGTATTCCCTCATGATATCAATCCAACATGGGTTGGTGTATTGCAAGTCCATTACCTCGACCCTGTCGATGGCGGGCCCTGACAGATACTCTACCATAATCGACGGGTTGCTTATCTCGTCCTCGCTGGTTAGCTTGGATAATTAATCAGCCCTGTGATTGTCTTCTCGGGGGATGTTGGTAAATTCGCAGTATTTGAAGCCGCTTTCAAGCCTTTTGACGAGATTAATATATTTTTGCAAAATTTCGCAGTGGATGCCGAACGACCCGGGCACTTGATTGACAACCAACTGTGAGTCGCAGAAAACCTGCATATTTTCGACCTTCATGGCCCTTGCGAGCTCCAGTCCCGCGACGACTGCCTCATACTCTGCTTGGTTGTTTGACGCAGTGAAGTTAAATCTCAGGGCTTTCTCAATTTCTTCTGAAGTTCCAGGCTCGAGTAAAATGATCCCCGCACCACAACCTTTGAGGTTGGCGGCGCCATCGACATAGAGTTGCCAACAGTGACTTGGCCGCTGAGGCTCATCCGCTGTGGTACTTCTGTCGGGGCTATGCATTGCATTGGTTTGTTGCGGGATATCTTCGTTGAAGCTCGTTTCAGCGATGAAATCGGGCAATGCCTGAGCTTTGATGGCCTTTCGAGGTTCGTATCGGATATCGAATTCGGTGAGCTCGATGGCCCAGCGTAGCAAACGACCTGATAAGTCCGGTTTGTGGAGGACCTGCCGTAGCGGCGCGTCTGACAGTACTATTATTGAATGCGACGAAAAGTAAGCCCTTAATTTCCGGGCGGCGATAACAACGCAGTAGGCTAACTTTTCGATATTAAAATAACGACTTTCTACTGGGCTTAAAGCCTTAGAAACATAATAAGCAGGCTTTTACGAGGTACCCTCTTCTTTGATAAGTGCTGCGGCGATGGCCCTATCTGAGGCAGCCAGGTATAATAGCAAGACATCGCCGACCACTGGAATGGTTAGCAGAGGCGGGTTTGAGAGGTAGGCCTTGAGTTCTTCGAAAGCCTGAGAGCATTCCTTTGTCCATAAAAAGGTTTTATTTCCCTTTAGAATTTTGAAGAAGGGCAAGCTTTTCTCGGCGGATTTTGATATAAACCTTCCCAGGGCTATCACTCTCCCATTCAGCCTTTGTACTTCTTTAACGCTGGTTGGCTCGTTCATGTTTATTAGTGCTTCAATTTTCTCGGGGTTTGCTTCGATCCCCCTTTGACTTACCATGAAGCCCAAAAATTTCCCTGCCTGGACCCCAAAAGTGCATTTGGCGGGGTTTAACTTCATCGAGTGACTTTTTACGTTTACAAAGGTTTCGCGAAGGTCCACCAGATGATCCTGGCGACTTGATTTCACGAATATCATCGATGTAAGCCTCCATGTTTTTGCCTATTTGTGTGCCAAAAAATTTGTTCACCATCTTTTGATACGTTGAACTTGCGTTCTTTAGACCAAACGGCATCATTTCATAGTAGTATAGCCCACCGGCGGCCCTGAAGGCCGTCAGCTCCTTGTCTTTGTCGGCCATCTTCACTTGGTGATAGCCTGAATAAGCGTCTAGAAAACTCAGCGTTTCAAAACCTGCAATTCCATCGACCATTTTGTCAATTCGGGGCAGTGCGTTGGGATCTTTGGGGCAGGCTTTGTTCAGGTCGGTGAAGTCGACGCACATCCGCCACTTGCCGTTATGTTTCTTCACCATTACCACGTTTGCCAACCAGGTAGGGTACTGCAGCTCTTTGATAATACCGACTGTTAAAAGCTTTTCGACCTCTTTCTTTATTGCGACCTCCTTTTCCGTAGAGAATTGGCGCATTCTTTGTTGGATTGGCCTAAAATTGGGGTCGACACTCAGATGGTGCAAAGTGATCTCCGATTCCACACCTCTCATATCTGTCACCTCCCAGGCGAAGGCGTCCACGTTTGCTTTTAGGAGCTCGATCAGCCCTTCCCTTTCCTTCTCGGTGGTCTGCGATCCTATCTTGACTTTCTGATCAGGGTGCTCGTTATTTATAACAACCTCGATCAGCTCGTCCTCGGCGATGAAGTCCGGCTCGTCTCGGATCTGTAATGTTTCAACCTCTACTGCTTCCTCTGGAACTTCTTTGACCGTGGCGATCTGATTTGTGGTCATGTTAAAACCCTCTACTCTGGGTCGCTTGGAGTCGACCCTATTCTTGGTCATGTACTCGAGGAAAAATCCGGGTCGGCTGATGGCGACCCCATTTTCGTCCCCTACGTTGAATTTGACTCTTTGGTGAGGAACATAAGCCACCATTTGGAATTTCCTCATTGCTGGAATCCCTAAAATCATGTTGTAGTACGAGAGGAGATCAATAACTAGGAAAGTGACTACCTCTGTTCGGCAGGGTTCGTAATCGTCAAGAGTGATGTTAAGGTCAATGGTGCCTTTGACCCGTACCGTATCATTGGTAAAGCCCTCGAGCACCCCAAGGTAAGGTTTCAGCTTGGCCTCACCGAATCCGATCTATTTTAAACAGTCGAAATAGATGACGTCCCGGCCAGCCCCAGTGTCGACCATTACTCTGTTGACGCCATGCTTGTCATTCACCCCGACTTTGAGAATGAGGGGTATTTCTATGGGACCATCGACCGTGGTGAGCTCACTTTTAGTGAACATGGTTCCTTTCTCGTTTTCCCCCAGCACTATCTGTTTTTCAAAGCCGCGCGTATTGATTTGATGTATCTGGGATTTCAGCTGGTTGTTGCTGGGAATATTCCCATGGATAACTTGAACTTCCCTCTGATAGACGCGGGGTTGGCGACTCTGTCCAGGACCGGTATTCCCGTCTCGTTTATACTTAGTCGCTGGTCCCTCGCGGATCAATCTCTCTATTTCTCGCCTCAATGTGAAGCATTCATCTGTGACGTGGCCGTGATTGATGACGGTTAAAATATACCTATTTATGTCATCAATTCTAACCTTAAATCGGAGTTAATTATATATGTTTCATATTAAATCACGTGTTTATATTTATTATTTAATGATAAGTGATTATTAATATGATAATTGGTATTTAGCTATTTTTTATTATAAAAGAGCAATTAATTGTGTGATAAATACTGATTTTTGCAGATCATAAAGAATCGGGAAGATAATTATCACGCAATCAAGAAATCTCAAGATAAAAGAGAAGAAAATCGGAGCATTGAAAAAAAGATTAATCAGATCAATTCAAAAGCATGGAGTGGGGAACAAGTCAGATAAAGCGGAGTGAAAACGCGTAACAAGGGAAGGCTCGGTCGACCGAGCATAGCCATTCGGTCGACCGAGCGTGTAGGTTCGGTCACCCGAGCCTAATTTGATAAATGCATGTCAATCTTCTGGATTCTCCCTATGTCGGCTACAACTCCTATATAAACAGCAGCCACGATGCTGAGAAAGACACACCACTACAACACAAGACAATTTATACAATTTGAGTTTTTAGTTTAGTTTTCTTTTCTTTATGTTCGTACATTGTGGATTCATCGGATTCTCTGGTTGGGGAGCGCATTAAAGAGTGGGAGTCACTCTCGTCTTCGAGGGTATGACTATTCAATTATGCAATCTTTATTCGTAGATCTGATGTATTTTATTATGGAGTAGTTTTTCTTGTATTGATTGCGTAATGTAGATTAATTTACGAACCCATGTGTTTAGGTTAGAAACGTTAAGAAGTAATCATGATTTGTTCCGACACAAAACTCGTGTTCGGTCGACCGAGACATGTCGTTCGGTCGCCCGAGTGCTGTCGTTCGGTCGACCGAGCGTGGTGATGTGTAGGGCAATATTATGATCGGCTTCGACTACGTCGATTCTCTTGATTTGGAATTAAACCGAGTAATTAAACCTGATCAACTTAATTATTTGTCATCATAATTTAACATGAAACCCAAAAAGTGATTGTTACTTAGGATATAGATTGAATCGGCATATAAGAAGTACGCCTTACCCTAGGAATGTTGCTTAGATGAGGTTACGGTTTATACCGGCATCCCTAGTTTCATAGTTGTGTCAGAAGTTATATGAGATGGAGGCATTAAAAAGCGAAGTCACGTAATGGAGGCACGATGATTTAGAGGGCCTAACCGGAGCTAAATCTACCTTAGGGGATGACTCCCGTAGTCATAATAATTAATCTTTAACGTTTTTTTTATCTCGTTATCATCCTAATTCACATGGGGGAGTTATAATCTACTAGCGTAATCAATACTATTTGTTTAGATAATATCAACCGTATTATCCGTGTTTTAGTAGTCTTTAGTCTATCTTTGTGGTCTCTTGTGTCTTGTGGTTGTCACTATTTTATTTACTGCATTTAGTTGGTCATAGACCGCCCTTTCAATTTAGTTCTAATAGGATAAAGTTGTGTTTTATTTGTGCCGAGTCTCTGTGGGATCGACCTCGACTCTATCTAGCTATACTACAGTTGAACCTAGTTCTCTTGCTAGTGTGTTAGTAGGTATCGAGTTAATAATTTAACTTGACCTCCATCAAGTTTTTGGCGCCGTTGCCGGGGACTCGAGTCATTAAATTAAAATATAGCTTATTTTGTTAGAACTGGATTCGTGAATATTCTGGTGAATAAGAGTCTGTATATTAAACAGTGTCGTAAAAAAAAAAAAAAAAAAGTTCGGTCGACCGAACCACAGCTCTCGGTCGACCGAGAATTTATTTTCTTTTTTGTTTCTGATTCTGTATTAGTTTTAAAACATTCTGCTTCTGTTTTATTTACGTTTTCTTTTCTCAAACTTATTACGAGTCTGTTTTAGTTTTATTTAGTTAGTTAAAGGCCTAGCCTTTACTAGTGATTAATTGTTTTATTGTTGTTTATTATTTTATAGTACGCTACTCGGAAATCGAAGGAACCACTTGAGCCTTATAATCCTGAAATAGAGAAATTTGCGAGAAGGAATAGGAAGTTAGCTAGGGAACTGGCTAAACAAGGAGAAGAGGATCCAAATCTTGAGGAAAGCGAGCAAGGAGTGGAAGAAGGACATACAACCGATCATTCTGAACATTCCGAATCTGAAACAGAAATGGAAGGCAATCCGGTCAATCCAAACCAGGTACCTAATCCTGTTATTAATCCTGTTATCAATAATGCCAATAATGTGAATGCAAATGCTAATAATGAGAACCAAGCCCTATTTCAAGGAGCGAGGCGTACTTTGCAAAGTTATGCAACGCCAACTATTGAACAATTCATTCCCGCTATCGTAGCACCGCAAGATGCTGCGGAAGTCTATCACCCTAGGCCTAATGTAATTCAAATGGTGACCAACTATTCTACTTTTCATGGAATTCAGAAAGAGGATCCTGGTGTTCACGTGACGAATTTCTTGGAAATCGTTAGCACAGTGAAACCAGAATTAATCCCGGAGGGTAACATTCGTCTTAAGCTTTTCCCTTTCACTTTGAAAGATAAAGCTAAGCAATGGCTTCTCTCTTTAGAGGCTGGATCTATCACTACCTGGGAACAATTGTTGCAAAAATTCATGAATAAGTATTTTCCCTTGGGAAAAACCTTTAAGTTACGCCAAGACATCCTAGGATTTAAGCAACAACCTGGGGAGAGTTTTGATCAAGCTTGGGAGCGTTTCAAGGAAGCTATGAGGAAGTGTCCTCATCATGACATCTCTCTTTGGCTTTTAATGCAAACTTTTTACCATGGGTTGAGAAAGACTGAGAAAATTAGAGTAGACGCCTCCAGCAATGGAGCGTTTGTTCTTTTATCTCCTAAGGAGGCACAAGGGAAGATGGAGCAAATAGCGATGAATAGCCAATGGGAAGGCAATGACATAGCTACTGTAAAGATGGCCGCTGACATATTTGATGATAGTGCATCTACCAAAATCTTAGAACAACTTTCTGTTATCAACAATAAGGTAGATGGGATGCAAGAGAGGATGACAAGAGTAGAGAAAGGGGTGGAATCGAGGTAGCACCTCAAAGTGAGAATGCCGGTCCGAAGAAGCCAATTATATCGGGGGAGGGTACGAGCCTAATCATAACCATCCCGGATTCCGATATAGTGACATTAATGCGGAGAGAAAGGCCTAAACCACCTACCACTTATGTACCACAAAGCAAACTAACACTTTTGGTTGGGAAGCCGTGATAGAAAAAGCCGAGTAATGTCGTCACCGACAATATGGGACAACTTTCAAAATCTTTGGCGATTTAGCCACTAACTTTAGCCAATATTGTCGAAGACCGATGCTAAGGTGACCAATCAAGAAGCTCTAGTCCAAAACCTCACGCATCGATAGGACAACTAGCCGAGCAAGTCTCAACTAGACCTCCTGGAGGGTTGCCAAGCAACACTGAGAAGAACCCTAAGGATTTGAATGCGATCATGACAAGAAGTGGAAAAGAGGTAACTCCACCATCGTTGCAAGAGAAAGAGAAAGTCACAAAGAATAAGGATGGTGAGCCAAGCAATGAGACTAATACTTCCGAGTCTTTGCCTAAGCAAAGAACGTATAAAGAACCAGCTGGCCCTAGAGTTGAGCTTTACGATAATAAGTATCCAATTTTCACTGATGTCGATCCTTCAACTCTACCTTATCCTCCACCAAAGCCGAAGCCTAAGTTTGATAATAAGAGGTATAAGAAGTTCTTGGATATGTTTAGTAAGTTACAAATCAATATACCCCTAGTTGAAGCACTTGCTGAAATGCTTGAGTACACCAAGTTTTTAAAAGACGCCGTCTCAACTAAAAGGAAACTTCTAGATTTAGAGACCATATGCCTTAATGAGGAGTGCTCGCCATTCTTCAACATAAGTTACCCCCAAAATGCAAAGATCCGGGAAGTTTTCTCATTCCCTGCACCATAGGTAACGTATGTTTAAACAAAGCTTTGTGTGATCTAGGAGCTAGCGTGAACCTGATGCCACTATCTATTTTTCGGAAGCTAGGCATGAAAGATCTAAAGAAGACCTCAATCACACTGCAATTAGCTGACCGTTCTGTTAAAGAACCGTGTGGAGTGGTTGAGGATGTGCTGGTAAGGGTTGAAAAGTTCGTATTTCCTGTCGACTTTGTGGTATTAGATATGGAAGCTAACTACGAAGTGCCCTTGATATTAGGAAGACCGTTCATGGCCACTAGTAGAATGCTAATTGATGTTTACAAGGGCGAGTTAGTGTTAAGAGTGAATGAAGAGAGAGTTGCATTCAATGTCTTCGACACTATGAAGCAACCTGATGATGGAGAGGATGCATGTTTCATGTTAGATTCCATCGATAGGATCGTTCAAGAATTTCAACAACATGAAAGTATCAAGGATTTCTTGGATGCTGTCTTAGAAGAAGAATATGAAGTCAAGTACGTGAGTAGTGAGGAGGAGAAGATGATATGGCCAGGATGTAGTAGAGGAACCCCAAGGCCTGTAGAAGAAGTAAGTGCTGCGGAGGTTGAAAGATTCTATCATAGACCAACATGGCATAAGTACTTCGAACTCAAACTCACTGGTCAGAAGTTGAAGACCTCTTTGGAAGAACCTCCCACAAATTTGATTTTAAAACCTCTTCCTGCAAATTTGAAGTATGTATTTCTTCAAGATGAGGCTTTGCCGCTGATTATATCTTCTTCCTTGACGGACTTACAAGAGGAAAAACTAATGAGAGTTCTGAGAGAGTACCGCGGAGCATTTGGATGGACCATAGCTGACGTTAAGGGCATTAGCCCTAGCGTATGTATGCACAAAATCTCCGTGGACCCTGAAAAGAAAGCGGTTGCACAACCTCAGAGGCGTCTAACCCCACAATTAAAGGAAGTGGTTAGGGATGAGGTTATAAAAATGTTAGAAATGGGAATTATATTTCCAATTGCTGATAGCGAATGGGTAAGCCCTATCCATGTAGTTCCCAAAAAGGGAGGATTGACGGTACAAGCCAATGAGTTGAATGAGTTAATTCCTGTGAGGCTAATCACCGGTCATCGAGTATGCATAGACTTTAGGAAACTAAATGATGCGACTCGTAAGGACCATTTTCCTCTTCCCTTCATCGATCAAATGCTCGAGAGACTGAGCGGGCATGCTTTCTATTGTTTTCTTGACGGGTATTCGGGATACTATCAAATCCACATCTCGCCCGAAGATCGTGAGAAAACCACGTTTACATGCCCATATAGGACATTTGCTTATAATCGAATGCCATTTGGATTATGTAACGCCCCCGCGACATTTCAACGATGTATGATGTCATTATTTGCGGATATGGGGGAAGATTTCTTGGAAATTTTTATGGATGATTTCTCCGTATTTGGAGACGATTTCGATTCATGTCTCGCACATCTAGCACGAGTGTTGAAGAGATGTGAGGAGACGAATCTTGTGCTTAACTGGGAGAAGTGTCATTTGATGGTTACGGAAGGTATAGTACTAGGCCACCGCATATCAAAGAACGGTATAGAGGTGGATAGAGCCAAAGTTGAGGTGATCGAGAAACTACCTCCACCTACTAATCTTAAAACTTTGCGAGGTTTTTTAGGCCACGCCGGATTTTATCGTAGGTTTATCAAGGACTTTTCCTTAATCTCTAGACCTCTTACCGAATTATTGGCCAAGGATGTGCCATTCGTGTTTTCTAACGAGTGAATAAAAGCTTTCAACGAAATAAAAAGTAGACTGATTACTGCACCCGTTCTGGTCGCACCGGATTGGGATCTTCCGTTTTAACTGATGTGTGATGCAAGTGATACTGCTGTTGGCGGCGCTTTGGGTAAAAAAAAAAAAAAACTTTCCGACCTATCTATTATGCAAGTCGGACTTTGAATGCTGCCCAAAGAAATTACGCCACAACGGAGAAGGAACTTTTGGCCGTTATCTTTGCTTTTGACAAGTTTAGATCTTACTTAGTGGGATCTAAAGTCACTGTGTGGACTGACCATGCAGCTCTTAAGTATCTCCTAGCAAAGCAAGATTCAAAGCCTAGATTGTTGAGATGGATTCTACTGCTGCAAGAATTTGACGTAGAAATCCGAGATAAGAAAGGAAGTGAGAACGTGGTGGCCGATCATCTATCGCGCTTAAAATTAGAGGATGGTGAGGAATTACCTGAGATAGGAGAATCTTTTCCTGATGAACAACTTTTCTCCATCACCACCATCGGGGGACATGATGATTGTGTTGCAGTTTCTTCGCGAATAGAGGTTGTAAAGGAGAAGAAGCAACCATGGTTTAGTTTGTTTGTTAATTATCTATCCGCAAAGTACTTACCACCAAATCTCACTATCCAAGAAAGGAAAAAATTCTTTAAAGATCTTAGACACTATTATTGGGATGAGCCTTATTTGTTTAAGCTAGGATCTGATAATGTTTTTCGAAGGTGTGTGCCCGAGGAAGAGTATAATAATATCCTGAAGCATTGTCATTCTTATGAAGTTGGAGGACACTACGGGGGAGATAAAACTGCGGCTAAAGTCCTCCAATGCGGTTTTTATTGGCCGAGATTGTTTAAGGATGCACACCAATATGCAAAATCATGTCATGCTTGTCAAATGACAGGAAATATTTCACGGAGGAATGAGATGCCACTTAAGAGCATCTTAGAAGTAGAACTTTTTGACGTTTGGAGAATAGATTTCGTTGGACCCTTCACTTCATCATTATCTAACCGATATATCTTAGTTGCTGTTGATTATGTATCCAAATGGGTTGAGGCCATTGCTTCCCCTACTAACGAAGCTAGGGTTGTGGTTAGATTTTTGAAAAAGAATATTTTTACAAGGTTTGGGACGCCTAGGGCGATTATAAGCGACAATGGTAGTCATTTTTGTAATAAACCTTTTGAAAGGCTGATGAATAAGTATGGGGTTCGACATAAGCTAGCAACTGCATATCACCCCCGCACTAGTGGACGGGTAGAAGTCACCAATCGAGAGATAAAGCGTATCCCGGAGAAAACTGTCAATACGACTAGGAAGGATTGGTCGTTACGTTTAGACGACGCTTTATGGGCTTATAGGACTGCATATAAAACCTCGATTGGAATGTCACCATATAGGATTGTTTTTGGAAAGGCATGTCATCTACCTGTGGAACTGGAGCACCGGGCCATGTGGGCAACAAAGATGCTAAATTTTGATGAAACGTTGGCCGGTGAGAAGAGGATGTTAGAATTAACTCGCCTGGAGGAGTTTCGTTTAGAGGCATACGAAAATGCCAAGATTTTCAAAGAGCGCACGAAGAAGTTCCATGACAAAAACATTCTGGATAGGACCTTTCAAGAGGGTGATATGGTCCTCTTGTACAATTCGCGCTTAAGACTCTTCCCGGGTAAGTTGAAATCAAGATGGTGTGGCCCATTTCAAGTACAACAAGTCTTTCCTTCTGGAGCGGTGGAGCTATTCAATTTTAAAGACGGGTCCAGATTTGTGGTCAATGGACATCGTGTTAAGCATTATCACGGGCTTCCGCCTGATGCTGAGGAGGAGGTCTTGTACCTCGATGACCCTGTCTATGAATAGATCATCTAAAACTGAGTCGAGCTAGCGACTATAAATTTAGAACTACTACCTATAACTATCTTTTTCATTTTTCTTTTTAATAAAGTAGCATGCGCCTATCACGGTTTTTTTCATCTCGCCATGTTCCGAGTCTAAGTTCGGAATAAACGAGGTTTTTTCCTTGATAGCCGTCATGTGAGTTTTTTAGGTTTAAATCCCTTTTGGTCTTGTCCATGGCAGTATAAAGTAAAGTGGCTTAAACTGTTTTTAGATATCTATATCTAATTACTGCCACATTATTTTATAACTTCCATAGACATGGTATTTGACGATTTCGTGGAGCTTGTTTGCTTATACAGGATGTGTCTGTCCCTCCACGATGTGCCGATGATTACTCCGATATTGTTCTTTTACTTGGGAGCCGTTTCCAGAGCTAAGTCTTTCATCTTGAACTCTCATTTATTTTTTCATTGAGGACAATGCCATGTTTAAGTGGGGGGCAAGGGACTTAGCTATATGTTGAAAATATATGTCAAAAAGTCAAGGGAACGGAATACTGAGATAATATTGAGCCAAATTTAAAATTTTTTATGGATAAATGCCAAGTTGTTTAACTCGTACCCTTAAACTTGTGAAGTTCTTATACTTAGAATTGATAGGAAATGAACCAAGTTGCGTGAGTACGTGGTCATATTATACTTTTACGATAAATTGTTAGTAGACTTAAGGATATTCATGCCAACAATTGCAAGTAGTTAGGTATTGTTCAATTACTCAACATGTGAATCGTTTAGTACCGCATGAGTTATAATAATTGAAAGAAGTATGTGTACATTGCGTAGATAATTGGTTATGAGGACCTAGTGTCGATATTGGTCGACTGATGTATTCTGATCTTCTAGCCAACAAAAGCAGAGTAATAAGCTTGAGACGTACCTGTGTTTTGACAATGCATTAAAACACTGGGCTTGTAGTAAGTTACCAAAGTAGCCCCGCGCTTGTGGTAATATTCGATGCTATGTTTGATCTAAGATAGGGGGATACTCTATGAAAAGTTTTCTTCCTTGAGATTAGTAGTATTCGAAAAATATGCAAAATTGAAAATTTTCGAATTTTTAGAGGCTTTGAGTAGTACTCGGTCTCCAAGTCCAAAAACCCTATAGATACGCTCTTGCTTATTATTCTAGTGCTTTGACCATTGCGAGGCATAAGAAGTATGAATGCTGATGTTGGTGAATTTTGATATGAAGTCTGCATAAGCTCTAATCTTGCTACATTTATATAAGACCAATGCACATGCACACAATCACTTCGATTCATAGCGAGTAGTGAATAATGCTTATCTTATGAGCATGACTGGTATGAGTTGACTCGGGTTTCTTGTGTAAGTATGAGTTGACCACAGAAAATGTTGTCTTGGGGAATGACTTATTGATGCTTTGTTCGGGACGAAGCAAAGTTTAAGTGGGGGGCATTTTGATGACGGTTAAAATATACCTATTTATGTCATCAATTCTAACCTTAAATCGGAGTTAATTATATATATTTCATATTAAATCACGTGTTTATATTTATTATTTAATGATAAGTGATTATTAATGTGATAATTGGTATTTAGCTATTTTTATTATAAAAGAGCAATTAATTGTGTGATAAATACTGATTTTTGCAGATCATAAAGAATCGGGAAGATAATTATCACGCAATCGAGAAATCTCAAGATAAAAGAGAAGAAAATCGGAGCATTGAAAAAAAGATTAATCAGATCAATTCAAAAGTATGGAGTGGGGAACAAGTCAGATAAAGCGGAGTGAAAACGCGTAACAAGGGAAGGCTCGGTCGACCGAGCCTAGCCATTCGGTCGACCGAGCGTGTAGGTTCGGTCACCCGAGCCTAATTTGATAAATGCATGTCAATCTTCTGGATTCTCCCTATGTCGGCTACAACTCCTATATAAACAGCAGCCACGATGCTGAGAAAGACACACCACTACAACACAAGACAATTTATACAATTTGAGTTTTTAGTTTAGTTTTCTTTTCTTTATGTTCGTACATTGTGGATTCATCGGATTCTCCGGTTGGGGAGCGCATTAAAGAGTGGGAGTCACTCTCGTCTTCTAGGGTATGACTATTCAATTATGCAATCTTTATTCGTAGATCTGATGTATTTTATTATGGAGTAGTTTTTCTTGTATTGATTGCGTAATGTAGATTAATTTACGAACCCATGTGTTTAGGTTAGAAACGTTAAGAAGTAATCATGATTTGTTCCGACACAAAACTGTGTTCGGTCGACCGAGACATGTCGTTCGGTCGCCCGAGTGCTGTCGTTCGGTCGACCGAGCGTGGTGATGTGTAGGGCAATATTATGATCGGCTTCGACTACGTCAGATTCTCTGATTTGGAATTAAAACGAGTAATTAAACCTGATCAACTTAATTATTTGTCATCATAATTTAACATGAAACCCAAAAAGTGATTGTTACTTAGGATATAGATTGAATCGGCATCTAAGAAGTACGCCTTACCCTAGGAATGTTGCTTAGATGAGGTTACGGTTTATACCGGCATCCCTAGTTTCGTAGTTGTGTCAGAAGTTATATGAGATGGAGGCATTAAAAAGCGAAGTCACGTAATGGAGGCACGATGATTTAGAGGGCCTAACCGGAGCTAAATCTACCTTAGGGGATGACTCCCGTAGTCATAATAATTAATCTTTAACGTTTGTTTTATCTCGTTATCATCCTAATTCACATGGGGGAGTTATAATCTACTAGCGTAATCAATACTATTTGTTTAGATAATATCAACCGTATTATCCGTGTTTTAGTAGTCTTTAGTCTATCTTTGTGGTCTCTTGTGTCTTATGGTTGTCACTATTTTATTTACTGCATTTAGTTGGTCATAGACCGCCCTTTCAATTTAGTTCTAATAGGATAAAGTTGTGTTTTATTTGTGCCGAGTCTCTGTGGGATCGACCTCGACTCTATCTAGCTATACTACAGTTGAACCTAGTTCTTTTGCTAGTGTGTTAGTAGGTATCGAGTTAATAATTTAACTTGACCTCCATCAGTGATCTTTGTGATAGTCATAGTATTTCATTTATCGCGACTGTCGGGATCGCCCCTCATTGGCTTGGGTTTGCCGAAATTTTCGCGAATCTCGAACAGTATCTGGGAGGCTTTGGTGTTGAGCGGGGTAAAGTTGTCCTCGCTGAACTTGTACGGTTTCTTTATCTCGCCCCTTTTCCCTCTTACGATCCTCCGTGCGATCCTCTTTATGTGGAGGTTGCTCTGTTCTGGGTTTGGTTTTCCCAGAGGATGGCGCTTCGCTGACTCCCATCATCCGGGCCCTTTCCAGCATTTCCCTGAGACCCGCTTTGGGGGGCCGCAGGTTAAATTCTGGTCTTCATCGGACCCTTGGCGATCCCTGTGAGAAAACATGTTATAACTGCGTCATCCGGAATATTTCTTGTCTGATCATATATTCTGATGAACGGCTCGTAATATTCTTTTCCAGACTCATGCCCTCCCATGCGAACCTCATATAGATCCTCTATGGTTTTCTTAGGTCTGCTGGCCGATTCAAATTCTCTGACGTATTTTTCCGATAGATCCTCCCAGCTTTTAACCGAGCCGCGGGGAAGCCCGCGTATCCGGACGCGCCACCGTCTCGCATGCTACCGACTAATGCGATGCACCGGGCGGATTTATTTTGAGTTGCTAAAGTGATGCGGCCCCGGAAAGCGGTAAGCCGCCGTTCGGACAAGAGTTACCATTGTAGTAATTATAGCTGGGGTAGCTAACCTTTTCATTGCTGGCAGGCAATGTCTCTGTGATTCTTTTAGCGAGCACGTCGATTCCTGAGACCGGTGCGGCCCTCTCGACTGGCCTCGACTTTTTCAACTCCGCGAGCTCATTTCTCATTATTTCCATTTGTTCTGCCAAGGCAGAATCGAACCTGGGTCGCGACAGTGCCTGCTTATCAGCCCGTTCCTGCCCGCGTTCTGATTCCCCATAGTCTTGCGATCCCTCCCGGCGAGCTCTTTTCTCCCTTATTATTATGCGAGCGTCCTGCGCGCTCCTATCTGGTCGGGGGGGCATTCCTCCCCCTGGAAGGCTGAGACGACTTGGGGCCGAGGCCTTGTCCTTCTCACCCAACCTTTTGAAAGATGATCCTTTTTCAAGTGTCTTTCCTCTCTGGTGGTCGCGATCTGGGAGTACTGAGTTTTGCGCAATTTCTTTCCTCAATCCTTTGCGACCCGACGAATGCACACTCTCCTCTATCTCGATTTCTTGAATCTGACTCTGGCGACCTTTGTTTATGGCCGCGGGAGCAGTTTCATTTCTAGGAGGATTCGGGGGTCGTATCGCCATTGGGGCCTGGCCCTTCGCTACCAGGCGAGAGTTGGTTAAGTACATAGTTTCCGCATACCTTGCATATTCCCTCATTTCCGCGATCTCAGGGTCCTCCAGGGAGCCTGGTCTAGTCCCGGGGGTCGACCTTTGACTCTGTTGTGACCTTGTTCTCTCTTTGCGAGCCCCATCTAACGCAGCATTGGCCTCCTTTGACTTGGCCTTTTGGTTAATGACATTCCGGGCGTCGCTAGGTGATAGGACCCCTCGTTGCGACCCTTCTCCTTCTGCGGGGAGATTGTCAAGTGTTTCTCCTACTCCCTCTCCATGAGCCTGATATTGCATGCCCCCCTTTGCAGGGGTTTTGGGAGTCAGATGCCCTTTACTTCCTATCATTGTTGTAGTGACTTTCCGGGGAAGAGTAGTGACGGTTTGTGTGTAATAACCCCGGAAAAGTGTGATTTTTCAGAAGTGTTTCGTTTAGGTGAGGGTTTTTCTGGGTATATACTTTTGAGGTGGAGAAGATTGTCTCTTGACGGTACCCTTTTCAGGGGGGGGAAGAAGCAAAGGCAGTTTTGAGGGTTTTTCTTTGTAAGATTACTTCTTTCTGGAACGCAACTTGGATGAATGAATATAGCCGGACGTTTCCTGACTGGCGGAGGTTAGATTCCTTCGATCCGCTGTGTTACCACTCTTCGATGATCATTCCCGGTAACGGAGCCAACTGACGATGCATAAATCGTCACGATGGCGTTGCGGTGTTAGTGCTGTGGATATCTGGCTTGTTTTTGAGTAGTTTGTTAGTATATTAGCCGGAGATAGGCGGCGGTGAGAGGAAGATGGTGAGATGAGTTTGCTTTTACAGAGCTTGGGCCTACGTTTTTTGTATTAGAATCTGTCTGATTAGGTTTTACACAAGACTTCCTTTTATAGGAAGATTAGACTTAAGGGTGAAGTAAAAGTCTGGCGGTGCGAAGCAGCTTAGTCACTAGTCTTAATAGCTAAGAAAATACTAAATATCTAACAGCAAGTGGTTATAATATCTAGGTGGCGACCCTTTGTGGTCGCCAAGGTCGCCAGCCTCGTTGTCTGGCCTTTGCCCGCTGTTTTCTTCTCAAGTCTTGTGCGGCCCTTAGAGAGCCTTGTGCCCATGGTCGTCCACCGGCCCCCTAGCTCAGACGAAGCTCTAGGAAGGGTCGTTGGCGGCGGCCTTGACTTTAAGATCATTCGACGCCGCCTAAGATGTAGTCGCAGAACTTCCTCAGGCTGCTTCCGAGACTAAGCATTGGCGACATGATTTGTATCATCATAGACCAACTATTTAATTTATTCAAGAGGTTTCAAAATACGAGAATCACTCGCGTGTTATGTGGACCATGAACCTATAACCAGCAGCTACAATAAATTGAATAAAATATTCATCGAACAGAACATTTCTACTCAACTTAATAATTCCGGAATTACGCCACCATAAATCCGAAACTGAACTCTATCGATTATAGATATAACTTATTCTCAAAGCGTCGAGTCAATAAGTGTCCATTGACAGAGTAACCCTCCATAGACTATCCGTAATGAAGCGGGAATATTTCCGTAAACCTTCTTCATTACAGCTTATCCTTATTTACCATCAACCCACTAGTGATCAATTAGTTCAAAACCAATACAAACTCGGCCGATCGATCGCTTTCTACAAACATGTATTCGGGGCCGTCCCCGTGATATTGAGGGCCCTAAGCCAAAATAAATTTAAGGCATTTTTACCGTTTGAAAAAATATGACATAACAACTATTTTTGGGCATCTAAATGATGAGCGGTGTATAAAAATGTAACGTAATTTGATTAGACTTTTTTTTAACTTAATTCTATGATGAATTTGGGCTATAACCAAAACTATACCTAAAATACACTACTAGAACGTGAAAAATGGGCCCTTGAATTACAAAGTTTGACGGTGGGCTCTATGTATTCCATATCTGCGAGACACACATTAAATTTAATTGTAACTCTTAAGAATTCTTAGTTTATCTTTTGGATTACTTGATTGGAGCAAGATTATCACTTTTGTGTATCAAACTCCATTGAAGTCCTTTTGAAGTTGAATGGAAGTCACCCTTTTCAAGTTCATAGCTTGTGATACGTAAATTCTTATCTTTTACTTTGTTTTAATTGTTCTCATTGCTATGAATACCAACCTTGGCATGTTGGTGCTCATAGTTATGAGTGGCTACTTCTATACTTTCCAAGGCAATGTAGTTGTGATAATTTAGTCTCTTATGGTTGATTGGGAATGGTTGTTCATGTTTCTAGTTTCATTTTTGTTGAATCTTTTCCTACTTGCATAGTATGGCTTGTTTGTATTGGAGTAATTAACCAATGCTTGCGCACACACACTCTTAACGGATACCGAACGGAGATATTAGATGTGAGAAAGAGGTAGGAGAACCGGAAGGTAAAGTTGACCTTTGTTGGAGTTCAATTTCTTATCCAGGGAATTGACTTGTTCTTGCATTCAAGTGTTTATCATGTCGAATCATTAGGTTTAGGGTTCTTAAATCAAGGATGAGATATAATACAACTTCGTACACTCGTATGAGAAGGAGTTGTTAGCTTAGGAATGCATTGTTTCACACACTTGAACACCTTTGGAAGGTTGGTAGGTATCGTTCCTAAGTTTCTAGAAGAGATTGTTTGATCAATGAAATTGCCTTGGTTAGTTCATTTATCATTTGATTATCAATTTAATAGTAGAGTAGAACAATTACTTTCTTGTTTCTTTGCGATTTAGATCAAGACAAGAGTAGCTAATTGGTGTTTTACCTCACATTCCCTATAGGATACGACCTTGACCGCTTACTAGACTATGATTGACCAGGTACACTTCCGGTAAGATTGGACCCCTAGAAAGTATCCATCAGTAGGGTCTGGTAATAGGGCTATTGCTGGATCTTCTGGATGTTTAGTTGCTAATGGGGTCCTCTTAGGTTTACAATCCATCATGTGAGCTTTATCAAAGATAGTTTGAGCATAGTGTGACTGATCCATATGCAATCCTGTAGTAGTATGATGAACCTATACACCAAGAAAGTGATGGAAAAGACCTAGATCTTTCATGGAAAATTCTTGACTCAGGATGTGAATAAATTACTCCAAGGCTGTTGGATTAAAACCTGTAAGCAATATATCATCCATATACTATAATAGCACTAGGGTGCCTTGGTTAGAATAGCAATAAAATAAAGAGGGATGAGACAAACTGCACTTAAAGCCATAATCAAATAAGAATGTATTGAATCTGTCAAACCAAGCCCTAGGGTCTTGTTTTAACCCATACAAAGCCCAATCTAACTTGCAAACATGATTGGGGCAAGTAGGATCTTCCATACCTGGTGGTTGTGTCATATAGATATCTTCTGAGATGTAGCCATGAAAAAAAAGGCATTTTTAACATCTAATTGTTCAACTGGCCAGGACTGGTTTAGGGCTATACCGAGGACAAGTCTAATAGTACTTGGTTTAACCACTGGAGAGTAGGTTTCTAAGTAATCCACACCATCTATCTGACTATAACCTTTAGCTACAAGCCTAGCTTTTAACCTGTCCAGAGATCCATCTGGTTTAAGTTTTGCTACGTAGACCCATTTGGAGCCTATGACATGCATGTCTGGTGTCCTGGGACTAAGTGCCATGTACTATTTTGAGACAAAGCATTTAATTCTTATTGTATAGCTCCCTTCCATCCTGCATGATGGAGGGCAGACTTGACTGTTTTGGGTTCCTTGGGAATACTAGTTGAAGTAGTGATGATGGCATATTTAGGGTTGGGTTTGAATATACCATGTTGGGCCCTAGTGACTACTCTGGGTGTGGTTAGTGGAGACTCAGGTGAGGATATGAAAGGTTGTGGAGAAGAAGGTGATGACAAGGAGTGATCTGAACCTGGTTCTGAAGGAATATGGTCATCATTATGAGAAGAGTCTGGGTGTGGTGTGGAAGGTTCAGTGGAATCTGAAGTGTCCTCTGTGGTAGTGTTGGTGTGGTCAATGACAGTATGATTGGGTGATGAATGAGCTAAAATATGTATGTCTAAGAGCTGTAAGGAATGATCAGTTGTGTTGGGGTGCTCATGGTGGCATTCCGTACATGGATTCGCAGGATTCATGGACTAAAAAATGGAATTAACATGTGAGGAATTTATGGTGTCTTTGAGTTTATAAGGTATAAAGTTTTAATCAAAGGTGGCATGTCTGGAAACAAATAACTTTCTTGTGGAAGGGTGGAAACATTTATAACCTTTATATTGGGTGTTGTATCCAACAAAGACACATGGAACAGTCTTGGGGATCAAACTTATGCTTCCTTGTATCCCATAGGTAGGGGTAGCATCTACTGCCAAAAACTCTTAAGGTGAAGTAATTTTGTTGTGTGTTATGAAGGACAAAATATGGTGATGTCATATTGAGGGCAGAGGATGAGAGTCTGTTAATTAGGTGAACATCAGTTGCAAAGGCTTCAACCCACAGAAATAGAGGCAGTCTGCTATGAAAAAGCATGGTAAGACCAAGTACTCTAATAGTCCTATGTCTTCTTTCAACAAGACCAGTCTGTCCAGGTGTATGGGGGCAATAAATTAAGTGTGTTATGCTTGTTTTAAGAAAATGAGACTTAAGTTGTTCATTAACAAATTCCTCACCCCAATCTGAGTGAAACTTTTTGATGTGTTATTAAACAGCCTTAGCACAAAGCTTTCAAAGTTTTGGAAAACTTGGAGAAATCTGATTTATGCTTAATAGGAACAAGCCAAATGTACTTGGAGTAGTCATCCACAAAGCAAACATAATATTTAAATTTCCCAATAGATTCAACAGGGGCAGGGCCCCACAAATCACAGTGAATTAAATCAAAGATACAAGAGCTAATATGATCGGACTGTAAAAAAGGCAATTCACTCAATTTGCCTAACTGACAACTTTCACATTGCTGTTCATGTTTATTATTCCTAAAACCTCTATGAGGCCTTTATTCTTCATGACTTGAATTGTAGGAAACTGAACATGCCCTAACCTATGATGCCATAGTTCAGCAGAACAAGACCTAAAATGATGAGCAAAATGAATTTGAGGACTACTGGAGAGAATATACAGTTCTCCTCTAAGCCCGCCCTTCATGAGTTCCTGACCTGTCACCTTGTCCTTTAAAACAAAACCATTGTTATTGAAAATACATTCAATATAATATTGGTTGGCTAATTGATTTACAGAAATCAAAATTTTCCTAAGTTGTGGCACATATAGAACATTTACAATTGTTATAGTTGAGGAATTTGTGCATATATGTACAGTCCCTACTCCTGCAATAGTTATTTGGGTACCATCACCAATGAGAGAAAACTCTTGACTTGAATATGTATGTAAGTTACGTAAAATATGTTTACGGCGTAAATGGAGTGGCCATAGAAGAATTACCCGAATCGGATTGCCACCATCCGCAGGAGTCTAATAGCCATCATCCTTCGATTTGAAGTAAGTACAGCTTGCTTTTATTTTGAATTTTAAGTGATTGCTTCCTTATCTCTCCAATCAACCTTATCTCTACCAAATCACTTAAGTCCTTTGATAATTTTGAACTTGAATTCTGATTTTGGATCGAATTATCTACTGCATTTCAGGATTTATCTAAAAAATTGTAATCCAACCATTTTGTTTTGTTGTAGAAAGGTCAAATTATTTGAATTTAAATGATCAGTTGTTCTGGTTGCTATTATTTATATATATATATATATATATATATATATATATATATATACACTAGTAGAAAACCCGTGCAATGCACGGTTAGCATAAAGTAAAAATGGATAAGCATACATGTTCAATAAAAATTTTGTTTTAGAATAACGTATGGTTAAGTTTTACCAACAAAACTAAATCGTTTAATACTCAAAAAAAAAATCCGAATCTCAGTGGGATCAAGTGACTCCTCCCTAGCCTTTGTAGATCCGTCCCTGGTCGTGTGTGTGTTTTTCGTAAATACAGTCATGCGTGTAAAACCCGTCTTATGCACGGAAAGGTTTAAGAAAAAGAAATCTATAAACATACACGGATAAAAAAATAATAATTTAATCCATTTTGAATGAGCCAACAGGTTGAAGACTAAATTACAAATAAATCATCGTCCAAAAGGATATATCAAGAATAACGACAGAGCCTATCTTGGTCATTCAACACTTCAACTTTAATCCATTTGGGATGTCATGATTTCAGCTAATAGTTTACATCTAAAGGAATGTCCGTCTCTAACTGAAAAGAAAAAAAAGTAATAAAAAAAGAAGGAAGAAATGGGTGAACAATGATCTCATAAACAAAAAAAATAAGTAACGAAATTTAACATCATAGGTGTTATGCACCAAGTGTGAAGAAACAATGTGCAAATATGTCACTTGTATGAGCAAAACAGTAGACATATGCTTGTATGCGACCAAGCAATTGCAGTTCTGCAAGAAAACGTTAAATGAAACCAAGACAAATTCAACAGAAAAATCTACACATGTCTAAGTTAAATAAACATTTTCAATCAACCTGGACTCGATGTAAGAAAAATTGCACTACAAATATACACAGATACACCTGGCATCCATGTGTGCAATTTTCTTTTGTTTGAGACACGTTTATACCAACATTCGTTACTAACACGGTTGATACTGAAAGGTCAACAATCCAAAATAGGAATTCAAAAGCCAAAGTTGAAAATGTTTGCTACAAAAGTACCGTAAATGCCTCCCAATTGTTTGTGGAAACGAATATACAGAGACCATATTTATGAGCAACATGGTCAATTGTGTCAATATGTTGTTGGAAGTATACGTAGCGCTCAGGTGTTTTATGGGCAATTGTGTCAATATGTTGTTGTGTCAATTGTGTCAAAACCAACGTTTCTTTTCTTCATTTAGAATACGTTTCAGAATGTTATTAAATGACTAAAGTTAAACTTTCTTGAAATGAATGTTTTATCCCATGCATTAACTCTATCAACAAAACAGCAAAACACCATACTTAGATTATATGTTGGTGTACAAAAACAACAATTAAAGCAAAAAACAAAGGATATTTTCACAAAATTGCGAGAAATGCAACCCAAGATACAATTTTTATGTGGAAACACTTGTTGATGCCCCATTTGTCGTAGTGAAAGCGTCTCGGTTTGCTCCCACACAAAAATTATGAGGAAAAAGCACTGAACAAACACATGTTCCTTTCAAGCTATCAATCATGTAACCATCATGAACCAGCAAGAAAGCATCATAAAAAAAATTGCGCATCTCTCCACATCATACAGTCAATTGGGGAGAATTGTTAGACTTTAATCTTTAGATAAACATAGAACCTAAACCAGCGAACCATCTTTTATCATAAATCAAATTTTCTTTTTTTTTGTCTAGAATTTGAAACTTACCAAAGCCCTGCCGATTTGGTTTGATTGTGTGGTTTCCATTTGAACTTGCAACCACAATCACATGGTAAAAAGAAAGCACAAAAAGAAAATCAAGAAAGTGATCAATTTGTAATGCCAAAAAATTAGGAAAGTGTCAGAAAAAAAAATATCAGTAAGTTATCAATTTGTAATGAAACCCAAATCAAACTTTTGAAATAAAATATCGATTGCCATGGATACAGAAAATATAGTTAATCAATAATCGATAAAACAAATAGCACCTCAATGAAACAATGAAACAAGGTCGACGCTAAATTCCATTTATGCCCCTGCAGCCAGTCCTCAACAACGCCAAAAGGAATAAAAGAAGAGTTATTACATCAATCACAAAATATTTGGTCCACTAAAATGATAATTTAAAATAGAAATACCCTCGGTAAAGGCAAGAACCATAGATTCTGATTGTGGTTTTGCCCACTTACGGGACAAATGAATTGCATCATTTTTACGATATTTTTTCCTAGAAAAACCATAGTCTCTATAAACTAAAACTTACCAAAATGAAAAGAAAATCAGAAATTTAGAAATTTCTTACTTGAGTCGAAGAATTCTTGAAACCCTTGAATCATAAACTACTGAAAATGCTCTCTATTGGAGACGGTAGGCCTATCCATATGACATAAACCCCCTATGATAGGATTCAACAGAATTTCCTGCACAATTCAATTGCACAACATGAATCAATACGTACAAAAGCAAAAACCCATCTACAGAATACCAGAATAACATAAATTGAAGACAATTTTTTTCGAACGTATCCGTTCCTTGATGGCACCATCAACAAACTCATGATACAAAATCATTTACTTCCCATCAACAATGACATATCGTCTAGCCCCATATATTCCTACAACCTGGAAAAATTAAGAAATCGAAAAAACAAAGTAATTGATATTATGTGGGGCTGGGTCGAACCAGAAGATGGAAGTACATGCCCACCTTACGCATAGGTTGAGGGTCACTAGAAGATGGAAGTACATGGCCACCTTACGCATAGGTTGATGGTCAGTTGAAGAAGTTTAAAAGCTTCCTTCCCAACCCAACAATCATAATAGCCACTTCCACTGATTGTGCCTTTTGGCTGCATCAGGCAAGCACCATAGTATCAAATCAACTACTTGTCTAGTGGAATAAGTACACATACATTACGCATAGGTTGAGGGACTAGAAGATGGAAGTACATGGCCACCTTACGCATAGGTTGATGGTCAGTAGAAGAAGTTTAAAAGCCCTTCCCAACCCAAAATTTTATTATAATAGCCATTAGCACTGATTGTGCCTTTTGGCTGCATTAGGCACATTTTTTATTTTTTTTTCCCGGATTTTTTTTTAGCGATATAAATTTTTTCTGCATCATTAGCATTGATATAACAATATCACTTGACTAAAAACATTAACCTCTTTCGTGTTTAGGATTAGTAAAACACATGAGTACTTTGCACAGCAGCATAGTGTGAATTTCTGGGCAAAAGAGATCTTCAACTCTGGAGGCGCAAACACATGCATATGCTCACGCCATTCTGGAAGGAGTCCTTCTCAAGAAAGTACCCATATAAATGCTCGTTTTGTAGATTGAAGAACTCCAAATTATTTCTCTTCAAGACATACCAAACCTCACCTAAGCATTAGCACAAACAAAATAAAGATGAAATGCAGAAATTCAGAAACGATGCTAAGAATACTACATCAAACGGATTGTAAGAAAAGAATTCAAAACATTAAAGTTATTCAGCATTAACGAATAATCAATAACCATGGTAAAACATATAGGATTGCGAACAAAACCATAGCTTTATCATTCGATAAAACCTAGTAAACACATAGATCTCAGAAAGACTTTTTTTTAAGAAGAGAAAGATAGTAAAAACTCATTTATACACATTCGAATGTAAAAAACAAATAAAAGCTTACCTAAGTAGCATCCGGTTATCTTTCTCATCACCAATTTGTCCAAATCATTCATAACGGTGAAGATTTGCAACAACATCCTAATGTCGACCACGTGTGCCCAGGGACGGACCCAACTCATTAAGGGTGGGGTGCACGGCCCCCACTCAAATTTCCGGGCGAAATTACTATTATACCCCTCTTATAATAATAACACTGTGTATGTATATTATTACAGACAATTTCCATAATAATTGTTCATTTAGTTCAACTGGTTAAAAGCTTTGTTACTTATCTTAAGGTCATGTGTTCAAGACTTAGTAGTTGAGTTTTTTTTTCCACCTTTTTTTTTTGAATTTGGCCCCCACTGAAAAATTTTCCTGGGTCCGTCACTGCGTGTGCCATATGCCCCTTCGTTGTTCCCCGCCTCCCTACAGTGTCCCTGCACCATAGAAAAGAACATCGATGTAAGAATACACATGTGAATGAATAATGATGGAGATGTGAGAAAAGAATAAAAAAAGAGGAATATTTTACATACGTTCTCTTGAGAAATCCCCAAAAAATAACATTAAATGATCCTTATTTTAATATGATATGGCAATCCATAAGTTGAGATGAAGAGAATTCAATCAACTAAGAAAATTAAGAGACACCATATTAATTAAAAAAAGCATTGTACCTACCCTATATTGATTTCAGAAAATTTCTTTTTAGGCACATGCACCTAAAGCACCAAGCACCAAGTAAAACAAAAAATAAAAACAGCACCTGCATCTAATGAATGTGGGAAGCACTTGAAATGGAAATCCATAAAACCGAGATATGGATGCAAGATATTTGACTCTGTTTGGTTTTGTCTTCAGGTCATGATAGCAATTTGTACCGAATGCTTCACATATTTTAAGGATCTTTGTTCTTGCTTGCTCACTGAAGAAGAATGGCACAAAATATAATTTTATGAACCTGTAAAAGTTGAAAAGGTTCAACAAACATATATAGCACCATGCCAAGCACCCCAGAAAACATCAAATTTTCATATTTCCCATCAACTTTACCAAAACAAAGGGGAGTAAAGAAAGGATATCCCTTATCCTTTTAGAAACAAAACCGATTTCATGTTCTTGTAAAATATTATGAATGCAGCAAGTGAAGAATTCAGTAAATAATTCTAATAAAACTATGTTGGAGAAAATAGAGGAAAAATGATTTAATCGATTTTTAATCATTTACGACAACTATTTTAAAAAGCGAGTTCGATAGACTTTTATTAAAGTTATCGAGACTTTATTAAAATCATTGGAAACTACATTCTACGTAGTTGACAATAGGATTTTAAATCATTTTACCGCTCTCCGGTCTTCCTCAACATTAATTAAAGGGATAAGCTTCATCGTCGAGAGGGAAACAGCCTTCAATTCGGAGTACAGGTGAATGAGATATTAACGCTTTAAGTTGTTGTGAGATATGAGAAGTAAAGTAGTGTAAAACTTTGTCCCACATTGGAACTTGAGTGTTCCAATGTCAAGTATTTATATGATGATAGTTGATGATTGGTATAAGCTCCTAGAGAAAGGGAGAGAGTTCGAATGGTTTTAGATAAACGATGTTCTACTAAAATTGCCACAGACGCGCGCGCGCGCCGCCGCCCGCCCGTGCCCGTTGACCTTGGGCTTGGGCTTGGGGAATTAGGCCTGAGGGCTAGTATTATCTTTTTGGACAAAGTCAGCAGGATGGCAAGTCAGCTGAGATAGTCAGCTGGACGAAGCTGAGTTCTGCCTCAGCTGACTCATGCTGAATGCTGAGTTCTGCCTCAGCTGACTTATGCTCTGAAAAGTATCTGTACGCGAGAAGAAAATAAATATTCAGTTCATTTCTGAACATTTTTTTTGATCAAACTGAATATCAGTTCTGATATTCAGTTCAGTTCAGAAAAAAAAAGGAAAAAAAACTGATCAAACTGAATATCAGTTTTGATATTCAGTAAATCTTTTCTTGCTGCTGTTTGGTCTCGATTTTTCGAACCAAAACTGAACTGTTGATCTTCTATTTTCTGAACAGAAATGACTGCTGTCACTGATGCGTCAATGACACCAAATACTGATGCTGCGGCAAGTGGAAGTCTGAATCCACAATCAAATGCAACTGTGCCTACTACTACTGTGACACAATCAACTGTTCCTGTGGCTGGTTCTTCTCATGGAGAGTGTTAAAAGAATAAGAGAAAGGAGATGTGTCCACATTCAATGTATCAGTGTATTAGGCACATGTGATTATTCTATAATTAGGCACATGTGATGATTCTGTAATAAATCAGAATATTTGCATTTATTCTGATTGATACTAGCTATAATATCTTTCCTTATTCATCATGTAATCGCACTATAAATAAAGGGAATATGAAGAATGAGAGGTAAGCAATTCCTTCCTCTCTGTTTTCTGCGATACCTATGTACTCTAACATGGTATCAGAGCCATTTTCGATCCTCAACCTATCCTTCCCAGAATTTTCCTCCTAAATCAGCACAAGTTCGTGCAATTAGACTAGGCCATGGAAGCAAAATCAGAAAGCTCCATTAATGGCTCCTTTTCTGCCACAAATACAACTCCAAGTATCACATCTATCAAACTGAATGACAAAAATTATGTCCTTTGGTCTCGTTCGGTTGAAAATTTTCTAACAGGTAGAGGGATGGAGCACCACCTCACCAACGAAAAAGCCGAGAAGAATGATCCACGAGCCAACTTTTGGAAACAAGATGATGCTCAAATCATGTCAATGCTGTTAAACAGTATTGAGCCCAACATTGGTATGACTTTATTATATCTCAAGACCGCAAAAGATATGTGGAATCGGTTAAAACAAATGTACTCCGGTTCCGAAAATTTATCACGAATTTATGAAGTATGTAAACAATACTTTAATTTGGAACAGGGAAATCAGACCCTTGAGAGTTATTTTTCTACTGTTATGAGTGTGTGTGAGGAGAGAAATATGTACTTGCCTCTTACTGATGATGTAAGTGCCATGGAAAAGCAACGGCACGACATGGATGTCGTCCGATTTCTCGCAGGGCTAAGATCCGAGTATGACCCGGTTAAAGCGCAGATTCTCGGAGGCACCGAATTACCCTCCATTAGTGAAGTTTTTTCCCGACTTCAAAGAGCATTACCGTCGTCTATTCAGCCTGTTACCACCCATGATGATGTCGAACCATCTGCTATGTTTACTCGAAGTCCAGGCCCGAATCGAGGAGGACGTGGAGGCCGGAATTCCAGAGGTCGTGGTGGTCGGGGCGGCCGATCTGGCCGGAATGGTGATCGGAAATGCGACCATTGTGGTCGAACCAACCATGTCATTGAAGATTTCTGGATATTACATGGATACCCGCCCCATATGGCCAATCAAGCCTCATCCCAACCACAGGTGGCAGCATCTTGGGAAAATGGCGGCAACGCCATGAGTGATGGAACTCCCAGCTCGACTTCCGCAGCCAATTTAGTTCAGACGGGCTCTTCACCTGTAGGTTTATTATCCACTCAACCTACTCCATGGATCCTTGACTCCGGTGCAACCGAACATATGACCGGTCTGTGTACTTCAATTCTAAATTATTCTCCTTTATCTCAACCTAAATATGTCGTTTTAGCTAATGGTTCCCAAACTCAAATTGCGGGTACTGGGGATGTTTATATTAAATAAAACTATTAAATTAAAATCCACTCTTCATGTCCCTGGGTTCCCGTATAGCCTACTCTCTATCAGTAAACTTACCCGTGCTTTAAATTGCTCAGTTTTTTTTGTCTCCTGACTCATGTGTTTTGCAGGATCTTCAGACGCAGAAGACGATTGGTATGGGTCATGAGCACGGCTTACTACTTTAATTCCACTCCATCATCTGTTGCTTTACATGTTGATGCAATGACTTGGCATTGTCGTCTCGGTCATACTCCTTTACCGGTCCTTCAGAAGCAAATACCCAATATTTTTGTTTTAGATTCGTGTGAAACTTGTCAACTAAGTAAGCATTGTCGTACGTCTTTTAAACGCAATTTTAATAATAGGAGACAAACTCATTTTGAACTAATACTGTTAGACTTATTTCTTAGTTTTGATGATGAGTGCCATACTAGCTGTCATAGTGCAAAGGCAAAAAGATGTCTAGATAAAATGTATAGGTTTATTAGAGTTTGATTCATAAATAGGTTTAATCAAACAAGCATCAGTAAAGTGGCCGATTGTTATCGAGATCGGTCTAGGTCGATAGGGTAGATAGGTCGGTAGACTTGTCGTGAACCCGTCGAAGACCGAAGATCGAAGGCCGAAGGTTCAAACTCGCAAATGAAGGCTAAGGGATCAAACTTAGTATTTAAGTCAAGGATATGGAATCATACTTTAGGCAAGTCTGTGATGACCTAAACTGATTACATATGCCTTGTGTAGAAGGTCTAAGTTCCGCAAGTTGGATGATGTTTGGAACTTAGTTATATTTAAAATGATGTAATCTAACTTCACAAATAAAAGTTGGATAAAAGGAATCAGCTGCATTATATTTTACAGACAAAAATATGATGTTCAACAGACTGATTGGTTATACAGCAGACTAATAAACATCTTGATATATACCTCGATTAATTCAAGATTATTGAAAAGTTACATGGATAAGAACACCAACTACTTCGACTTATCAAGCAAATCAAAGGCCGAGATTAAAAAGACGTTGGGATGATCCATATTTTTATCCATTGGATATAAGTCAAAGGGGTGGACGGACCGCATCGTCAAAAAGTAATCTCGACGGTGTCGATCCCATGAATAGTGACGAGAATGCGGTGCAAGGATGGGACAAATACAAGAAACGGTCACATTTGAATTTGAAATTCAAGTCACATGCATTCCTACCTATAAATAGAGGATTTTCAACTCAAGAAGCAGAGGATGAATTTTGGAATAAAATTCAAGTGATAACACCGAGCCGAAAAACACCTGTCGAACTTACCGAGCTTAAGGTCATTGATCTAGTTATTTTTCTTCAAGTGATTTACGTGTTCAAGCCGCATCAAGCATATATACTTGAAGATCGCAAGCCGCTTGATTACATCATCCTAATCAAGCCGCTTTAACCGAATCATTTATTTGATTCATTCTTTATCTTATAAAGAATCTGTGAAAGACAGTGAAGCATCCGTTGGGTGTGAAAGATCGTTGGTTTGTGGTGGAGCCGGTGAAGAGGCAATCCTACCCTTCAAGGACCAATGGAAGACTCGGGAGCAACAATCCTACCCGTTCCCGCTTTTCGCTTGTGAAGCCATAGTTATTGGTGAAGGACAAGCAACCTAGGATTCTTTGTAACGTATAACTCAAAGATCACTAGTGAATTTCCTCCAACATCACGGGAGAAGAGTGGACCGACAGGATTACATCACCCGGAACCACTATAAAATCTCTCTACTTACTTACCGCATTTACTTCCTGCACTTAGTCATTATTCATATCAACCTGCTGAATCTAACAACTGAAATCACACACATACACTACTGAGTATCTAATACTTGGTAACATATTTAACAACAAGTAACTAGGCTTAATTTTGATATTATTCCGCCGCACAAATTCAAAGAAGGCGAACCGTCGATAGACTACGTTTATCGACGGGCTATCGAGGTCTCACGGACTATCGAAGTATCGACGGGCCGCCGAAGTTGCGAATTTGTTAACTCCAAAGTTTTAAGTGTTAAGTTTATTCACCCCCTCTAAACTTAACTAAAGCCTTTTCAAGGGACCAACAATTGGTATCGGAGCAAAGGTTCGTTCAAAGGAATCCTACTTGTTGTGCTTGTGAAAATTCTTTAAAACTTTCTTTCAAGTTACCGATTTTCAAGACTTGCATCATGGATAACACACGGTATGCTAGAACCATGTTGATGTGCTCTCTTGATAGATTTGATGAGTATAAACGTCGAATGCGAGCATATCTTGCTGCTACTCATGATGAGATGATGGATGTACTAACCGAAGGACCACTTGGAGATTACAAAGGCGAATAAGTGGGTGACGAACCGAGTACATTCCTAAACCAAAGAGAGAATGGAATGCGAAGACAGAAAAGAGCAAACCTCAACAACATTGCTATTGATATCATCTACGAACCTTGGATAGCAATATGTACATGAAAGTCAAAGATTGCAAGACCGCAAAGGAACTTTGGGATAAGATTCACTTAATCTCGTGAAGGCACCGATGCAATAAAGAAAAACAAAATCGGTGTGGCGGAAAAAGGTTTCAAAAGTTCAAAATGCTACCTAATGAAACCATTGAGCAAATGGAGTCCGATTCAATGCAATCTTAGATGAACTTACTCTGCCGAGTGTAAGTTATTCAAAAGAGGAAGTAAACACCAAAATCTTGGAAGCTTTACCTGCAAGAGATGTTTGGAAAATGAAGGTGACTGCAATTGAAGAAATGAGAAAGCTGCATGAAGAAGACACCTTCAAATTGTTTTCTGATCTTAAGGCCTATGAATTTAGCAAGAAGCTGGTGCCTGAAACTGAAAAGGAAGAGCCAAAAACCACTGCATTGGCTGCTTCACATCATGAAGAAACATCAGGAGGATAGGATGATATGCTAGATGAAATGCAAGAGCAAATTGCCCTACTGAGCAAGAAAATCAGAATGATGAAGACTGGAAAGGCCCCTACAAGAAATTTCACAAAGAGGCCTACTGAAAGAAGGAAAGAAGAACCAAAGAAAGATAATGACTATCTATACTTTCATTGCAAGAAACCAGGACACTTCAGACCTGATTGTCCTGAGTTGAAACAAGGCAAGGAACCTGATTATCTTTGCTTCAACTGTAAGAAGCCTGGACATTTTAGACCTGATTGTCCAGACCTACTGAAGACCAAGAGTCAACAAAGAAGACATGGCAAGAAGGCTATGGTTGCTGAAGATGAATCAGGATATGAAGTGGAATCTGAAAAAGGAAATGAATCAGATGACACAGCACTGATTGCTGATATGGAGGATTATGCTTTGATGGCCAATATGGATGAAACTGAGGAGGTATACAACACTGTATCTATAAACACTCCTGCTGGAAGTGATTGTGAATCAACCTGTGGTTCAAATCCTAGAAATTCTGACAACAATGAGACTTTGGATGCCATCCTTAATCAACTGAGGATAATACAATCTGGTTATGAGGTTGTGAAGGCTGAAAAAGAGGCTCTTGAGTTAGAAGTTGGAAGATTGAAAGCTGAATTAAGGGTTCTCAATGGTAAGGAAAAGAAGTTGGACGAGAATCGATAAGCTCTGCGTCGAACATCCAAAGGCGACCTCTCGAATCCGCCGAACCATCTTGTTCCAATACTGCATACAAATCAGGAAAGGCTTATGGAGATAGAACTGGGCTTGGATTTGGAACTCAGCAATCTAACAAGAGTGGATCCAGTAAGGTTACTGAACCTAGTACCACATTTGGTCCTAAGTTTGTGCCCGCACTAGATCCATCTCCCGCAAGGCCGCCGAAGCGGTAAAACCCAATGAGAATGCCTCAAGGAAGCAAAATCGAAGTCTCGAAGTCAACGCTCTAGTAAAATGAATAAATCAAAAATTAGGGCTGCAGTGCCTTCTAAGCTCTGCCGATAGCAGGACTGCTACTAAGTCTCGCCGGACCACGTAAGGGAAAGAAACGAAATATTCCAAGGATAAGAATCCTAAATCCAAAAATGTTGATCATTCAAGGGATACTTATCTCGGGGGAAAGGTAGACTTGTTCCCTGCCGATAATGATTGGAATATTCCCGCATCTAATGCTAGAAACAATGAAGTATAACCACACTACTAGGGTAAAACCTAGGCAATGGAATCGACAGAGGACTTACACAAGACCTCGGCGGACTCCATATTACAGGGGCTATTCCTAATAGACAAAGACACCTATGGTTATGCAAATGTTTCTAATAACAAGAATCATTTCAAACAAAGCATTATGTACCAAAAGGCCGTAAAGCATATGTGGTTCCTACACAACCTACTTTTGTTAGAACTTATGGATGTGTGGAATACATGTATGAACCAAAGTATGAACCAAAGTATGACATATTTAGGAGAAGACCTTATGGAAACATACCAAGGGTCATGCTTGCCATCGACCACTATGGACCCAAACAGTTTGGGTACCTAAAATGCATTAACCTTGTTTTGTAGGGTGTCCGGTACTTTGACAAAGGATGTTCCGACACATGACAAAGAATAAGCATTGTCTAACAAACTTTGTGGCAAAAGATGGTCCAAGGGTGAATTTTGGCAACAAAAATACACCTGGATATACAAGAGGATATGGCACACTTATCAGAAATGGACTTACAATCAAGAATGTGGCATATGTGGAGGACCGGACTACAACTTGCGAGCCTTTGGACAATTCGTGATATGGGATACAAGGTCACTTTTGACAAAAACAATTGTATTGTCATTAGTGAGAGAGGTGATCAAGTTGTACTTGCTGGGTAGAAGGCAACGAACATGTATGTTGTGGATTGGTCTACTATAGCCTCCGAAACACACTGATTGTGCATACCAAATCGAACTCAATTGGTTATGGCACAAGAAGTTAAATCATCTAAATTTTGATGATATTAATCGGTTAGTGAAGAAGAAGTTAGTGGTTGGTTTACCCGAGATCACATTCAAAAAGGATGCTATCGTGATGCATGTCGGCAAGGTAAACGATAAAGTCAAGTTTCAAGTCAAAGACTAAACAATCAACTAACGAGTGTTGGAGCTTATGCACATGGATCTTTTTGGACCAATAACTCCAACGAGTGTGACAGAAAGAAATACACCTTAGTGGTTGTGGATGATTTTTCTAGATACACTTGGGTGATATTTATGAACAAGAAAAGTGAGACACTCCAAAGCATGCCTAATCTTTTGAAGAGATTACAAAATGAGAAAAGTTTAACGATCATAAAGATAAGATCGATCGAGTACTTGAATTTCTCAACAAAGTTATAAGAGAATATTGTGAACGAATGGTGTACTACATCAACTTGCTCGTCGCTGGTACACCTCGAAAAATGGGGTTGCTTTGAAAGAAGAAACAGGACATTAAAGGAAGCAGGAAGAACAATGATTTGTGAAGCATTGCTACTGAAAGATATTGGGTGAAGCAAAGAATACAAGACATGCTATACACAAAATAGAACATCGGTAAACAAGAAGTCACTTGAAGACACCCTATGAGGTCCGGAATGGAAGGATACCTAATATATCCTATTTTCACCCATTTGGAAGCAAATGTTTTATTCTAAATCATAAAGTTCATTTGAAAACATTCCAACCAAAATCGATGAAGGAATTTTCTTAGGATATTCTTCGGTCGGCGAGCATTCGAGTACTTGAACAAGAGGTCACTAAAACATGAAGAAACAATCCATGTTGTGTTTGATGAACCTAAATTTACGGAATGGAAGATGAAGATCATGAACCGGCTAAGAATCAACAAGTCACGATCCAGATTGTGTGGAAGTTTTGGAAAGATTCAATGACTTAAAAGTTTCGATACGCCCTGCGCTGAACACCCCGCCGACAATATTACGATGCAACAACCAAGCAAGCTTCAAGGATTTGCCGACCCCCGTAGAAGAAACTACAAGACCCTACGAAGATGATATTCCCGAAAATCAAAATAACCAAAATCCACAATGGTTAAGGAATCACCTGTGAACAAGTTATTGGCAATGTACGGCAAGGTGTGAGGACTAGAAGACAACTGGAAGCTATGTTTACCCGTTTTCTATCTCAAATGGAACCTAAAGTTGTTGAAGAAGCAATTTCGGATCCAGATTGGATAATTGCTATGCAAGAAGAATTAAATGAATTTGAAAGAAATCAAGTTTGGACACTAGTTGAAAGGCCAAGTCATGCAAATATCATTGGTACTAAGTGGGTATACGAAATAAACTTGATGAATCGGTACCATTGTGAGAAATAAGGCCGGACTAGTTGCAAAAGGCTATTCTCAAGCGTAAGGAATAGATTTTGATGAAACTTATGCACTGTTGCAAGATTGGAAGCTATCGAGATTATTCCTAGCACATGCTTGCGCATATAAGAACTTCAAAGTATATCAAATGGATGTCAAGAGTGCATTTTTGAATGGGATCCTAGAGGAGGAAGTGTATGTTCAGCAACCTCCTGGATTTGAAGTTAAAGATCAAGAAGATAAAGTGTATAGACTCAACAAAGCACTTTATGGATTGAAACAAGCACCAAGAGCATGGTATGAGACTTTATCTCAATTCTTGGTGGACAATGGTTTTACAAAAGGGACCATTGACAAGACACTTTTCAGAATCAATGAAGGGGACAGCACCCTGCTGGTACAAATTTATGTGGATGACATAATTTTTGGTTCTGAGAATGATTTACTTTGTGAAAAGTTTGCAAATCTAATGAAGAGCAAATTCCAAATGAGTATGATGGGAGAAATGAATTACTTCTTGGGATTGCAAGTTAAACAGACAAAGGATGGAATCTTCATTCATCAAACCAAGTATACCAAAGAGTTGTTTGAAGAAATTTGGTATGGAAAACGTAAGACTAAGAATTCAACTCCTATGAGTACAAACATCGATTGGATGAAGATAAAGAAGGCAAAGATGTTGATCGGACTTTGTACGAAGGATGATAGGCGATCTCGTATCTCATCGCCAGACGGACGGATATATCCTTTCTTGTAGGTGTTTGTGCAAGATTTCGGTCTAAACCTAAAGAAAGTCATTTAGGTGCGGTTAAGAGAATTCTCAAGTATCTTAAAGAGACCTTGGGAGTAGGAATATGGTATTCCAAGGAAGGAAGCTTCAAAGTAATATCCTACTCGGATTCGATTATGCTTGGATGCAAAATTGACGGAAAAAGCACCTCGGGGACACAATCGAGTTAATGGGAAATAGGCGGTCTCCTGGTTTAGCAAGAAACGAAATTCTATCTCAACTTCCACTTGAAGCCGAATACATTGCTTTCTTTGGAAGGCTCTTTGTGCACAAGTACTTTGGCTAAGACAACAATTAAGGGATTATGGAATTGAAGAAAGGGAAATTCCAATCATGTGTGACAACACAAGTGCAATTGCAATCACGAGAAAATCCTGTTTTGCATTCAAGAACCAAGCACATTGATGTGAGACATCATTTTATAAGAGATCATGTTGAAAAGAAAGATGTGGTGGTTCTATACATTCCTACTTGAAGATCAACTTGCTCGATATTTTCACTAAACCACTTGACGGTGAAAGATTTGCTAAATTAAGGACTCGAACTTGGAATTATAAAGATTGATCGATAATCGAGCGGTGTCTTGGAATTCACCAAGGGGATTAGTCTTTGCTATGTTGGGTGAGCTCACTTAGCAGATTAGTCATTGGTATCAACAATTCCATGTACTTATGTTTGAACAATTGAGCAAATGAGGTTGCCAAGGGGATTGGGTTTTGTCATGTTGGGTGAGCTCACTTGACAGATCAGTCATTGGTATTAAACTTCATCTTGTGTTATCAATTGAACAAAACAAGGAGAAAACAAGGATCGAGCGAGTCACTTCGTCGGCGAGGCAGCCGAAGCACTTTATCGCCAGACCGCCGAGCCCACCCCGCGAGTGATACCTGTTTGAATGGAACATTACTCGGTCAAAGTTATTTAGGTCAAAAAGCGAGTTTGGCGGGATATTTATTTTATCCATTATTACCACGGTTAAACCATCCAACGGTTACAAACGTTATGGAGGAGTAATGGACCACGTGTCAAGACGAAGATTTAATCAAATTTAATCGTGGTTACCTCAATGTACGTCTTTGTGACAGTTTCAACTACCCACTTGTCTATATAATCGGTACGTTACATAGCAGATTCACCACTTGCAATTTCGCTTTATCTCTCGCAATATCTACAACGTGTGAACACGAGATTTGAGAGCAATCTTTCTTCATCTTTTTCTTATTTCAATGGCGGAAAGGATTGAGGTTCAAATCGAATCAAGCCAAAGTGTAAGAGGCTATGTTGTTGATGCAAACAAAACGGAACTGGCTATTAATATAGGTCGAAGAATAAGAAGGTTTGCGGGCCGGAGAACAAACTCAACATCGGATTAGAAACAATATCATACACCAATGTTATTGATTTACGGAAGAATATTGTTATAGAAGAAGGAACTGAAGCATTCGGAACCATCGTGAATGGTGAGGAGCTTGTAATCTCCTCCAATCTCGTGAGAGAAGTGTTTGGTTTTGAAGAAGTTGTTGATGGTTCGGTCAATCCACGAAGCTATGGGATTGGACAAGATAGCTTTTGTAGATCGATCAAGACGAAGCAACTATCAAATCGGTACCGGCATCAACGCAAAAATATTGGTAATGAATACGGTCTGTCGAGCAAGCTCATTGCAAAGAACATACTTGGGCTAGTTGGCGGTATGGATACTCTATCGGGACCCAAGATAGAGCGATGATTATCATTTGCGAAGCATGAAATTTGATTGGGGTGGTTATTTTATTCATTATATGAAGAAAGTAGCCAAGGAGGACAAATTAAAGAAAAGAAAATCAAAGGCCTTACCCCTAGGTTTGATGGTTCGGACCACTGTTTGAATCATCCGGAGGTTCTGATCTTGAACCGATTGACATAAATCGGTCCGATACAAAAAGGAGATTGATTATGCAATTCCTGGACTTGATGATGATGAAGAGATTACTTGGAGAGGTGGCGATGATAATGATGATGGAGATGACGGTGATGCTTGGTGGTGAGCGAGTTCGAAAACTAAGAAGATATCCATCAAACCCGCCGCATCAAAGAAAAGCTGCTGGAAAGAGAAAAAGTGCGATGTTAGGAAGATTACGAAATCTTGAAATCAAAAAGAACAAGAAAGGAAACAAAGACAGATCGTTGAGTCCGCCGAGGGTCAAGTGGAGGTTACGACCACTGCCGTAGTTGCAAAGAAGAACCGTTGTTGAAATTCGACAAAACAACGAAAGAAGATAGTAGAAAGAGAAAATCTACTGAACATGATGATGATGATGATGATGAACCCCTATCCAAGAGGATGAAGGAGGTTGCCAAAAAGAAGAAATATGGCAAAGGAAAAGAATTAAGAATCTTGGAAAAACAAAAAGTCCAAGAAGAGGTGTCAATAGAAGAAGAAGAGGCTGTTGAGGCCGAGCCCTTAACTATTATTCCACCAGTTGTTATCAGTGATTCCTCAAATGAAGAAGTTATCAAGTCTACGATGCTTTGAACAGTTGTTTTTGAGCAATGCAGCAGAGGATGTACGAGGACTACGACCCCGAGCCCGCCGTAGTATCCACTTTGAAGAACCACGGCAAACCACCGAACTGAACTTCTTGTGGTGGTTGAAGAGGTGATTGGAGACTTGGTTGAAGACCACCGCAAATGTGGCAATAGTTCGGGGGAAGAGCGATCTCGTCGCTAACCTGCCGATGAGCATGTAAGTCGGGGGAACCAAGTGTGATACGGATGGAAGTAGTAGGTACAAATGTACAATCACAAAGAACCTGCTTGACTTTCTAACATCCGTAGAAGATACCATGAATCTGCTTGTTGGAACCTTTGGAGGTCAACAAGCTACTTTGGAGTCTGCTCCCAGAGTTCTTTTATGCCATTTGAAAGGCATGTGAAAAAGAGCAAGAAAATCCGAAGAGTATATGGATCCCAAACTTCAAAAAATTGCGATTACTTCCGATGGAAGTTTGGGTTCTACAAAAGACCAAAACCAAATTTGCTCAACCAATGACAGATTTTGAAGAATGGGTTTTTGACAAGTTGGGAGTGGAAAATCTGCTGGATCTGATTGATACAACCTTGCTGCAATCAAGACTGATGGATCTGTTTGATGAGCAACGAAGGAGGAGGGTATTAAGTTCGGAGATCCAAGAGATGGTGATGATGATTCTTCCTCATCATCGACTCAAGGGAGATTTTCCCTCGGGACCAGGAGAATCTAGTGGGACCGCTTTGATAAATGATCCACACGCACACAACGGTCCCGATGCTTTGGTAGATCTGCTAAGGGTCGATGGGCGAAGAAATGGATGAGGATCTACAAGATCTCACCATGGATGATCTAGAAGCATTGATCAATGAGGGAATTACATTGAGTGATGGTAGGCTAGTTAATGAATCTGCTACATTTCATGTTGTAAAGCCCGTTTGGACAACCCGAAGATGAACAGATTGTTGATTTGGATCAAGAAAAAGTCGGTGACTTTAGTGAACCAAATGCTAGTTCGAGGAATCCATTGAATATCAAGATGGATTTGACATTGAAGGCACTCTTACTAAAATCCGCCATCATCCCGCACAAGATTGGTCATGCGAAGGTTTTCAAGTGGATAATACCAATATCTTTAATCCACAGGAAATTGAAGAGGAGGTACGGGTTTCGGGGTACAAACAAAGACTGGACAAAGGTTGGAACAGGAGGTACGAGCTGCCGAGTCTCAAACAAAGACTCACGGACACGAGTTGGAACAAACTTTGGGTTTGGAGGAAACCCTTGTTGTTAATGAGGCCGCTTTAGTGGAGCCTTCGAAGCCAAGACCACTTTGTAGGGAAGGATAATCGACAGTACCGCTTGGTGTTAATCAAGAAGAACAAATTTCTTGGATTATGACTACGGTGATGAAGAATTTCAAATTTTTGGAGAAGAAGAAGGCTGTTGAAGAACACGCACAAGATCCTATCCTTGAAGATGTTCTTGGTGCAATGGTTGAGGAAGGACCTCCCCCCGCCGGGAGAGATATGAGTAGAGCCATGATCATCGGCGGACAACGGGCACAATATAGAATTGAGGAGCACGCCGATGGATCTACCGACGATAGAATGGCTAGTGGAGTGCCAATTGAAGTTGTCAATGAGTTAAGAACTGTAAGAAATGACATGCAACGAGTTAAGAACTCAATTGGACAGAGCAAGAACGAGAGATTTGAAGAAGCTGCTGAAGATGGTAAACGATAATAGACAATCTACTGATACAGTTGCTTCAAACTTTGCATATACTCAAAATGCAATGAACAATTTGATACTAGATGTCAAGGGTATCAAAGTTGGAAATAAAGCCAAAGACAAGTTTCTAAACGATCAACTTGTCTCTATACATGAGAAACTTGACAAGCTTGTTTGAAGCTCCCAAACTTGCTTGAGCCCGTTCTTTGCACAACAACCCGCTATGCCCGATCCCAAACTCACCGAAAGGATCAACAGACCGGAAGAGACCACCGCAATCAAGGATTACTTCACTTGATACTAGAACTGGAACAATGACAGTCAATTACACAAAGTGATAGTATCACGGGAAGCTATTCATGGCCTCATCTCACGTTTTGTTGATGATGTCACTAAGGGGAAGAGGGCCAATCACCGCAAAGAAAGGAGGTCCGCTAGACTCTTTGCACGAAGAGATGGACTGATGATACAAATGCTTTTAGGCAACTCCGCACTGGCGAGTGCAACTCACCGATGATCTCCTATCACGGTACAAGAAAGAGTTCCATAACGAAGGAGACCCTATCGTGACATGGGATTTCATGAAGGTCTTAACTCCTTCTTGAGTTTGAAGTTTTGAGAGGCAAGGATTAGAGCTTTAAGAGCAAATACCAGAGGTAGAAGAAGTAGCAAAGGTGAAAAGGTGCTGCCGATTACAAAAGCAAAAGATTCACTGAATGAATTTAAGGAGCTATATATGAAGTTTGGCTTCAGGGTGAATCAGATCAATCTTGTCCTGCCTGAAGCATGGAATTGGTGGAAACAAGTAAATTCTTATATTGACTTTACACTAATTGAGAATGAATGGATGATTGAAATGATAGAAGAAATCGAGCTTATCAAGAGCAAGTGAGAAAGCTAGACAAGAAAGAGAGAAGAGACAATAGATCGGCTACTTTTCACTTGTTTATCCTTGCTTATCTAGTTGTAATAACTCTTGTGAACAATTATTTATAATGAGAATTGATGTTGAATTTGTTCTGTTTGTGTTTTTATCTTTTTGCTTTGCTTGATTAGGTGAGGGTAGTGGCATCATCACCAAAAAGGGGGAAATTGTTAGACTTATTTCTTAGTTTTGATGATGAGTGCCATACTAGCTGTCATAGTGCAAAGGCAAAAAGATGTCTAGATAAAATGTATAGGTTTATTAGAGTTTGATTCATAAATAGGTTTAATCAATCAAGCACTGGTAAAGGGCGCTGATTGTTATCAGCAGACTGGTCTAGGTCAGTAGGGTAGATAGGTCAGTAGACTTGTCAGGAACCTGCTGAAGACTGAAGACTGAAGGCTGAGGGTTCAAACTCAGTAAATGAAGGCTAAGGGATCAAACTTAGTATTTAAGTCAAGGATATGGAATCATACTTTAGGCAAGTCTGTGATGACCTAAACTGATTACATATGCCTTGTGTAGAAGGTCTAAGTTCCGCAAGTTGGATGATGTTTGGAACTTAGTTATATTTAAAATGATGTAATCTAACTTCACAAATAAAAGTTGGATAAAAGGAATCAGCTGCATTATATTTTACGGACAAAAATATGATGTTCGACGACGATTGGTTATACGACGGACTAATAAACATCTTGATATATACCTCGATTAATTCAAGATTATTGAAAAGTTACATGGATAAGAACGACCAACTACTTCGACTTATCAAGCAAATCAAAGGCCGAGATTAAAAAGACGTTGGGATGATCCATATTTTTATCCATTGGATATAAGTCAAAGGGGTGGACGGACCCACCGTCAAAAAGTAATCCGACGGTGTCGATCCCTATGAATAGTGACGAGAATGCGTGCGGATGGGACAAATACAAGAAACGGTCACATTTGAATTTGAAATTCAAGTCACATGCATTCCTACCTATAAATAGAGGATTTTCAACTCAAGAAGCGAGAGGATGAATTTTGGAATAAAATTCAAGTGATAACACGAAATTTGAAAAACACCTGTCGAACTTACGAGCTTAAGGCCGCTTGATCTAGTTATTTTTCTTCAAGTGATTTACGTGTTCAAGCCGCATCAAGCATATATACTTGAAGATCGCAAGCCGCCGATTACATCATCCTAATCAAGCTTTCTTTCAACCGAATCATTTATTTGATTCATTCTTTATCTTATAAAGAATCTGCTTGAAAACAAGATGAAGCATCCGTTGGGTGTGAAAGACTTGTTGGTTTGTGGTGGAGGTGGTGAAGAGGCAATCCTACCCTTCAAGGACCAAAGTGGAAGACTCGGGAGCGACAATCCTACTGTTCCCGCTTTTCGGTTGTGAAGCCATAGTTATTGGTGAAGGACAAGCAACCTAGGATTCTTTGTAACGAGATAACTCAAAGATCACTAGTGAATTTCCTCCAACATCACGGGAGAAGAGTGGACGACAGGATTACATCACCCGGAACCACTATAAAATCTCTCTACTTACTTACCGCATTTACTTCCCGCACTTAGTCATTATTCATATCAACCTGCTGAATCTAACAACTGAAATCACACACATACACTACTGAGTATCTAATACTTGGTAACATATTTAACAACAAGTAACTAGGCTTAATTTTGATATTATTCCGCTGCACAAATTCAAAGAACGAACCGTCGGTAGACTACGTTTATCGAAAGGCTACGCGAGGTCTCGACGGACTATCGAAGTATCGACGAGCTGCCGAAGTTGCAGAATTTGTTAACTCCAAAGTTTTAAGTGTTAAGTTTATTCACCCCCCCCTCTAAACTTAACTAAAGCCTTTTCAAGGGACCAACAAATACATTCTGATGTGTGGGGACCATATCGTATTTCATCAAATAAATTCCGATATTTTATTACTTTTATTGATGATTTTTCTCGTATGACCTGGATTTTTCTAATGAAAGACCGTACTGATATTATATCTTGCTTCCGGTTATTCCAATCAGAAATTCAAACTCAGTTTAATTGTTCTGTGCGTACGGTTCGTAGTGATAATGCCAAAGAATATAAAACTCAATTTTCTCAATTCTTATCTGACCATGGCATCATTCACCAAACATCTTGCTCTTATACTTCTCCACAAAATGGGGTAGCCGAACGCAAAAATCGCCATCTCATTGATGTGGCACGTGCTCTTATGCTACATATGCACGTTCCCAAAACCTTTTGGAGTGATGCTGTCCTCACTGCTTGTTTTCTAATCAATCGTATGCCTACTAAGAACCTCAAAGGTGAATCCCCTTTTTCCATTCTTTTCCCATCCCAATCCCCTTATCCTCTACAACCGCGCATTTTTGGTTGTATTAGCTACGTTCATAATCTTGGTCTAGGTTATGATAAATTTGATCCTCGTGCAACCAAATGCATCTTTTTGGGGTATTCACGTACTCAAAAAGGATATCGCTGCTATAATCCTATTCTTCATCGCTACTTCGTCACCGCTGACGTCACCTTTAATGAGACACAACCATACTACACCCAACCTTTAAATGATCCAAATTTCTTGCAACCCATTTCTCACGATTCTCCTACTGTGTCCCTTCCTCTTCCTTGTTCTGATGACATTCCAGATAACCGTCCTCCGATTACACAAGTATATCATCGTCGTCGTCATGACCCGGTCGTCTCCTCATCCTCTGAAGATCCTCCAATACCTGATATTCCTATTGCACAGCGCAAGGGTACGCGATCTTATGTTACTCAACATCCTATTGGTAATTTCGTCACACTTGATCGTTTATCTTCTCCGTATGCTTGTTTTCTTACTAATCTATCCCAAGTTTCCATCCCTAAGTCTCTGCAGGAAGCTCTGTCTAATCCGAACTGGCGGTTGGCTATGGAGGCTGAGATGGAAGCCCTTCACTCTAATGGCACGTGGGACGTAGTCCTTCTTCCCTATGGAAAGACACCTGTTGGTTGCCGATGGGTTTACACAATTAAACATAATCAAGATGGCACGGTCGAACGTTACAAAGCCCGCCTGGTGGCCAAAGGTTACACCCAAACATATGGGGTGGATTATGATGAAAACCTTCTCTCCGGTTGCTAAGTTCCCCTCTATTCGTATATTGATTTCTCTTGCAGCTAATTTTCATTGGCCATTATTTCAGTTAGACGTCAAGAATGCCTTTTTACATGGCGATTTGCAAGAGGATATTTATATGGAGCAACCTCCTGGGTTTGTTGCTCAGGGGGAGTCTCCAGGTATGGTATGCAAGCTGAAGAAGTCTCTATATGGACTTAAACAGTCCCCTCGAGCGTGGTTCGGGAAATTCTCTGAAGTAGTAAAAGAATTTGGACTTTCACAATGTCGAACTGATAACTCGGTGTTTTACATGCATACTAAACAAGGACATATTTATCTTGTTGTATATGTTGATGCTATTGTTCTTACAGGGAATGATGTGCAAGGAATAGCAAGACTTAAAGAATTCCTTGGACGACGATTCCACACCAAGGATCTTGGAAAGTTGCGTTACTTTCTTGGAATAGAAGTGGCTAGATCTCGTCAAGGTATTGTCTTGAGGCAAAGGAAATATGCATTGGACTTGTTAAATGAAGTAGGAATGCTTGGTGGAAGACCCGTAGAAACCCCCATGGATCCTAATCTAAAGCTCTGGAAAGATGAAGGAGAGATATTTGACTCACCGGGCAGGTATCGGCGTCTTGTTGGAAAACTCAATTATTTAACCATTACTAGACCAGACATTTCGTATGCCGTAAGTGTGGTGAGCCAGTTTTTGGAGTGTCCAAGAGTACCTCATTGGGAAGCACTAATCCGCATTATTAGATATCTTAAGTAGGCCCCAGGACTTGGGTTAATATATCGAGATAATCAACACATACGACTTGAAGGATACACTGATGCTGATTGGGCTAGTTCTCCTTCTGACAGAAGATCCACAAACGGTTATTGCACATTTCTTGGAGGAAATTTGGTTACATGGAAAAGCAAAAAGCAACCGGTGGTAGCCTGTTCGAGTGCTGAAGCTGAATATAGGGCCATGGCTCACACATGCAGCGAGTTAACATGGATTCGTTACTTTCTTACAGAAATTGGGATCTTTGTTGGTACTCCAGTTCCCTTATATTGTGATAATCAAGCTGCCATCTATATTGCATCGAATCCTGTATTCCATGAGCGCACTAAACACATCGAGGTGGATTGTCATTTTGTACGAGATAAGATCACCGCCAAAGAGATTCACACCCCATTCGTGCGAACATGAGAACAACTTGCAGATGTTTTCACAAAGGCTCTCACCGGTATACGCTTGTCACAAATTCGGTACAAGCTTGCTATGTACGACATCCATGCTCCAGCTTGAGGGGGAGTGTTAAAAGAATAAGAGAAAGGAGATGTGTCTAGATTCAATGTATCAGTGTATTAGGCACATGTGATTATTCTATAATTAGGCACATGTGATGATTCTGTAATAAATCAGAATATTTGCATTTATTCTGATTGATACTAGCTATAATATCTTTCCTTATTCATCATGTAATCAACACTATAAATAAAGGGAATATGAAGAATGAGAGGTAAGCAATTCCTTCCTCTCTGTTTTCTGCGATACCTATGTACTCTAACAGAGAGAAACCCTAGAAATTTAACGGGATGAATTTCCAGCATTGGCGGCAAAAGATGCTGTTCTATTTGACTACACTTGGATTAGCCAGGATGCTAACTAAAGAGAAACCAGTTGTGTCTCCAGACAACCTCGAACACAGGGCTTTGCTTGCTCTTGAGAGTTGGAATCATAGTGATTTTTTATGTAAAAATTACATTCTGAATGGCTTAGACAATACTCTGTATGGTGTATATTGTACGTTTGATTCTGCTAGAGCACTGTGGCTTGCCTTAGATAAAAAATATAAAACTGAGGATGCGGGTGCTAAGAAATTTATTGTACGTAAATTTCTAAAGTAAAAGATGGTAGATTCCAAAACTGTAATTAAACAGGTTAAGGAACTACAAATAATTATATCTGAACTCATAGAAGAGGGGATGATTATTAATGAGAATTTTCAAGTAGCCTGTGTAATTGAGAAACTACCTTCTTCATGGAATGAGTATAAAAGTTATCTCAAACACAAGCGAAAGCAGATGACTATGGATGATCTGATTGTCCGACTCCGTATTGAGGAGGACAATAGAGGGTCCAAAAAGAAAAGCTCTATGCAGGTTGGACAAGCCAAAGCTCATGTTCCTAAGGTCAAAAATCAAAAGAGGAAGAAAACTGGTCAGTCATCCAAGAAAACTAGTGAATCGTTGATGGGAGTCAACTTTACTGTACTTTGGTGTTCAGTTTAACCCCCGTTTATCACCTTATTGGCATGTTTTGGGTAGATATAGACCGTCTCGAGAGTAATATCGAGAATTATATGCACGGGGAGTTAAACTGTCATATCGATGGTAAACTCTGCCTTTTTAGCGATATTTCACTCTTTTTCGAGCACTTTTGTCTTGCGGAATTACGCTTGGTGTTTGTTTGTCTATGTTATTGCAGGACTTAGGTGACTCGAGGACCCGGAAGGCGATGTTTTGGACTATGAGACGTGTTTGTGGCCCGAATGTAGCATAAAAGGTGAAGAAAAGCCAAGTTTGGAGTGAAGACAAGCCAGACGGGCGTCTGCACATTCCAGACGGGCGTCTGCCGTGAAGCTACATCAGACTGGTGTCTGCACATTCCAGACGGTCGTCCACGGCATTGACACTTCATTTAGAAAGTTTGATTTTCAGCTGGACGGGCGTCCGAAAGACCCCGAGACGGGCGTTTGAGTAGGCTCAGCCCGATTCAAGAAGCTCATTTAACACAGACGAGCGTCCAGAGTTCCAGACGGGCGTCCAGGGTTCGAAAAGCCTCAAGTCATGATTCACCAGACGGGCGTTCAGGGGAATGCGAACGCCCGTCCAATGAAAACGAAACCCTAATACCTTCATATTTTCCAGGCGGACGGGCGTCTGACATGACCTGGACGGGCGTCCAGGACCGACAGTAGCAGATTTTCGACCTACTCTATAAATACGCAGCTCATTCAGCCCCTACTCATCTTTTGCCGACTTTAGACTGTTCTTAGGTGATTTGTGTGCGATTTTAGTGTAGTTTAATCACCCTTTGATCCATTGATCCTATAAATTACATCCTTTAATTCTAAATACTTTTCATAGCTTAGATTTACGTTTCAAGTTCCAAAGATTGTCCTTTTGGTGGAGTATTTCTTCGTACTATTTCAGATCAGATTTTTCCTCAGTTATATGGTAATGAATACTTTCTCTTTTATTATTTCTACCATGATTTCAATTCTTATTTTGTTTATTAGCATAATTATGAGTAGCTAAATTCATGTGTAGTCGAATTATGTGAAAGCGAGCGAAAACCCTAAGGGGGATGCGATTGGGAGTAGTGTAGTGCGTAAATTACTGTTTAAACGATTAATCCACGTCCTGAAACTTATTTTAACGTCTTTGAATTAGATTGATCACCTAGTTCACTTTCACACACATCAAACTTATAGATGCATTTTGCGGTGAGATGTGGGATAAGGGGTTTTAGGATCGTTGCGTAGATTCGGCCTAGTTGTTAGGTCCGAACCCAATACGAGAGGTTTGTCATCGTTGTTCGAGTGACTCTGAGCTTAATCATGTTAGGTTAATCGCTTTCTAAAGGGAGAATTAATTAACTTCACATAGGGTGGTTAGATCGAGTTGTTCGGTCTAATCGCTAGAATTAGGAGTTGGCACCCGTGGATGTCGTTAAACTACATTGGATAGGTAGGTCGGTTAAGACACGCTCCCTGTTAAGTCCTTCCTTAGGGGTAAAAGTAGCTCGTGGGATCATAGTTCGAGTATACCCTTTAATACTTAGAAGTAAACTTAATAGTATAATCTTTACTTTTGCATTAGTATAATATCTCCTCACCACTATTTTGACCTGAACTAAGTTCTAAGTCAACTTTGGTACTTAGACATTACTCCCTGTGGATTCGACCTTGAGATTACTATACTACCGTTGACCCGATACTCTGTCGGTTAAAGTTAGCGGTTAGTTATTTTGCTATCAAGAATTTTGGCGCCGTTGCCGGGGAGTAATGTTTAATATCTTGTAAGTTGACCGAAAGCTTGGGCTTAGGTCGTTTTTATTTTGTTTTCTTGTTGTTTCTTGTTTGTCAGTGAATGACCCGAAGCTCCAAAGAACCACTCATCGAGCCAATTGAAGAAATTGAAGCTTTTGCACGTCATAGAAATAGTCAACGCCGAGGAGAACCTCTGATTGCTAGTCCGAACCCTTTGTTTGAGGAAGAAGGGGTAGAAGAAAGTTCACTTTCAGAATCCTCAGAGGGAAATGAGGATTCACCAAATCATAGAGATGGCAAAGAACCCTTAATCGAGCACAATGTACAAGGGCAAACCTCAGACACTACTGGTGGTAACGCAACACTACCATTGCATACTCCACCGAGGACCCCTCGTCATGAACCGTTAAGAGAGGACAACACAGTGTTGCGTCAGTTGATAACCCCACGGTATAATCGAGGGACGGGGATTGGACGGTACATGGGAGGACAAAATGCTCGAATACGCGAACTTCGGACACGAATTAGACCAAGAGACGGTAAATCGAGTACTGCAGATGCTAGAGAATCAAGGAAATCAACAGGGGTACCAAAACCCGTACCCTTAGCAACCCCCGTGCGCGGTTTATCAACGGCGAAGCAATAGCAGAATTATCAGCCACAGATGGCTCAGCAAGTACAGAGACCGAGAGTCTGTCGAGACTATGTTACCACCTGTTCGGTAAAAACTCGTTTTAAATTTATAAACCGAAACACCCCAAGTATAAGGTTCGTAGTAAAGGGTGTTAACGGGTCGTCCTAAGGGAATCGAACGTCTATCGGATTAAGTACAGTTATTGTATCGATTATGTCACAAATTATTATCTAAAACTAAGGTATATATTAATTATAATCTAGAAACTGTGACTAGAAACAGAAAATAGCAGAAAATAGAACAAAAACGACACTGGACGGGCGTTCACTGATGTGGACGGGCGTCCGATAACGTTCTGGAAACAGAAAATATGCAGATAGCAGCAGGTAAAAACTAGGGTTTTTTTAAAATAACTAAACTTAGCAACAAAAGTTGATATGAACGAATCGGTTTATCAAATAATTAAAAGAACGGCAAGGCAACGAGAATCCACCAATCAACCAACCAACCCCAACTAGATTGCGCGGTAAAGATACGATTTTTAGTAATGATCAAATCACGAATTCGATTAAATCTCTTTAATCAATTTCTAGGGTTTCGTTTTCTTTCTCAAGCCAAACTAAACTAGCATGCATAACATGATCATGAGATTGTCTCCAATACTCTACTCAACTAATCATGAACAATCTCTTGAATCACAATTAATTGCATCAATTGAAAAGATCAAAGCTTGAACAATATTCTCATATAAATTCAATCAGAAAAGCAGTTCCATCGATCTCTCGATTCAAAAAAACATAAACGATAAATCACAACATTCAATTGATGAAAAACCATAAGTTTAACTCACTAAAGACGTAGCTAAAAAATCCTCTAGTTGGTGTAGTTGTTGATTGGTTTCCTCCGTTGTCCCACCGCGAATTGCTTAGCCAACAATCATATTGGTGATCATGATTGTTGGGATGGAAGAGTTCATCTTTGAGTTCGCTCTTAGGAATATGCGGCTGCTCTCATGTATATTTTGTGTGTAAAATCTAATTTTTTTATGATGCGGTCTGATCTGTTTTTAGGGTTTGGGGCGCTGCTGCTTTTATAGGAAACTTGGTCGGTTCTGCTAAGTCGGCCGAAGGACGCCCGTCCGGTTTGTTGGACGCCCGTCCAAGGATCTTGACTTTGTTCCAGACGTCCGTCCATGCTGTGTCCAAACTCTCTGTATCAAATTTCCTCTCCTGGACGCTCGTCCATATATTCAGACGCCCGTCCACCTAGGACCTTTCTTCTTTGAATCGAATAAGCCTTCTGGACGCCCGTCCGGTGCTTTAAACGCCCGTCCACTGGACGGATGCAATGGACGCCAGTTCAGCCATGTAAACCTTCATGCCAATCTCAAACTTGCATCTTTCTCCTTCCTTTAATCTACAATCAAACACCGTTCTAGCTCCTTTCACAACATGCAAGCATACCTACAAGGCGATAGAAACGAGCAAAGTGTAAAATCGTACATAAATAAATAAAAACCACATAAATAGCTCGATTTTCACACTTTAATAAATTCTAAACCCATTCTTCCAATTTATCCTTTTAGCAAGTGATTTTCTATAAAAAACACTAAAACACGGAAGATATTGTTACGGAATAACTCGATATAAACCACAAAATTAGTCGTAAACACCACCCCACAAGAGGTTATAGGGCACAATCCAATTAGTGTGCCCCCAATTAATGCAAACAACTTGGACATCAAGCAGAATATTCTGAATATGTTAGGGGAACATGCCCTGTTCCACGGGAAGTCGACTGAGAACCCAAACAGCTTTCTAGATCATTTTCTTCAAATTTGTGGGACGATGAAATATAATGGGGTTAGCGACGAGGCGATAAAGCTGATAGTTTTCCCGTTTGCACTGAGGGGAGCTGCTAAGGATTGGTATGATTCGCTACCCAATGATTCATTACATACATGGGCGGATGTAACGAGAGTGTTTCTGAAAAAGTATTTTCCTCCGGTGAAGATTTTAGATTTGAAAGAAGAAATCTCTTCCTTTGACGGTCTCGAGGGAGAGACATTAAAAGAGACTTATGAGAGATTTAGGGGTCTACTGAAGAGATGCCCTCCTCACGGTTTTTCTACGGTGGAGCAAGTTATTATTTTATTCAGGGCCTTAGAGCCAATGGACCAGAACAAACTGAATGCCGCAAGCGGCGGAGATATTATGAATCTGCCGCCAGAACAAGCTATGAGACAGATAGAGAATGCGGCAGATGGAGAAGGACAGTGGGGGTCGAGCAGAAAGAAGAAGAAAGCCCCCATGGAAAGTGTGAAGTCGCTGAAAGAGGAACTCGACCGAGAATCGGCCATGCACGACAAGATGCAAGAAATGGTACTAAAGATGGACCGAATGGAGTTAGAACGAAAAAAGGCACAGCAATGCCAACTTTGTGGAGGTGGACATTCTGCCATGGAATGTGCATCATCGAAAAACCCACTTATCCCCAACAGTTGACACCTAATCCAGTACAACAACAGTCTGGAAATCAGAATGACCAACAGCGAATGGATGTCTATGCAATGGGGCAGATGAATATGAATCAGCAAGAGTTTGGCCAGCAACAGTGAAATCAGAACTTTGATAATCAGCAAGGGCCGCAAATGGATTATGGTATGGGTGATGATTCACAACAATATGATGTGAATTATGTTGGACAAGGAAATCAGGGGCAATGGAATCAGAATCAGCAGAATCAAGGTTGGAACCAGGGGCAAAATCAGAATTGGAATCGAAACAGTAATCAGAACCAAGGTTTTAGGCAAAACCAAAGCTCGTACAACCGACCTTGGAGTCAGAACCCCCAGAATCAGAGTTCATACCAGAATCAGAATCAAGGCTGGAATCAAAATAATCAGAATCCGCAATCTCAGTCACAAGGCCAACAGCAACAACAAGGGCAGAATTGGGGCCAGAATCAAGGTTGGAATCAGAATCTGGGCCAGCAAAGTAATCAGAATTAGCAAGCGAGCCAGCCATCGAGAAATAATAATTCTGGCACCTATTAGCATCCGAATGCTCATCTGCACCAGAACAACCAAAACAGTCAGCAAACAAACAATTATGGTGTTTAGAAGACGCCCGCTGAGATACTTCTGGAGAGATTATACATGACTGTTTCTGAGCTAAACAAGAATGCTGTAGAGCAAAAAGTGGCCACACATTCTGCTATTCGGAACTTGGAGACCCAAGTGGGTCAAATTATTGACACATTGAAAACAAATCTGAGTGGTGGACTTCCGAGTAACACTGAGAGGAACCCAAAGGGTGTGAATGCTGTGTTCACACGAAGTGGTAAAGAGGTTGGGCTGAGTGACAAGAGGAAGGAATTATGGGCCGAGAAAGCAGAAACTGATAAGGCTTAGACAGAGAAGGCAGTCGACCGTGAAAGGGGCTATGTAGGGTGAAGTCGAGATTGAGGACTTGGAAGTTGGCAGTGTGGAGAAAGAAATGGCTGCAATGAGGAAAGAATTGGAAGCCACGAAAAAGGCATTGGCTGAGGCAAACCAGAAAGTAGTGGAAGGGCCAGCACCGAAGAAAGACTATGTGGTCTTGGACATTAAAGAAGAAGATCCCTCACCACCTAAAGAGAAAGGTAAGAAAAACAGAATTCCTCCCCCTCCCCCTGATTTTGACGTTAATACTTTACCCTATCCTCCTAAGGACCCAGAAAGGACATACTGACCCAAGGTCAGGCGAAATTTCTGAATCTCTTAAGATAGGTAGATGTGAATATTTCCTTATTAGAGGCAATATCGATCATTCCCCCATATTTTAAATTTTTGAAAGGAATGTTGTCGAGTAAGGAGAGAATGCAACAGATGGTACATCTGAGTGAGGAATGATCTGCAATCTTTGAGAATAAGATACCCCCCAAGCTACAGGATAGAGGTAGTTTTACCATCCCAATTACCATTGGAGAAACTGTGTTTAAAAATGTGTTATGTGATCTAGGGGCTTCTGTGAGCCTGATGCCTAGAGGAGTGCATGAGAAATTGGGGCTGGGTAAGTTAGAACCAACGGGGATGACCCTACGGATGGCAGATAGGTCTTTCAGGAAACCTATGGGGGTAGCTGAAGATGTGTTAGTGCAGGTTGACAAGTTTGTTTTCCCCGTAGACTTCGTAGTCTTAGATATGGATGCCAATGCCCCGCTTTTGTTAGGTCGGCCTTTCTTGAACACATGAGAGACCTTGATAGACGTAAAAAGGGGAGAGATCATACTACGAGTCGGGAAAGAGAGTGTGGCCATAAATTTTTATAATGCTATGAAGCATCCTGATGATGAAAAGAGTGATTGTTTTTTTTTGATGCTATATATCCTTGTATTTTGGAGCACACTAACCTGCAGGGATACCAAGAACCGATGGAAGAATGCTTGATGAAGTCAAGCACCGCTGAGGATGACGATCCGAGAATGAGAGCTTAAGTATACCATTTGGAGGCAACTCCTTTTATCGACGCAAGCTGGAACAAGAAGCTAGAGCTCGGTTTGACTGGGAAGCTGCCAAGGCCGTCAATCGAGGAACCACCTACTGATCTGGAGCTGAAGCCACTTCCTGAGTGTTTAAAGTATGTGTTCTTAGAACCTGATTAATTACTTCCTCTTATTGTTTCGTCTGCGCTAACCGTTTTGCAGGAAGCTAATTAAGTTGATCCACATTTTGAAGAAACACAAAAAGGCCTTCGGATGGAAGATGATTGATATAAAAGGGATTAGTGCTGATATCTGCAAGCACAAGATCATCCTTGAAGAAGGTGCCAAGCCAGTCTGGCAGTTTTAGAGACGGCTAAACCCACACATGCAAGAGGTGGTGAGGAAAGATGTGGTAAAGATGCTGGAATTGGGGATAATTTATGCGATCTCTGACAGTGAGTGGGTGAGTCCCACACAAGTCGTACCCAAGAAAGGAGGCATCACAGTTGAGCTTAATGATAAAGGTGAGCCCATTCCGACTCGTTTAGTTACTGGTCATAGAGTTTGTATTGATTTCCGCATGCTAAACGATAAGACTAGGAAAGATCGTTTTCCCCTTCCCTTTATTGATCAAATGCTAGAGCGTCTAAGTGGTCATGCTTTTTACTGCTTTTTGGATGGTTTTAGTGGCTATTATCAAATTCACATCGATATACATGACCAGGATAAGACTACTTTCAGGTGTCCGTATGGCACCTTTGCATTCAAAAGAATGCCGTTTGGGTTGTGTAATGTGATGGGTGTCAACTTTACGTGACTCCGGTGCACTAATTACCCCCGTTTATCACACTTTCAGCACAATTTTGGGTAAATTAGACCATTTTCGGGGTGATATCGTGAGCTTATGGCACGGGGAACGAATCCGCTACTTTGACGAATTCATACCCCTTTTTGTTGGTATTAACTCCATTCCCGAGCACTTTTACCCTCTGGAATTGTTTGGATGTTGTGGTGGTTTGTGATATTGAAGGGTGATGGTGTCTCGAGGACCCGGAAGGTGACGATTTGTGGTGAAAAAGCATGACCGAGGCAAGACGAGGGCCTAAAAAGGGGAAAAAGTGAAGATTTGGGGAAACAGGGTTCAAACGCACGTTTGAATCCCCCAAACGCGCGTTCCACGCCTTCAAACGCGCGTTTGAATCCCTAAACGCGCGTTCCAGAAGTTCAGACCAAATTCAGAGTTGAAGCCCTCTAAACGCACGTTCGGGAACCGAGCCAAACGTGCGTTCCAAGATCCTAAACGCGCGTTTGAATTCTCCCTAAACGCGGGTTCCGGATGAAGAACGATCAAGTCCCCGCCTGAATTTTTGTGTAACGCACGTTCCAGCCAAGCGAAACGCACGTTTGAAGATCCCAAACGCGCGTTCCAAACCTTTAAACGCGCATTTGGACCCTTTTTGCGTGCAGATTTTCCCTTCACCTATAAATACCCCCTTAGACATTTTCTTGGATATCAAGCTTTTCTTAGCAAAACTCTACCCAATTATTGCTCGAATTTTGTAATAGCTTAGAATACTCTCTCTTAGTGTAAATCAACAACATCTTAGCTTACTCTTTCTATTTCTTAGCTTAGATTTTCATTCCAAACACTAAGAGACCACCTTTTAATTACTTCCTTATTTTGTACTTTTTGGATCTCAACTCGAATCTCTGCAATTTTATGGTATATTTCTCTTCTCTTTTACTTGTTATGGCTCTTATTTACTGTTTTGTGGTTGTTTTGATTAGTATAATGAGTAGCTAAACACCCACATAGTCGAATCATGTGAAATTTGGTGAAATCACCCTTTGGGTGATGAAATTGGGAGTGGGTAGTTCTTTTTATTGTTGCATCTTGCATATTTCACGTCTTAGAACTCGTTATAACGGATTTGGGCTAGATTGATCACCTAGGTCAAAAATCACACACATCAATCTTGAGAGTTGTTCAGAGAGAGGGATGTGGGAAAAGGGGTCTAGGATCGCATTGTAGTGCGAGGTTACTCGTTTTTAACGTTTAAACGGCTCTCGTGCATGATTATCTTGTGAATGAATCTCTCTTAGGAAAGGTTAGTTGACTTGGCATAAGGTGTTGGGGAAGAGTTGTTCAGACCTTAGCACCGGGATTAGGAGCACGTACCCGTGAAATTGAATGTAAGAGTTCATTCGTTTATTGCACACTCCCGGTTTTGTCATTCCTTGGGGTGAAACTAGCTATTTTGATCATGGTTCGGCTATGTCCCTTTATCTATCTTTAAAACTTAGTAGTTTAATCTTCTTTCTTTCTTTTCTATCTTTAGACTTGTTAGTATAAATCACTTTAGTGTCGTTGTAGTTACAAATACTTTAAAATCATTGATCACCTCGACTAAGCATTACGTTCACTTTGGTACTTGCAAACACGATTCCTTTGGGTTCGACCTCGTACTCCTGTAGCTATTCTAGCAATCGACCCGGTACACTGCCGGTTAGAGAGTTAGTTTACCCACGGTTTCGAGTCTTTACAAATTGTTTTTGAAGTGGTAGATTTTATGCTCATCAAAATGCACCCGCGACATTCCAGCGATGCATGGTTGCCATCTTTGCTGATATGATAGAGCGTTTCATGGAAGTCTTTATGGACGACTTTAGTGTTTTTGGTGATACTTTTGATGAGTGTTTGTCTAATATTGATAAGGTGCTTGCGCGTTGTGAGGAGACAAACTTAGTTTTAAATTGGGAAAAGTGTCACTTCATGGTAACTGAGGGGATTGTGTTAGGAAATAAGGTGTCGGGGAAGGGAATAGAGGTCGATAGAGCCAAGATAGAGGCAATTTCTAAGCTTCCTATGCCTACAAATCTGAAGACTCTAAGGTCATTCTTGGGTCATGCAGGTTTTTATCGTAGATTTATTCCGGGTTTTTCCCAAATTTCCAGACCTCTTACTCTTCAGTTGATGAAGGGTGCCCCCGGTGTTTTTGATGCGGCATGTCTAGATGATTTTCGAACCCTTAAGAAACTTCTTACTTCCGCCCCTATCTTGGTGGCACCAGATTGGTCCAAGGACTTCGAAGTAATGTGTGATGCAAGTGACTATGCCGTAGGAGCTGTCCTAGGTCAGAAGGTAGACAAGCTGTTTCGACCCATTTACTATGCAAGCCATACCCTGAACTCGGCTCAACAAAAGTACGCCACAACTGAGAAGGAACTTTTAGCCGTCGTTTTTGCTTTCGACAAGTTCCGGTCGTACTTGGTTGGGTCGAAGTCATAGTTCACACTGACCATGCCGCGTTGCAATACTTATTTGCCAAGAAGGATGCAAAACCACGCTTGTTGAGGTGGATCTTGCTCCTTCAAGAGTTCGACGTAGAGATCAAGAATAGAAAGGGATGTGAGAATATAGTAGCTGACCATTTGAGTAGGATGGAGCCGGGTGAAGAGAGATGTTTTGTCAAAGTTGATATTGATGACCATTTTCGGGATGAGCAGTTGTTCGTAGTGGATACGATGCTCCCGGTTAAGCGGGGAAATTTTATTCAGAGAGGGAAGAAAGGGAATCCATGGTATGCCCTTTTTGTGAATTATCACGAGTGTGGATTCGTAGATCCTGAATTTGATGAGAATCAGAAAAAGAAGTTCTATAGCGAGGTGAACCGATATGTGTGGGAAGACCCCCTGTTGTTTAGGCTGTGTGCAGATGGAATCCTGAGGAGATGTGTTGATGACAGTGAGATAGTGAGTATTCTCTCGTTCTGCCATGATAAAGAGGCCGGTGGCCACTTCTCGGGCGAGAGAACGGCGTTGAAGGTGTTACAAAGTGGGTTCTACTGGCCCACGATCTTCAAGGATGCACATGCGTATGTTAAGACGTGTGACGCCTGTCAACGCTCTGGAAGGATTTCCAAGAGAAATGAGATGCCCCAGAAACCAATACTAGTATGTGAGGTTTTTGATATATGGGGTTTAGACTTCATGGGACCATATCCATCTTCTTTCGGGAATAAGTACATTCTAGTCGCCTGTGACTACGTTTCAAAGTGGGTTGAGGCAATTGCTTCGCCTACTAATGACAAACATGTAGTCATAAGGTTTCTTAAGAAATATATTTTATCCCGGTTTGGAGTACCTCGAGCGATAATAAATGACAATGGAAGTCACTTTGCCATAGGTATGTCACCCTACATGCTTGTTTTCGGCAAGGCTTGCCATCTCCCCGTAGAGGTAGAGCATAAGGCCTATTGGGCGATAAAGAATCTGAATATGGACGACGCATTAATCGGTGAGAGAAGGATGGGCCAGTTGAACGAGTTAGATTAGTTTCGCCTTCAAGCTTACGACTGTTCGGCGAAATATAAGGAGAAGAGCAAGATTCTTCTCGATAAGTTAATTAAACCGCGTGTTTTCAACGTAGGCGATGAGGTCCTTCTCTACAATACTCACCTCCATTTGTTTCAAGGCAAACTTAAGTCGAGGTGGTCGGGACCATATACGGTACTGCGAGTTTTCGACTCGGGAGCTATCGAGGTAACACATCCGAAGCACGGGACGTTCATCACGAACGGCCTTCGTCTTAAAAATTATGAGAAGTTGCCATTCGATGAGGCTCTCGAGATTGTGCATTTGACTGATCCCGAGCCTTGATCACTCTATTCTGAGTCTCGTCATGGACTTTAAACTTTGACGATTCTACTATTATCACTCCACCATCATATCTTTCTATCCTCGCTTCCTCGTTCGTGCCGGTAGTATAACTTTGAAAAAAACGGCATAGTATAAGTCATTTGTCGAGCCAACGACGTAAAACAAAGGCGCTCAGTGGGAGGCAACCCACCATTTTCTGAGTTTTCTGAGGTTCTGATAATAATTGGTGTTGGAATAAAGGTTTGAATCACAAGGGATCAAGATTTCGTGTTCTGCATAGAGCTGGGGTCGGACGAGCGTTCACCCTCTTCAAACGCCTGTCCGCCTGAGTTGGCCATCGGACGGGCGTCTGCCCTAGGCAGACGCTCGTCCGTCCAAAATCGCCCAACTCTGTATGTGTTCCTGATAAGTCAAACGAGCGTCCGGCATGAGGCAAACGCTCGTCCAGTTCTTCAATGCCCATGCAGACGCTCGTCCGGTTGTGGCGGACGCTCGTCTGCCTCTCCCTCTATAAATACCCCAGCCTTATCATATTATTTGGAATCAGTTTTCAAATCACCAAACCCGACTTTTCACGCCCCTTTGCACCTAAAATCTTGGTTATTAACCCGATCGGAGCGATTCAAAGTCCCCCAAACACCTCTTCATCTCTTCTTTTCATTTCACAAACCCAAATCCACCAACAAACACCGTTTGGCCGGATACGAGACCCTAGCAAGGGCGGTTTTCAAGTTACAAAAATCAAGACTTTGGCCTTTTCGTGCTTCGTTCGGACTTCTAATCACTTCCATCATCATCCTAGCATCCTTATTGGTAAGAATCTATAAGATTTTCATGTTTTAATTCACTTTTTTTTTGGGTTCGATTTTCGAGTCGGCCCTTAAACGAACTGCCACTGATTGGGCTTGTTTTTCTTTGTTTTATGTTGTTTTTGCTTTGATGATGATCTGGGGGTGCCGTTGATTGATTGTGGACATCTGCATTACGGTTGTGGGTCGGTTTTGATGGGGTTTGGTTTTGTTAGGAAATCCCGTTTGGATGATAATCGGGTTGTGTGTTGTGTTGTTTGTGCTTGGGTTTGCTGTGGTTGTTCAGTGTGAGATACAATGGTTTGTACTGGTGTAAAGGAGGGGGCCTCGGGGAAAAACATTTTGGGATAGAAATAGCTAGGGATGCGGGTAAGAAGAAAAAGGTAGTTGAACCTAGACCGGTACACCCCACCGAGGGATTGAGATCCGAGAGAGGCAAAACCCCCCTAGGGCAGCCCAGAGTCAGGCTAGGGTATCCTTGAGAGATGAGTCCGAGTCTGAGACAGATGATGAGCCGTTGGTGAGAAAGAGAACAGTTGAGCTGGGACCTAGGGTTGAGCAAGACATAAGGGAGCCTAGGGCTGCACCTGAAGCTAGGGTTGAAGGAGGCGAGCCGGTTTTGGAGCCTGTTAGAACCTAGAGACCGGTAACATGAGGACCCCCGATCCCGTTTGCGAGGCGATTTGTCAATTCCAAGGCTTTAGAGGTGTACAGCAAGCACTACTTGACCCGCACAATGCTTACAGAGCGAGCTTTCCATGAGTATAACGTGGACAAGAACTTCGTGAAAAGCCTAGCTGATAGGAAGTGGAAAGCGTTGATGACAGCCCCGGAGGTGAAAGTGAATGCAACCTTGGTGCGTGAGTTTTACGCGAATCTTTCGGAGTCGAGCTTAGACACGGAGATGGTTAAGGTTCGGGGGGTCCAAGTCCCGCTTAGTGCCAAGGTGATCAATGATAAATATGGACTGGCCCCTTTTGAGGGTTTAGATTATAAGGAGGCAATAAAGGCGAAACAGGATGCGGGTGAGGACCCGTTAGAGGATCTCCGGTTGTTGGTATGCCCAGATGTACCTTGGACTCTTGGAGGCGGTGGGTTGAGAAAAGAGTTGGTCACGACAACGTGGGCGGGGGATTGGAAAGTCCAATGCTGATTTATTCAGAACCGGTTGCTACCTAAGAACAACCTGACCCATTTCCACATCGGCGATCTAGGGATGCTGTATGCCCTCAATTTTAAGTTAAATGTGGATGTGGGTCAGGCCATTTATGATGAGTTGGCCATGAACCAGAAGATCTACACCCACTGTCTGATTTGCCCTCATCTGATTTATAGCTTGTGTCAGGACGCTCGGGTCGGTTAAGCGGTGCTTGACTTCATCAAGCATTCTTCCATCGGTTCTTGGTATCCCTGCAGGTTAGTGTGCTCCAAAATACAAGGATATATAGCATCAACAGAAAAACAATCACTCTTTTCATCATCAGGATGCTTCATAGCATTATCAACATTTATGGCCACAATCTCTTTCCCGACTTGTAGTATGATCTCTCCCCTTTTTACGTCTATCAAGGTCTCTCTTGTGTTCAAGAAAGGCCGACCGAACAAAAGCGGGGCGTTGGCATCCATATCTAAGACTACGAAGTCTACGGGGAAAACAAACTTGTCAACCTGCACTAACACATCTTCAGCTACCCCCATAAGAATCCTCGGTTGTTGTAGTGAGAGAAAGTAAGGCCCCGACACAGCTAGAGCGTATGGCATCGCAGCAGCCCAGTTCGTCCTCGGCTCCGACTCCGGCACCACCAGTTCCTTCTATTTCTCCCTCCATGAGGATGAGGTTGAGCATGGCTAACAGTTTCCGGAACTGGATGGAGGATCAGCATCAAACGCAGAACAATATTCTGACTCTCCTAATGCTGATGAGTGAGGGTCGACTACCAAGGGATCCGGCAGCTTTTGCCCCGAGTACCATGGACTACCACTTTTCGGATGATATCGAGCGGGCCATCACACAGATCATGGCGGAGGATACATCGTCCTCTGACGAGGAGACAGCTGAGGCTGAGGCGGCCGAGACCGGAGCTCCCATTGATGCTCCTATAGACAGTGCCACCACTACGGGTGATGATGTAGCACCCGGCCAGACGTGATTTTCTTTGTTTTATGCTGTTCTTTTTATCGTCTGCGCCCGGTGTTAGGGTTGTTTAGGAGCTGTTGAGTCTATTTGATACATTTGTATGTTATTTGATGCTACTATCGGTTTTGAGTTGATACTTTTATGATGGGTTTTGTACGCCTTAAGGCATATTCGTACTGTGTTTGGATTTTGGTACACATTGTGGATCATTTTTATATGTGAAACCTCTGTGGTTTTATCTTTTACGCGTAGATGTTCTGTGCTTTCACCCGTTTGGGTCATTTATCCATCTATAGCAATCAACTGTGTGCTTTACACTTGCATATCGAGTTTTCTGACGTGACAGGGCCGTTTTATTGTTATTCCCCCTCTCTACCCAATATTTTGGCACGAGGACCATGTCCCGTGCATGCTTTGCTATGGTTGTTTTTGTTTGGAATAGGGATTGGGGTCATGTTTTCTCACGGCTGTTACGGGATTCGATAGCGCCTTTCTGCCGGGTCTACAGCTAAGTCTTCTTTTCTATCTCATTCACACACTGAGGATAGTGCTTCATTCGAAGTGGGGGGTGGAGACGACTTAGCTTTATTGTTTCGATTGATAAATGTGCCATTAATTGTGATATGCTTAGTTAATGTCCGTTTTCGAGTAAGTTCGTGGCTTAAAATTTTAAAACTTTTCACGATTTGACACCGCGTTATATGCATGTTTCTCACGATGGATTTGGTGGAAGTTTTCGCAGTCGAGTAATGTATGCCGGGCGATTTTATTTTGTCACGATACGAACCCTTTTAATGCACGTAGACCTTGGTTGTACTTAGTCTGGTTGCTATACGCACTTATACCACTAGTTTCGAGGTGAAATAGAAAGGTTGGCCCAGGCCAGATACGGGATGAGAGTCATGGCGTTTCTTTGACCTAGTCAGAGCCAAATAAGCCAAGATCCCAACATTTTCCCCTCGTAGCCCCTCTAAGCCTTGATAGGACGGTCTGACCATCATCCGAAATGAGCCGTTTTGGTTACTTAACTTGTATTATCCTAACCCTGAGCTTTATGATTGGTCACGTTTCTTTTGATCACCCTACGAGTGGACTTAATTATTACTTTAGACACATTTGCTGAAGCAAGTGTGGGGTGGGAGATGGTGCGTGTTTCGAGAGGAGTTAGTTAGTACGAGCTAGTATATGAAGGGGAGGAGCTCGAGGAATGTCTCGTGAGGCTTGTGGTTGTTGGGGAGATTTTGCATCATTAAAACAAAAGAAAATTTATAAACCTATACTACCATGCAAATCTACCTCCTAACCGGCCGAATACCGGGTGGTTGCTAGTAAAGTTGGATAAGTACGGGTATCGATCCTCAGGGAAAAGGGATGTTGAATCTAATCTAATTAATTCTTCTTTATTAACTAAACCTAAACCTAAACTAGAACGGAAAAATAACTGGACGGAGGATTGTTAATCCAAAGCCGGAAATATAGTTGCGGACAAAATAAATAAAACTACATCTACGAAAACAAGAAAACTAACTAATAACTGAACAAACATAAACAAACCATGATCAACCTATTCCCAACAACCATCACCCCACCGAAATCAGTCAGATAGACAAACATTCATTCATTAGTTATCTTGGATTATTATCTTTTCTAATGAAGCGTTTCCTCTTCCGATTTATCACGCCATTAATTAGTTTACCTTCCGGTCTGAACTAATATCGATACAAATCAAAGATATAGATTGAATCCTAACCTAACAACATTATCCCTCAACTTCCGTTTGTTGGAATAATTATTGTCAATCTCCCTCACGATAATCTAATGAATCTATTAACTTCCGTTATCTAAATTCGATTAACATGCGGCATAAAAACATGAAAGAGAACAAGAACAACATAATGAATTAAACACATGAAAAATCCTATCTTTCCGGTAACGGTGATATCCCTCAATTCCAATCTAAGATAATCTTGCAATGAATTAATCAAATTGTGATCCTCTCGTAAACCTAGATATTTAACCTACGAACTTCCGTTATGTATAGATTAAAAATCTAATCTTTCCTATGGCGATCTAAACTACACCGACTTCCGTCATACGGTAGCATCAACAAGCAATAATCTTTCGATATGAATTGCAAGATACAAATAAACATAGGAAAAGAAACAATTTAAATTGAAACTTACAAAACATCCATGAAAAAGAAATCAAGTTGCAATGGAAAAAGGAAGCTTCAAAGTTCATCCATGGCATCGTCAAGCCTTTGTTCATCATGGAAGAAACGAAAAAAACGAAAAGAAAAGAAATAACCTAATCTAACCACCGGCCGACCAAGCATGGAGCTCAGCCGGCCGGCTGCTGCTCTCAAAACTCGACTTTTTTGGGTTCTTATGAGAAGCTAGGGCGTATTGTATATATCTTAGGGTTAGGGAAACGCCGTATTTATAGTCACGTAGGTCGGTTCCGGCAAAAGACGGCGGTGGACGGAGGCCGGACGTTCGTTTGAAGGCGATCCCGAACTCTCGTATTGCTTCGCCGGGAATATTTATTGGAATAAAACTTCTAAAATTCATATCTTGAGTTGTAGACCTCCAAAAATTATGATCCGAATGTCATAAAAAAGCTCTCGGAAAACTCTACAACTTTCATTAAGGACTCTTCTTCAGAAAACGCCTTTTTGATTAGCCCGTCGTATTACGAGTATATTTCGGGATTTTCCACTTGAATTCATCTGTTTAAAATCGTCCTTTCCATCAACAATGTGTATCTACAATTAAGGGAAAACATACCAAAGCGTAACATAATCCTAAAATAATATAAAATCATGATTTAAACACATAAATCGCTACGTTTTGCAATTTAACCTATTAGAAACACCATTTACTCAATTAATCGATTATAAGCTCGATTTCTATGAAAATCCTAAGAATATGGGGAATATTGACATAAAATATATCCTTATAAAACGTATAAAATCACCCTTAACAACTCCCCCACACTTAGCTTTTGCTCGTCCCGAGCAAGACAAAAGATAATCATCACTCGAGACAAATAAACACTTATGCAAATATAAAACATATTCAAGTAGTTTAGAGGTTCACCCAAGTGAGTGTGTGCATAGCCATAATAAATTTCCACTAAATCCACACTTGAAATTAATTCAAGCAAAACTAGCCAACATCCCATTTAAATTAGACATATAAAAACGATTATAACATGCACCTCACAAAACATACAAACCCCGAAAAAAAATAATAGGGAGCATTTAAAATATTTCCGACATACTTAGAGGATAGTCCCTACAACATATCTTTCAGTTTATACTGGGGATAAGATCGACGATAACTAAGTCTTTCGTTTAATTCATATCACTATTCTCATAAGTTGATTTAACTTTTTCCACAATTAACACACATCAGAATGAGCTATTGCCCTGTCATAGCAGAATAGGATATTCGAGATATACCCTACCTTACTCAAATCATAAGGCAGCTTTTTCTGACTGTCGTGAGCTTTTAGTCATCATAGTGGTATAGGACATTTCGAGATAATGCCCTATCGCACTCAAATCATCGACCAGCTTCCGACACACACATTTATAATTTAAAACAACTTCACTTATTCACTTCATTTCAAAAGCGCAATAGTTACGTGTCATTTATCACATTCAAACCTTCAGATATTCACAGTATGTCATACTTTAACTCTAAATACAAACTATTAAAATTTTCAAAATTCGTATGGAAGCAAAGAATCATGCGATAATCATCAAAAATCTCTAATCAAATGGGTATGGCTTAAAAACATAGCTCATCATCTACTATGGCACGTGAAAAATAGTGTCGGGTGAAACAACTAAATTTACTAAATATGCAGAATACAGCATCAATGATTATAAACATCGAACAAAGACATGCAATGCTCACTCGGGACAAAACAAAATTTTTAAAATTAAGCACTTTTCATAGAAATATAATAGAAATTGAGCAAACGACTCATAGATACATATAAACCATCCTCTCCCCACACTTAGATTGCAACTTGTCCTCAAGTTGTGCGTAAATAATAAATTAGAGAACTTAGTCGATTGGATGCGGCAATTCCGGAAAAATCGGTAAAAACCAAAATTGCCGCATAGCTCGGTAGAGATCGTGGAGCATCACAAAACCGAATTCATCGTGAAATTGCACAATAGCTATCAAAAATATCCCGTACTTGATCGGTGCAAAAAGAGTCTACGGGGAAAAAGAAAAGATTACATATATAAAGCACATGGAAAAGGAGATATAGAGATAGTTCAAATTTAAGCTCATATAAAGATGGAATACATATACATGGAACATTACACAATAGTAGGCTAGGTGCAACTACATGAAAATATACTACAATGCAGCCTACATGATATGCAATCCTAAAAATAAAATAAATAAAAATAAATTCTGACAGGCTCAGGCTGAGCGAGTTGGGAGGACAACCCTACAGTGACTACGGCCTATGCAGAAACTAAAAATAAAGAAAACGAGGTAGTATTACGGAAACCGACAGTTAACTACGCTCAAGAAAAATAAAAGAAAAATAGAAAAACAATGCATGCAACTAAATGATATGCAAAAATAAAAGAAAATAAAAGAAAGAAAACTAGCCCACTAATTAGCAACACGACATGTATATAATAAACGTCTACCAAATAATGACAGGTTACGATAAACGACAGTCCTGTTCATTACATGCAGTGTAGACGCGCTTTAAGACTCATTGAAAGTGATAGCATTATGGAAAACCAACAGTTAGCTATACTAAATAGATATAACTCATAAGAAGACATGGTAGCATACGGAAAACCGACAGTAGCTACCCATATGAGTTACAAAAATGACAAGAAAACACATAAGTCTCAAAGCTCACAAGATTCATCACAACGGTATGTAGCATACGGAAACCGACATTAGCTACTAATTAACAATAAGAACAGCTTATAGCATACGAGAACCGACAAGTAACTATAACATGCATAGATGAATCATGTATATAAAAATTAATCAGTTATTTAACATGGATCCGTAGATGGAAAGATGTAAACATGCAAGTTCAGAACATCTACGTAAAAACAATTAGCCACAGAAGCTCAATTCAAAGTATCCATATCAAATAAAGCATTAAAAATCAAATAAATAAAAATTTTGGAACCTGGACTGCCGGACGAGCGTTCAATAGTTCAGACGCTCGTTTGCAATAAAAACAAGTCGGACGGGCGTTCAGTGAGTCAGCCGCCCGTCTGATTCTTGAAACCAGAGCAAAGTTAATACGTTTCGGGACGGACGAACGTCCAACATACCGTACGTGCGTTCACCTCATAGATTATGAACCGGACCGGCGTTCACTTACACGAACGCTCGTCCATACAACGAATTTGCACGGACAATGCAGGGAGAGACACGAAACCCTAAATCTTATAAACACAACATAGAGCACGGACAACGTACCACGTATAAAATTTAGCACATGGGTTAGACTAGGTAACAACTAAACACAAACTTCACGTAAAACAGATTGAGTAAAAAACTTTTGCACATTCTTAACCCTACGGTCATCGAAACACGGCAAAATAAAAACTCTCAATCTATTAAACGCTACTTTTATTGAAAACGAAAAACGAAACGTAACAAAATCGAGAACTAACTTAACTAGATTCAACATGACACCTATTCCCCGGCAACGGAGCCACTTTTGTTGGGAAGATTTTGCATCATTAAAACAAAAGAAAATTTATAAACCTATACTACCATGCAAAACTACCTCCTAACCGGCCGAATACCGGGTGGTTGCTAGTAAAGTTGGATAAGTACGGGTATCGATCCTCAGGGAAAAGGGATGTTGAATCTAATCTAACTAATTCTTCTTTATTAACTAAACCTAAACCTAAACTAGAACGGAAAAATAACTGGACGGAGGATTGTTAATCCAAAGCCAGGAAATATAGTTGCGGACAAAATAAATAAAACTACATCTACGAAAACAGTAAAACTAACTAATAACTGAACAAACATAAACAAACCATGATCAACCTATTCCCAACAACCATCACCCCACCAAAATCAGTCAGATAGACAAACATTCATTCATTAGTTATCTTGGATTATTATCTTTTCTAATGAAGCGTTTCCTCTTCCGATTTATCACGCCATTAATTAGTTTACCTTCCGGTCTTAACTAATATCGATACAAATCAAAGATATAGATTGAATCCTAACCTAACAACATTATCCCTCAACTTCCGTTTGTTGGAATAATTATTGTCAATCTCCCTCATGATAATCTAATGAATCTATTAACTTCCGTTATCTAAATTCGATTAACATGCGGCATAAAAACATGAAAGAGAACAAGAACAACATAATGAATTAAACACATGAAAAATCCTATCTTTCCGGTAATGGTGATATCCCTCAATTCCAATCTAAGATAATCTTGCAATGAATTAATCAAATTGTGATCCTCTCGTAAACCTAGATATTTAACCTACGAACTTCCGTTATGTATAGATTAAAAATCTAATCTTTCCTATGGCGATCTAAACTACACCGACTTCCGTCATACGGTAGCATCAACAAGCAATAATCTTTCGATATGAATTGCAAGATACAAATAAACATAGGAAAAGAAACAATTTAAATTGAAACTTACAAAACATCCATGAAAAAGAAATCAAGTTGCAGCTGGAAAAAGGAAGCTTCAAAGTTCATCCATGGCTGTCAAGCCTTTGTTCATCATGGAAGAAACGAAAAAAACGAAAAGAAAAGAAATAACCTAATCTAACCACCGGCCGACCAAGCATGGAGCTCAGCCGGCCGGCTGCTGCTCTCAAAACTCGACTTTTTTGGGTTCTTATGAGAAGTTAGGGCGTATTGTATATATCTCAGGGTTAGGGAAACGCTGTATTTATAGCTGCGTAGGTCGGTTCCAGCAAAAGGCGGCGGTGGACGGAGGCTGGACGTTCGTTTGAAGGCAGTCTGAACTCTCTGTATTGCTTCTGCTGGAATATTTATTGGAATAAAACTTCTAAAATTCATATCTTGAGTTGTAGACCTCCAAAAATTATGATCCGAATGTCATAAAAAATCTCTCGGAAAACTCTACAACTTTCATTAAGGACTCTTCTTCAGAAAACGCCTTTTTGATTAGCCCGTCATATTACGAGTATATTTCGGGATTTTCCACTTGAATTCATCTCTTTAAAATCGTCCTTTCCATCAACAATGTGTATCTACAATTAAGGGAAAACATACCAAAGCGTAACATAATCCTAAAATAATATAAAATCATGATTTAAACACATAAATCGCTACGTTTTGCAATTTAACCTATTAGAAACACCATTTACTCAATTAATCGATTATAAGCTCGATTTCTATGAAAATCCTAAGAATATGGGGAATATTGACATAAAATATATCTTTATAAAACGTATAAAATCACCCTTAATAGTGGTTCGAAAAAAAAAGAAGAAAGAAAAGAAAAAAGGAAAAGCAATGGAAAGAAAAAAAAGAAGAAAAAAAAGAGAGTTTGAATAAAGTTGGAAACAAGGTCAGGGAGGATGTATTGAGTAGGTGAAAGTATGATGTTAAAGTTATGGTTGGTTATCAATGCATACAAAGAATCGAAAGAGTTTTGGTGTGGTTTAGTGTGTTTCCAAAGCAGGAATACATGAAATGATTAGGTTCACTCGTGTTTTTCTCTTTCTCCAGTCCCAAAATTTCCTTTCGATTAACCCCGTCCCAAGCTTGACATTATAACCCTTCAAGTCCTACCTGACCGTATTTAGCCTCGGTTGCCTCGATTAGTGGAGATTCTAGCCCGGTATGAGATGTGTGTAGTCATTTGGCCGGTATTCAAAGCCGGTGATCATTTTGAGTGTAGCCCTCGGTTTATATCACACACACTTCGTTTTCGTGGTAAGGTAGAGTCAAGCGGTGTACGTTTAGTGTCTGTTTTGCTTTTGCCTTGATGTCGTGAGCGCTATGCATGTGTCGTAAAGTTGATCCCATGGTCTGTTTTAGAGCGCCTAATTTACTCGAGGACGAGCAAAGGCTAAGTGTGGGGTGGTTGATGGGAGTCAACTTTACTGTACTTTGGTGTGCAGTTTAACCCCCGTTTATCACCTTATTGGCATGTTTTGGGTAGATATAGACCGTCTCGAGAGTAATATCGAGAATTATATGCACGGGGAGTTAAACTATCATATCGATGGTAAACTCCGCCTTTTTAGCGATATTTCACTCTTTTCCGAGCACTTTTGTCTTGCGGAATTATGCGTGGTGTTTGTTTGTCTATGTTATTGCAGGACTTAGGTGACTCGAGGACCCGGAAGGCGATGTTTTGGACTATGAGACGTGTTCGTGGCCCGAATGTAGCATAAAAGGTGAAGAAAAGCCAAGTTTGGAGTGAAGACAAGCCAGACGGGCGTCTGCACATTCCAGACGGGCGTCTGCCGTGAAGCTACATCAGACGGGCGTCTGCACATTCCAGACGGACGTCCACGGCATTGACACTTCATTCAGAAAGTTTGATTTTCAGCTGGACGGGCGTCCGAAAGACCCCCAGACGGGCGTTTGAGTAGGCTCAGCCCAATTCAAGAAGCTCATTTAACACAGACGAGCGTCCAGATTTTCAGACGGGCGTCCAGGGTTCGAAAAGCCTCAAGTCATGATTCACCAGACGGGCGTTTAGGGGAATGCGAACGCCCGTCCAATGAAGATGAAACCCTAATACCTTCATATTTTCCAGGCGGACGGGAGTGTGACATGACCTGGATGGGCGTCCAGGACCGACAGTAGAAGATTTTCGACCTACTCTATAAATACGCAGCTCATTCAGCCCCTACTCATCTTTTGCCGACTTTAGACTGTTCTTAGGCGATGTGTGTGCGATTTTAGTGTAGTTTGATCACCCCTTGATCCCTTGATCCTTAAATTACATCCTTTGATTCTAAATACTTTTCATAGCTTAGATTTACATTTCAAGTTCCAAAGATTGTCCTTTTGGTGGAGTATTTCTTCGTACTATTTCAGATCAGATTTTTCCTCAGTTATATGGTAATGAATACTTTCTCTTTTATTATTTCTAGCATGATTTCAATTCTTATTTTGTTTATTAGCATAATTATGTGTAGCTAAATTCATGTGTAGTCGAATTATGTGAAAACAAGCGAAAACCCTAAGGGGGATGCGATTGGGAGTAGTGTAGTGCGTAAATTACTGTTTAAACGATTAATCCACGTCCTGAAACTTATTTTAACGTCTTTGAATTAGATTGATCACCTAGTTCACTGTCACACACATCAAACTTATAGATGCAATTTGCTGTGAGATGTGGGATAAGGGGTTTAGGATCGTTGCGTAGATTCGGCCTAGTTGTTAGGTCCGAACCCAATACAGAGGTTTGTCTTCGTTGTTCGAGCGACTCTAGAGCTTAATCATGTTAGGTTAATCGGTTTTCTAAAGGGAGAATTAATTAACTTCACATAGGGTGGTTAGATCGAGTTGTTCAGTCTAATCGCTAGAATTAGGAGTTGGCACCCATGGATGTCGTTAAACTACATTGGATAGGTAGGTCGGTTAAGACACGCTCCCTGTTAAGTCCTTCCTTAGGGGTAAAAGTAGCTCGTGGGATCATAGTTCGACTATACCCTTTAATACTTAGAAGTAAACTCAATAGTATAATCTTTACTTTTGCATTAGTATAATATCTCTTCACCACTATTTTGACCTGAACTAAGTTCTAAGTCGACTTTGGTACTTAGACATTACTCCCTGTGGATTCGACCTTGAGATCACTATACTACCGTTGACCCGATACTCTGTCGGTTAAAGTTAGCGGTTAGTTATTTTGCTATCAATCGTCCAAGAAACCACAAACTCCATTTGAGTTTAATGGTGAGTGCCGCAACTGTGGCAAATACGGGCATCGTGCGGCTGAGTGCCGTGGAAAGAAGCCATTTCAGCCAAGGGTATATGTGGCTGAAACTGATGGTGATGATGACATGTTCTTCGCTGTGATGACAGAATGCAATTCTGTGAGAAATCCAAGGCAATGGTTTGTGGACACTGGAGCCACAAGACATGTATGTGATGACCGTGCAATTTTTTCAACCTATAAGGCAGGAAATGGTGAGAAATTGTGGATGGGAAACTCTTCTCATTCAAACATTCTGGGAACATGCAATGTGATTCTGAAGTTGACTTCTGGAAAGAAGCTGACACTGACCAATGTTCTCCATGTTCCTGACATTCGTAGGAATCTAGTTTCTGGTGCTATGTTAAGCAAGACTGGGTTCAAGATGGTGTTTGGTTCTGATAAGGTCATTCTGACAAAAAATGAAGTGCTTGTCGGTAGAGGATATCTCACTGAGGGTATGTTTAAGTTGAATGTAATGGCTATTATGCCTAAGAATGTTGTGCCCGATGAGACTAATAAAATTGCATATACTTCTGCGTACTTACTTGAGTCTTCTTGTTTATGGCATAATCGATTAGGACATGTGAATAATAAATCAATTCGTAGAATGACGAATTTAGATTTATTAAGTAATTTAAAGTTTAATGAAACTAATAAATGCCAAATATGTGTCGAAGCAAAAATGACTAAGGCACCATTTCCATCAGTGGAAAGAAACACAGAACCGTTGGAATTAATTCATACAGATTTGTGTGATTTAAAATTTGTGCTATCGAGAGGCGGTAAAAAATATTTTGTAACATTTATCGATGATTGTACAAGATACTGTTATGTCTATTTTCTAAGTAGCAAATATGAGACAATTGAGGCTTTCAAAAACTATAAGAATGAAGTCGAAAATCAACTTAGCAAACGAATCAAAAAGGTTCGTAGTGATAGAGGTGGTGAATATGATGCACCGTTTAATGAACTATGTTCAGAATCTGGCATTATTCATCAAACTACTACTCCGTACACACCTCAATCAAACGGTATTGCTGAACGCAAAAACAGCACATTGAAAGAAATGATGAATGCTATGTTGATAAGTTCGGGTTTACCTCAGAACTTGTGGGGGGAGGCAATCCTCTCAGCAAATGTCATTCTTAATTGTATTCCATCCAAGAAGATGGATAAGACCCCATATGAGTTGTGGAAAGGCCATAGGCCAAGCTACAAATACTTAAAAGTGTGGGGGTGTTTAGCAAAGGTAGAAGTGCCTAAACCTAAAAAAAATTAAGATTGGGCCTAAAATGATAGATGCGTATTTATCGGTTATACGAATAATAGTAGTGCATATAGATTTCTAGCGCACAAATCTGACATCCCTGATGTACATATGAATACAATCATGGAGTCAAGAAATGCTATGTTTTTTGAGGATGTCTTTCCGAACAAAGACAGAATCAATGAAGACACGAGTCCAAGTAAGCGGACACATGGATCCTTAGAGGATAACACTTCAGAAAATGAGGAACCAGAACCTCGTAGAAGTAAAAGGGCTAGGACTTCAACGTCATTCGGTCCAGATTTTCTCACCTATATGGTAGAAAATGATCCAAGAACATATGCTGAGGCTATGTCAAATCCAGAAGCTCCTTACTGGAAAGAAGCGATCAAAAGTGAAATAGATTCCATTATGCAAAATCACACTTGGGAATTGGTTAATATCCCACCAGGGCATAAAGCTCTCGGTTGTAAGTGGATTTTTAAGAAAAAACTTAAAGCTGATGGATTTATGGATAAATATAAGGCCAGATTGGTAGCCAAGGGTTATCGACAAAAGGAAGGTCTTGATTTCTTCGATACATATTCACCGGTAACTAGAATCACTTCAATAAGGGTTCTTATTGCGATCGCTGCGGTTTATAACTTGGAAATCCATCAAATGGATGTTACGACTGCTTTTTTAAATGGTGAATTAGAGGATGAAATTTACATAGAACAACCCAAGGGTTTTGTAGTTCCAGGTCAAGAACACAAAGTGTGTCGACTCGTTAAATCACTGTATGGGCTCAAACAAGCACCAAAACAGTGGCACCAAAAATTTGATCAGACAATGTTGTCAAATGGGTTTAAAATTAACGAGTGTGACAATGTGTCTATATCAAAAAAACTTCTAATTCCTATGTGGTAGTATGTCTGTACGTTGATGACATGTTGATCATGGGAAGTACTCATGATATAATCATGAATACTAAGAAGATGTTGACTCGAAATTTTGATATGAAAGCCGTGGGAGTTGCAGATGTAATTTTGGGAATTAAAATCTCTAGAATGACTGATGGACTTGCTTTGACACAGTCTCATTATATTTAGTCTGTTCTAAAAAGATTTAATGTCTTTCAAGAAAGTCCTGTGAAAACTCAAATTGACTTAAGTTTACACTTAGTCAAGAACAAAGGTGAACCTGTGTCTCAGTTGAAATATTCACAAATAATAGGCTGTCTGATGTACATAACTAATTGTACTAGACCAGATGTAGCATGTGCTGTGAATAAACTAAGCAAATTTACAAGCAATCCAAATGAAGATCATTGGAGAGCTTTGATAAGAGCACTGAGGTACTTAAAGTTTACAATGAATCTGGGATTATGTTATACACGGTATCCAGCAGTATTAGAAGGATACTGTGATGCAAATTGGATATCAGACTCAAAAGATTCGAAAGCCACAAGTGGATATGTATTCACTATTTGTGGTGCTATGGTGTCATGGAAATCCACAAAGCAAACATGCATAGCTCGCTCCACGATAGAAGCAGAGTTTATTGCATTAGACAAGGCAGGAGAAGAAGCTGAATGGCTTCATAATTTCCTAGAGGATATTCCATGCTGGACTAAACCTATTGCTCCTATAAGCATACATAGTGATAGTCAGTCGGCTATAGGTCGAGCACAAAACAGTATGTATAATGGTAAGTCTCGACATATACGTCGCAGACACAATACTATTAAACAACTGATCTTTAATGGTGTGATTTCCATCGATTTTGTTAGATCGAAGGAGAATCTTGCGGATCCGCTTACAAAAGGTTTACCTAGAGATCAAATGTCAAAATTGACACTCGGAATGGGACCTAAGCCTATTACGACATAAAATTTGTAATGGTAACCCAACCATGTTGACTGGAGAACCAAGATCATGGTTCAATAGGACAACTAAGTTATGAAGATTCCGTGAACAATTACCCATTCTCTGATTAAAAGTGTTATCTGTCAGTTGTGTAAAGGTTAAGTGAAAACTTTTAATGATTTCTATAACTTGGTTAAATTCAAGTGGAGTATGGAAGAATACTCTTGATAGGAGGTCACCTTTGTAAGTGTGAAGTGGGGCCGCTTCTGTGAGAATTCAGAGGCTAGAATTCTCTAACGCACTTTCTGAAACCAGGGTGATTCATGGCCAAAATGAACACAATCATGAGAACCAAATATGGTGTTTAGGGAAATATTGTGTGAGTACTATTGTCTGGTTTTACAATAAAGGCTGAACGGTTCAAGACATAGTTCACTGATTAGCCGAGTAGATCCGATAGTATTTCACTAAGGCAGGTTCAAAGGCAGAAGCTACCTCTCCTGATGCAATATTTTCTGCCAGAAAACTCTTCAGAGTCAGCATATGCATTAATATCCATTCATGTGGGGGATTGTTGGAGAAAATAGAGGAAAAATGATTTAATCGATTTTATCGATTTTTAAATATTTTCGACAACTTTTTTAAAAACCGAGCTCGATAGACTTTTATTAAAGTTATCGAGACTTTATTAAAATCATTGGAAACTACATACTATGTAGTTGACAATAGGAATTTAAATCATTAAATTTGGAGTACGGGTGAATGAGATATTAACGCTTTAAGTTGTTGTGAGATATGAGAAATAAAGTAGTGTAAAACTTTATCCCACATTGGAACTTGAGTGTTCCAATGTCAAGTATTTATATGATGATAGTTGATGATTGGTATAAGCTCCTAGAGAAAGGGAGAGAGTTCAAAATGGTATTAGACAGACGATATTCTACTAAAATTGTCACGCGCGCGTGCGCCGCTGCCGCCCGCCCGTGCCCGTTGACCGTTGACTTTGGGCTTAGGCCAGAGGGCTAGTATTATCTTTTTGGACAAAGTCAGCGGGATGGCATGTCAGCTAAGACAACCACCGGACGAAACCGAACCAACTCAAGATGTCGGAGGCGTAACTCGCATTCGAAAGGGGACTGATTGTTCGGCCAAGGCACCTTCAACAGACTGAATGTCTCAGTAAGCTGAGACTTTTCATCTTCTTCTGAGACTTTTCATCTTCGAACCTGTTATCATCAATACTTGGAGTAAAGTGGAAGTTGTGAGAGTTATGCAATAAATGAAATTAATTGCAGAGACTCTTCCATTACAATCTGAGTCTCTATATAAACAAGTCCTCACAAGATGGAATAAACAAAGTATTAAAGCAATACAAGAGCATTCATACATTCCATTGCATTAAATAGTTTCTGCATTCATAGTGAAGAGGATCTGGGCATCATCAAAGTTCGAAGTGGTTCAGAAATTGAAGTACATCCTTTCTGAACAGGTAACTGAGTAATCCTATGAGACAATTGCATAAATCAAGGTACAAGCCGTAGCAAATTTTTCTTAAGGACATAGTTCCATCTCGCTTCAGTTGGAGATATCCTTTCATTTTTTTTTCTTTTTCAATTACAGTATTGTAATAATTTTATTTCAGATTAATAAAAAGTGCTCTTAATTTCATGTTTATTTATTTATTTCGCATACGATAGTACTAATGTTAAACAGCTTACACTCTATATATATTGGATTACTTCATGTATTAAAATAGCATCGAGCAATTATTCTTTATTTAAAAGTTTCTCACTAATCAACCCCACGATCTCCAAAATCATTAACAAAAAATTAACTTTGACGACTCCATAGCAAAAGATCAAAGGTTTTAATGAAAGAAACCTGCATCTACAAAACTTATGATTTTTTTTATGAATGAAATTGACATGATAGAGCAAAATGAGGTCACCATTGTCATGTGAGCAAAATGATAATAATAATCGATATCAAACATTGTAAAACCCACACACGTAGGAAAACCAATGTTAGTGTGTGCACAAAAAGATGAATAATAAACAGCTGAAATTACACCAAAAATGGTTTTTTATAAGCATGTAAAATATTTTTGTAGCAGATGAAACGATACAGAGCATTCCCCTAATTTGAAAACCCTATAAACAAAAATTAAAAGAACACAGTGTTTTATTAGTAAAAAAAAATTAAAGAACACAGTACAAAGGACACTGATTTGCAATTGTTGAAGGCTTGTTAACATACCTAGAAATTTAATGCCACTGATATGCAGCTCGGCTGGAACTTTGCTTGAAGAGAATAACCGGAATTTCGAGCAAATTTCTTCAATGAAGTGTGCATTATTCATCATTGCTTCCAGTAATTTCACTGCTACCATCATCAAAGCACTCATCTAAACAAAAGCGGGGTGGTTGAAACTATTGAAGAATCCCTCACAAGTCAAACTCCATAAGCCATATTTTACTTATTTTACACATGTTGTATTATACCACACATTAAATGCACTATCTAGATTATTCTCCTATATCAAATATTTAAGATGTATCATTGTAAATCATTTTTCAATCAATGGAATTGGTTTGTTTTTATGGTATCAGAGCCATAGCTATGACTTCTCCCTCAATCCCTCCCTCCTAAAACCCCACCTCCCTTCTCTTTTCTTCCTTCCTGTAGCAAAAAAAAAAAAAAAAAAAAAAAACCAAAATGTCTACTACCTGCACCCATTCCACGGCTGAACAGACAGCCACCACCATATACCCTTCCTTTTCACCATCTTCTTCCATCAACATCCTAAAATTAACCCGCACAAATTTTCCCCTTTGGAAAGCCCAACTCCTCCCTTATCTCCGCGGACAAGGGGTGCTCGGTTACGTCGACGGCAGCATTCCACCACCACCTTCCTCCATAACCACCAATGGTCGCTCCGTTCCCAACCCCCTCCACGAAAAATGGCTGCAAAATGATAGCCTAATTCTCAGCACTATCACTTCAAGCCTCTCCGAAGACGTTCTTGCACAAGTTTTCCATGCCACGTGTAACACCCAAAAATTTTGGGTCGTTACCGCTGTGTATATATATATATATGTATGTGTACATAGAAGATTCTATTACGTGCGTATCTGTGTAGCATAATATTTAAGCCTCGGTTGAATATTTTGTCATGACGCTATAACGAGTAAATTAATAGTATGTGACCCGATATGCATACCTGCGTATACTTTTATATGTTAGTGAGTCTTGGTTAAGTTGCCTAATATGCTCGTAGGATAAGCTTTTAAAATAATAATAATAATAATGATAATAATAACAATCAATAGTAATAAAAGAGACAATCAACCTGGGATTTAAATTTATAAAAAAGGAGCCATGTGGGGGAAAATAGCACTCCCTAATTTAAGCTTTCAGTCAAATAAAATAGCTAGGGGATCACGTGGGTTTTACCTTAGGCAATTAAAAGGGGAATTAAGAGGGGCTAAAATCAAGGATTTGGAGTAAATTATTTGTCCCATGGGAGTAGTATAAATAGAGGTGTGGTAGATGAACTCTAGGCACCAATCTTACAAAAAATATAGCAGGGGGAGACTTTCTCAAGCAGAAAGAATACTCGGCAAGCTATGATTTCGGGAAAGTCGATTTCGGAAACAATATATGTGCATGGATTCTATATTTCAGAATCTTATCTTAACTTGGATCATGTTCCTTTGGCTACTCGTTTTATACACCGGTTCATGTGATCAACGAGTCTACATTTATGCAGCAAATTATAGCTTAAGGTCGAGCCAATGTAGTCACCATTGTTGAGCACTTAAAGATGAGGCTGAGATCCTTCTGTTGCGTCCCCGTAGTGCTCCTTTGTCTTGGTTTTGATCCTCTAAGTCGATGCCTGCTCATATTTCCGAGTTGTTCCGTCAAAGAAACGTATGACGTATCGTATACAATAATATGTCGAGATTCATGGGTCTATTTTTGGTACACTCAAAAGTGTGTCTTTCAATCAATTTGTTTTAAAAAAACACGACAGGTATATCGACATCGACACTGCGAGCTGTTGACTAGTTGAGTTAGGGTTATTGCACCGCGAACGGCTAGTCAGGTCTCGGGGCCTCTTGACCTCGGCTCATCGATAGTCCTAGTGTAATGGTACCAAAAATTCCCCAATGATCCATGTGCATGGTCGGGAAAGCACGGGCTGACGGCTATGTCATGGTTCGGAGGGCAGTGGGGTTGGCCGGAGCCCTTTGGGAGGTTCACTGGGCGAAGGTCTGAATCCTTTCCCTGACAATCGGCCGGAGTTGTCAGGCAAGAGCTTGCTTGTTGGAGTGCGGTAGAAAAATGTGTCACGTGCTGGAGATCGGTTGGTATTGACTCATCAACCTGGCCAGGTTGATGTCAAGTAACCTGATAACTCAAGTAACCCAAGTAACTTAATCCTTAAGTGACATGAATTGTCCTCAAACGATCGATTGTATAAAATATATATATTGCATATTTTATCTTGTACTAAAACGCTTTGATGCAGGTTGAAAGCTAATTAAAGTGATCCGATGTGGTATATTTTATTTTAATCTGTTCTATTTGCTTGTCTATTAACTATTTTACTATAAAGGACACACACACAGGAACTCACTGGGCTAGTAATAGCTCACACGTTTGCGAACCCTTTTTTTAGGTATGGAAGCGGAGTCGTTTGATGGCAAGGCAAATCAGGAGACCTTGGAGACTTTTTTTGAGGGAGAAATTGACGTGGACTATAATGTGGATATGGCCAATTGAGCGACTTTTGGACTTTATTATGTTTTGCCTTTTTTTGTTTGTTTCTTGATGTATGGATAATTCAACAATTATCTTTTTTGAATTTGTGGTTAATATAATAAAGGACTAGTTCCCTCTCTTTTTCTTATGGATTTAGTATGAGTGGCGGTAGGTCGCCGACCCTTCCTTAACAAGATCCCAGTGGGACCTAGGGGTCGGGAAGCGGTCTATTACAGGTGGTATCGAGACAAGGTTTTGAACCATAAGGACCCAATCTTAGGCGAGGGAACTTAGGATCAACTCGTTTAAAAGTGTTTTTTTATATACATACGTAAACTAAGTAAATATAGTGTTAGTACATATATTTTATATAACGACCCTGTGTTGGTTTTTTTAAATAAATTGTTATGTAGGTCACGGCGTCTTCACAGAATAACGGTGGGTACTACGGCCACGGTAAACCTAAGATGAGGCATTCGCAGTTAGGACCTTTCCTCTAACCTATATGGGCCGATTAAGGGAGATGGTACCGGTACCAATGGACAAGGAGAAGGTAGTAACCCACCTACCGGGTTTCCCAATGGTGGTCATGGACGTCATGAGGAATTCAACAAAGACCCAGTGGTTGTTGTAGTGGAGGACGACACCGTGGAGGAAGAAGACCCCGAGGAAGAAGAGGACCCGAAGATGGATGAGGATGTAGATGGGAATGGCAATCCAAATAAAGAGAACGCTCCCTATGTGCAACAACCAGAGGTCATGATGGAGGATCCACCCGTGATCAATGATGTATCACCCTTGGAGGTGGTCTACGGTCTCTACCCAGGGACCATAAGAGGTCGACAATACACGTGGGCTGAAGGCTATGAGAGGAGAGTTTGGAGAGAGTCCCTGGCACTACGGGAGGAGATAAGGGAGCTAAAGGTTGCTATTTTCGATGCGAGGAGGAAGATCGAAGCGATGTACCCGTAGTGGGCAGCAAAGGATTTGTTTTGAGGGCATTAAGTAAATTTCAATAAGTGGCAGTTGGAATGTTTGAGTGTGCTGTTTGTTTCCTTTTTTTTTTGTTTGAATTGGACAATGCCGTTGGAAAAATATATATATGTGATAACTAGACTACTTATGTAATAAAATGAAAGATGCATCTGTTGGATTGCCGAAGTGCTTTATCTATCCTTTTGTTCACAAACCCTGTTGGAAATTAAATTTGACAGGATGTCCAAGTACTACATCTGTTTGAAATGCAATAAATTGTCGAGGTGCCGATCATATGTTTGGGTTTATTCTAGACATTACTTATATGTTGTGGAACGGAATTTTAAGAAAAGAGGAAAAAATTGTATTGCAGATGGCGCGTGGACCGCAAGTCAACTACCTCACCTTGCATCAAGGGGAGAGCTCTAGAGGAAGGGGTAACCGGAATGAAAACCTGCCACCAAGAGGCGAAGAACAAGGAGTTGAAGAAGACGTTAACCCCTTACAAGGAAATGTCGAACAACCCCAAGTCAACGTGCAAGGAGTTGATCCCGCCTTAGTCGCCATTCGGGGCAATTAAGTGCTACCGTTGCAATGTTAGCCAATCAGAACAATGTTGGGGAAAACCCGCCCAACATGCCAATGGGCAATGGGCAAGGCCAGATCAACCAAGAAGATGGCCGGCAACTTGAACACTTTTTGAAATTCGGACCTCCAGAATTTTTTGGAGTTCCTGATCAAGCCGACCAGGCAGAAAGATGGCTGGAAAGGATGGAGGATATTTTTGCCGCACTTGGTTATGCCGACAGACAAAAGGTGACTTTTGCTGCTTTTAGATTTAGAGATGATGCAAGAGATTGGTGGCAAAGCCTAAAAAGGGAATGGGAGAGACAAAATTAGTCACTCACTTGGAATGTTTTCACTCAAGAATTTCATAATCAATTCATTCCCAACTGGGTGAGGAACCGAGAGGAAGAAGAGTTTATGACTCTAAACAAGGCACCTTGACAGTGACTCAATATGAAGCTAAATTCACCAAACTTGCAAAGTATTGTCAGCGACTGGTTAACACCGAGGAACACGGGACCAACAAGTTTTTGAATGGGTTGAGACATGAGCTCCAGACAGCCATGGCTAGTGTACCCCTACCACCTACAAGGCAGCTGTTGAGGCAGCTACAAGAATTGAGATAAAGAGGAGGAACGAGATCAATGCTCGCCAAGCTGCTCAAGCCAATCGGGCAAGTACTTTGGAAGAACGGTCATCACAACTCACCAATGGGAAAAAGCCAAGGACGGTGGCGCCTGCCCCACCTACCCCACCACCAAAGGCTACTCCCGTGGTGGCTCCTACACCCCCAGCAATGGTTTGATCCTTCTGTGGGAGACCGGGTCACACAGAGGCTCAATGTAGGAGGAAGTTGGGCCTATGCTTGTTCTGTGGAAGCAAGGATCACATGGCCCGAGATTGTGCAGCTAAGACAAATCACATGGCTCAAACCGATGGTCCAACCCCAAATGTGACGACACAACCAGCAATCAAGCCAGATAATGGAAGGAAGAAGCCTCAGGTGAACACTAAAGTTTTTGCCATGGCCCATAAGGAGATAGCTGATGATGCAAATATGGTGGAAGGTACGATCCATATTCTTGATCTTAGCTAAAGTTTGATTGACTCGGGTGCCTCCAATTCATATATAGCTATAAATTTTACATCTAAGTTGAACCTTGTTGAGGAAGCCACATGGGAGCTGGAAGAGGACTTACGAGAACAGTACCCACACCTCTTTAAAAGTACGAATTTCGAGGACGAAATTATTTTAAGGGGGAGGGATATGTAACACCCCAAAATTTTGGGTCGTTACCGCTGTATATATATATATATGTATGTGTACATAGAAGATTCTATTACGTGAGTATATGTGTAGCATAATATTTAAGCCTCGGTTGAATATTTTGTCATGAAGCTATAACGAGTAAATTAATAGTATGTGACCCGTTATGCATACCTGCGTATACTTTTATATGTTAGTGAGTCTTGGTTAAGTTGCCTAATATGCTCGTAGGATATGCTTTTAAAATAATAATAATAATAATGATAATAATAACAATCAATAGTAATAAAAGAGACAATCAACCTGGGATTTAAATTTATAAGAAAGGAGCCATGTGGGGGAAAATAGCACTCCCTAATTAAAGCTTTCAGTCAAATAAAATAGCTAGGGGATCACGTGGGTTTTACCTCAGGCAATTAAAAGGGGAATTAAGAGGGGCTAAAATCAAGGATTTGGAGTAACTTATTTGTCCCATGGGAGTAGTATAAATAGAGGTGTGGTAGATGAACTCTAGGCACCAATCTTACAAAAAATATAGCAGGAGGAGACCTTCTCAAGCAGAAAGAATACTCGGCAAGCTGTGACTTCCTTTCTCTTTATTTTTTTAGCAAACGGGTGTTTTCATTAAACATAATATCAATAAAATACTAGTACAACTAAGCATTTTTTTTAGCATCGTGGTATTGTGAGTTCTTTTCTTGTTCGATTTAAAATTTATTTCGCTAGTGTTTAGGATTTATACTAGTCCTTCCTTTCGATTGATATTTTCAACAAGTCACATGCCATGTTCAGCGGGATAAGTTTTTGCTCCTTTGTCTTGATTTTGATCCTCTAAGTCGATGCCTGCTCATATTTCCGAGTTGTTCCGTCAAAGAAACGTATGACGTATCGTATACAATAATATGTCGAGATTCATGGGTCTATTTTTGGTACACTCAAAAGGTGTCTTTCAATCAATTTGTTTTAAAAAAAACAGACAGGTATATCGACATCGACACTACGAGCTGTTGTTTTCGATCAAGAATTTATAACTTATCCTCACAGGATTTTCTTATTTTGGAACGGTTATGATAATTTATGCTTGTGGGTTGCACCAGTTTATATTTTTAGAAATCACTATCTATCATTTTGATTATATTAGCGGGTACAATGTGGAGCTTAAGATGTTTCGATTACGTGTAAACCTTTGATCGTATTAAAGACATTTTTATTCAATGTTGTAGCCTTCAATTACTGCCTCCATTTGTAGTCACTAGTGGAATATTTGTGGTTTAAATCTTATAAAATATGAGGTCACGGTTGCTGCATCTGTGACTTGCTGATCACATTGAATGTAAATGTATTTTGTGTTATACAATTATTAATTTTGCCATACATAATACAGAAATACCATTAGCAACATTAAACTCTGGTTGAACCATACAATTAACAAGACCTTGCAGATAATTAAATTGCACAATAAAATTTGACTTACCTGATTCCATAGCTTTGGTTGTCCTTGAATTAGGAGATACCCCAGTCAATGCAGATAATAAGAGGACTTACGTGAATATATTATTTGTTGATTGACCCGTGAGCAGCGATGGAAATAGTGTCCCTTTTATAGCAAAAGTAGAATAGGCACAGTAATTGTGCAAATAGAGTAGGTGTAGTAATAGTCTACTCCTCCTTTGAAAATTGTTGAAATATCCAAGGATATTTGTTAAGATACGGAAGCTCCCTTTTGACCAGCATGTGATGCGTACCTTTTTCTTTTTTATTTTCACTCCCTTATCTATCTTAATTTTTTCCAGAGTTACATGATGCTTTGTAAATTCCAAATTCTGATATGATAGAGAGAGGGGTGGTTCAAATTTTAAAGGTGGAGTAAACTATTCAACTACACCACTCCTCCACTCAGCCCACATTCCTACATTTACTGTAACAACCCAGTCAAACATCACAACATTGGTCCCTTATATTAGAAATGTTAATATTATCTTTTATTAATTACATATTCCAAATATTTAGATCCAACATTAATTCTATTAAAACATAAATTATATGGGTCACATAATAGAAGAATAAATTATTCTTACAATCTCCCACTTGACCCATATAACAATGAGAGAAATATATAAAATTATCCTTAAGTGCACAAGTTATGTTAGATTGTATTTCGAATACGTAGACAATGAGGTAAAGTTTAAATGAGGGATTTGTTTGGGTCATGGCGGTCACACACCTTCAAACGATGTGATTCCTTCCATGTACCACAAATCATCTCCAATTTAACCTTTGCTTAATATTGAGTGAAAAATGTAATACTCAAAAAAAATTTATCATCTCACTAAATGTATACATATAACGTTCATGATGATAAAAAAACAATAATAAATGAGAAACAAATTACTTTAATAGAATTCACATTAAAAGAAAATGTCAAAGGACCGATAATGAACAACTTTCCTACAAAGTACTGAATCAAAAGAGCAAGGCTTCATCAATAATACCCATATTCTTAACATGGCCAGTAAAGGCCTTTGGCGCCAGCCCTTTAGTTAATGGTTCTGCAATCATAGAATCAGTACCAATATGTTCGAGTGATATTGTTTGTTTCCTCACTTCATCTTTAACAGCCAAGTATTTTATCTCAATGTGTTTGGCCCCCTTTGTGTACTTGTCATTCTTTGAGAAAAATACCGCAGCGGAATTGTCACAATAAATTTTCAGCGGCTTGGACACAAAGTCAACAATTCCAAGTCCCAAAAGGAAATTGCGGAGCCATAGTCCCTGAACCATGGCCTCAAAGCATGCCACGAATTCAGCCTCCATAGTGGATGTTGCAATAATGGACTGCTTTGCACTCTTCCACGATACTGCTCCCCCAGCCAACATGAACAGGTATCCGAATGTAGATTTACAACTGTCCTTACATCCACTATAATCTGAGTCCGAAAATCCGTTCATGTCAAATGAATCAGATCTCCTATAAATCAACATATGATCCTTGGTGCCTTGCAGATACCTAAGGGTCTTCTTTGCAGCTTTCCAATGGTCCATACCGGGATTGCTGAGGTATCGGCCTAACATGCCCACAGCAAAACTGATATTAGGCCTCGTACAGGTCTGAGCATACATCAGACTCCGGACTAATGATGAATAAGGAATTCCTTTCATTTCATCTTGCTCCAGTTTGTTCTTAGGACATTGCTTCAAACTGAACTTGTCTCCCTTCTGGATGGGAACCACTCCATCAGAGCATTTATCCATATGAAATTTCTCAAGGACTTTTGAAATATAGGCCTTTTGTGATAGTCCCAAAATTCCCTGCGATCTGTTCCGGAATATCTCTATTCCAATCACAAAGGATGCTTCGCCCATGTCTTTCATTTCAAAACTCCTAGATAAGAAATTCTTTAATTACTTCATGTAACATGTTCACATTATTAGCAGCTATCAATATATCGTCAACATATAAGACTAAAATAGCATAATGACTCCCACTGACTTTAACATAGATACAACGATCAACGATGTTTTCTACAAAGCCATAAGAAGTGATAGTATCATTAAATTTGAGATACCATTGGCGGGAAGCCTGTTTTAGTCCGTATATTGACCTATTCAACTTACACACCATATTCTCATTTCCCGTGTCCACAAAACCTTCAGGTTGGTCCATGTAAACCTCTTCCTCTAGGTCTCCATTAAGAAAGGCGGTCTTCACATCCATTTGGTGAAGCTCCAAATCATACTGAGCCACCATAGCCATTACGATTCTAAGAGAATCTTTCTTTGAAACAGGAGAGAAAGTTTCCTTGTAGTCAACGCCATCTTTCTGGGTATAACCCTTGGCAACTAGTCCGGCCTTATGCCTTTCGATGTTACCTTTGGAGTCACGTTTGGTTTTGAAAATCCATTTACACCCGACTCTTTTTGATCCTTTCGGTAAATCTACTAAGTCCCAAACTTTGTTGTCACTCATTGATTTTAGTTCTTCCTTCATGGCTTTGACCCATTTTTCTGAATCATTGCATTTCATGGCTTGATTAAATGAGACTGGATCTTTATCAATGCCAATGTCACATTCATGTTCAAGATCATACACCACATAGTTATCAGAAATGGCAGGCCTTTTCTCCCTTACCGACCGTCTTAAAGCCACTTCCTCTCGTGGCACTTGTTGCTCACCAACCGGAGTTGGGTATATTGTTTCTTGATCAATCATGTGTGGTTCATTTTCTGTGACATGGTCACGTGGGCTTGAATCTCTTCGTTGTTCCGTAATGTTGCGTGGTGCTGCAACAATAGGAACGACAACCGCAGGAACTTCGGTTGTATTTGATTCTACTCGAATTTCCGTAACCCTTTTCGGTACCAAGCTCCCACTAGTGTGGCCATTTTCAATAAAGTGTGGCCATTTCTAGACTCAATGATTCTTGTACTATGGTTAGGGCAATAAAATATATATCCCTTGGATTTTTCTGGATAGCCAATGAAGAAGCCAGAAACAGTCCTGGGATCAAGTTTCTTTTCATGTGGATTGTATGGCCTTACTTCTGCTTGACAACCCCAAACATGAAGGTGTCTTAAACTAGGTTTCCTTCCCCGTCCACGATTCATAAGGTGTTTTAGAAACTCGCCTTACTTGGAACCCCGTTTAGCAGATAAGCAGCAGTCTTTAATGCATGCATCCACAACGAGGAAGGTAATTTTGAGTTACTCAACATGCTCCTAACCATATCCATAAGAGTGCGGTTCCGTCTCTCGGCGACACCATTCTGTTGAGGAGTTCCGGGCATCGTGTATTGTGCTCGGATTCCTTTACTTTCCAAGAATTTCGCAAAAGGACCTGGACATTGTCCATTTTCGGTGAATCTTCCATAATATTCACCACCTCTATCAGACTTTATCACCTTTACTTTCTTGTCCAACTGCATTTCCACTTCATCAATGAATATCTTTAGATATTCTAAGGATTGGGACTTTTCATGCAAGAGATAGATATAACCATAACGTGAGAAGTCATCAATAAAGGTGATGAAATATTTTTCACCACCCATCGAAGGAGTATCAAAAGGACCACAAATATCAGTGTGTATAAGTTCAAGTTGTTGATTGCTTATTATAGCCTGTTTCTTTACCGTGTGTTTGATTTGCTTCCCTTTAATGCAATCCACACACACATCTAAGTCACTAAAATCCAATTGAGGTAGGATATCATTTTTCACCAACCTCATTATTCTTTCCTTTGAAATGTGACCTAGTCTTTCATGCCATAATAAAGCAGAATGATCATTATGTGCACTACGTTTAGTCCCAGAAATACTTTGAACATTAAACAGAGATTCAGCAAAAACATCATTCAACTCAAAACGGTAAGCGAATCATTCAAAGTACCATTTCCAACAATAAAATTGTCCTTGTACATAGAAAATAAACCATTATTGAAATTGAATGAAAAACCTAAATTGTCCAATTTACTCAATGAAACAAGATTTCTAGCACAATTAGGAACATAAAGACATCTGTTCAGATCTATGTTACAACCAGTGCTCAAGATCAAACTATAAGTCCCGATTCCTTCTATACGTGCCTTCATCCTGTTTCCCATGAACAAGAATTGTTCACTTCCCTTTGTGAGCTGGATCGAACGGAAACCCTGTAAAATATGAGATACATGAGTAGTTGCACCAGAATCCAACCACCAAGTATTATTAGGAACTTCTAATAAGTTTGATTCAAGACATACATAAATATAATGTATACCTTTCTTTTCGAACCAAGCCTTTCTTTTCGGGCAGTCTTTCTTGAAATGTCCCAACTTCTTACAGAAGTGACACCTCACTTCCTTATGGATTTTTCCATCAGAAATTTTCGATGGCAACTTTCCTTTCCCTTTCCCCTTTCCTTTGTTCTTGCCATCCTTTGATTGGTTGTTGTTGTTGGATCCCTCATAAGCAGAGAAATGAATGGACTCTCCTTTCATCTTCTTAATTCTCCCTTCCTCTTGCATCAACATGGCCTTCAATTCTTTAAGGTTCTATTTGTCTTTTATGGTGTTGTAATTCACCTGAAACTGGCCAAATTCTGCAGGCAGGGAGTTCATGATGAATTGCACAAGGAAAGTTTCACTTACATCCATTCCCTTATTTTTCAGATTTGTTGCTAGGTTGGTCATAGATGTCACATGATCGTGTATGGAGTGAGACCAGTCAAACCTTTTCGTGGTGAGCTCACTCATAAGGCTCCCCACAATTGACTTGTCTGCCAGATTAGATTGAGACAATTCTCTAATTTTAGAAAGGAATTCTCTAGCATTATCGGTCTTTGGCATTGACGGCTTGACATTCTCCGCCATAGTTAACCTCATCAAATTCAAACATAGCCGGTTAGACCGCTCCCATGCGTCGTAAGACGACTTATCAGATTCGGAGCTAGTCTCAGTAAGTGCCGCAGGAGTAACCTCACTCACCAAAGCAAGATCCAAATCCAAAACCCCTAATTGGTAGTGGATTTGCTCGACCCGATCGATAGTTCATCCCATTGAATTTGTCAACCACAAGACCGGAAGCAAAAAGTTGTTGAGATGTTTGCAAAATATTTACATATGTTATCATAAAGCAATGAGCAATCATATGGATTCGAATACCATTACGCTACGTATTTAAATATACCTTTGGGCAACTACTTAAACACGTGAAACATAAATGATGTCAAAAAAAATAACTTTAACAGAAATTATTCTATAATTTAAATTAGTTGATTGTACCATCTTTGGATGAATATACCAACTAACCCAAAATAACTTCCTGTAATTGTTATAAATTTAAGCAATGGTCAATCTTTGGATTACCTTATAGCTTTATATTTTATAACTCAATTATTTGAACAAAATAAGACATCCTAATTACTATTTTGATGCAATTTTATGCACTCAATTATCCAAACAATAATTTTCAGCCAAGTCACTTTGGTGACTAACTAGCCCATTAATTTTGGATAATGTTTTACTTTAATTTTACGAAATGACCTTTCACGAAATTCGGGTTACAAAAATTCATACATTTATTACATTAACAAACTCACGTGAATATTCAAACATTAACAAACTTCACGTGAATATTCATACATTTATTAATACGAATTTACGATTCATTTACACATAATACCTATTACATTCATTGCTTTGTAAATCCATAAATTTGAAAACTCAAACGAGTAATTTAATTAACGCATCAACCTAGCTCGATACCACTTGTTATACAATTATTAATTTTGCCATACATAATACGAAATACCATTAGCAAAATTAAACTCGGTTGAACCATACAATTAACAAGACCTTGCGATAATTAAATTGCACAATAAAATTTGACTTACCCGATTCCATAGCTTTGGTTGTCCTTGAATTAGGAGATACCCCAGATCAATGCGGATAATAAGAGGACTTACGTGAATATATTATTTGTTGATTGACCCGTGAGCAGCGATGGAAATAGTGTCCCTTTTATAGCAAAAGTAGAATAGGCACAGTAATTGTGCAAATAGAGTAGGTGTAGTAATAGTCTACTCCTCCTTTGAAAATTGTTGAAATATCCAAGGATATTTGTTAAGATACGGAAGCTCCCTTTTGACCAGCAAGTGATGCGTACCCTTTTCTTTTTTATTTTCACTCCCTTATCTATCTTAATCTTTTCCAGAGTTACATGATGCTTTATAAATTCCAAATTCTGATATGATAGAGAGAGAGGGGTGGTTCCAATTTTATAGGTGGAGTAAACTATTCAACTACACCACTCCTCCACTCACCCCACATTCCTACATTTACTGTAACAACCCAGTCAAACATCACAACATGGGTCCCTTATATTAGAAATGTTAATATTATCTTTTATTAATTACATATTCCAAATATTTAGATCCAACATTAATTCTATTAAAACATAAATTATATGGGTCACATAATAGAAGAATAAATTATTCTTACATTTTGTTCACCTAATTGCCTTTAACTTGTATAAAGAAGTTGGTCCTGACATACACGAACACCATTGGTATAATAATAATCAAGTCTCGATCCTGCTTGAGTGCATTGCCAGTGTAGTGCAAGCTCTAAGCGACTAGTTGAGTTAGGGTTATTGCACCGCAGAACGGCTAGTCACCGGTCTCGGGGCCTCTTGACCTCGGCTCATCGACAGTCCTAGAGCTATGGTACCAAAATTTCCCAATGATCCATGTGCATGGCCGGGAAAGCAAGGGCTGACGGCTGTGTCATGGTTCGGAGGGCAGTGGGGTTGGCTGGAGCCCTTTGGGAGGTTCATTGGGTGAAGGTCTGAATCCTTTCCCTGACAATCGGCCGGAGTTGTCAGGCAAAAGCTTGCTTGTTGGAGTGCGGTAGAAAATCGTGTCACGTACTGGAGATCGGTTGGTATCGACTCATCGACCCGGCCGGTCGATGTCAAGTAACCGAGATAATTCAAGCAACCTAAGTTACTTAAATCTTTAAGTGACATGAATCAATTTTATAATATATATATATATATATATATACATACATATCTATTGCATATTTTACCATGTACTAAAACATTTTGATGCAGGTCGAAGCTAAAGTGATCCGCTGTGGTATATTTTATCTTAATCTATTTAATCTGCTTAGCTATGGACTATTTTCCTATAAAGGACACACATACACACAGGAACTCACAGGGCTAGTAATGGCTCACACGTTTGCGAACCTTTTTTTTTAGGTATGGAAGCGGAATCGTTTGAGGGCGAGGCAAATAAAGAGACGTTGGAGACTATCTTTGTGGGTGATTTTGATGTGGACAATAATGTGGATATGGCCAATTGAACGACTTTTGGATTTCATTATGCTTTGTCTTTTAGTTTGTTGTCTTGTTGTATGAATAATTCAACAACTATCATTTTGAATTTGTGGTTAATGTAATAAAGGACTAGTTCCCTCTCTTTTTCTTATGGATCTAGTATGTATGGCGGTAGAACACCGACCCTTCCTTAACAAAATCCCAGTGGGAGCTAGGGGTCGGGAAGCGGTCTATTACTCCACGACTTTAGCACAAATCTGGACCGCCCTCCATGACTGATTTGCTTCTCAATCCCGAGCGAAATTGGTTCATCTCCGCACTCAACTTGCCTCTACCAAGAAAGACAATCTCAGTGCCACCGACTATTATATGAAACTCAAACGCATCGCCGATGAATTATCCATGGCAGGTCATCCCTTACAGCCGAATGATTTTTTTGGCTTATGTTCTTGCCGGGCTCGGTCTAGAGTACGACTCGTTGGTAACTATGGTCTCAGCCCGCTCGTCCATAATGCTTGAAGAATTCTATTCTCTGCTCCTAACCACTGAGGCACGCATCCTTCGCAACCATCCGGCCCCCATCTCATTTGCCCTCTCTCCGCCGCTCCCTTCTCTGACTGTAAATTACTCCAGCACATCCCAGCATTCAGGCCGAGGTCAAGCTTCTTCTTCCAATAGGGGCCGTGGCCGTTCCTCCCAACGTGGTAGAGGTGGAGGCCGCAATTCAGGTCTTCTTCCAACCTGCCAAATTTGCTCAAAGGTGGGTCATATTGCCCAAGATTGCTGGCACCGTTTTGAAGAAAATTATCAACCCCACCCTCCTCGCCAACCACGAGCGTTTCAGGCATCTTCCCAGCAATCTCCTTCCACTGATTGGATTACTGATTCCGGGGCTACTCACCACATGACGAATAATATCCGCAATTTATCTCTCACAAGTGAAGATTATGATGGCCCCGATAAAATGAATATTGGCGATGGCACAGGTTTAAAAATTACTAATTACGGTTCTTCTAATTTATGTGCTCAGAATTCCACTTTTCAGCTTAATAATATTCTTGTTGTGCCGGCTTTACGGGAAAATCTTTTATCCGTCCATCAATTTGCTAAACATAATGCAGTCTATTTCGAATTTCATGTTGATTATTTTCTTGTGAAGGACTACTCGGGCCGCGTCCTACATAGAGGCTACGTCAAAGATGGCCTTTACCATTTTTCTCAAGCATTCAATAAATTTTCACCTGCTGCTTTTACATCCAGTCGTGTCTCTACTACGCAATGGCATCAAAGACTTGGCCATTGTTCTGCTGATGTTGCTCGCAAGGTCCTTTCCATCTCTCAAATAAATAATGCCGCCCCGAAGATTGATTCTCTATGTGCTGCATGCCAAATGGCTAAAAGCCACCGCCAACCACTGTCTATTTCTAATTTCACTGCATCAGCACCGCTTGAATTATAATATTCGGATGTATGGGGGCCGTGTCCCGAACAATCTATTTATGGTTCATTTTATTATGTGACCTTTGTTGATGACTATTCTAAATTTATATGGTTGTATCTGATTAAACTCAAGTCCGATGTGGCCAAAATATTTCCAATTTTTCAAACGTATGTTGAACGGCAATTTAATTCTAAAATCAAGGCACTTCAATCAGATTCCGGGGGCGAATTTCAGAAGCTTCACACTCATCTTCAATCATTGGGTATACAACACCTCCTCTCATGCCCCCACACTCATGAGCAAGTTGGTGCCGTTGAACGTCGTCACCGGCACATCGTTGAAACCGGTTTATCTCTCCTCGCTCACTCCAACCTACCCCTTCCTTATTGGGAAGACGCGTTTACCACCTCCACCTACATCATTAAGTGCCTCCCCACAAAAGCCCTTGACAATAAGTCTCCTTTTGAACAACTCTATAATTGCATTCCTGATTACTCATTCCTTCGAGTCTTCGGCTGTGCGTGTTGGCCCCATCTCGGCCCTTACAATCGTCATAAGGTTGACTTTCGCTCCAAAACATATGTATTCCTTGGCTATAGTTCCTCCCATCATGGTTACAAATGCCTAGACCTTCAAACTGGAATACTCTATGTCTCCCGTCATGTTGTGTTTGATGAAACTACTTTTCCCTACACTTCTCATGCACTCCCTTCCCCTGACACACTTCTCCCTACTGTCCCATTACCAACCTCTCTTCCTCTCCAGACTAATCCCCAAAATCCCACATCCGATTCCCTAACCCCATTCCCACCTTCCTCCCCTCTTCCAGACACCCACCCTATTCCTTCCCCTGCTTCCGCCCACACCACCGAATCTCTTTCCCCTGATCCAGCCCCCCACCCCATGACTACTCGATCCCGTACACATACATTAAAACCGAAATCTCTACCACCCGACTTCGTGGCCCTTCTTGCAGATACCTCATCCACTGAACCTACCTCGTTCACTGAAGCCTCAAAAACCCGAGTCTGGCGTGATGCCATGAGGGATGAATTCAATGCATTGGTTTCTAATGATACTTGGAAACTAGTTCCTCCGGCACCTCATATGAATATTGTTGGCAACAAATGGGTCTATAGGGTTAAGCGTCATGCCGATGGTCGTATTGAGCGCCATAAAGTGCGTCTGGTTGCAAAAGGATATCACCAAACTGAAGGAGTCGACTTCTTCGACACCTTTAGTCCAGTGGTCAAACCGGTTACTATTCGGTTGCTCTTATCTCTTGCTACTTCCCAGCATTGGTCTATTCGACATGCGGATGTTCAAAATGCATTTTTGCACGGATATCTTCATGAGGATGTTTATATGCATCAGCCTCAGGGGTTTGTTCACCCCGATTTTCCCTCTTACGTATGTAAACTCAAACGTAGTCTTTATTGTCTTCGTCAAGCACCTCGTGCCTGGTTTTCTCGTTTTACATCTGTTTTGCAGGATCTTGGCTTTCATGCATCTATGGCTGACACCTCTCTTTACTATCTTCATCACGGGCAACACCACGTCTATCTTCTTATTTACGTTGATGATATTATCATCACCGGGTCTTCTCCTCAGCTTGTTGATCGCACTATCCAACAACTTCAGCAACACTTCCCTGTCAAAGACCTTGGCACGTTGAACTACTTTCTAGGCATTGAGGCTCTTCCCGTTCCTGACGGCCTTCTTCGTACACAACGCAAATACATCGCCCAATTACTACAGCGAGCTGGCATGGCACATGCCAAACCATGCCAAACTCCTATGGCTTCCACCACTCGTCTTTCCAAGCTTGATGGTCAACCATTTGATGATGTCTCTCTCTACCGTAGCATTGTTGGTGGCCTCCAATATCTCAGTTTCACACGTCCTGATATTGCTTTCGCTGTTCACTCCGTCTGCAAATTTATGCATGCCCCGCGTGAAAGTCACTGGGTTGCCGTCAAGCGCATCCTCCGCTACCTCAAACATACACTCTCCGATGGACTTCTTCTCTCCAACTCCCCCAACACTCAACTTCAAGCATACTCGGATGCTGACTGGGGCGCTGACCCTGATGACCGCCGGTCCATCACTGCCTACTGTGTCTTTCATGGCTCCAATCTCATTACCTGGTGTTGTAAACAACAAACCACTGTGGCCAAAAGCGGTACGGAAGCTAAGTACAAAGCCCTTTCCACCACTGCTGCTGAATTACAATGGCTCAAGCAACTCTTCAAGGAATTAGCTATTCCGTTCATTGATCCTCCAACCCTCTGGTGTGACAACATTGGTGCCACTTACCTCTCCGCGAACCCTATCTTCCATGGACGGACTAAACACGTTGAAATTGATTTCCATCACGTTCGTGAACTTGTAGCAGCGAATCAAATTCAAATTGCCTTCTTACCCTCTCGGGACCAGGTGGCAGATATCCTCACCAAGCCACTCAGCACTCTTCGGTTTAGCGATCTGAAGACCAATCTCCATGTTCATTCCATTCCTATGGAATTGCGGGGGAGTATTGAAGAATCCCTCACAAGTCAAACTCCATAAGCCATATTTTACTTATTTTACACATGTTGTATTAAACCACACATTAAATGCACTATCTAGATTATTCTCCTATATCAAATATTTAAGATGTATCATTGTAAATCATTTTTCAATCAATGGAATTGGTTTGTTTTTAGAAACTGTGCAGATTATGTTTGGAAAAAGGGGTCGTGTGGGGATTAGGTTCTATAAACCGTGGGAAAGTTATTGGAGGGGATAATCGTGGAAACATGATTTTGGGTAGTTAGGAGAAAAAGTTTTACGGTTTGCGGTTGTCTATAATTGAAGATAGTGGGGTTGGAGTTTGCAGAAAGTGGGGCGATGAGGATGACTGAAGGAACACGTTCATTGTAAATCAGCGGGTGATTTCCGGGTCGACATCGGGTCAATCTAATAGAACGGGACAATTGACAGCTTTTCCTTCGCTATATATATATATATATATATATATATATATATATATATATATATATATATATATATATATATATATATGTTAGGTGTAGTGCCCGAAAGACAATTTCTGTAATTGTTTTTAATAATGGATGACAGAATTTATCTCACCTTAGTTACTTTCTTTGTGCTTGTAAAGTAATACACTACCGCAAAACCCTAAGTATATCCGTATGTAACCACTTAACTCGGTGTATGGATTACACGTGAGGATTGAGTTAGTGGAGATATGCTTAAATCGTTAGTCCGTGGTGAACTTAATCGAGTTTAGGGTCTCTTGATTAAAACACCAATAATGCACCCAGAACACCTTAGGGTGTGATAGTCTTATCCGGACTGTCGGTAGAGGGTACCTACGTGAGGCATTTATATATGATGGCATTTATGTATGATGGCATTTATGTAGGACTGGACCGATTTAATCTGTATTTCTCGGTATAATTCCGTAATCGAGGAATCTTATTAAATCATTAGATGATCATAATGGATCAACCTTAATCCCGAGGTGATCACGGGTGCTTTGCTTGTCTCGGGGTAGTGTTTGATGTGTTAGTTACGGTTCACTTAAATATGTGTTCCAAGACACTTCTCATTGGCGCTATCTCCGATGAGTGAGTAGTTCGATTTTCACGAGACATGGAATCCATTCCTTCCGGGAAGTAGAGAGATAGTCCCTTACTTGTTAGCCCTAAGAAAGTTATCGATCCCGGGAGTTCATATTAGACTAATTGATCACTAATCGATATATGTGAACTAATTGATCATCGGGGGGTTAATGGTAAATAAGATAAGATATTCGTGTCGGGTTTACGGAGACATCCCACACGAGTGGACGATCATGGAGGGTTAGTCCGTATGTAGTGATTATATCAATGGACGCTCTCTATGGGTTGAGTGTAAGTATATATCTATAATTGGTAGAGTTCAGTTTCGGGTTTATGGTAGCGTAATCCCGGAATTAATAATTTAATATATATATATATATTCTGTTCAATGAATAATATATTTAATTATTTGAGCTACTGGTTATAGGTCAATGGTCCCCAATGTGGCTTCTATAATTCGGGCTTATATTCTTGTTATTTGGGCCTCAGAAATAATTAATTGGCTCGGCCAATTAATTGATATGCATGTATATTATTTACTTGGGCTAAATAATATAATACACATAAAAGATATTTTATGTGGGCTAAAAACCCTAGGGGGTGGCGCCATTTTGGTCTTTTAGCACAAGAATTGATTTTCTTGTGTTATGGAAAATAAAAGATATTCGTGTTATGTGATTGGTTGTATGACTTGTTATTTGATTTCTTATTGGTCAATAACATGTCACAATTATTCATTAAGGAAAATATATTTTTTTTAATTTAATTAATTATTTATTTAATTAATTAAAACTTGGAGACCAAGGATTTACTTTCCTATAAAATGAGAGTTATTCCAAGTGTAAAACACACTTAAGAATTCGTGCCATCATCACCAAAAAGAGAGAAAAATTAGTTTTCTTGTCTTGGGTTTTAGAAGAAGAAAAACTACAAGTTTTTCTTGGTGTTGCATATCAAAGAGGTTCTCATATCAAGAACGGGTGTCCACCAACCACCGTTTGGAGAACACATTGGAAGATCAAGGCTTCTCATCCTAAGATCAAAGCTTCTCTTCCTACTATTGGTATGATTTTCTTAACCCCCTTGTAGTAATTAAATCCTTTGTTTATGTGTTATAATATATGAATCGTGATCCATCCGCTACGCATAGATCTAATTTGTTTAGATCTAAGATCCTACTTCCTTCATGTGGTATCAGAGACAGGTTCCACGATTTATGTAGTTATAATCATAAATAAACGATTTAAAGTAGTGGAATTGCATGTAGATAAAATTTTAATTTTTTATATGCATAGATAATGATTGGTTGTTGTGGTTGAAGAGATGGATTGGGGTTGGCACTGTTTACCCGTTAGATATATTGTAAACTCATATAAACGAAGAAAATTCGTTCATATGAGTATAAGAAATAATGTAATTTATTCCTTGTTGCAATTTTAATTTCCTAGAAGTAGATCTGTTTTGTTGCTGTTTGGTAGTTCCGTTTTTCCCGCTGATTGAGCCATTGAAACAACAATCCCTCCGGTCAGAATTAAGATTAAAAGTAGAAGAACAAGCCATCCAAATTTGGGATCGATCGGAGTCCGTCTCAATGTCCGTTCGTTGCAATAAAGTGGCTTCTGTAACAGAAAAACGCAGGATTCACAGAAACCCTAGCTGTGACTTCCTCGAATTTATGGAAGATTTTCGACCGTTGAAACAAAAATCCGACCGGTCAGATTAATAAACATGGAGTTAGTGACATGGCATAAAAATTTCAGGTCGATCGGGTTTCATCACGATTCCCGATCGGCCTCGGGAAATCACTGATGCGCTGCTGTAAGAGAAAAACGCAGGATTCCCGACCGGTCACTGTGACTTCCTCGAATTTATGGAAGATTTTCGACCGTTGAAACAAAAATTCGACCGGTCAGATTAATAAAAATGGAGTTATTGACATGCCTTAAAAATTTCAGGTCGATCGGGTTTCATCACGATTCCCGATCGGCCTCGGGAAATCACTGATGCGCTGCTGTAAGAGACAGATTCAGCAGCAAGTTAGGCGGCTCACTGGAGAAAATTGACAAGTCAAAACTCCGATCCAACCTTCCATATTGAAGCCCGAGGAGTGAAGAACAGATCTGGAAATTTTCGTCACGATCCGAGTTCGTTTGGTTTCCCGATAATCGAAGAATTTGAACAGCTGCAGATTATGTTAGAAAGTAGTAAACAATAATTAGGGTTTGGTTATTTATTTTCTAATAGGTTAGATACGGGGGTGCCAACAGTCCATCTTGATGTTTATTTTCCGCACTAGTATGCATGCTTAGGTTGTATGTGTAGAACCGAAAAATTGCCATGACATGCATCATATCATGAATTCCACTCCATATATATGCATACATGTAGAAATTACTTCGAGGAATTAGTTAGGCATGTATACAACACGCAATTAGTTTTAATTAATTGTTTGATATTAATTAGAAACTAATTAGGGTAAAACCAAGGATCACGGGTTTTGTCAATCGTCGAGGTTGGGTGATAGATTCTTGGTGAATCCCACTCTGCGAAAGCATAGGGAGTAAAATCCCGAAACCTCGTGGTTAAGGTGTTGGATTCTCGGTGAATTCGTTTTGTTTTTGTCCGTAATGACTACGTGAAAGTTTGATGTTTAAGGATTGGATAATCACGGGCAAGCATGGTTCGAAAATGGTCAAGCCATGGTTGGGTGGTCAACTGAGCCACGGCTCGATCGACTTAACCCTCCACGTGTGGCGTTTGCACGGGGGTCCGGCAAGGCTGAGCCATCCGACGAGCCACTACGGCTCAACGGAGCTCCCCTAGGCTTGACCCGTCCAACGGCCACATATGTTCCAACGAATAGGTCGGGTGGGCTAGCCCACATAACCGACACCATTCGGGCCCATGATTTATTGTTCCTTAAAGATACATCAAGTCCAAAAACAAAATCAGTAAACCCACCACTTTTTCAAAATATTGAGTGGGAGCGGGAGAGACGACGACCGACCCCCACACGGCCTCTCTACTGTTGACTCAAGCACCGTGAGAGAATGGTGACACCTTGTGCCGGCTTTGATTTCGGCCCACGGAAGGCCTTCACCGCTATCAAAATTCAAGGCTTGGTCTCCGAAAGGATAGGATTTTGGGTACTCGCCGAGTCACTGACCGACCCTAATACCTAAAAATCTGAAACAGTAGGTCACACTCATAAAGGGTATTTTGGTAATACCTTGGCTAAAAAAGGATAGGTGATTGACGATCACAAATGAGATGTTCGATTCTCAATTTGATCTTCAATATCAATCGAAACCTCTTTGACCTACCCTAAGGCGGCACTGAGGTAAGAGATTAAGTCCTTGGAATGGTACGATAGACTATAAGTACTTAGTTTATAGTTCCTAAAATCAATTAGTAGTGTATAATTTGGATTTATTTTCTGTCAATTTTATTTATAACTTTTTAAATATCTCTCTAAGGTACTAGACTGCTAATGTATGTTTAAAATTGACTAGTAATGACTTTGTTAAAAGTGGTAAGTAACTAGAACGTTGTACTTATTAATCTTTGCAATTAATTTTTTGGAAGAGATATTTTTTTGAGCATTCAAGACTTGAGTGACGTAAATAAGGATGTCACTGTTGTCAAATCGTGTTGAACGAGAGACGACTGTAGTTAGTTTGAAAGATGATTGGGACGATAAAATTCTTCTAGTGAATTTTAATTGTGTAGTGTCTACACGAGAAATTTTCTAATAGAAAAATTGGAGAATCATAAATTAAAGTGTCGCTAGTTAGACGGTATTTGGAACCGATAAACTAGTGTGAGCTTTTATCTTATGTTTTTCTGATTTATTAGAAAATTAGTCCCAACTATGTAACGCTTTCAGTAGACATCCCACGGTTCACGAGTAGTTTCTACTCAATTGAACTCGCTAGTTCAAGACTATTTCCTTTTAAGGAAAGTTAAGAATGGGAAAGAATGTCTATAAGTGTTAATCATCTTAACTAAAGTTTTGAGGCTAAACCGAAACATTAATTAAAGAAAGTATTGGATAAGAAAAGTGATTTCGAATCACTTAACCAATAAGTCCTTAGCGACTTTCTTAAACCGAGTAACTTGACTCGGTAGCTTAGTTCTTTTGAAGAACAAGGAAGCTATGCATTAACAATTAATAGAGTAAACAACGGGCAGTAATTTCAGCTAGAATAGTGGGAGTGATATAAGGAAATGAATTTCGGATTCTATCCTTGAATATCATAGAAAAATTTATTTTTCTGTTTACAGATTCGTTGAAACAAATGGATTCACTTTCATCTCGATACTACAGTTGCCTTAAACAAAGTGAAGATGACATTTGTAGTACGAATCTAGACTCGGACTTTTGTTTGATAAAGACGAACCACTAAGAAAAGCTTTGAATAGGTATGTGTAACACATCTAAAACTATTAAAGGTAAAAGGTTTCCGTATTAAGATAAACGACCCTTCAATATCTATTAATTAGTGCATATATCCTTGAGATAAGACCTGACGACTGGCTAAGGGTGATTCCTATCTCCCAGTCTAGGAACACTATCTCAAAGGAACAATGACTAAGTTTCCTTTCAATCGGGAGAGGGTAATAGATTTGAAGAGGTAACATAGCTTGTTCATAATGACCTTCGGGGTCTAGTGAGAGATACAAGCTAGTGGGATATTTTGAATGGTGACATTTTGTCTGATAACTACTCAAAACGCTGGTTAGTTTATCGAAAGAATACGAGGAGGTGTCTCTGATTTTAGCAGAGAATAGAGTATTCCATGCTCGGAAAAAGGCTATCGCATAGTCTTTGGACTGATGCTCGGCCTGCCTTCAAGTGGAGTGGTTTTCACTAAGGAAGAAACCGTAGCCTCGCCTTGCATAGTTAGTTATGTGCTACAATACACTGCTTAACTCGGTTAAGATATTGTTGCAAAATAACGGTTAACATTATTATGTAAACCGAAAAGTCTACTTAGAAGATGCTCGTGAATTTATGGATACGGAGTGAATTCGGTTCACACCACTTCCGTAAATGTAGGCATTTAGCACTTAGTGCTTGAAGGTAGGACTGGAGATTTTGCACACACGCACAGAATAAAACTATTCGTGAAATATCTTAATGTGACGAGTGAAGGTTGGTTATAAGATTCTTGAGATCAGAAAGTGACGGTTGGACTGTCACACCATTTCGAAAGAATCCATAGATAACAACCTTAGACCTTGGAGTACGGTTACTCTAGGAAGTTACTATCTGATTTAGTCAAGCCACGTACAACATCGGTTGTTGGTGAATACACTGATAAATACTAGTAGATCAGAATATCAATCCACCTAGAACGCATGGGAGTATGGTTTAACCATTGACCCATTATGGTTTTGTGGACTTTATAGTCTGCTGGGGTGATTGATAACCTGTGGCTCTTTGTGGGCTGTATAGGATTCTGATCATAGAGGTTGGTTCGAAAACCTTATCCCTGTGAATGGAGTTTTAGTACTCCCGTTCTGTTCAGCCTCTTGTAGAACCACCTGAGTGTCTCAGGCCCAGTGGGAGTAATTGGATCTACGCCGAAAAAGAGTCGAATGAATAGGAAAGTTTAACTTTCAGCAAAAAGCTGAGTGGTCTAGTGGCGATTCCCTGAAAAGTAGAGAGTTAACCAGACCTTGAACTCTCTCACCACTCCGCCTTGCTAGATTCCGTTAGAAATCATAAAATAGGGGTGATTCCCAAAGACTTTCTTGATGAAAAACGGAATCTGGATTCATTCGGAACAGAAGGGTCTTTGTTAGAACAAATGGCAGGTTGACTGCCGGGACTTATGTCTTTTGTGGATGTAAGAGAACCTCTTGGTCATTAAAAGTCGCATGTTTTAAAATATGTGGACTTGACCAGAATATTGATAAGTCTTTTGTAGACTGGGTATCAATATTAGTAAAATAGTAGTATTAGTGTTCGCGAAAGGTAACACTGAAACAATTGGAAACAGCATGAGTGTATTATCTGAAGTCAGAAACTGACACGCCAAGATTCTCTAGATGAGAGAATGGACTATATTCTAAGAATTTAATTCGGTCAAATTCACAGGAATGAGTCATTGGCTATCCCATCCATCTTATTGAATAAGATGATCATGCATATACGTATGCAACATTCATCGAGAGTAGTCCTACCCTACCTCTCAGGAATGATTCTCCAAATCTTCGGATAAAGAGAAAATGGGATAGAGTCTCTCTGGGATAAGGGCAAGTCAGCTTAACACGAGTCAATTGCAGTCGAATCTTGGATTCGAGCAATAAGTAGCGGTTTAGTACGTCCTCGAATATCTTTAGAGAACGAGGAATCATATGCTTGTATATTCAGGTGCAAACTTGAATATGGTTGACTACACTGATTCTGACTTGTAGTCAGATTAAGGATGATCATTAAGTTGATCTCGGGCTCAGTGTTTACTCATAGTGCTTAGAATTTCCTTTTTGGTCTGGGAGTAATTCCAGGTTTGATAAGCCGATATCACTTCATCGTTAACACAGTGAAGAGATAGATTAGAAGGATCTTCTCAGTCACAAGAAGTCAAAAGCATATTGAGAGAGAGTACCGCCTGATTGGAAGGACCGGCAACGTTTCAATACTAAAGATCGTCTCGAGTCGACAACCTAACTAATCAGTGCACCAAGTCAAGTACTTGGAGGGTACGACATTGAGGGATATGTCTCATTTGCTTTTAGAGCAAGTGGGAGAGTGTTGTGAATAAGATGAGAAAGGGTGTGCTCTAAGATAAGAAAGGGTGTGCTCTAAAAACAATCGTTTCTTGTCATTTCATGCAAGTGGGAGATTGTTAGGTGTAGTGCCCGAAAGAAAATTTGTGTAATTGTTTTTAATAATGGATGACAAAATTTATCTCACCTTAGTTACTTGCTTTGTGCTTGTAAAGTAATACACTGCTGCAAACCCTAAGTATATCTGTATGTAACCACTTAACTCAGTGTATGGATTACACGTGAGGATTGAGTTAGTGGAGATATGCTTAAAATGTTAGTCCATGGTGAACTTAATCAGAGTTTAGGGTCTCTTGATTAAAACACCAATAATGCGCCCGAACACCTTAGGGTGTGATAGTTTTATCCGGACTGTCGGTCGGAGGGGTACCTACGTGGGGCATTTATATATGATGACATTCATATAGAATTTGGACCGATTTAATCGTATTTCTCGGTATAATTCCGTAATCGAGGAATCTTATTAAATCATTAGATGATCATATATGGATCAACCTTAATCCTTAGGTGATCACAGGGTGCTGCTTGTCTCGGGGTAGTGTTTGATGTGTTAGTTACGGTTCACTTAAATATGTGTTCCTAGCCACTTCTCATTGGCACTATCTCCTGATGAGTGAGTAGTTCTGATTTTCACAGACATGGAATCCATTCCTTCCTGCGGGAAGTAGAGAGACAATCCCTTTATTTGTTAGCCCTAAGAAAGTGATCGATCCCGGGAGTTCATATTAGACTAATTGATCACTAGTCGGATATGTGAACTAATTGATCATCGGGGGTTAATGGTAAATAAGGATAAGATATTCTCGTGTCGGGTTTACGGAGACATCCCACACGAGTGGACGATCCATGGATGGTTAGTCCGTATGTAGTGATTATATCAATGGACGCTTATCTACTTTATGGGTTGAGTGTAAGTATATATCTATAATTGGTAGAGTTCAGTTCCGGGTTTATGGTGGTGTAATCCCGGAATTAATAATTTAATATATATATTCTGTTCGATGGATAATATATTTAATTATTTGAGCTACTGGTTATAGGTCCATGGTCCCCAATGTGGATTCTATAATTTGGGCTTATATTCTTGTTTATTTGGGCCTCAGAAATAATTAATTGGTTGGGCCAATTAATTGATATGCATGGATATTATTTACTTAGGCTAAATAATATAATACACATAAAATACATTTTATGTGGTCTAAAAACCCTAGGGGGTGGTGCCATTTTGGTCCCTTTTTAGCACAAGAATTGATTTTCTTGTGTTATGGAAAATAAAAGATATTCTTGTTATGTGATTGGTTGTATGACTTGTTATTTGATTTCCTATTGGTCAATAACATGTCACAATTATTCATTACGGAAAATATCTTTTTATTTAATTAATTAACTTGGAGACCAAGGATTACTCTCCTATAAAAGGAGAGTTATTCCAAATGTAAAACACACTTAAGAATTTCTGCCATCATCACCAAAAAGAGAGAAAAATTAGTTTTCTTGTCTTGGGTTTTAGAAGAAAAAAACTATAAGTTTTTCTTGGTGTTGCATATCAAGAAGGTTCTCATATCAAGAAGGGTGTCAACCAACCACCATTTGGAGAACACATTGGAAGATCAAGGCTTCTCATCCTAAGATCAAAGTTTCTCTTCCTACTATTGGTATGATTTTCTTAACCCCCTTGTTGTAATTAAATCCTTTGTTTATGTGTTATAATATATGAATCGTGATCCATCCGCTGCGCATAGATCTAGTTTGTTTAGATCTAAGATCCTACTTCCTTCAAAATATTCCTTATCCCAAATTTCTCATATTTTTAAGTAACAGGACATCTACATATTTTTTATAGGGAGAACGACAACTGCATAATTTTTATAGCGAAAAGGACAAGCAGTGAATCCCGAAAATCAGTGAATCTCCCCAGTGAATCTCAAAAATCAGTGAATTTCGACAGTGAATCCCAAACATCAGTGAATTTCGGCAATGAATTTTGAAAATTAGTGAATTTCGGCAGTGAATTTAAACTGTGAATTTCGAACACAAGTGAATTTCGACAGTAAATAAATAGTTTTGTTCTTAATGCAAAAATTTCAAAAGACCGTCCTTCTACTCAATTGATGAGATATTGCTGTCCTTCTTCCTCATTCCCCTATAATATATAATATATATATATATATTCACAGACAAATATTTCATATCTCCGAGACTTCAAAGTAACTATAGTGTACAAGTGTATTGACTAACAGAATTTCATACATAAAAATAAAAATAAAAACACGTAAAACTGCACAATGATTAGTTAACCTTGTTTTCATGTTGGTGACTAAAGAAATTTACAAATGGATCTGGTAAATAAAACTGAAGCTTTATTGGCATTTTTCTACACACATAATACAGTACACGGTTGCCCTTTTATAGGGTCACTTATTTTGGCCTTACTACTTAAAATTATTTATTTTGAAATAATAGATAAACTTTAAATAAAGTCATAAATAATAAAGGGGCAAGGGACCAGAAGGACAAAAAAAATCATAAATAGGGATGGAAGGACAATTGTCATTTTATGTAATGAAGAAGGACAAATTTATAATAAATGGACCGAAATACCCATGATTTTTATTTTACACATTAAACATGTAGTAACACTAGATAAGTGTAGTAACAGCCCATAAACAAGTAGTGACAGCCAAAAAACAAGTAGTAACAACCCATGAAATGTAGGAACATCCAATAAACAAGTAGTAACAGCCCAAAAACAAGTAGTAACAGCCCCAAAAATGTAGTAACATCCAATAAACAAGTAGTAATAGCCCATAAAATAGATAAAGTTACAACAAAAAATATAGTAACGTTAAAAAATTAGTAGTAACAACCTATAAGATACATGTAAACAAAAAAAAAAATATAGTAACAATGATACGTTCCTCCTTCTTCCGTCACGTTTTCTAATCAGAAAAACGTGTTCCATATCCACTGAATCCGTGAAAAAAGAAAGAAAGAAAGAAAGAAAAGAATAGGTCAACAGGAACATGAGCTTCTTCTTCAACCTGTGACGAACGAGATTGGGCATATGCCTCCCAGAATCATCATTTAATGATGCAAATCTTTGTTTTAAATTTTGAATCAACGGCAGCACTCAATAATCAGAGAAACTGCTCCGATTCAGTAGACACTTGAATCGAAAGAGAAAGAACGAAGGAAATATGGCTTTCAAAGCAGCCACCCAGAGGCCAAAATCCGGCGACAACGCAGCGGAGTTTTGCTCCCACTGCAACGGAGATGGCCACGACGAATCAACTTGCTTCAATATTCACGGTTACCCCGATTGGTGGGGTGACTTTTGAGTGTTTGATTGACCATATAAGAGGTAGGAGATGAAGCAGCAGTCGGATTTTCTGGTTGAGCATTGAATTACAGAGATTTCGCAGAGGTCAGAGGGGAGGCGGACCCAAATCTGCAGAAACCGACCCCAACAGAAGATTATGAATCAACGAATCATGTTGAACCCACAAAGCATATGCCGGATTGGAAGAGGTAACACAATCGGAGGTCAGGGTTGACGGCGGCTGCGGTGGTATGGCTAGTTTAAAAGGTGGCTGAGTCTGGATGAGGGAGAGGCGGCTATGCTAGGGCTGAGAGCGTGAATATTTTTTAAAATTAGTAAAAAAGGGTATTTTGGTAAGTTTACGTAGGTTTTGTCCTAATTAATAATCAGTTTCTTTGGATCCTGATAAACACATTAATCCGTCATTCTTGACAAAAACCTAAATAATAAAAGATAAATAGATTTGCTGAGACTTTGAATGTATGTTGAATCTTTTACCAAAAGGGTTCGAGCTGCTACTCCTCCATCGTCAAGAATCAGTCCTCATTGTTCTCTTATCCCAAATTCTCCCATTTGAATTCAAGTTGTTTTATCACCTTATTTCTCCATGGATTTGAATTACCAAATTATCACCTTATATCTCTTGGACTTGATTATTTGAATTGTCAATTTCCCCTCCAAGTTTGTTGTGTTTGTTGCTGTCTAAATTTGTTTTGTCGGGACCAATTGTTTCTTGTTTAATAGTGACATCGACGCTCCATCTTTAGGAGCGATTAACACAGGCAATACAATCACCGGTCAACCCCAATAAAATTACATTGTTGTTGATCATTTTTATTAAATTAAATTTTCCTAAATCTAATCAATTTATATCGTTTGATCATTATTATATGAACTTTCTGTTAGGTTTTATGCCCGAAAGACAATTTGTAATTGTTTTATTTAAATAAATGACAGAATTTATTTCATCTTATTTATTCGCATTTATTGCCAATATTAATACACTACAGAAAACCCTAAGTATATTGATTATGTAATCACATAACTCGGTGTATGGTTGTACACACAAGGATTGAGTTTGTGAAATATACTTAAAATTAACTAAGTCCGTAGCGTTTATTAATCTGAGTACGGGTCTCTAGATTAATTTGCTAATAATGCGCCCAGAACACTTTAGGTGTGACAGTCTTATCCAGACTGTCGGTAACATGGTACCTAATGGGGCATTTATATATGATGATGATCATATAGGGCTGGATCGATTTGATTTGAGTTCTCGATATAATTCCGTGATCGAGAAGTCTTATCGAATCACAAGATGATCATATATGGATTAATCTCAATCCTGAGGTGATCACAGACAACTGCTTAGATTAGGGTAGAGTTTGATGTGTTAGTAAGGATCACTTCGTAGTATGTGGTCCAACACTTCTCGTTGGCTCTACTCTAGAATGAGTGAGTAGTCTGTGTTATCACAGATATGAAATCCATTCCTTTCCTCGGGAAGTAGACAGACAGTTCCCTTATTTGTTAACCCTAGAAATTGATCGATCGGCCGAGTTCATATTATATTAGTTACGAACTAATTGATCACTAGGGGGTTAATGGTAAATAAGGATAATATGTTTTGAGAAGGGTTTACGGAAATATCCCGAATCAAAGTGAACAGTCTATGGAGGATTTATCCGTATGTAATGATTATATCAGTGGACGCTTTCGACTCATAAATTGAGTGTAAGTTATCTATATTCGATGGAGTTCAGTTTCGGGTTTATGGTGGTGTGATCCCGGAATTAATATGTTGGATATAATTATTCTATCTGATGAATAATTTTGTTCGATTTACTGTAGCTACTGAATATGGGTCCATGGTCCCCGACGTGGCTTCCAAAATAGCATAATTAGTTTTCTCGTCGTTTCACCTCGATTATAATTAAATAGTGGATTGGACTATTTAATTGATATGTGGATTAAGTGTTTAGTTGGACTAGATAATTAAATATACGGAAAAAGAAATTTTTCGTGGACTCGGCTCAAGGTGTAGAAAAATGCGTGTGGACATTTTATTTATTAAAGGTGGCGCAATTTTTTTTGTTAATAATTAGAAAGAAATTAGTTTTCTTGGATAATTATTTAACATGTGATTAAATTATTTATGTGTTAAATAATTTAAGAAAAGGAAAATCTTTTGTATATCCTAATTAATTTAGTAATATTTTAGATTTATCTTTTTAAGGAAAAATTATTATTATAATTGATTTTATATTAATTATTAAATCTTTGGAGGTCAATGATTACTCTCCTATATAAAGAGAGTTCTCCAAAACCTTTTGACATCACAAAAACTCGCCATTCTTGAAAGAAAATAGCTTAGAATTTTCGGCTATAGTTCCTTGGGTTCGAGTTAAGAAAACTTCGGGTTTTCTAGGTAGCATATCAAGAAGGTCCGGCTGCGTGAAACACTATCCACCTGGTGTTGCTGGGAGACACATGTTGGAAGGCTGTGGCTGCTCAATACACGTGTTCTTGGAGCCGTTCTTGTTCTTGGAGCTAAGAACCATAAAAAGGCTGGCTTCTAAACCCCCTTGTAGTTGATCTTTGATTTATGTCATTTGTTTCATTTAGATCTAGATCTGATACTTCCGTTGCGTAATCGGGTCAATCTATGATTGATTCGAGGATATTACATCTAACACTTTCAGTGTTCATATTTGGGTGCATCTGAAATTTCTTCTTACATTTTGATGATACCTGAAAGTATTCTCATGGTGTAAACCGAATAAGTGGGGTAAATGTGAAGACAACAAGAAGAAGAACCGTGACTTTATAGGTCCCGAAAGCATTCCGTGGAAGCGGTTGGGCCAAAGTTTGACCGCGTGCGAATTATCTTTTAATAGGATCATGTTGTTAATAATTCTACTGGATTTTTTACGGTAAGAGTTGACAAATTGAGAAAGAGAGTGTGCACGTCATCCACCAAGAAAATGTGAGGTAGTTATAGACCTTTCTTGAAAATGGTAGTTAATTAAGACACATACGAGGTAGCATGAGATAGCCACGGGCAAATTTAAGGGAACTGACCCACTATGCCTGGTAGTGGAATTAATGAATGTTAAACTGCTTCATGATGCTAGTATGTTATTAAGGCTGCGTGTGACCATCAACGGTGACAAAAAGATGGGGAGCTAAACAGCTCCGGCTCATTTGAGGGTCAACTAGGCTTTCAAGATACAAAAAGACACCGAGTGTCGAGTAGGCACTCAAAGATACTGAAAGAGATATCATCGAGCTTTGATCGAGGTCGATATGTAAGGCTTATGAGAGTCCGTCTGAATAGTCTGTACAAGGGCCACTGAAGACCCAATATTTGCCATTGAGCCTTTGATAGCTAGGCATGAATATGCCATAAATACCCCTACACGTGTCCTCCTTTTAATGACGCCGTATAGGCGTCACATAACGAAATTATCGGATGTGGGACCCCGTCGTATTCGGTACTCGGCGGACTTCACCCCGCCGACGAAGCTTCGAGAGACTCCACCCTACCGATGCACATAATTGAATACACTACTCGCCTTGTCCATCACACAGCTGAGTCTTCAGATTAGTTCCACCAAATGTAGAGTTTAAGTCACTTTACTGACACCATATTTTGAATTAAATGAGGAGTTGGGTGATTAGCAGTCGGATTGTGCAGATAATACTTCAAATAAGTCGGAGCAGTCCTAGTCCTGGCTGATCTCCTAACTATTTCCGTAGGTTTTATGTTATTCTGGACAGCTTCCTTTTTAGGAAATCTACGCGGGAACGCAGCGGAATTTAAAATTTATTTCCTATCTACCCAAGATCGACTTCGTTTAAGCAATAAACAATTAAGCTAGTAGACGGTGGTTACCTTGGTTGATCTAAAAGATCGACGCTTTGACCGTCTAAGGAGAGTAGTTCTGCATAGAGCCGCCCAAGTGTTCGGCCTCTACCGCTAGTCCACACGAACACCCCGCCGGAATCCCATCATGGATTGCTATTGGAAAACTCCGGTTGCTAGACCGGCCCTTTTCCCCTCTCTCCAACTCTCCTAAAGATGCTCTCTATTTTACACAAGAACTATGAGCTCTTGCAATTGTGATGTACAAAAGAGCTTGACACCCACCTCTTATTTATAGTGAGTGGGGCGCCTCTAATAGAGTGGAAAGGAAGAAAACATTTCTCCAATAAAATAAGGAAAATATAATTGATTGATTAATCTCATTTATTACAATATCTCATATTAAATAAATCTAGGATATTGTCAATATCTTATATTGAATATTCCAAGATATTGTCAATATCTTATATTGACAATATTTACCTTTTATTATATTACCATAAATCAATTTACACATGCGTATATATATCACATATATATATTACACAAATAAATCTATATATATATTATATACATACACACATGCGCATGCATAGCACCAACTTGCACTATTGCACACACGCACATATGCATAATATATCAATATTATTGTATTTTGTTAATATCTAATATCAATAATAGGTAATATCATTAATTAAATTGCACAATCCAAGTGTATCTTATACACTTCAATGTGGCGCCCCTTTGACCAACAAATTGGCTTCCGGAATATTCTTTAATTAATATAATATTATTAATATCTTGTATTTAATTTATTCATAATAAATAAATACCACCATATTAATTTATCACTATAACTTTTATAGTCTCGAGATAAACTTTCCTTATTTGGTTATCATCTATAACCACATTTTAATCCGGCTAGATGTTCTTATGTGTGTGACCCGATAGGCTTCCGAATATGTTGGCCGTAGACACAAAGTGCAAATTACGAAAATGCCCTTCATGCCTAACGATCACGGGATAGCGTCTAGCAACACACCGTGACCCCCAATCATCGGAAGAGTCAAATGCAATGACTACTACCTTTCATGTGAAACAGCTTACCGTGTAACTTGCAATCCTATCGCCGTAATAATATCCATACGGTCGTTAGTCGAGTGTCAAAACATCAACGACCGTATCTTATAATCTGGATATCATGCTCTCTCGAAGTAACACATTTACTCCCACTTTGCAAAGATTCACGAGAGTAAGACATTCCTTATAAGAAGGCCATTTCGGATATTCGATCCCAATCATAGGATACGCGATTCCCGGACGACCAATCATGTATACTCCGCATGCTTCGATTATCATACCCAATCACTACCGCATGATCGCCCCGTGGCTGTGGGAAACCTCAATAGTGTCAAAGCATGACAAACCACACCGTGATGCCATGAAGACTCCGGTCCTAAGGATAATTACACAACCGTCACATAGTGTGACACTTATCCGTCTAAGTGGGTCGATCTAACGTACGCATTCTCTAATACACGTCCACGTACATCCCAAGTGTCTCTACACTTCAATAGACGAGATCTATCCCCGCCCTAAAGACAAGACATCCAATACGTGCTAGTCCGTTTATACTATCAATGCCCCGTTTAATAGTACATCGGCCTAGAGACATTTAAGTATCAAACTTATTAAAGTGATTAGAGATCTCATCAACCATAATCGCCTATCATGGTTTCTCTATCACAGCTTTAATACTAAGGACGTTATCATATAACAATTCATAATTGGTTCTTTAGAAGAACGTATATATGACAACATAAAAGCCATTTAACATGTGTATAAACATAAAGAAATAGTAGAAATGATCCGACCCGGTCGGATCCGGTCCAACCCGATTGGGTTTAGGACACTATTCCAACAATCTCCTACTTGGCCTAAAACCAATCACTCGCACACACAAGACCAAGTTGAAAAACAAGAATCTTATGCAATACTCGCAACCAGCCCTAGCCATAAACGGATCGCTATCCGTGGGGACTTAGACTATCTTCATATCATGTTCCAAATGACCAAGTCAAAGGAACTGCCTCAACACACACACGAATCTCTGACGAGACCCTGGTCCTTGCTTCAAGAAATGAATCCACTTACTATATCAGCTATATAGAAAAGGTGGAAGAACCATACAAGGTTCAGGAATGAACCTTCTAGATCCATGTACTGCTCCCGCTGCGCCTCTAAGGCACTACCGTGTTTTGGCTAAGTTGTAGAGTTTACAGGTGACCCATAGGCTAGAACATTTCCAGCTCACTGTATCACTTAATCGAAGTGTCTGCAAACCCAGACCGTAGCTCCCACTCGCCTTCATAAGACTCAGGATATACGTCTGTGTATCTCTGCGTTTATTTATTTCAAAGTTTCAATAAACTAGGAACCTTTCCTTAACTTGTTTAAGGATATTCTCGACATTCACCAGATTTACTTTCATACTTGCTCATGACTATTCATGGACTATGAACATCCGGCATCATCTATAAGATGGTTCATATCGCATTAGCGAAGGAAACCTTCCATAAGCATCATCTTTCACCTTATCTTTAGGACTAACGTCCTAACATAGATAGATCTTGAGAACACAGGCTAGCAGTATCCCCGTGGCGATCTATGCTAAACTTCTTTTAGCATCACATCTATATAGGTAAACTATAATCTAATAGCAGTTCAATCTATCACTATAGATTCTTATTTCTAAAAATAAGAACTGCTAATCCAAGTGCTTTCGTAAAGACCTTGAACTACCAAACATTAATTGACTGTGACATGGGGTATTAATTCCCGAGACAGATATCCAATACCTTACTCAAAAATCATAACACACTCCCACTATACATCTTGCACATTGGGCATATCCTTCTTTTGACCAAATCAAACTCCTTTGATTATCAAACAAAGAAATCGTCTAGAGAAACTTGTTTGAGTCCATAAATGAATCTCGTGGGCTTACATATCATGTCATCGTCTATGAACATCGAGCTGTCTGCCCAACGTCTTCAACACTATCATATAGCCATGATACGAAGTTATAACAAGCATCATCTGATTAGAACTGGGCTCAGCTGGCAGCATAAAGGTAATTACAAGGTTTACACCTCATACCCTTCAGCCGTCACTATAGCCTTATGGTAATCTTATTACAATCCATGTCAGCCTTTCAGGGACACTCCCCTTAGGTAAGACAGACTAGGTTCACAACCTGGTTGTCACTGATGGAATCTATAATTCAGATAATATGGTGATTTTTTCTCTAATAATGGTGTAGGGTGATGTTTATCAAATATGCTGCATGATTTAAACACAAACTCCAATATATCATAGGTATATTGGTGTGGAATCTTAAAGCCCTCGCTATAGCAATGAAGTGTTGATGTTTACTTTCAACGACCCCATTTTGCTAACGGGTGTGTACACAAGAAGTTTCATGAATAATACCCCTTTCAGCATAATATTGAGTTAATTGAAACTCAAGGCCATTATCAGATCTGATTGTTCTAATGTGCCTATTAAATTGAGTATAAAACCATTCACCATTGTTTTAAGTACAGATTTGGTTTCTGCTTTGGTTTTCATCAAAAAAACCCATAAGTATCTACTAAAGTCATCCACAATAGACAAGAAAGAAAACTCACCATGATGTGTACCATGTCTATTTGGACCCCAAATATCAACATGAATCAAATCAAACACATCATGACTAATAGAAATGCTAGTGGGAAAACTCAATCTTTTTTGTTTTGCTAAAGGACAAATGTGACATTCATTGTCTAAAGGTAAAACAACATCAGGTGCATCTAAGTGCTTTACTACGTTCGGTCTTTGAGTAGATAAATGTCCTAATCAATAGTGCCATAACAGAGAATCAGATATAGTATGACAAATCAAAGAAGTAGTAGAAGTAGCAGTTCTTGCATTCAGTATGTATAATCCTTTGATTAGGCTAGCTGAACCAATCATCCTCTGTGTTGGAATATCATGTATCATACAGCCATTAGCATTAAACAACAAAGAATAAGTAGTACTTGCAATAAGCTTCCTGACAAACAACAAGTTATAAGAAAATGCAGGTACACAAAAAACATTCTTTTAGATTATTGTTGGGGAGATTTTGCATCATTAAAACAAAAGAATATTTATAAAACCTATACTACCATGCAAAACTACCTCCTAACCGGCCGAATACCGGGTAGTTGCTAGTAAAGTTGGATAAGTACGGGTATCGATCCTCAGGGAATTGGACTGTTGAATCTAACTTCATTAATTCCTCTTTATTAACTAAACCTAAACCTAAACTAGAACGGAAAAATAACTGGACGGAGGATTGTTAATCCAAAGCCAGGAAATATAGTTGCGGACAAAATAAATAAAACTACATCTACGAAAACAGTAAAACTAACTATCAACTGACCAACCATAAACAAACCATGATCAACCTATTTCCAACAACCATCACCCCACCGAAGGAAATAAGATAGACAAATATTTATTCACAAGTTATCTTGGATTATTATCTTATCTAAAGAAGCGTTTCCTCTTCCGATTTATCACGCCATTAATTAGTTTACCTTCCGGTCTTAACTAATATCGATACGAATCAAAGATATGGATTAAATCCTAATCTAACAACATTATCCCTCAACTTCCGTTTGTTGGAATAATAATTGTCAATCTCTCTCACGGCAATCTAACGAATCTATCAACTTCCGTTATCTAAATTCGATTAACATAAACCATACAAAACATGAAAGAGAACAAGAACAACGCAATGAAATAAACACATGAAAAATCTCATCTTTCCGGTAACGGTGACATACCTCAACTTCAATCTAAGATAATCTTGCATCGAATTAATTAAATTGTGGTTCTCTCGTAAACCTAGATATTTAACCTACGAACTTCCGTTATGTATAGATTAAAAATCTAATCTTTCCTATGGTGATCTAAACTACACCGACTTCCGTCATGCGGTAGCATCAACAAGCAATAATCTTCCGATATGAATTGCACGATAACAATTAATCATAGGAAAAGAAACAACTTTGAATAAAATCAACTTACAAAACATCCATAGAAAGAAATAAGGTTGCTGCTGCAAAAAAAAAAAAAAGCTTCACGAGCTATGTTCATGGTCGCTCAACCGTTCATGGCTCGAACAAGAAGAAGAAAAACGGAAAAGAAAAAGAAAAAACCTAATCTAACCACCGGCCGGCCAAGCATGAAGCTCGGCCCGGCCGGCCGCCGCTCATGCTCGACTTTTCCGGGTTCAAGGGAAGCCGCTTGCGTGTATATGATATTGAATTAGGGTTCAACAATGCGCCGTATTTATAGCAAATTGAAGTCGGTTGCTACAAGAACCGGCCGGACGCCCGTTTGATCACAATGGACGCTCGTCCAAGCTGGAGTGGACGGAGAGTGAACGCTCGTTTGAAAGGCGTCTGAACATCCTGTACCAAAATTAAGCTCCTGAACGCTGGTTTGAACATGCTGGACGCTGGTTTGAGAATGGACTCAAACTTCTAAAATTCATATCTTGAGTTGTAGACCTCCAAAAATGATGATCCGAACGTCATAAAAAAGCTCTCGGAAAACTCTACAACTTTCATTAAGGACTCTTCTTCAGAAAACGCCTTTTTGACTAGCCCGTCGTATTACGAGTCGTTTTCGGGATTTTCCCAAGCTTTATTTCATCTTCATCCTCTTGTATCTCTTTCTTTCCACTTTAATCTTCAATCAAACATCATTTAGACCTCTTCCATTCCACATTTGTGCACCTAAAAGATGACAAAACCGAGCAAAACGTAAAACCATACAAAATAGATAATAAAACCACGATATTTACTCGATTTTGCATTTTAACTATTCAAAACGTCATTTGCTCAATTAATCGATTATAAGCTCGAATTCTACGAAAAACATCCATATATGGGGAATATTGATATAAAATATATCCTTATAAAACGTATAAAATCACCCTTAACAACTCCCCCACACTTAAACCTTGCTCGTCCCGAGCAAGACAAAACATAATCATCACTCGAGACAAATAAACACTTATGCAAATATAAAACATATTCAAGTAGTTTAGAGGTTCACCCAAGTGCGTGTGTGCATAGCCATAGTAAATTTCCACTAAATCCACACTTGAAATTGATTCAAACAAAACTAGCCAACATCCCATTTAAATTAGAAATATAAAAATGATTATAACATGCACCTCACAAAACATACTTATTCCGAAAAGATAATAGGGAGCATTTAAAATATTTCCGACACACTTAGAGGATAGTCCCTACAACATATCTTTCAGTTTATACTGGGGATAGTTAGCAGATAACTAAGGTTTCCAACCATATTTCCACAATACCATTCACTAATTTTTCTTAAAGTTCAATCAATTCCACATGTATAGCACATATGCCCTCATTCCCAGCAATAGGATGTTTCGTGATAACACCCTAGCTGGACTACTATCATCAGGCAGTCGGGAGCTATTAACCTCATAGTGGTATAGGACATTTCGAGATAATGCCCTACCGCACTCAAATCATTGCGCCTACTTCCGACACTTATATATATATAATTCATATTATTAATCTTAGAATGGTATACAAACCTTTATATCCCTCTTATCACATTCAAACCTTCGTATATTCACAAGATGTCATACTTTAATTCTAAATACAAACTATTAAAATTTCCAAAATTAGTATGCAAGCAAAGAATCATGCGATAATCATCAAAAAATCTCTAATCAAATGGGCATAGCTTTAAAATATAGCTCATTATCTACTATGGCACGTGAAAAATAGTGTCGGGTGAAACAACTAAATTTACTAAATATGCAAAATAACGCATCAATGATATAAGAACTCAAATGAAGACATGCAATGCTTACTTGGGACAAAACAAAAATTTTAAAAAAATTTGAAAAATTTAGCACTTTTCATAGAAATATAATAGTATGGCAAATGAATGTAGATAACACATAAGCCATTCCCCTCCCCCACACTTAAATTGCAACTTGTCCTCAAGTTGTGCAGAAATAATAAATTAGAGAACTTAGCTGATTGGATGCTGGCAATTCCGGAAAAAAAAATCGGTAAAAACCAAAATTGCTGCATAGCTCGCAGACCGTGGAGCATCAAAGGACAACCGAATTCATCGTGAAAGTGCACAATAGCTATAGAAAGTATCCCGTACTTGATCGATGCAAAAAGAGTCTACGGGGAAAAAGGATTATACATGTAAAACACATGGAAAAGAAGTTATAGAGATTCTTCGATTAAGCTCATAGAAAGATGGAACATATACATGGAACATTACAAAATAGTAGGCTAGGTGCAACTACATGAAAATATACTACAATGCAACCTACATGATATGCAATCCTAAAAATAAAATAAATAAAAATAAATTCGACAGCTCAGCCGAGCAAGTTGACCCCGACAACTCTACAAAGGTGACTACGGCCCGTGCGAAACAAAATAAAAACGAGGTAGTATTACGGAAACCGACAATTAACTACGCTCAAGAAAAATAAAAGAAAAATAGAAAAACAATGCAACTAGATGATATGCAAATGATATGCATCTAAGTGATATGCAAAAATAAAAGAAAATAAAAGGAAGAAAACTAGCCCACTCATTTGCAACACGACATATATATAATAAACGTCTACCAAATAATGACAGGTTACGATAAACGACAGTGTTGTTCATTACATGCAATGTAGACGCGCTTTAAGACTCATCGAAGGTGACAGCATTATGAAAACCAACAGTTAGCTATACTAAACAGATATAACTCATATGGAAAAGGACGTAGCATACGGAAACCGACAGTAGCTACCCATATAAACTATAAAAAAAACAAAGGAAGCACGTAAGTCTTAAAAGCTAACAAGATTCATGACAGGATATGCACCTACGTAAACGACATTAGCCACACTAAAAACAAAACATAATAACTATAGCATACGTGAAACGACAAGCTTACTATAACATGCATGAATGAAGGAGAAGAAATAAAATCATTTATTCAACATGGATTCAGTAGATGGAAGGGTATAAACATGTATGTTCAGAACATCTACGTAAAATGAAATAGCCACAGAAGCTCTAATGAAAGTAATCCAAGTTAAATTAAAGCATCAAGAAAAACAGAACATGGACTGCATTCCGGACGAACGTTCAAAGGAAATCTCAGCACTGGACGGGCGTTCCACTTGTCAGACGCTCGTCTGCCTTGAAAACCGACCGGACGGGCGTTTAGAATTACAGACGCCCGTCTGATTCTTCAAATCAGAGCAGGATTGAAAATTCTGGAACGGACGAACGTCCCATAATTCCAAACGCTCGTTTACCTGCACGTTAGGGACTGGACGGGCGTCCAATAAACCAGACGCTCGTCCATACAACGAATATGCATAGAACAGCAGGAAAATAACGTAAAAACCCTAACTATAAACCCTAATTAACTTAAAGATCATCATACATCAAAAACGCAGCAGCCACATAAAATTCTAGCACAAAGGGGTTAGACTAGGTAACAACTAAACACAAACTTCACGTAAAATCGATTGAGTAAAAAACTTTTGCACATTCTTAACCCTACGGTCATCGAAACACGGCAAAATAAAAACTCTCAATCTATTAAACGCTACTTTTATTGAAAACGAAAAATAAACGTAACAAAATCGAGAACTAACAAGACTAGATTCAACATGACACCTAGTCCCCGGCAACGGCGCCACTTTTGTTGGGGAGATTTTGCATCATTAAAACAAAAGAAAATTTATAAAACCTATACTACCATGCAAAACTACCTCCTAACCGGCCGAATACCGGGTAGTTGCTAGTAAAGTTGGATAAGTACGGGTATCGATCCTCGTGGAATTGGGGTGTTGAATCTAACTTCATTAATTCCTCTTTATTAACTAAACCTAAACCTAAACTAGAACGGAAAAATAACGGACGGAGGATTGTTAATCCAAAGCCAGGAAATATAGTTGCGGACAAAATAAATAAAACTACATCTACGAAAACAAGAAAACTAACTATCAACCGACCAACCATAAACAAACCATGATCAACCTATTTCCAACAACCATCACCCCACCGAAGGAAATAAGATAGACAAATATTTATTCACAAGTTATCTTGGATTGTTATCTTATCTAAAGAAGCGTTTCCTCTTCCGATTTATCACGCCATTAATTAGTTTACCTTCCGGTCTTAACTAATATCGATACGAATCAAAGATATGGATTAAATCCTAATCTAACAACATTATCCCTCAACTTCCGTTTGTTGGAATAATAATTGTCAATCTCTCTCACGGCAATCTAACGAATCTATCAACTTCCGTTATCTAAATTCGATTAACATAAACCATACAAAACATGAAAGAGAACAAGAACAACGCAATGAAATAAACACATGAAAAATCTCATCTTTCCGGTAACGGTGACATCCCTCAACTTCAATCTAAGATAATCTTGCATCGAATTAATTAAATTGTGGTTCTCTCGTAAACCTAGATATTTAACCTACGAACTTCCGTTATGTATAGATTAAAAATCTAATCTTTCCTATGGTGATCTAAACTACACCGACTTCCGTCATGCGGTAGCATCAACAAGCAATAATCTTCCGATATGAATTGCACGATAACAATTAATCATAGGAAAATGAACAACTTTGAATAAAATCAACTTACAAAACATCCATAGAAAGAAATAAGGTTGCTGCTGCAAAAAAAAAGCTTCACAGAGCTATGTTCATGGCTGCTCAACTGTTCATGGCTCGAACAAGAAGAAGAAAAACGGAAAAGAAAAAGAAAAAACCTAATCTAACCACCGGCCGGCCAAGCATGAAGCTCAGCCGGCCGGCTGCTGCTCATGCTCGACTTTTCTGGGTTCAAGGGAAGCTGCTGCGTGTATATGATATTGAATTAGGGTTCAACAATGCGCTGTATTTATAGCAAATTGAAGTCGGTTGCTACAGTAAACTGGCCGGACGCCCGTTTGATCACAATGGACGCTCGTCCAAGCTGGAGTGGACGGAGAGTGAACGCTCGTTTGAAAGGCGTCTGAACATCCTGTACCAAAATTAAGCTCCTAACGCTGGTTTGAACATGCTGGACGCTGGTTTGAGAATGGACTCAAACTTCTAAAATTCATATCTTGAGTTGTAGACCTCCAAAAATGATGATCCGAACGTCATAAAAAAGCTCTCGGAAAACTCTACAACTTTCATTAAGGACTCTTCTTCGAAAAAACGCCTTTTTGACTAGCCCGTCGTATTACGAGTCGTTTTCGGGATTTTCCCAAGCTTTATTTCATCTTCATCCTCTTGTATCTCTTTCTTTCCACTTTAATCTTCAATCAAACATCATTTAGACCTCTTCCATTCCACATTTGTGCACCTAAAAGATGACAAAACCGAGCAAAACGTAAAACCATACAAAATAGATAATAAAACCACGATATTTACTCGATTTTGCATTTTAACTATTCAAAACGTCATTTGCTCAATTAATCGATTATAAGCTCGAATTCTACGAAAAACATCCATATATGGGGAATATTGATATAAAATATATCCTTATAAAACGTATAAAATCACCCTTAACAACTCCCCCACACTTAAACCTTGCTCGTCCCGAGCAAGACAAAACATAATCATCACTCGAGACAAATAAACACTTATGCAAATATAAAACATATTCAAGTAGTTTAGAGGTTCACCCAAGTGCGTGTGTGCATAGCCATAGTAAATTTCCACTAAATCCACACTTGAAATTGATTCAAACAAAACTAGCCAACATCCCATTTAAATTAGAAATATAAAAATGATTATAACATGCACCTCACAAAACATACTTATTCCGAAAAGATAATAGGGAGCATTTAAAATATTTCCGACACACTTAGAGGATAGTCCCTACAACATATCTTTCGTATACCGGGGATAGTTAGCAGATAACTAAGGTTTCCAACCATATTTCCACAATACCATTCACTAATTTTTCTTAAAGTTCAATCAATTCCACATGTATAGCACATATGCCCTCATTCCCAGCAATAGGATGTTTCGTGATAACACCCTAGCTGGACTACTATCATCAGGCAGTCGGGAGCTATTAACCTCATAGTGGTATAGGACATTTCGAGATAATGCCCTACCGCACTCAAATCATTGGCAGCTACTTCCGACACTTATATATATATAATTCATATTATTAATCTTAGAATGGTATACAAACCTTTATATCCCTCTTATCACATTCAAACCTTCAGATATTCACAGTATGTCATACTTTAATTCTAAATACAAACTATTAAAATTTCCAAAATTAGTATGCAAGCAAAGAATCATGCGATAATCATCAAAAAATCTCTAATCAAATGGGCATAGCTTTAAAATATAGCTCATTATCTACTATGGCACGTGAAAAATAGTGTCGGGTGAAACAACTAAATTTACTAAATATGCAAAATAACGCATCAATGATATAAGAACTCAAATGAAGACATGCAATGCTTACTTGGGACAAAACAAAAATTTTAAAAAAATTTGAAAAATTTAGCACTTTTCATAGAAATATAATAGTATGGCAAATGAATGTAGATAACACATAAGCCATTCCCCTCCCCCACACTTAAATTGCAACTTGTCCTCAAGTTGTGCAGAAATAATAAATTAGAGAACTTAGCTGATTGGATGCTGGCAATTCCGGAAAAAAAAAATCGGTAAAAACCAAAATTGCTGCATAGCTCAGTAGACTGTGGAGCATCAAAGGACAACTGAATTCATCGTGAAAGTGCACAATAGCTATAGAAAGTATCCCGTACTTGATCGGTGCAAAAAGAGTCTACGGGGAAAAAGGATTATACATGTAAAACACATGGAAAAGAAGTTATAGAGATTCTTCAGATTAAGCTCATAGAAAGATGGAACATATACATGGAACATTACAAAATAGTAGGCTAGGTGCAACTACATGAAAATATACTACAATGCACCCTACATGATATGCAATCCTAAAAATAAAATAAATAAAAATAAATTCGACGAGCTCGAGCCGAGCAAGTTGACCCCCGACAACTCTACAAAGTGACTACGGCCCGTGCGAAACAAAATAAAAACGAGGTAGTATTACGGAAACCGACGCTTAACTACGCTCAAGAAAAATAAAAGAAAAATAGAAAAACAATGCAACTAGATGATATGCAGCTAAATGATATGCATCTAAGTGATATGCAAAAATAAAAGAAAATAAAAGGAAGAAAACTAGCCCACTCATTTGCAACACGACATATATATAATAAACGTCTACCAAATAATGACAAAGTTACGATAAACGACGGTGTTGTTCATTACATGCAATGTAGACGCGCTTTAAGACTCATTGAAGGTGACAAAGATTATGAAAACCAACAAGCTTAGCTATACTAAACGTATATAACTCATATGGAAAAGGACGTAGCATACGGAAACCGACGAGTAGCTACCCATATAAACTATAAAAAAAAACAAAGGAAGCACGTAAGTCTTAAAAGCTAACAAGATTCATGACAGGATATGCAGCCTACGTAAACGACATTAGCCACACTAAAAACAAAACATAATAACTATAGCATACGTGAAACGACAGTTACTATAGCATGCATGAATGAAGGAGAAGAAATAAAATCATTTATTCAACATGGATTCAGTAGATGGAAGGGTATAAACATGTATGTTCAAAACATCTACGTAAAATGAAATAGCCACAGAAGCTCTAATGAAAGAAATCCAAGTTAAATTAAAGCATCAAGAAAAACAGAACCTGGACTGCATTCCGGACGAACGTTCAAAGGAAATCTCGGCACTGGACGGGCGTTCCACTTGTCAGACGCTCGTCTGCCTTGAAAACCGACCGGACGGGCGTTTAGAATTACAGACGCCCGTCTGATTCTTCAAATCAGAGCAGGATTGAAAATTCTGGAACGGACGAACGTCCCATAATTCCAAACGCTCGTTTACCTGCACGTTAGGGACTGGACGGGCGTCCAATAAACCAGACGCTCGTCCATACAACGAATATGCATAGAACGAAACGGAAAATAACGAGAAAACCCTAACTATAAACCCTAATTAACTTAGAAGATCATCATACATCAAAAACGCAGAGCGACCACATAAAATTCTAGCACAGGGGTTAGACTAGGTAACAACTAAACACATACTTCACGTTTCACAAGTTGAGTAAAAAACTTTTGCACATTCTTAACCCTACGGTCATCGAAACACGGCAAAATAAAAACTCTCAATCTTATTAAACGCTACTTTTATTGAAAACGAAAAACGAAACGTAACAAAATCGAGAACTAACTTAACTAGATTCAACATGACACCACCTATTCCCCGGCAACGGCGCCACTTTTGTTGGGGAGATTTTGCATCATTAAAACAAAAGAAAATTTATAAAACCTATACTACCATGCAAAACTACCTCCTAACCGGCCGAATACCGGGTAGTTGCTAGTAAAGTTGGATAAGTACGGGTATCGATCCTCAGGGAATTGGGCTGTTGAATCTAACTTCATTAATTCCTCTTTATTAACTAAACCTAAACCTAAACTAGAACGGAAAAATAACTGGACGGAGGATTGTTAATCCAAAGCCAGGAAATATAGTTGCGGACAAAATAAATAAAACTACATCTACGAAAACAGTAAAACTAACTATCAACTGACCAACCATAAACAAACCATGATCAACCTATTTCCAACAACCATCACCCCACCGAAGGAAATAAGATAGACAAATATTTATTCACAAGTTATCTTGGATTGTTATCTTATCTAAAGAAGCGTTTCCTCTTCCGATTTATCACGCCATTAATTAGTTTACCTTCCGGTCTTAACTAATATCGATACGAATCAAAGATATGGATTAAATCCTAATCTAACAACATTATCCCTCAACTTCCGTTTGTTGGAATAATAATTGTCAATCTCTCTCACGGCAATCTAACGAATCTATCAACTTCCGTTATCTAAATTCGATTAACATAAACCATACAAAACATGAAAGAGAACAAGAACAACGCAATGAAATAAACACATGAAAAATCTCATCTTTCCGGTAACGGTGACATCCCTCAACTTCAATCTAAGATAATCTTGCATCGAATTAATTAAATTGTGGTTCTCTCGTAAACCTAGATATTTAACCTACGAACTTCCGTTATGTATAGATTAAAAATCTAATCTTTCCTATGGTGATCTAAACTACACCGACTTCCGTCATACGGTAGCATCAAATCAAGCAATAATCTTCCGATATAATTGCACGATAACAATTAATCATAGGAAAAGAAACAACTTTGAATAAAATCAACTTACAAAACATCCATGAAAGAAATAAATCTTGCTTTTTGGAAAAAAAAAGCTTCACGAAAGCTATGTTGGGCTGCTCAAGCCTTTGTTCATGGCTCGAACAAGAAGAAGAAAAACGGAAAAGAAAAAGAAAAAACCTAATCTAACCACCGGCCGGCCAAGCATGAAGCTCGGCCGGCCGGCTCTTTACTCATGCTCGACTTTTACGGGTTCAAGGGAAGGCTGCTTGCGTGTATATGATATTGAATTAGGGTTCAACAATGCGGCGTATTTATAGCAAATTGAAGTCGGTTGCTACGATGGCGGCCGGACGCCCGTTTGATCACAATGGACGCTCGTCCAAGCTGGAGTGGACGGAGAGTGAACGCTCGTTTGAAAGGCGTCGAACATCCTGTACCAAAATTAAGCTCTGAACGGCTTTGGTTTGAACATGCTTTGGACGGGCCGGTTTGAGAATGGACTCAAACTTCTAAAATTCATATCTTGAGTTGTAGACCTCCAAAAATTATGATCCGAACGTCATAAAAAAGCTCTCGGAAAACTCTACAACTTTCATTAAGGACTCTTCTTCAGAAAACGCCTTTTTGACTAGCCCGTCGTATTACGAGTCGTTTTCGGGATTTTCCCAAGCTTTATTTCATCTTCATCCTCTTGTATCTCTTTCTTTCCACTTTAATCTTCAATCAAACATCATTTAGACCTCTTCCATTCCACATTTGTGCACCTAAAAGATGACAAAACCGAGCAAAACGTAAAACCATACAAAATAGATAATAAAACCACGATATTTACTCGATTTTGCATTTTAACTATTCAAAACGTCATTTGCTCAATTAATCGATTATAAGCTCGAATTCTACGAAAAACATCCATATATGGGGAATATTGATATAAAATATATCCTTATAAAACGTATAAAATCACCCTTAACAACTCCCCCACACTTAAACCTTGCTCGTCCCGAGCAAGACAAAACATAATCATCACTCGAGACAAATAAACACTTATGCAAATATAAAACATATTCAAGTAGTTTAGAGGTTCACCCAAGTGCGTGTGTGCATAGCCATAGTAAATTTCCACTAAATCCACACTTGAAATTGATTCAAACAAAACTAGCCAACATCCCATTTAAATTAGAAATATAAAAATGATTATAACATGCACCTCACAAAACATACTTATTCCGAAAAGATAATAGGGAGCATTTAAAATATTTCCGACACACTTAGAGGATAGTCCCTACAACATATCTTTCAGTTTATACTGGGGATAGTTAGCAGATAACTAAGGTTTCCACCCATCTTTCCACAATAGCATTCACTAATTTTTCTTAAAGTTCAATCAATTCCAGATGTATAGCACATATGCCCTCATTCCCAGCAATAGGATGTTTCGTGATAACACCCTAGCTGGACTACTATCATCAGGCAGTCGGGAGCTATTAACCTCATAGAGGTATAGGACATTTCGAGATAATGCCCTACCGCACTCAAATCATTGGCAGCTACTTCCGACACTTATATATATATAATTCATATTATTCATCTTAGAATGGTATACAAACCTTAAATTATATCCCTCCTATCACATTCAAACCTTCAGATATTCACAGTATGTCATACTTTAATTCTAAATACAAACTATTAAAATTTCCAAAATTAGTATGCAAGCAAAGAATCATGCGATAATCATCAAAAAATCTCTAATCAAATGGGCATAGCTTTAAAATATAGCTCATTATCTACTATGGCACGTGAAAAATAGTGTCGGGTGAAACAACTAAATTTACTAAATATGCAGAATAACGCATCAATGATATAAGAACTCAAATGAAGACATGCAATGCTTACTTGGGACAAAACAAAAATTTTAAAAAATTTGAAAAATTTAGCACTTTTCATAGAAATATAATAGTATGGCAAATGAATGTAGATAACACATAAGCCATTCCCCTCCCCCACACTTAAATTGCAACTTGTCCTCAAGTTGTGCAGAAATAATAAATTAGAGAACTTAGCTGATTGGATGCTGGCAATTCCGGAAAAAAAAATCGGTAAAAACCAAAATTGCTGCATAGCTCAGTAGACTGTGGAGCATCAAAGGACAACTGAATTCATCGTGAAAGTGCACAATAGCTATAGAAAGTATCCTGCAGACTTGATCAGTGCAAAAAGAGTCTACGGGGAAAAAGGATTATACATGTAAAACACATGGAAAAGAAGTTATAGAGATTCTTCGATTAAGCTCACGAAAGATGGAACATATACATGGAACATTACAAAATAGTAGGCTAGGTGCAACTACATGAAAATATACTACAATGCAGCCTACATGATATGCAATCCTAAAAATAAAATAAATAAAAATAAATTCTGACAGGCTCAGGCTGAGCAAGTTGACCCCTGACAACTCTACAGTGACTACGGCCCGTGCAGAAACAAAATAAAAACGAGGTAGTATTACGGAAACCGACAGTTAACTACGCTCAAGAAAAATAAAAGAAAAATAGAAAAACAATGCAACTAGATGATATGCAGCTAAATGATATGCATCTAAGTGATATGCAAAAATAAAAGAAAATAAAAGGAAGAAAACTAGCCCACTCATTTGCAACACGACATATATATAATAAACGTCTACCAAATAATGACAGGTTACGATAAACGACAGTGTTGTTCATTACATGCAATGTAGACGCGCTTTAAGACTCATTGAAGGTGATAGCATTATGAAAACCAACAGTTAGCTATACTAAACAGATATAACTCATATGGAAAAGGACGTAGCATACGGAAACCGACAGTAGCTACCCATATAAACTATAAAAAAACAAAGGAAGCACGTAAGTCTTAAAAGCTAACAAGATTCATGACAGGATATGCAGCCTACGTAAACGACATTAGCCACACTAAAAACAAAACATAATAACTATAGCATACGTGAAACGACAGTTACTATAGCATGCATGAATCAAGGAGAAGAAATAAAATCATTTATTCAACATGGATTCAGTAGATGGAAGGGTATAAACATGTATGTTCAGAACATCTACGTAAAATGAAATAGCCACAGAAGCTCTAATGAAAGTAATCCAAGTTAAATTAAAGCATCAAGAAAAACGAACTCCGGATCGTTGCATTCCGGACGAACGTTCAAAGGAAATCTCGACCGGACGGGCGTTCCACTTGTCGGACGCTCGTCCGCCTTGAAAACCGACCGGACGGGCGTTTAGAACTACGGACGCCCGTCGATTCTTCAAATCGAGAGCGAGGATTGAAAATTCTGAACGGACGAACGTCCCATAATTCCAAACGCTCGTTTACACACGTTAGGGACGGACGGGCGTCCAATAAACCGGACGCTCGTCCATACAACGAATATGCATAGAACGGCGGGAAAATAACGAGAAAACCCTAACTATAAACCCTAATTAACTTAGAAGATCATCATACATCAAAAACGCAGGCAGCCACATAAAATTCTAGCACAGGGGTTAGACTAGGTAACAACTAAACACAAACTTCACGTAAAACAGATTGAGTAAAAAACTTTTGCACATTCTTAACCCTACGGTCATCGAAACACGGCAAAATAAAAACTCTCAATCTATTAAACGCTACTTTTATTGAAAACGAAAAACAAAACGTAACAAAATCGAGAACTAACTTAACTAGATTCAACATGACACCTATTCCCCGGCAACGGCGCCACTTTTGTTGGGGAGATTTTGCATCATTAAAACAAAAGAAAATTTATAAAACCTATACTACCATGCAAAACTACCTCCTAACCGGCCGAATACCGGGTAGTTGCTAGTAAAGTTGGATAAGTACGGGTATCGATCCTCAGGGAATTGGGCTGTTGAATCTAACTTCATTAATTCCTCTTTATTAACTAAACCTAAACCTAAACTAGAACGGAAAAATAAGCTGGACGGAGGATTGTTAATCCAAAGCCGGAAATATAGTTGCGGACAAAATAAATAAAACTACATCTACGAAAACAATAAAACTAACTATCAACGTGACCAACCATAAACAAACCATGATCAACCTATTTCCAACAACCATCACCCACCGAAGGAAATAAGATAGACAAATATTTATTCACAAGTTATCTTGGATTATTATCTTATCTAAAGAAGCGTTTCCTCTTCCGATTTATCACGCCATTAATTAGTTTACCTTCCGGTCTTAACTAATATCGATACGAATCAAAGATATGGATTAAATCCTAATCTAACAACATTATCCCTCAACTTCCGTTTGTTGGAATAATAATTGTCAATCTCTCTCACGGCAATCTAACGAATCTATCAACTTCCGTTATCTAAATTCGATTAACATAAACCATACAAAACATGAAAGAGAACAAGAACAACGCAATGAAATAAACACATGAAAAATCTCATCTTTCCGGTAACGGTGACATCCCTCAACTTCAATCTAAGATAATCTTGCATCGAATTAATTAAATTGTGGTTCTCTCGTAAACCTAGATATTTAGCCTACGAACTTCCGTTATGTATAGATTAAAAATCTAATCTTTCCTATGGTGATCTAAACTACACCGACTTCCGTCATGCGGTAGCATCAACATGCAATAATCTTCCGATATGAATTGCACGATAACAATTAATCATAGGAAAAAAAACAACTTTGAATAAAGTCAACTTACAAAACATCCATAGAAAGAAATAAGGTTGCTGCTGCAAAAAAAAAAGCTTCACAGAGCTATGTTCATGGCTGCTCAACTGTTCATGGCTCGAACAAGAAGAAGAAAAACGGAAAAGAAAAAGAAAAAACCTAATCTAACCACCGGCCGGCCAAGCATGAAGCTCAGCCGGCCGGCTGCTGCTCATGCTCGACTTTTCTGGGTTCAAGGGAAGCTGCTGCGTGTATATGATATTGAATTAGGGTTCAACAATGCGCTGTATTTATAGCAAATTGAAGTCGGTTGCTACGGTAAACTGGCCGGACGCCCGTTTGATCACAATGGACGCTCGTCCAAGCTGGAGTGGACGGAGAGTGAACGCTCGTTTGAAAGGCGTCTGAACATCCTGTACCAAAATTAAGCTCCTGAACGCTGGTTTGAACATGCTGGACGCTGGTTTGAGAATGGACTCAAACTTCTAAAATTCATATCTTGAGTTGTAGACCTCCAAAAATGATGATCCGAACGTCATAAAAAAGCTCTCGGAAAACTCTACAACTTTCATTAAGGACTCTTCTTCAGAAAATGCCTTTTTGACTAGCCCGTCGTATTACGAGTCGTTTTCGGGATTTTCCCAAGCTTTATTTCATCTTCATCCTCTTGTATCTCTTTCTTTCCACTTTAATCTTCAATCAAACATCATTTAGACCTCTTCCATTCCACATTTGTGCACCTAAAAGATGACAAAACCGAGCAAAACGTAAAACCATACAAAATAGATAATAAAACCACGATATTTACTCGATTTTGCATTTTAACTATTCAAAACGTCATTTGCTCAATTAATCGATTATAAGCTCGAATTCTACGAAAAACATCCATATATGGGGAATATTGATATAAAATATATCCTTATAAAACGTATAAAATCACCCTTAACAATTATGTCATCATTAATCATGACTTCTCCTATATGTGTGACCATAGTTGTACCCCATTGGGTAAATTAACATGAAAATTTTGTACATGTATGTGTTTAGTCATTAAGGCAATGATGAATACTAAAAGAACTATAGCACCAGAGTCAACAATCCAATTATAAAGATTACCTGATGGAGGATCACTCATAACCTGGACATTAGCAGTCATGACACTAGGAAATCGAGACTGAGGAATGGTAGGATCTGCATCTTGTATCTTCACATGCATCAACATATCCATGATGTGATCATACTGGGATATGGTCATAGTTTCTGACTTTGGAGGATCTAAAATTGGTGGATAAAGAGCAATATCATTCATAGCAGACTTAGCATATTAAAAGTATCCTGGATCAAAACCATATTCTAGTCCCATATTGTTAGCCATTATAGCACCTCTTCCTCTATCCCTGGATCCATTAGGATAGCCATACTTATATAGCACATTTACACTGTATGACCTTCCTTGCCACAATAGCTACATTGCATCTTTTACCATTTGCCGATAGTTTCTATGATTTCCTCTTCCCATTCCTCTACTTGCTGCATTTCTATTGTCTGTCCTACATACTGATTAGGGTCTGAATAATCTTGGCCAAGTCTCTACAAGTTTGTAGTAACATTCAAGGCCATATTCTCTCCTGTATTTGAGGAATAAGTGATATGTGTCTCATGTTGAATAGCCATTGAAAATGCAGTAGAACATCAGGAAGAGGTTTAAACATCAAGATATGGGACTTCACATTACTATAACTATCATATAATCCTTTCACGAACCTGATCACATAGTCAGTTTCATTGTAGCCCCTATAAATCTCTAATGCATGACAATTACAAGGTGGGATTGGTCTAACCACCAAGAACTGATCCTATATGCTTTCAACTTGGTGAAATATTCAGTGACAGTTAACGACCCTGCTTAGTATTGTAAATCTCTTATTCTAGATTAAAAATCCTATACACATTATATTACCAAATCGTTTATTCAAATCATCCCAAACCTCTTTTGCATATTGTAACCAAAAAACACTTCGATAAATTGCAGGATCAACTGAATTCAAGATCCAAGTAATGACAAGATCATTACACTGACACCAGGCCTCAAATTTCGTATCATCTTCAGGAGGTTTAGGTAAAGAACCATCAACAAACTTCACCTTACCTTTCGTAGAAAGTACCATACCGATTGCTCTCTTCCATTGATGATAATTTTGTGTACCTTTCAGAACCGGCTGTACCAACACCATGGAAGTATTCTCTGCTGGATGAATGTAGTAAGGATCTTTAATTCCTTGTGCAGCCATGATTTAACCCAAGAATCGAAAAAAGAGAGGCAAGAACAACAAGATGAACAGAGTATGCAATATGAAGAAGAAAACTAACAAATCAGAAGCTTATTGGCTCCGATACCATGTTGAAAATGGTGATAAACACCATGAAACAAATGAACAATAGCAGAATCGAACACAGAAAACAAAATCAGAAAATTATCATTGGGAAATTTCAAATGAACATTTTGGCGGGAAAGATGTTACAAAGGAAGAAGAAGAAGATCATTGCAGAGTTTTAGTGAACTGGAACTTGTAATCTTATTACAATACATTGATGAGTTTATATAGAGCATCTAACTTCCTAATAACTCAATAACCGAATCCTAACTGACTTCTAACTACTTAACCGTCTTCTTTTGCACATGTACTCGACCAATTTCCCAAGTGAGCAATCCATCTTCACTTATATTCCTCTTGTATCTTCAACACAAGAAACATCTTACATCCATTGTTATTCATGTTTATTGTGCTGACCTCCGTCACCTAAATCTTCAATATATTGATCTACATCTTCAAATGCCACCACCAAATCTGAAAGAACGGAAAAAAAAACGGTATAGCGCTCATAGAGTCTTCTTGTCTATTCTTTTCAGAATACCCTTGACTGATGATATCAAAGACTTATATAGGTTAGATCCGGGAATCCAGAAATTATATTTAACTCATGTTTAATAAACCAATGTTTAACCAATTTACACCTTTAATGGGACATAACATATGCATTAATGAGAGATCAAAAGTTCGGGCCACAATTAATGTCTAATTAGTAACCATGATAAATTTCAATAAATCATAATAGTTAATTTAATGTTTTCTTAAATTAGACATTTCTTGTTTACAAAAAAATAAATTAGACATTTCTTACATATCCTTTAATTTCTACAACGAGTTGAAATTGAGGAATGTCATTTACCTCAAAGAAAATCCTAAGCTTTTTCTACAAGGAGCTGAAATTGAAGAATGTCGTTTACCCCACAGAAGATCCTAAGCCACAGTATTGTGGAGAAGTGGTTAACTTCTTCATCAAATTTTGCCACCAAATGAATTTAATTAATTGATTATTATTATTATTATTATTATTATTATTATTATTATTATTATTATTATTATTATTATTATTATTATTTGAAATAATTGATGTGAATGTCCATTATCTTACACCATAAATACCAAGAGGTTTTATTCAATTCTAGAATTCATTATCATTCATTATGTAAACCTAAGTTACAAATTCCAAGAGTTTTCATATAACTTGTTACCATTCATTGTATCTTTTGTAGTTGGTTCATCTACCTTTGGTGTTGTATAAATACTTCATCCATATCTTTGGAATGGATGTAGAGAAGTAGAGATGAAGTAATATTAAAATGATTTTTCTTCCTTTTGTCTAATTCTTTGTTCTTTAGTTTTGTTTTCTTTCGATTATTTTATAACACGTTATCACCACGAGACTCTTCCACTGATAAATCAAACAACTTGGCATTTGATTGGAAAATCTTTAGGAGTTTTTAGAAGAAAACTACAAATGCATAAAGATCAATGATGAAGATTTCAAAAAAAAAAGAGAGGCGTGTTGGTGTCCACTTGATGGTTGAATACCACAAGTGCTCTATTGGGATATTGCAAATCTTAAGAGACAACCAAGATAAAAAATACAATTTTGGCAGTCTCTAAGTATTTCTCGGGTATATTGCTTGTGGTAAGTATTGAGGTAATTTTTTCATATGTTTCAATTCATTTTAATTTTTTTTTGTATAATTATACTATAAGTATTTTGATACTAGTGACATTGATATCAATAAAATGATGATGATATCAATCTAAAAATGATATGATCATATAAAGATGATCAATATTTTGAAAGTGTATATATATGGATATGAAATCCAAGAATAGCCTTTGAATGGCATAAAGTGAATATAAAATTCACATAAATGGAAGATGAAACTTGAGATTGATTAAAGATGATGACAACATTTGAATCTTCGAGGGTGCGACAACGCATGTTATACCGTGAAAAAAAATCTCAATTAGAAAAAAATGGGAGAAGCGAATGACAATGTATGCAAGAGCAATTTTTCTATAAAGCTTCAAAAGAGCCATTGAAATCAAATTATTCAGTGATGAATATTTATTGATTATAAATACAATTTTTGGACATAAAAGTTTATTAGAAAAGCTGCTTGCTCTATCTTCTGACTTATATTATACAATATAAAACAAAAAAAAATAACAGCAGCTGAAATTCATCACATAGTAGACCACAAGTCTATTTATTCTAATGATTTTATGATATGACATGATCGCCTTGGGCATTCCGGTTCCATAATGATGAGACGTATAATAGAGAATTCATATGGTCATTCGTTAAATGGTCCAAAAGTGTTAAATTATAGTGAATTCTCATGTGTTGCTTGCTCACAGGGAAAATTAATTATTAAACATTCACCGGTTCAAGTTGATACTGAATCGCCTATATTTCTAGAATGAATTCAGGGTGATATATGTGGACCTATAGATCCACCGTATGAACCTTTTAAATATTTTATGGTGCTAATTGATACATCGACATGATGGTCACACGTATGTTTATTATTTACTCGTAATATGCATTTGCTAGATTATTGGCTCAAATAATTAATCCTGACTATCCAATTAAGAAAACTCATTTGGATAATGCCGGTGCATATTCATCACATAAGTTTGATGATTATTTCATGTCAATTGGAATAGGTGTGGAACATCCCGTGGCTCATGTTCACACACAAAATGACTTAGCCGATTGAAACAAAATTGTTCGAAATAAAGATCTATGCTCTCCCAAGTCTCAATTTTTTTTATTGAATTTTATTTAGATATGCATAAAAATGGTATCATATTGAGACATACAAAAAATGAGGATTTACTCATGCTAAATAATTTTTTCTCGGCGAATTGAACAATATGTTTGAAAATGATGACATATGTCCAATCCTGGAGGAGAATGTGACCAAGATAATATGCATGAGTAATGCAATGATATATGTACAATATTACATAAGATGCATCATGTTATACAATTTCATTTCGTAAAATGAATACGATCATATAGAATTATATATGATGCAGCATTCTATACAAGTACATTCTGTTGTGATTTAAGTGAAATCATGTGCCATTAGTGTAATTGGGATTTAATTCAAAGATGGGTGAACTCGGGACACTATATTGTGAGGTAGGAGGTGCGGAGTGCACGCTCACATAAGTGTTAATAAGTTTACGGGTATAAATGATCAAGTAGAGTCTTTTAATTATTTTTATAATAATATGCGTTTTCGGATACGGAATGGCACTGTTTGGTTTAACGGTTGCTTCGTTTGGTTTAACGATTGCTTCTCTTCGGTTTGAGCAATTGCACTACTTCACAAAGTTGGTTTTTCCCCCCCTTTTTCCCTCCTTTTGGTCGACACATAATGGTTTCCTTTTGACACCAACATGTCTTTTATATATATATATATATATATATATGCTACAATAAAGCGACACACACAAAAATTTTCCAAAAGCACTTTTTCTCTATAATACTTGATCATTCTAAGAAAGAATATATAGAAACTTCATCTATATTTTCTTGTTCATCTTTGTTTGTCTCAATCATCAATACTCCATAAGTAATCTTTTCTTTGTTTGCCTACGAGAAAAGGAGGTCGGAGTCTTATCTCTCAAGAATATTCGTGATACCCGGGGCATGAAATAGGGTCGAATAATTCTTGCAGGAAAGTGTTGCGTGCACGATTCTATGACATATCCAGTGATATTATTTTTGTTCTCTACAATTTCTCTTGTCTTGACATTGTTGTACACTTTTTCATCAAAATAAACAACAATTTGCAAGAATTATTTATGTTGACAATGTCGAGTGTGAAGAAGATGACTAAAATTTTTGGAAAGTTGGAAAAGTTTGAAGGTGTTAATTTTCGAAGGTGGCAGAAGAAGATGCATTTTCTACTGACAACATTGAAAGTGATCTATGTGTTGAGCACCCCCATGCCTGAAGTGATGGAAGACGTACGGGCCATTGGAAGATCTTAGAAGGAGAAGTAAGTGGGAGAACGATGATTACATATGCAGAGGTCACATCTTGAACGGCATGTCTGATTCACTTTTTGACATTTATCAAAATGTGGAGTCTGCAAAAGAACTTTGGGACGCACTAGAATTGAAATATATGAATGAAGACACTTCTAGTAAAAAGTTCTTGGTTGGCAATTTTATGAAATATAACATGGTAGACTCGAGGTCGGTAATGGAACAATATAACGAATTGTTACGCATTTTGGGTCAGTTTTCACAACACAAAATGGAGATGGATGAGTCTATTTCTGTGTCAAGTATAATTGATAAATTGCCACCCTCTTGGAAATATTTTAAACATATGTTAAAACATAAGAAAGAAGAATTATCTCTGGTAGAACATGGTAGTCACTTGCGTATAGAGGAATCTCTAAGGGCGCAAGAAGGCAGGAAAACCAATGGTAAAGAGGTAATGGATTCGACTTCTATTAACGTGGTGGAAACCGGGGAAAGTTCTTATAAGAAAAAAGGAAAAAGAAAAAGGCAATCTTCCCAAAATAGTAGCAAAGATACCAACAAGAAACCAAAAGGTGCTTGTTGGATTTGCGGAAAAACTGGACATTTCAAGGCGGATTGTCGAGTAAGGAAGAACCAAAACGGATCGAACAACAGTTCAGGGCAAGGGTCTAAGGACCAATGTGCTCCTAAACATCAAGGTCAGAATGTTACTTGTGGATTTAATTCCGACATGAATTATGTACTACTAATTTCTGAGGCATTTTATATGCAGGATGATGATGTTGCTTGGTGGATTGACTCGGGTGCAACGAGACACGTTTGCAAGGATCGATGCTGGTTTAAAAACTATGAACCGGTGAACGATGGATCCATGCTACTTATGGGAAACGGGTCAAGGGCTGCCATAGTTGGAATAGGAACTGTTGTTTTATGTTTTAGTTCTAGAAAATGTATTAATTTAAAACATGTTTTACATGTTCCGTGTATACGGAAAAACTTGGTATCTGGTAGTTTATTATGTAAAGAAGCCTATAAGGAAGTGTATGAATCTGATAGATATATTTTAAGTAAACATGGTTCTTTTATTGGTTTCGGATATCTATGTAACGGTATGTTTATGTTGAATATTCAGAATAATAATGTTAATCATGTTATGTTAAATCCTGAAATTAATAGTTTGGTTTTGTGGCATGCTCGTTTAGGTCATGTACATTATAAGCGTATGTTATTAATGTCAAAAAATGAACTTATTCCTTCTTTTGACATGAATATGAATAAGTGTAATACTTGTATGTTAAATAAAATTGCGAGACAACCTTTTCATAATGTTGAAAGGTCATCTTCCGTATTAGAACTTATTCATAGTGATCTATGTGATTTTTGTTCTACGCCTTCTTTTGGTAATAAAAAATATATAGTAACTTTTATAGATGATTGCACTCGGTTTTTTTTTAATGTATTTTTACTTCATTCTAAAGATGAGGCAATAGATAAATTTAAAATCATTAAAAATGAGGTAGAATTACAATTAACCTCTAAAATAAAAAGGTTGCGTACCGATAGAGGTGGTGAATATTTTGAGCCAACCTTTTTCGGATCAGGTGGTATAATACATGAGGTTACAGCGCCGTATACGCCACAACAAAATGGCATAGCGGAAAGGAAAAACCGTACTCTTAAAGAGATGGTTAATTCCATGCTATCTTACTCTGGTTTGAGTGAGGGATTTTGGAGAGAAGCCATGTTAACGGCTTGTTATTTGCTGAATAGATTTCCTAACAAAAGGAATTCTATTACCCCATATGAATTTTGGTTCAAAAATAAGTCAAACTTGAATTATCTACGTGTTTGGGGTTGTAGGGCTGTTGTAAGACTTACCATGCCTAAGATTAAAACCTTGGGTGAAAGAGGCATTGATTGTATATTTATTGGATATGCTTTTCATTCCAAAGCTTATAGGTTCTATGTTATAAAGCCTAATGATTCAGTTGCTGTTCATTCTGTGATTGAGTCAAGGGATGCCATCTTTGATGAACATCGGTTTACTTCTATACCGAGGCCGAAAGATATAACTCCTACTATTGTTGGAGTAGAGAACAATAATGGTGTTGATTCTCAAGATGAGCCTTTAGAGCTTCGTAGAAGCAAAAGGGCTAGGAAACCAAAGTCTTTTGGACCCGACAATCAAACTTATTTGGTGGAAGGAACAAGAGATGAAGTTGGATTCCAATACTCATATTGTTATAATATTGATGAGGATCCTAAGACTTTTAAGGAGGCTATGGAGTCTCAAGACGTGTCATTTTGGAAAGAAGCCATCAATGATGAGATGGATTCCATAATGGGAAACAACACGTGGATCCTTACGGATCTTCCGCATGGTTGCAAACCTTTGGGTTGCAAGTGGTTATTTAAAAGAAAGATGAAAGTTGACGGTACTGTCGACAGGCATAAAGCCGGATTGGTAATTCAAGGCTTTAGGCAAAAAGAATGTATTGATTATTTTGATACCTATGCACCGGTTGCTAGAATCTCCACAATTAGATTGTTGATTGCCTTAGCAGCTATTAACAATCTGGTAATCCATCAAATGGATGTTAAAACAGCATTCTTAAATGGAGATTTGGAAGAAGAAATATATATGAAACAACCGGAGGGATTTGTTATGCCTGGAAATGAGCATAAGGTGTGTAAGCTTGTTAAATCATTGTACGGGCTTAAACAAGCACCTAAACAATGGCATCATAAATTTGATGAGGTTGTCTTGTCTAATGATTTTAAGCTTAACCAATCAGACAAGTGTATATATAGCAAATTTGACAATACCGGTAATGGTGTGATAATTTGCTTATATGTTGATGACATGTCAATTTTTTAAACTAACCAAGAACAAGTTGACCTTTGTAAGGCATTTTTGTCATCAAGATTTTCTATGAAAGACATGGGGGAGGCGGATGTGATTCTTGGAATCAAGATAAAACGGAGTGACAAAGGTATTTCTTTAACACAATCTCATTATATTGAGAAAGTGTTGAAAAAATTCAATTGTGAAAATTCTACTCCGGCTAATACACCCATTGATCCTAATGAGAAACTTATGCCGAATACGGGAAATCCCATATCACAACTTGAGTATTCTCGGGTAATAGGATGTTTAATGTATGCAATGACAAGTACAAGACCGGATATTGCTTATGCGGTTGGAAACTGAGCAGATTTACAAGTAATCCGGGTAGCCATCATTGGCATGCGATAACTCGTATGCTAAGGTATCTTAAGTTAACCAAGGACTTTGCTTTGACGTATGTGGGGCATCCTTCGGTACTTGAAGGATACTCGGATGCTACTTGGATAACCAATGTAGAAGATTACTCTTCTACTAGTGGTTGGGTGTTTTTGCTTGGAGGAGGTGCCATTTCATGGGCTTCCAAAAAGCGAACATGTATTACTGGCTCGACTATGGAGTCGGAATTTGTTGCCTTAGCAGCAGCCGGAAAAGAGGTGGAGTGGCTTAGGAATTTGATCTATGAAATTCTGTTATGGCCAAAACCAATTTCACCCATTTTTATCCATTGTGATAGTGCATCTACCTTGTCTAAGGCATAAAGTCAAGTGTATAATGGTAAGTCGCGACACCTGGGCGTTAGACATAGCGCGGTACGTGAGTTGATCACTCATGGGGTGATTTCGGTTGTTTTTATGAGATCACAACAAAATTTAGCCGATCACTTGACAAAAGCATTGGCTAGGGACTTGGTACAAAAGTCGGTAATCGGGATGTGTTTACAAACCGTATAAATCTTTGGTGGTAAGATACCTAATTCCCTTCTGATACAACATCAGAGGCAGAATTCAATGTGGGAGGTCTATTATCTTGGATTTGAACACATGTTATTGTCTCAAAGGTATGTGTTATGACCTACAAAGTTAGGTTGAAGGTTTCTTCCTAATGAGTTTTTTGATAAAGTGCAATTGTAGGTGCATGGTAAATTAAAGACTCACCTACGTGAGTATGAAGTTTGGCTGCTTCAAGGAATATCTGGGGTGGCTTCCTATATGCTCATGAGTGGATATGGACACAAGGCCTGTTTAATTAGTGTCAAGAATAAACTTTTGGAGTTGTTTTAACTTATGTGTATATTATATTCATGTATTCAAAACGTGTAAAGGGGTTCAATGCTTAGACACACCCCGATACTCGAATATTTGAAATGTGTAATATTACTAGATGGTAATTCAATCTTCGTGACATTGCCATTGATGCATGAGTTGTTATATTTTGACGGTTTTTTGACTAAATCAAGGATTACACTTAAATGGGGGAGGAATGTTGTGATTTAAGTGAAATCATATGCCATTAGTGTAATTGGGATTTAGTTCAAAGATGGGTGAACTCGGGACACTATATTGTGAGTTAGGAGGTGCGGAGTGCACGCTCACATAAGTGTTTATAAGTTTACGGGTATAAATGATCAAGTAGAGTCTTTTAATTATTTTTATAATAATGTGCGTTTTCTGATACGGAATGGCACTGTTTGGTTTAACGGTTGCTTCGTTTGGTTTAACGATTTCTTCTCTTCGGTTTGAGCAATTGCAATACTTCACAAAGTTGGTTTTTCCCCCCCTTTTTCCCTCCTTTTGGTCAACACATGTTGGTTTCCTTTTGACACCAACATGTCTTCTATATATATATATATATGCTACAATAAAGCGACACACACAAAAAATTTCCAAAAGCACTTTTTCTCTATAGTACTTGATCATTCTAAGAAATAATATATAGAAACTTCATCTATATTTTCTTGTTCATCTTTGTTTGTTTCAATCATCAATACTCCATAAGTAATCTTTTCTTTGTTTGCCTACTAGAAAAGGAAGTTAGAGTCTTATCTCTAAAAAATATTCATGATACCCGGGGCATGAAATAGGGTCGATTAATTCTTGCAGGAAAGTGTTGCGTGCACGATTCTACGACATATCCAGTGATATTATTTTTGTTCTCTACAATTTCTTTTGTCTTGACATTGTTGTACCCTTTTTCATCAAAATAAACAACACATTCTATCAAGTGAATGTCATCAATTTAAAATTTTAAGATGTATCATTCCATTTAATGAAATGAACGTGGAAATATATTATTCTTTTGGAGATATCAATTACCGTTGTCATACCAAAATGAGACAACGGATGAAACGATATTGAAATGTCAAACTCCATAAGAGATTATTCCCCGCTTGAAATATATTCATGAAGTTTGTTGATACCCGCATAAGAGGATATCACATAAAAATATAGAATCCGTCACGTGTTATTGCAAATATTCTGGATATTGATTGTGATAACAGTATTGTCCGAGATTAGGGGGAGGAATAATAAATACAAATAAATCAATTCAATAAATACAAATAAATCAATTCTCGTGACAAACTTTATAATATAAATGAACATGAAGTTCATATATGAATAGTCGTGATTGAATCACGTAGTACACACATAGTGTTGACAAAATTTACCAGATGAATTAAGAACTCTAACAGAGTCATCAATTATGAATGTTCTGGTAATATAAAAATCACGAAAGACATGTCATAAAATAGCTATATTGCATATCAATATCTAAGACACAATAAGCATTGTCAATCTAATGTGGGGGAGAAGATGAACATTAAGCTAATTGTATTATATATCAAAACCCCCAGAAGAATGTCAAAAATAATGTGAATGATTATTGAAGAATCTGAAATGACATAGTACTATATATGTTGATATTTATTCTAAACTCATGAAACGTATAAATTGTATGTTATATATAAATCTCATAGATATGAGATAGTTAAATAAATTCTATAATCATTGGAAACAAAAGTCAAATAGCACTTGATCTTGAGGTTGATATAGCAAAAACTATTGTGTTTCGAAATGTGTAAATCGCTTGAAGCGAATAATAGAGCATCAAGTTACAGCTCGGTGCAATTACTACATTCTTAACGAAGATCATTTCCCGGCATTAGGGGAGATAAGAAAACCCCATTTTAAGATATAAGAATGCCGAGAAATTTAATAAAGATCTTCTACGCATCATTCAAACTAAGTTGTGTAAATAGTTTAACTTGCAGTATTTAGCAAGGAACTGCCAGATGCTTTGTCGAATATAAAGAGTGACTATTTATAAATGCACCAAATAAAATTTTATTGATAATATTATCTACGCGTGAAGCGTAGAAGACCGATCGGTGTAAAACATAAAAATCCGCGGAAAATGAATTCGATATTAATATTAAGTCACTCATAAAATGTCTCGAAGAGATTCGTATTGAAGACAAAAACCCCGAATAAATTCGCACGTGCATCAAAGATCAAATATTGGGGTTGTGGAATAACCAGATCCATGCATTGATAAGGATTTGGTTTATGATAATATCGAATTAGCAATGTATTTTGTGGGAGAAATTTGTAATATATTGTCACAGTCGTCGACGACATATTTGCCTCATAATTTGTTATTTTAATCTGGATCCAGAACCCAAGTCAGTAATAGAGTGTTGGAAGCACATAGAGTGGGTTAAAAATTTAATAAGAATAGAGGCTGATCTTGATTAGAATTGATTTTGATCAATTACATTCTCCTAATATTGATAATATTATGTTCTGCTACTTAATGTCTCTGGCAGCAACTAAGAATTTTTATATGTCGTTGAGACCGTATATTAAACATGAATATTTATATGAAACTTTATGTTGAATTTTAGACATAAAATCGCAACATATATATTGTTGAGTTGCAAATGGCATTATATTGCCTAAAACATTCATGTTAAATGTAATAAATCGATAAGTGAATTCTTTATGAAGAAGATATATATATATATATATATATATATATATATATATATATATATATATATATATATATATATATATATATATATATATATATATATATATATAGCTCATGCATAATGACATGAGTCGTGTGATATTATTTCCCTGTTATTATTTATAAGAACAATCTTGATTGTGTTGCAAGTGTTGCTTAAATAAGTAGTGGGTATGACAATTTTTTAGCCCCTACATTTCAAATTGAACTCTAAACAAGATATGACTTATAAAAGTACGCTATAGTAACAATCTGACAGATTTGTTCACTAAGTTCATTCCAACATCTATGTTGGAAAAATATGTTTAACGTATTGCGTACATTTGAAAGAATGTTGTCGTCAGGTAGTGCTGTTAAACGAACAGAGCCGCTCGTGAACAAGCTCGTGTTCGGCTCGTTAGTGTTCGTGATCGTTTGTTCATTTAGCTTAACGAGCCGAGCTCGAACATGACTGTAGGCTCGTTTGCTTAACGAGCCGAGCTCGACCTTGTTCGCGAACGTTCGATTATGTTCGCGAACGTGCTTATATAATGTTCGCGAACATGTTTGCGAACATGCTTATATAATGTTCGCGAACATGCTTATATAAATACATCAATTTACATTAACTCTGACTCAAAAGAGGATAATTCATTCATTTATTAGATATTATAGATTTAATTTATAGAATATTTAGATATTTTTATAGTAATTTTAGTTGTGTAATATATGTAATTTTAATGTCTAACATATTATTTTTACATTTGAACTTTATGTTTTATATTTTAACGAACCGAACTCGAGCCGAATTCGAGCCAAAAGGAAAAAAATATGTCTAACGAGCCGAGCTCGAACATTTCATCTTTTAAACGAGCCGAGCTCGAACATAATTTTTTGTTCGTTTATCAAACGAACGAGCTCGAACGAGCTCATGAGCTAAATGAGCTTGAGTTCGAACCACCAATACTCGGCTCGTTAACAGCTCTATCATCAGGGGGAGCGACAACTTCAAAAGAATCTTGATGCTTTGATTCTGAATAACAATGATTGTACTCTTTTTCCCTTTAACTAAGTTTTTTTCCACTGGGTTTTCTTAGTTAAAGGTTTTTAACAAGGCAGTCAGACAACACATAAAAACGCATATGTCATGAACTATTTTTCTTGTCTAGTTTTTGTCCCATTGAGTTTTTCTAGCAAAATTAATAGTACGTGACATATATGTTATGCAACGTAAATAGAGCATTCAAATCAGCTCTATATTCAATTAGATTTGTCTACTATTACATTTGCGAAGAAGATCGTTCATCTCAAATTCAATAATATTTACATAAGTGGGAGAGCGTATGATCTTCATAAGAGAAGCGAAATCGATATGCGATGAATCAGTCAAAGTGTTGATCCGACATATTTAGTTACACTCAAATGACGAAGAATTGTAGCAGTACATGGTATTCGACTAATATTTCAAACGACACAAGAGGAATTATACATCATACTTTTACAGATGATCTACAGATAAAAAGGCGATGCACAGTTGTTCAGATCAACTGATCAGTTCAGTCGGTTTATTCACAGAAGCATAGCTTTATTCGAAGAGAAGATTTCCATTTGCCGATTCGAAGCTATCAAATATTGTTTTCATCACGGGTACAAACGAATATGTACTATTCCTTCACTCGGAATTATTTTCACAGGGTTTTTCCTTAGTAAGGTTTTAACGAGACATATTTTTTGTGTAATGGATATTCAAGGGGGAGTGTTATGAAATAATTGATGTGAATGTCCATTATCTTACACCATAAATACCAAGAGGTTTTATTCAATTCTAGAATTCACTACCACTCAAAACCTAAGTTACAAATTTCAAGAGTTTTCATTTAACTTATTACCATTCATTGTATCTTTTGTAGTTTGTTCATCTACCCTTGGTGTTGTATAAATACTTCATCCATATTTTTGGAATGGGATGTAGAGAAATAGAGATGAAGTAATATTAAAATAATTATTCTTCCTTTTGTCTAATTTCTCGTTCTTGTAGTTTTGTTTTCTTTCGATTATTTTATAACATATTATTATTATTATTATTATTATTATTATTATTATTATTATTATTATTGTTGTTGTTGTTGTTGTGGTCGTCGTCGTAGTCGTTGTTGTTGTTCTTATATTATTGTCGAAAGGCATCTCCGCTTCATTGATCAATTCTTGCAAATTGTCAAACTTTAATTTATCATTCAAATTTTATCTTCTATTATTTGTTTCCCAGTGCTAAATCTTTTGAATATCCTACGAGAAAGGCACAACCTCAGGTAGATAAGGGACAACATAGTGCTCCGATCTTGAAGAATACTGGGACTGGGGCCTGAATATCGATTGACAGCTTAAGAGCTTTCCATTCCACCTTGCGGGCCCGCTTTGATGCTACCGGGGTAATTCGATTCGACAATATCAATCACCCCGAGAAAGAATCCCCGACCCCTACCTATCTTGAATATTATTATTATTATTATTATTATTATTATTATTATTATTATTATTATTATTATTATTATCGTCGTCGTTTGTCGTTGTTCTTATTATTATTGTCGAAAGGCATCTCCGCTTCATTGATCAATTCTCGCCAATTGGCAAACTTTCATTTATCATTCAAATTTTATCTTCAATTATTTGTTTCCCAAGGCCATTGCCTCTTTTATGTATGTAACACCAAAAAGAAGAAGATAGATATGTTTATATCTCGATCAAAATAAATTTAGCTACTCTTGTGTTTTTTTTTAGTGATTTTTTTTTAAAGGAGAACTACTCTTGTTTTTTCTTATCACAAAGATGAACAACAAATAAAATTCAATCACTTAAAAAAAAAAAAAATAAAATTCAGTTCAATTAAATCAAAAGGAAGAAATAAATAAGTAACAATAGTAAAATAAAACTGCAAAAGATCAAATCTTGTTCCCTTTTTTCTTGATATCACGCGAGAAATCTTCGGAAGCGCTCGAAGATTGAAGGCGCTCTATGAAGGAATCAACCGAAAACAAGAGCTTTGCGGCTAAATATACAAATCTAGGGCTAAGAACATAATAAAAAGTGCAAGAACAAGTTTAATTTCTTCAATAATGTAATTAAGTTGCTATATATATATAAGTAACAAATTAATCCCGTTCTTAGATTAAAATGAAAATTATAGCTTTTCGAAGTTTAGCGCGGGTGCACACCCGATGCATTCTAGCCCGGCCTGCACACCCTATGACGAGGCTGCCTTATTTTGACATATGAAAGGTAGGCGCGGGTTACTAATTCCAGGCGTGTGCGTTGCTAGATTTTCCTGCAAAGATCCACTTTTCTAGGCCTTCAACTTTAATCATCATCACCACATTGCGGAATATATCATCATCTCCCGGGGTCATCAATGACCTAAATCCTGAAATCCACCTTACATATACCATGTATAATTCTCACAAACCTAAAGATTACATGAAATTTAGCAAGAGATCAACAAATGGTGGAAGAACAGAGGGATGAATGTGTATAAATATGTAGCAACGTTAACTTTTAGAGTGGTGATAATGCCACAACAAAATGACCACAACTTACTTAACACACTTTGGGGCCATGTGAGACATATTGAATCATAAAAATCCCAAAAAAAAAAAAAATCAATGGTTTAAAAAGTTTATTTGTGGCATTTGTTGTGGCACAATCATTTTTTCTAACTTTTATTAGATTATCACCGTCAATTTCTTATGATTACACGTATCTTGGTATAATACATTGATAACGACTTTTGAATAGTCGCGATTATGTGAGTAATATTCGACTTTTGAATAATGGAATGTACATATTAATTAAACTATTCTAAAATGGCTCTTTAACATGATGACATAGTAAGTTGATTATAATATAATGCCTCTAAATGGTCCTTGTGATTTTTTGTTCCAAAACAAAATTGAAAATTAGACCTCTATCAAAATTTGTCATAAACATATCTTTGTTGAACAAAATATCTTCGAATTAATCAAAGATATTAGAACACTATTACAACATCTTATTTTCGAATTCGATATAGTCTAATTAACACACAAGGCTATTCAAAAACAATATATTTCTAACATTATTTAATTATAAATAATCATTTTGTGTCATAAAAGTAATTTCAAGGAAATCATCTCCATGTCATAAGGATTGGTCTGACTTAGTGCGTTAAATTATATGACAACGATTGTATCTATTTGACTTTAGTGCGCTAAATGATAAATCGATGAAAAGTGTATCTAATAACATTTGACAGCTTAATTTTCATTTAATTAAGATAAAACTTAACCCAAGATATTAGTTTTAGTATGAAAGTTTTATGTACATCTAACAAATGGCTGAATAGAGGCTAACAATATCAAGGTGATGAAAAGGTCCCTCAAAATGGCTTTACTCAACTTCCACCTCCGAAGATGGGACAGCGATTGCCATTCCATTTTTTTAGTCAAATTGGAATCAAGTCATTCGTAGTTCCTTAGGGTTGTTTATATAGGAGGCACCTCGCCCCTATTACTTGTTCAGTAAGTATTGTAATTAATTATTATTCCCTAAGGATATATACGCCTTAATCCCTATAAATCAGAGATAATTATGGACATATTTAATGTCAAGATTGGAGTCTTTATGACTGGGGATTCTTTCCATATTTTAGTTATCCCCCACGTGGAATAACAGCCGGGTTGTACGGAGCGTCCTGTGCTCAGCCTCCAAAGTTACTATGGTCGAACTGGGCAGCTCCTCTTCGCCAGACCTTGGCCGACCTGCGGTGGCTGGAGGAGGAGTTTGATGCCGATCTCCCACCTGGGGTTGACGACCTGCCCTCTGTTGGGATATTAGGGCCCCTGACCCTTAAAGCCCTAAGTTTATGGACCGGTCATTTATTTAGCGCCCCGAGGAGTGACACATGGCGTAACTCGGGTCGGGTATCATCATAAGCCCCCCAGATCTGGCTTAGCTTCCTTAGGTAGTCAGATCTGCTCCATTTGGCGGTTCTGCCGGTCCCCATTCGATCGCGCGTTTCAAAATTCTTAATTGCCAGATGATAGTCTATTTAATAGGCTATCATTACTATTGCAGGACACGATGCATTTTTCACTCCTTTTCATAACTGACGCCGTCACGTCTGGAGTGGGTTATAAACCCGTCCCTTCATATCAGACTTTCCCTCTTCTTGACTACTATTAAATCGAAGATTTCCTTTAAGATCCTCTGCATTTCCAAGTAAGCATTAGCTCTAACTCTTGTGCTATTCTTCTTCATTTCCCATTCTTTTCTGATTTTCCTAGTTAATGAGGGCGAGTACTGCTTTGTGCAGCTCAATTGATAGGGAGTTTGAGTCTCATTCTGAGTCAGAAACTGAGGTCACCCAACCCTTTATTCAATTTGGAGGCCTAATAGACATTCTGCCCTGAACACAATCGCTGCTCACAATAATATTGAGTAGATCGTTACATACCAGCCCTCAACTAGACCCTCTAGGTACCATTCCGCATTTGGGTTTACTTCTTTAAACTAGTGTCTTAGAGCCCATATGACTGCGAGGACTGCAGTAGGTTGTTTTAGAGTTTGATCCAAGATTACCCAGGACGATCTCTTGGAGACTTGTGCGACATATCATATTCATATGGATCACTATGCTCCCCAGCTTCCTGGGGGTGTACACTTGTATGCTCATCAGCCCCCACAGTGGTATTGTACTGTGTACAGAGAGCACTTTGTTGCTGGTCTGAGGACCCCTTTCTGCCCCGCCTTCCTTGCTGTGCTGAGGCATTACAACCTGAGCTCTGCTCAGATCGCCCCTAACGGAGCTAGGGTGATCATAGGTTTTGCAATCTTTTGCAGGCTGATGGACACGGAGTTCTTAGTAGACCTTTTCAGGACGTTCTACCTACATAAAAAGGTTAGGAACCACAATGGGTGGTATTACTTCCCCCACCGAACTAACCATCGTAGGCTAGTCACCATTTTGAATAAGGGGAAGTCTTCCATTCACGAGTGGAAGCATCATTTCTTCTTCATCCGTCATGACGGACATCCTGAGTTGGCTGGCTGGAACATCCTTCAGCTCCCCCCTGATGTGTGTCCTACTACGGTCGGTGAACGCCTGTTGAACGACATTGCTGATGCCCGTATACTTCTCAATTTTGAGCACTGGCCTGCCGCACTGATAGAGGCTGCTCGTTTGTCTGATTCTGGTCCAGAGCCTTATCTGAGGCTTACTCAGGAAGAGTATAATCATCATAGGATCTTTTTCCTTGCGATTTCTTTTACCTTATGCACTTATTTGATTTTGCTCTCTTGTAGATTTGCACTGACACTTTCTCTATTCATTTCAGTGGCTGATGTTGCTGAAATCTTTGACCAGGCACTTGGGGAGGAAGAAGATGCACCCAGGGGTAATGAGCCCCAGCAGAACTTGGAAGTTCCAAGGGATAGAGCTGATCCAGAGCCTGAACTAGCTGATCCAGAGGCCAATCCTGAAGTTCCCCTCACTGAGGATCTTCAGCAGGGCGACTTAGCCTCTGGCACATGGCAGGCCGAACAGAGGGATGACAGCTTGATCATCCTCGATGTTTTTGACGCTGGTGAACAGGCCCGGCAGCATTCTCGATCTGGGTGAAAGAGGCCCAGAGGTGGTCAGGAGGCCTCTGAAGGGACATCGGGCTCTTCGGCCGAGTTTTTAGCTGAACTGCCAGATAAGGATCTGGCATCCATTGTAAGTTTTGCATCTTTCTATTTTTTGTTCGCTATTCTGGAACCACACTGACCATGTTCGTCTTATCTTTGTTATTTACAGGTTGTTAAAGCTGGGAAGGAGGTTTTTCATCGCCTCAATGATTTCTCTGCCCAAAAGGCTTCCTTGAAGAAACGGATTACTGACCTGTCCGCCAGCCGCAACAAACACAAGGAGGAGTCCTTGTCCAAAGATGCCCAGATCGCTGATCTGGAGAAGATCATGTAGGCCCAGCAAGCTGAGATGAATGAGCTACGAACTTCCAGTGCTGTTTGAGAAGAGGCATTGGCCAAGCTCCGAGCTGATCATTAGGAGTTGGAAGCTGCTATGCCAGATCGAATCGGTCGGGCTATTCATGAGTATAAAAGCTCACCTCACTTCACCGGGGCCTTGAAGGTTTTACTTGGCTCCATTCTAAGCCATGGGTATAACCTAGGTGTTAACCAGGCCAAAGAGCAGTGTCCTGAGCTGGTCATCCCAGATCTTCAGGATGGGAGGCTTTGCAAGCCTGGTTGCAATGAGTTGTATCAGGCTAGGCTTAGGGAGTTCCAAGCCGGTGAGGACTTGGCTTAAAAATATGGTCGCAGACCTGCTGCCCATCAGACCAGCACTTTTTCAGCTCAGCGCTCTGGGACTCCCACAGATCAGCAACAAGATTCTGCTGCCGACCCTTAGAATTATGCTTTTTCCCCTTGAACAATCTTCTGTAATAATTTCTATTTGTCGCTTGTAATAACTTTTTATTTCTTGACTATTTGTGCTTATTCTAGCACTAGTTCTGTAATTAACTTCTTCTGTTCCTGGCGCTCAGCCATTCACAGCCTTGGGTTTTTCCCTTTTTGCTTTGTTAGGAGCATATTCTGCTTTTATTTTCCTTTGTTTTGAGCATTCCTTAGGGACTCCCTTACCCCCCTGAAGAACATCGTTTCAGAAGTTTTACCTCGGAATGGTGATCTTCAGCTTGTCTAAGTGTTGAATGTTGTTCAATGCTGATCGTCTGTCCTGCAGACTTAGAAAGTTTGTTTCAAACTCTCAAAGTATCATTAGTCTTGGTCTGATCTTCTAAAATTTTTTTTTGGATTTTGGACCTGTGCTTCACTTCGTTGAGTCTGTCCTGTAGATATATAGTTTGCCCATAGCAAACTTTTTCCTGAGACCGACCTGCGGTTCAGTTCTTCTACTGAGTCCGACCTGCGGATCAGTTCGTTTGGTCCGTCCCGCGTACTTATTTTTGTTTGTCCTTTGCAAACCTTTCTGAGACCGACCTGCGGTTCAGTTCTTCTACTGAGTCCTACCTGCGGATCAGTTCGTTGGGTCTGTCCTGCGGACTTATTTTTTGTTTGTCCTTTGCAAACCTTTCTGAGACCGACCTGCGGTTCAGTTCTTCTACTGAGTCTGACATGCGGATCAGTTCGTTGGGTATGTCCTGCAGACTTATTTTTGTTTGTCCTTGGCAAACTTTTCTGAGACCGACCTGCAGCTCAGTTATGATGAAGCATTATAATAACAACGCACATTTGCAATAAAGACGTTTATTTAATATATGATGTTTGAATACACCTTATTGAGAAATCAAAATTAACAATGCATAAAATAGTCTGGAACCTGTCCTAGACATAAAACTTCCTCAAGTTAGAGGCATTCCAGCTGCAGGGCGCAGTTCTGCCATTTGCATCAGCTAGTTGATAGGTTCCTTTCCCATGCACCTTGACCACTTCGTATGGTCCCTCCCAGTTCGGATCAAGTTTCCCCCAGGGCAGTTGTTTGCTCACCTCACTCTTCCTAAGCACCAGATCCCCTTCTTTAAAGTACGAGTGTTTAACTCGGGAATTGTAGTACTGAGAAATTCGCTGTTTATACTTAGCCATTCTTATGAAGGCTATATTACGAACCTCTTACAGGTCGTCCTTGGAGTGTCTGAGCTCAACTAGCTGTTGATCTTTGGAGTAGAGCGCTGTTCGTGGGGATGACATTCCGATCTCGTCTGGGATCACTGATTCGCAACCATATGCTAGGCTAAAGGGGTTTCCCCGGTGGTTGAGTTGGGGGTTGTTCTGTATGCCCATTTTGTTCCTTTACCAGTCCTGCACTCAGTGCTTCTTCACACACCGCCAGATATACGAACAATGGTTCTCCTACCTGAGGAGCAGTCAAAGTAGGGAGTTCGGCCAAGTATACTTTCAGTTCGTCGAGTGCTCCCTGACTCTGATCATCCCACTGAAAAGGACTGGCTCTTCTCAAGATTTTAAAGAAAGGTAAAGCACGATGTGATGATCTCGATAAGAATCTGTACCTCCTTTATGTTTCTTGGTGGGGACATGGTCTTTAATGCATCGATCTTATTCGGGTTTGCTCTGATTCCGTCTCTGGATATCATGTATCCTAGGAACTTCCCTGGTCTGACTCCAAATGTACATTTCTTTGGGTTGAGCATCATCTGAGTTTTCCTTAGAACTCCAAAAACTTCTCGGACATCGTTCAAGTATTGGTCAAGAGACTTGCTCTTGATCAGGAGGTCGTCCACGTACACCTCCATACACCTTCCTATCTGATCGGCAAAGATTGTGTTGACAGCCCTCTGATATGTTGCTCCCGCATTATTTAGTCTAAAAGGCGTAGTGACGTAGCAAGATGCGTCCCGAATTCTGTTACGAAAGCAGCCTTTTTTGCATCTTCCGGATGCATCACGATATGATGATAACCCCTGTACGCATCTAAAAAGCGCGAACACTTCATACCCTACCGTTGAGTCCACTAACCGATCAATCTTGGGAAAAGCATAACAGTACTTTGGACATGCCTTGTTTAGATCTGTGAAATCTACACACATCCTCCAACTCCCATCTGGTTTTTTGACCAGTACAGGATTGGCTAACCACTTAGGATATATCACTTCTATGATTATGTTGGCCTGCAATAGCTTTGTTACCTCTTGCTTTATTGCCTCAGGGGCAAAATGCCTTTTCTTTTGCCGAACAGGCTTCCTGCTCGGATCTATATTCAACTTATGCACTACCAGGTCGGGAGACGGTCCTGAAATATCTTCTACTCTTCAAGCGAACACGTCTCTGAATTCCCTCAAGACGTTCATCGTGGGATTCTTTGTGTGGAGGGGGAACCCATATCCCGATGCTAACTGTGGAATCCTCCTAATAGTCCCATAAACGAACAGCCTGCGTCTGGTCTTTAGATGACCAGCTTTCTTCGTCTTCTAGAAGCAGTTCTTCAACATTGACCTATTGAACCATCACCTTCCCATTGATCGTCGCAGTGTAACAGGTTCTTGCTGTTTCCACATCTCCTTTTATCTCTATAGAACCTTCGCCCGTTGGAATTTTCATGCTGACATGAGCTGGTGAGATCACAGCCCGGAGATCGATAAGGGCTGGTCTTCCCATAATCACATTGTAGGCCGATGGTGCCTTTACCACCACGTAGTCCACCATTAGGGTCATGCCCCTGGTTCCTTCTCCAAAAGCAATGAGCAGTTTAATCACCCCCAGCGGATGAACCGGAGGTCCTACGAAGCCGAACAAAGGAGTTGAAACAGGAGTTAGGTCGGCGTCCTTCAGTTTCATCGCTCTGAAGACGTTATAGTAAAGGACATTCATAGCACTGCCAGTGTCCACACATATCCTCTTTGTCCGATTCTTGCTAATCACTGCTTCTATCACCAATCCTTCGTTATTGACTACTAAGGGTAGTGAATCTCTCGGACCATACACTACTTCTCCTGACATCCTTTGCTTTTTGTTCGTGGTTGTGGGAGCAGTAGACCTACTATTGTTTTCTTCTCCTGATATTCTCGAGCTGTTCACCCCCACTGAGATCGTGTTGATCGTGTTCACAGGGCGTTTATCTGTGTAACCCTCAGGATCTGGAGAACGGTCGCTTCTCCTCTGATACTCGTCTCCTTGTTCTCTATCACTGTTATTATGGCGCTTAAATTCTCTTCGTCCCTTTGGTTCGGCCTGTTGAGACCGATTTACGACCTCATCAAGTTTTCCTTCCATTATCGCTGCATCAATGTCTCGGATTAAATCTTTGCACTGTTCGGAGTCATGCCCAACATCTTGATGATACTTGCAATACTTGTTTTGACTTCTGTTCTCTCTGGGCCCCCTCATTAGGGGTGGGGTCCTAGATATGCCCTTTCTTTGCATGATCTCAAGGACTTGTTCGCGAGGCCTGTTCAGCGGAATGAAGTCTCTGTCCTGCAGAGCTCCCTTCTTCCCTAGCCAATTAGAGATGGGCGCAGTTTCCTGTTGACGGTGATTTTTATGATATATATGATATTATTTCGTAGCAATTTCCTTCGTGTTTTATTACTTTTTATAGAAAAGTGAGGGTTTAAATGGAATATTGCAAGAATGCGTATTGAAACGGTTAAAGTGCATAATCGAGCTTATTACGTGATTTTATTAATGATTTTTCATCAATATATATGTTTCTACATTTTGCACGTTTCTATTATCTTGTAGGAACCCGAGCATGGCAGGGAATGAGCTTGAACGATGTTTAAAAGAAGGTTAAATGGAAGGAAGAGGATGCAAGTCGAAGATGGAATGAAGATTTAGAAGTCTGGACGTGCGTTTGCTCCATCCGTCCAGTGGACTGGCATCCAGAAGATTGGACTGGCGTCCAGGAGGAGTGTCTGGATTCAGGGTTTTCAGGATTTTGATGAACGAGCGTTCAAAATTGCATAAGACGGGCGTTTGAGAAGACTCGGCCCGACTCGAAGATTTCAAAGCATCTGGACTGGCGTCCAGCATCCTTGGACGGGCGTCTAGCCACCGCCTCAGCCTAAACCGACTTCAAAACTTATAAATAGTCACATTTTTCTGAACCCTAATACACACAATTCGATCCCTGGCCGCCCCAGGGCCCTTTGGGCGCTTTTCTTGCGTTTTTACGCCCCCATAAACATAATTTCATCTACTTCTTTTATTTATAATTTACGCAACTAGTAGAACGATGGATAGAGGCTAGGCGATTTGAACAAGCGTGTGAAGCCAATCATGCAACGTTTTTGATTTCAACTCTTTGGATGGTTTTGTGAGTTTTTATTTAAAGTTGTTTCTTTATTATGTTTTGTTTTGATTATGCAATTTATATCGATGGATTGTTGCTATTTGATGTTTAACGTTTGATGAGAATCGTTGTTAGACCTAGATCACCGTAGTAAAGATTAGATTTTTAACCTAAAAATAACGAGAGTTGCTAGGTTAAATTTCTAGGTTGCTAGATTGAGAAATCTTACACCTTTGTTATGGAAGCGTTAATCTTTAAGATCGAGAGATGAAAGATTAATAGGCGAATTATCTACGAGAGTAGGAATTCATACCTTTGATAGGTGAACCACATCTTTATTAAATCTTCACTAAACGATCTAGAGTAGAAATTGAGGGTTGCGGGATAGGTGGATCAATGATTGTTCTTCGTTAAAATTAATTGAAATTATCTTTGTGCCTTGTCTTCGTTGCTATTTTAGAATTTTATTTTTCTTTTTAGATATAGAATAGATTTATTTAGTTAGTTTAAGTCCGCAACTATATTTCCTGGCTTTGGATTGACAACCCTCTGTCCAGTTTATTGTTTCTTCGTTTTCGTTTTTAGTTATTTTTCGTGACAACCTTTAGAAAAATTAAGAACTAGACCAATCTCGATTCCATGTGATTCGACTCCGGTTGTAACTACTATACTACGATCCCTGCACTTGGGGTAAACCGGATTTATTTTATTACTTGTTTATTTTTCATTAGATAAAATCCGAGGCAAGTTTTTGGCGCCGTTGCCGGGGAATCGGTACGGTTGTCTAGTTTATTAATTTTTCTGATTTTCTGTTATAAGTTTGGATAAAAGGGATCGTTAGGGCACATGGTCGTATTTTGGCCATAACTTTCGGCTCCGGTGTCGGTTTGGCGCGCAGGACCCCAATTCGGAAAGCTCGTTCCGACGCCGACGATGAGACAAACGGCCAAAGGCCGTTTGTCGCAGTTTTCGAGGTCAAAATCTGCTGTTTTCCCTTCCATTTTGGGCTCAGAAGAGACCAACACGTTTTTCTCCCTTTTATTGTTTTCTGTTTTAAATTTTTCGTAGGTAGGTTTCTGTTTAAGTTTTCCGTATCTTTTTCTGTTTCTTTATCTTATTAAAAAAAAAAAAAGAAGAAAAAAAGTTGTTATTTTTTGTTGCTAGGGTTTCTGAGGTTTTGAATTTACTGACGTGGTGACTAGGGTGAGAATCAAACGAGGGGTCGAGTTTCTCTTTATTGTGCATCATGCTAGGGCCAGACGAGCGTTTGTCCTTTCCAAACGCCCGTCTGCTCTGTGTGGTTCCAAACGTGCGTCCATAAGTAGTGGACGCCCGTCCGACCAAACGCACCAGCCCTGTATATGTTTTGAGAGCACCAGACGAGCGTCTGTCTTGTCCGAACCGCCATCCAGTGCATCAGGCTTTAGTGAATAGAATTTGATTTTGATACATGCTTCCGTTATTTGACATGGATGTTTTAATGTGAGTCTCTGTGGCCTTTATATATGCGTAGATGTTCTGTTCTTTCACCTTTATGGTTATTTGTCCCTCTATTGCGGTCCATGTTGAGTGATTGTTTGTGTTTCGAGTCTGCTGATGTGGCATGGCTTCTTTATTTTACATCCCCCATGTATCTATTGCATACTTTTGGTATGTGGACCACGTCCCATGCAGGTTTTTCGTTGTTTTCTGTTTCTATGACTTTGGGTGCATGGGATGCGCTTATGAGAGGATGTCACGAAATTTATTCACGAAATTCAGTAAGGCCCTACTACTAGTGACGCTGGAGCACCCAGCTAGACGTGATTCTACTATGATTTATGCTGTTCCTTTCGTAGTCTTTTTAGGGTGTTAGGGGTTGGCTTTTCTGATGTGATTCATCTGTGCCTTAGTTGAAGCTACTGTCGGTTTTCCGTTGCTATTATTTTCTGATGGATCTTAAAGCACGTCTAGACTTGTCTGTCAAGCCTCTGTGGCTTTATTTAGAAGACGTTTATATATTTGACCTTCCTTCTGTAGTTGACATGTTTCATCGCTTAGTCCGAATTATAGATTAGGGCGACATCTATGGAAATTAGTTGGGCTAGCATTTTCTTTATTTTCTTTTTGCCTTATTAGTATAGTTGCATATCACTTAGTTGCATTGTGTTATATTCTGTCTTTTTTTTTTATATTTATTTAGTGCACCTAGCCCTGCTACTTTGTAATGTCCTCTGTTTACACTTTCAGTTGGAGTTTAATATTTCTGTATGCACATGTTGGACCCTATACGGATGTCAAGCCTCTGTGGCTTTATAATTGACGCTTAGATGCCTTGTGTTTTCCCTGTGTGGTGATTTTTCCATCTGAGCAATTAAATCCTGTGCTTATATCTTGTCTATGATTATTTTTGCCATGTTATATCCCCCTATGTTCCCCGAGATGTTGCCATGTTTGTTCAAGTGTGCAGGGTATTTGCGATAGCAATTGTGAGTTTTAGATGAAGCCAGTTTTCCGGTGGATGGTCCACAGTCTACTGATTTCTTCACGCATTTCTGGATCTGGATCTAGACCACCTTCAGAATTGCCACCTTCGAACTACAATCAGCTAAGTACTTTATTTCTTTTTAAATTCTGCACAACCTGAGGACATGTTGTCGTTTAAGTGTGGGGGAGGGGAATGGTTATGTGTATCTATCATTTGCTTATATTATGATTCTATGCTGAAATGAGCTAAAATTTTCGAACCCTAAATTTTGTCCCGAGTGAGCAAATGCATATTTTTGTTCGGTTTTAATATTCATGGATGCTGTATACCGTATGTTTAGTAGGTTAGTTGTTTCACCCGACATACATTTCACGAGCCATATTGAACGATGAGCTAAATTATAAAGCTATACCCATTTAGATTAGTAATGTTTGATTATCTTATAAGTATCTTGTGCTTAGTGCTAATGTACGTATCGTGGGAATTATAATAGTTTGTATTTATAGCCAGAGTATGACATACTGTGAATATCTTAGGTTTGAATGTGATAAGTGAAACGTAACTACTGTGCTTTTGGAAAAGTTGTTTTAAAATGAAATAATTGGGTGTGTCGAAAGCTGGTCGATGATTTGAGTGAGGTAGGTCATATCTCGAATGTCCTATACCACTATGATGACCAAAAGCTCACGACAGTCAGAAAAAGCTGCCTGATGATTTGAGTAAGATAGGGTATATCTCGAATGTCCTATTCTACTATGACAGGGCAATAGCTCATTCTGATGTGTGTTTGTATATGGAAATTATTGAATCAACTTATATAAGGAATCTGGTATGAATGAGTAGAAGATTTAGTTATCGTCTACCTTATCCCCTGTATAAACTGACAGATATGTTGTAGGGATTATCCTCTGTGTATGTCAGAAAGGTCCTAAATGTATTCTATCATCCTTTTCGGGATATGTTACGTTTTGTAGGGTGCATGTTATAAGTGTCAATTATTTCTAGTTTGAATGGGGTATTTGCTAGTTGCTTGGAATGAATTTCAAGTTTGGACTTAGTGGAAGTTTGCTATGGCTTTGCACACACACAGGGGTGAACTTCTGGTTTATTGAATATGCGTTGTATGTGCTGAAGTGTCTATATTTTTCCTGAGCCTTTATCTTGTTTTGTTTTGCTCGGGACGAGCAAAAGATAAGTGTGGGGGAGTTGTTGACGGTGATTTTTACGATATATATGATATTATTTCGTAGCAATTTCCTTCGTGTTTTATTAATTTTTATAGAAAAGTGAGGGTTTAAATGGAATATTGCAAGAATGCGTATTGAAACGGTTAAAGTGCATAATCGAGCTTATTACGTGATTTTATTAGTGATTTTTCATCAATATATATGTTTCTAAATTTTGCACGTTTCTATTATCTTGTAGGTACCCGAGCATGGCAGGGAATGAGCTTGAACGATGTTTAAAAGAAGGTTAAATGGAAGAAAGAGGATGCAAGTCGAAGATGGAATGAAGATTTAGAAGTCTGGACGTGCGTTTGCTCCATCCGTCCAGTGGACTGGTGTCCAGAAGATTGGACTGGCGTCCAGGAGGAGTGTCTGGATTCAGGGTTTTCAGATTTTTGCTGAACGAGCGTTCAGAATTGCATAGGACGGGCATTTGAGAAGACTCGGCCCGACTCGAAGATTTCAAAGCATCTAGACTGGCGTCCAGCATCCTTGGACGGGCGTCTAGCCACCGCGTCAGCCTAAACCGACTTCAAAACTTATAAATAGTCGCGTTTTTCTGAACCCTAATACACACAATTCGATCCCTGGCCGCCCCAGGCCCCTTTGGGGCAGTTTTTTTCTGTGTTTTTCTGCCCCCATAAACATAATTTCATCTACTTCTTTTATTTATAATTTCTGCAACTAGTAGAACGATGGATAGAGGCTAGGCGATTTGAACAAGCGTGTCAAGCCAATCATGCAACGTTTTGATTTCAACTCTTTGGATGGTTTTGTGAGTTTTTATTTAAAGTTGTTTCTTTATTATGTTTTGTTTTGATTATGCAATTTATATCGATGGATTGTTGCTATTTGATGTTTAACGTTTGATGAGAATCGTTGTTAGACCTAGATCACCGTAGTAAAGATTAGATTTTTAACCTAAAAATAACGAGAGTTGCTAGGTTAAATTTCTAGGTTGCTAGATTGAGAAATCTTACACCTTTGTTATGGAAGCGTTAATCTTTAAGATCGAGAGATGAAAGATTAATAGGCGAATTATCTACGAGAGTAGGAATTCATACCTTTGATAGGTGAACCACATCTTTATTAAATCTTCACTAAACGATCTAGAGTAGAAATTGAGGGTTGCGGGATAGGTGGATCAATGCTTGTTCTTCGTTAAAATTAATTGAAATTATCTTTGTGCCTTGTCTTCGTTGTATTTTAGAATTTTATTTTTTTTAGTTATAAAATAGATTTATTTAGTTAGTTTAGGTCCGCAACTATATTTCCTGGCTTTGGATTGACAACCCTCTGTCCAGTTTATTGTTTCTTCGTTTTCGTTTTTAGTTATTTTTCGTGACAACCTTTAGAAAAATTAAGAACTAGACCAATCTCGATTCCCTGTGATTCGACTCCGGTTGTAACTACTATACTACGATCCCTGCACTTGGGGTAAACCGGATTTATTTTATTACTTGTTTATTTTTCATTAGATAAAATCTGAGACATTTCCCGATCCCAAACTGACTTTCTTTTCTCATCTGATCTATCTTCAGGCTTACTCCTCTTGTTTTCACCTTTTTCCATCTCTCTTTTGAGTCTATTCGCCTCTTCCCCTGTAATGTTTGTACGCGACGTCCAGACATTCCTCTATCGTGTGAGGGAGTTTGCTATTAAGCTTTGCATGTAGCCGTCCCTCTCGCAGACCTACTACGAAAGAGGCGACCAGCAACCGATCATCTGCGTTCTGCACCTGTGCGGCTTCTTCATTGAAACGCTTTATGAAGCGTAGTACTGACTCATCGTGTTTCTGTTTCAACGTCAACAAATGAGCTTGGTTTCTTTGGAACGGACGAGCTGCAATAAAGGCTTGGACGAACTTCCGGGTTAAAGTCTCAAAGTCAGTGATCGACCTGGGAGGAACCTTGTTGAACCACTCCCTGCCCTTCCTGTTAGGAGTGCAGGGAAAGCTTTACACTTCATCTCGTCTAAGGCGTTATACAGGTTCATGTGTGAGATGTACTGATGCATGTGATCCTAGGGATCCTTGGATCCATCATATGCACTAATCTTGGGAATTTTGAATCCCGCTGGTCGGGGATAATTGTCGATGTGCGTGGTGAAAGGTGATGCACAGAGCAGCTCATTGTTAGGTGTAATGCCCGAAAGACAATTTTTGTAATTGTTTTATTTAATAAATGAAATGATATTATTATTCATATTTATTATTCTCATATTCACCGATGTGACAATGGTATTTACACTACATAAAACCCTAAAGTATATCGTTTATGTAATCACTAAACTCAGTGTATGTAATATACACGGGAGGAGTGAGTTAGTGAAGATGTACTTAAAATACCATTAGCCCGTAGAGAAGTTAATCGAGAGTATCGGGTCTCTCCTTTAACGTGCTATTAATGCGCCCAGAACACAATAGGTGTGATTGACTTATCCGGACTTTCGGTTAAGAGAAACTAGTGGGGCATTTATATATGATAGATATATCATATAGGGCTGGACCGATTTGATTAGAGTTCATGATATAATTCCATAATCGAGAAGTCTTATCGAATCAATCGATGATCATATTTATGGATATATCTTAATCCTAAGGTGATCACAGTCAACTGCTTGCATCAGTATGAGGTTTGACTTGACGGTTAAGGATTACACCGAGTCGTGATCCGAATTACCCAATCTTGGCATTGTACCTTGGATTGAGTGAGTAGTCTGTGTTATCACGGATACGGAATCCATTCCTTCCATTTATGGAAGTAGATAGACAGCTTCCTTATTTGTTAATCCTAGAAACGATCGATCGTACGAGTTCATATTACACTGATTAGCTACCAATGAGTTGTATGAATTAATTGATCACTAGGGGGTTAATGGTAAATAAGGATAAGAGGTTCTAAAAGGGGTTAACGGTAACTTCCCGATTTAGAATGAACAGTCTATGTAGGATTAATCCATATGTAATGATTATATCAATGGACGCTTATTATCATTCTCGTGAGGAGATAAATATAATCTCATAATCGGAGGAGTGCAGTCACGGGATTATGGTGGCATATTCCTGTGATTGATTTATCGAATATAATTATTCTGTTGATAAGATAATTATTTATTTGATTTATCGGAGCCACTGATTATTAGTCCATGGTCCCCGACGTGCCTCCAATATAGCATAGCTATTCTCGGACGTCGAATCCTGATAATATTAATTTAGTTCTTATTAGAATTTAATTAAAACGATATGTGAATTAATTGTTTAGTGGACTATTAAATTAGTTGGGCTAAATAATTAAATATGTGAAAAAGACATTTTTCATAAACTTGGCCCAATGTGTGTGTCATGGCCGAAATCCAACCCTAGGAGGGAGGATGAAATTTTCGGCCTCCTCATGTCTTAGTGAGCAAGAAATTGTTTTCTTGTGGATTAATAAGACATATGCACAAAATATTTATTAGATAAATATTTTATGGTAAAAAATAAAGATAAAGATTATTCTAGATTTGTTCTAGAATATTTTAGGATTATCTTTTATTTATTTTATTTATTTATTTGCAAAATAAAAATCCTTGGAGGACAAGGATTACTCTCCTATATAAAGAGAGTTCTCCCAAGCCTAAAAAATTATTACAATTTTCGACTTTCATCTCTTAGAGAGAGAAAGGTTAAATTTCGGGCAAGGGGGGTAAGAGGGAAAATGTTGGAGGTTTTCCAGGTAGCATATCGGGAGGATTCGAGACGAGGATTTCCTTCCACCGGGAGTTGCTCGGATCACACGTGCGGAAGATCGTGGTACTCTTCACACCATCTTTTGTTCTTTCTATTGCGGTTCTTCTACTTGGATTTTGAGATCCAAGAGGTATGTTCTACAACCCCCTTGTAGATGTAGATCTAGTTATTTTATTACGTGTAAATTATAGATCTAGATCCTTAAAACGCTTCCGTTGCGGTTGATATTACTAACAGTGGTATCAGTCGCCTGGTGATCTATATTTATACGTATAAAATATTAGATCTAGGAGTGGAAAACATGTAGTTTTTGTCCCTATTTTTTTTATGGGGGCCGAAAATTTGTTTTTTTTTTATGATGCGATTGTTGTGGTTTGAAGAGATGGATTGAGGTTGGTACTGTTTACTCGTTAGATCTATTGTAAGCTCTCTCGATTTAGATCGTTTTAGCATAGGATTGATGTAAAAGTTGTTGTTTTTTTATTCTTCTTTTTCGGCTATTTTTATTTTTTTTGTAATTCCGGAAAAACGACGAAGAACGATGATGAACACGGGATGAAGACGGAACTCGAGGTATGAATAGGAGTCGGGGCGGAAATTTTTTTTGTTATTTTTTTTGTACCACTCGGCTAGGGTTTGATTTTTTTTTATCAAACCCTAATTTTTTTTAAAATCGGCATTTTTTTTTTAAAAATTAAATTATTTTTCTAGAATAAAAATATAGCACGATTTTAATAATAAAAAAATTCGAAAAAAATTTTTTTATTTTTATTTTATTTTATAAAATAAAGGCCCCTTCTCCTTTCAAGTTCACGGTTCGTGGTTCAAGGCTCAAACATCGAAGACAACAAGTTGTAATTTACTTCTTTCCTAGGATAGATTAGATACGGGGGTACCAACGATCCATCTCGGTGTTTAATTTTCTCCGCAATTTATTTTTTATGTGTTTGATCATAAAATAGATATAAAATCGGAATTGCCATGACATGCATCATATCATAAATCCACTCCATGCATACATGCAGAATTTTAATTTTGGTAATTAAAATAGGCATGTATACAAACTCGCGTAATTAGTTGAAATTTAATTAATACGTGGTAATTAATAAATTTAGTAACTAATTATAGATCCGAGGACGGGTTATGAAATCGTTAAGCCTTTCGGTGTGTGTTCTCGGTGAACCGCCTTAAAAGCCCAAACGAGATCACGTTTTCGATTCGTAGTGTCTACGAGGTTGAATGATGGTAAAAGAACAATAAATCTTTGATAAAAACGGTTCACCTATAGGTTGGGTGGTCAACTGGGCTTCACTCGACCGACTTAACCCTCCTAGTGTGATGTATGCACGGGAGTCCGGAAAGACTAAGCTACACCGGCGAGCGGAGGGGTGATTCCTTATTATCTCAATGGGGCTCTCTTGACCCGATTTCGTCCGACTGTCACATATTTTCCAACGAATAGGACGGGTAGGCTTGGCCTACGTTACCGACACCATTCGGAATCCTTGATTTGATGTGCTTCTATGTTAACATCAAAAAGACGTGGTTAGTTAACCCACCACCACTTCCAAAATATTGAGTGGGAGCGGGGGAGGCGATAGCCAACCCCACGGCCTCTACTATAGATACAAGCAAGTGAGAGAAGGGTGACGCCTCACGGCGCTTTGATTTCGTCCCCCTACGGATGGTGTTCACCCCTATCAACATTCATGGCTTGGTCTCCGAAAGGATAGGATTTCCGGGTACTCGTCGGGTCACTGACCTATCCTACGACGGCACACTCGGGGCGTACCTAAGAGATCCGATATAGTAGGTCACACTCATCAAGGGTATTCTTGATAATATCTAGGCTAAAAAAAGGAAGGTAGTCAATGAATAAAGGGATGTTCGCTTCTCGTGGGATGTTCGATTCTCACAAGTTATTCATTGATGAGATTGTCTCGATTTAACCGTCATCTCTTTGACCTACCCTACGGCGGCACTGAGATGCGAGGTTAAAACCTTGGAATGGTAGAGTAGACTTAATTTTAGTTTACAATTCCTAAAATAAAATTATATAGTAGTGTTAAACTTGAATTAATATATGTCATTTTATTTTCAGCAAAAATGTCTGCTCAAATTTCTACTTTACTGTCGAAAAATTATCGGGAAACAACTTTAAGAAATGGAAGAGTAATCTAAACGTGGTACTCACATACGAGAATGTGCAATATGTACTCACTTTTGAATGCCCTACGGTGGCGATCCAAAAACCCGGAAAAGCTGAGATCGAGCAGCCTAATCGCTGGATCGAGTCAGATAACCGGGCTCGTGGGATCATCTTGGCGGCAGTGTCGGAGGTTATTAGGACCCAAATTGAAGAGTTTGAGACTGCATGAGAAATCATGCAGAAACTTACTTTGATGTTTGGATCACCTAGCAAACAAGCAAGACACGATGCCATCAGGATAACTGTTAACACAAAATTGTAGAAAGGTCAAGCAGTGAATGGTCATGTTCTAAATATGATCAGTTACTTCAATGACGCCGGTATTCAAGGATCAATGTTCGATGAAGCAACTCAAGTGTCGATGATTTTGGAATCGTTGACTCCTAAGTTTATCCCGTTCAAAACTCAGTATCTGATGGGCAAACATGAGTTGACCATGACACAAATGCTTAATGAACTGACTATCTATGAGGGCCTACTATCGAAAGATAAGGTCCAAGTAGGGGATAAGAAAGCTGAAGCCAATAAGGCCGAAGCTAAGCCATCAAACAAGCCTAAGGCCAAACCAAAGAAGAAGGGTAGTGTTGCAACTGTGCCCAAGCAAATGAAGAAAAATAAAGCCAAGAAAGTTGACGAGGCCAAGCCAAAGGGAAAATGCTTTTACTGTAAGGAGGTAGGACATTGGAAACGCCATTGTCCGAAATAACTTCGTGATGTAAAAGATGGCAAAGCCAAGGCTGTTACTGGGAAAGATAAGAAAGGTAATTCAGAATTACTATTCTTGGAATCTTTTAATGTAGCTAAAGATGTGTCCACTTGGATACTTGATACTGGAGCTACTAACCATGTATGTTCTTCATTGCAGATTCTTAGTTCATACGAGGAGCTGGAAGAGGGTTCTCAAGTGATGCGAGTAGGCACTGGGGCGCTCATTTCGGCTAAAGCAGTGGGAGCTGTGGACTTACATTTTAATAATAGAATTTCACATTTAGAGAATGTTAATTTTATTCCGAATTTCAAGAGAAATTTAATTTCTCATTCTGCCTTAGTTGAACAATCATTTTCTGTTTCAAATTTGAATGGTGAATTTGTTATTTCGAAGAATGGCTTTGAATTGTGTTCAACTACGAATGAAAACAGTTTATATTTTGTAAGACCACATAAAGCTCCCCTACTTAATACTGAAATGTTTAAAACTGCTCATCAAAGATCTGCTAAAAGGCAGAAAGTTTCTCAAGTAAAAGAAGATAAAACATACTTGTGGCATCTGAGGCTCGGCCATATTTCCTTGGAAAGACTCAAAAGACTAGAAAAGGTTCATGCCTTAGGTGAGTCATCTGTTGACACACTTCCTGTCTGCGAGTGTTGCCTGGAGGGAAAAATGACCAAGCGTCCATTCTCATCAAAGGGTAATAGGGCCACGGGAACTCTAGACTTTGGGCATTCAGACCTTTGTGGTCCGATGAACGTACAAGCTAGAGGCGGATACGAGTACTTTGTAACTTTCATTGATGACTACTCGAGATTCGGTTATGTTTATCTGCTGCATAGGAAGTCCGAGGCTTTTGGTAAGTTCAAGGAGTTCCAAGCAGAAGCCGAAAGGCAACTAGGCAAGTCATTGAAATGCCTTCGCTCGGATCGTGGAGGTGAGTATTTAGATACTGAGTTCATTGACTACTTGGCTGAAAAAGGAATTTGTTTCCAACGTTCAGCGCCTAGGACACCTCAGCAAAACGGAGTTGCTGAGAGGAGAAACAGGACATTGATTAACATGATTAGATCAATGATGAACTACGCCTCACTACCTATATCCTTTTGGGGTTATGCTTTAGAAGCAGTGGTCTATATTTTGAATGCAGTACCGTCAAAGTCTGTCGAAAAGACACCCGTAGAGATGTGGTCCGGACGTCGCGAAAGCATTCGTCACTTCCGCATATGGGGTTGTCCTGCACATGTGCTGATGGACAAGACTACCAAGCTACAATCGCGTACGAAAGTGTGTTTGTTTGTAGGCTATTCAAAAGGTACATGTGGTGGTCTATTTTATGATCCGGAAGATAACAAAGTGCTAGTCTCAACTAACGCTACGTTTTTTGAGGAAAGTTATATGAAAGACCACAGACCTCGAAGTAAAATTGTACTAGAGGAATTACTCTCCGATGACGTCAGGCCTATTGTGGCTGCTGATATTCCTGTAAACAACACTACTAATACAACAGTCACTTCCGACATTCCTGTTCCACCTAGACGTACTGCGAGAGTGGTTCGGCCACCGGCTCGGTACGGCATGGATTTAGAGACGAACGTAGTCGCCTCTGATGGGGTGGAAGATGATCCTCCGACCTATAAGAAGGCCTTATTGGATCACGATAAGGATAAATGGATTGACGCAATGAATCAAGAGATGGAGTCTATGTACTCTAATGTTGGAATAGTGTCCTAAACCCAATCGGGTTGGACCGGATCCGACCGGGTCGGATCATTTCTACTATTTCTTTATGTTTATACATATATTAAATGGCTTTTATGTTGTCATATATATGTTCTTTTAAAGAACCAATTATGAATTGTTATATGATAACGTCTTAGTATTAAACTGTGATAGAGAAACCATGATAGGCGATTATGGTTGATGAGATCTATAATCACTTTAATAAGTTTGATACTTAAATGTCTCTAGGCTGATGTACTATTAAACGGGGCATTGATAGTATAAACGGACTAGCACGTATTAGATGTCTTCTATCTCTTTAAGCGGCGGATAGATCTCGTCTATCGAAGTGTAGAGACACTTGGACCGTATGTGGACGTGTATTAGAGAATACGTACGTTAGGCGACCCACTTACACGGATAAGTGTCACACTATGTGACGGTTGTGTAATTATCCTTAAGACCGGAGTCTTCATGGCATCACGGTGTGGATTGTCATGCTTTGACACTATTGAGGTTTCCCAGCCACGGGGCGATCATGCGGTAGTGATTGGGTGTGATACGAAGCATGCGGAGTATACATGATTGGTCGTCCGGGAATCGCGTATCCTATGATTGGGATCGAATATCCGAAATGGCCTTCTTATAAGGAATGTCTACTCTTGTGAATCTTTGCAAAGTGGGAGTAAACGAGTTACTTCGAGAGAGCTTGATATCCAGATTATAAGATACGGTTGTTAATGTTTGACACTCGACGTACGACCGTATGGATATTATTACAGCGATAGGATTGTAAGTTGCACGGTAACTGTTTCACATGAAAGGTAGTAGTCATTGCATTTGACTCTTCCGATGATTGGGGGTCACGGTGTGTTTCTAGACGCTATCCCGTGATCGTTAGGCATGAAGGGCATTTTCGTAATTTGCACTTTGTGTCTACGGCCAACATATTCGGAAGCCTATCGGGTCACACACATATGAACATCTAGCCGGATTAAAATGTGGTTATAGATGATAACTAAATAAGGAAAGTTTATCTCGAGACTATAAATGTTATAGTGGTAAATTAATATGGTGGTATTTATTTATTATGAATAAATTAAATACAAGATATTAATATTATTATATTAATTAAAGAATATTCCGGAAGCCAATTTGTTGGTCAAAGGGGCGCACATTTAATGTGTATAAGATACACTTGGATTGTGCAAGTTAATTAATGGTATTACCATATATTAATATTAGATATTAATATTTATAATTATGTACATACATGCGTGTAGCACATATGATGTGCATGTGCACACTTATTTCCAAAGTATATATTTGTATAGATTTATTTTGTGTAATAATATATATATATATATATATATATATATATATAATTGATTTATATACACATGGTAATAAAATAAAGATAGTCAATATTAGATATTGACAATATCTTGGAAATATTCAATATAAGACATTGACAATATCCTAGATTTATTTGATATAAGATATTATAAGAAATGATGTAAATCAATCAATTATATTTTCCTTATTTTATTGGGAAAATGTTTTCTTCTCCTCCACTCTTCTAAGAGGCGCCACATCCATTATAAATAGGAGGTGAGTGTCAAGCTCTTTTGTACATCACAATTGCAAGAGCTTATAGTTCTTGTGTAAAATAGAGAGCATCCTATAGAGAATTGGAGAGAGGGGAAAAGGGCCGGTCTAGCAACCGGAGTTTTCCAATAGCAATCCATGATGGGATTCCGGCGGGCTGTTCGTGTGGACTAGCGGTAGAGGCCGAACACTTGGGCGGCTCTATGCAGAACTACTCTCCTTAGACGGTCAAAGCGTCGATCTTTTAGATCAACCAAGGTAACCACCGTCTACTATCTATTTGTTTATTGCTTAAACGAAGTCGATCTTGGGTAAAAGGAAATCAAAATTTTAAATTCCGCTGCGTTCCCGCGTAGATTTCCTAACATCTAACTCAGTCTAGAAACTTGTAGAACTTCCTCAGGGTGAAAGGCCTATTGGATGTAAATGGCTCTATAAGCGAAAGAGAGGAATAGATGGGAAGGTCGAAACCTTCAAAGCATGGCTGGTTGCCAAAGGTTACACACAGCGAGAGGGTATAGACTACGAGGAAACCTTCTCACATGTGGCCATGATGAAAACCATCCGCATCCTCCTTTCGATTGATGCATGTCTGGATTATGAAATCTGGCAAATGGATGTTAAGACAGCGTTTCTAAACGGCTTTCTCGACGAGGAAATCTATATGCAGCAACCAGAATGATTCATTGAAGAAGGTCGAGAGCACATGGTGTGCAAGTTGCTCGAGATCCACTTATGGGTTGAAGCAAGCATCTCGTTCTGGTATCATAGATTCGATCACACGATCAAGTCTTATGATTTCGAACAACACTTTGCTGAATCTTGTGTGTACAAGAAGGTTATCAAAGATAGTATTGTATTTCTAGTGTTGTACGTTGATGACATACTCCTAATTGGCAACGATAAGGGGATGATGTCCGACGTGAAAAGTTGGTTGACCACGCAATTCCAAATGAAGGATTTGGGAGAAGCGAGTTATATTCTAGGGATCCAAATTATAATGGATCATAAGAATATGATGTTAGCTCTGTCCCAAGCAACTTATATAGATAAGGTGCTGGCATGCTTCAGTATGGAGAACGCCAAGAAGGGTTTTTTACCAACCCGTCACGGCGTTTACCTCTCTAAGACTCAGGGGCCTCAAACTCCTGAAGAGACTGAAGCTATGGGACGAGTGCCATATGCCTCGGCTGTTGGTAGTCTTATGTATGCTATGAGGTGTATGAGACCTGATATTTGTTACGGCGTTGGATTAGTCAGCCGTTTTCAGTCAAATCCAAGGCAACCGCACTGGACAGCAGTAAAGAATCTTATCAAATATTTGAAAAGAACTAGAAATTATATGCTCGTCTATTCGAGTGGGAGTTTGGAGTTAGCAGGGTACACCGATTCTGACTTTCAGTCAGATAGAGATGATTCTAAATCAACCTCTGGTTCAGTGTTTATGCTTGGTGGCGGTGCAATAGAATGGAGAAGCCAAAAGCAATCCAGCACAGCCGATTCAACAATGGAAGCTGAGTTCATAGTGGCCTCCGAGGCAGCTAAGGAATCAGTTTGGTTAAGAAAGTTCATCAGTGGTTTAGGCGTTGTCCCGAATGCTGAAGAGCCTATTACTCTCTATTATGATAACAATGGGGCCATTGCCAACTCTAAGGAACCTCGAAAGCACAGTAAGTCGAAGCATATAGAGAGGAAATACTGGATGATCAATGATTTTGTCGATAGAGGGGACATTTCCATCAGAAAAATCGCCTCCGCCGATAATCCTGCTGATCCATTCACCAAAACACTGTCGATTGAAGCTTTTAGTCGACACTTGGAGACTATAGGTATTAGAGACATGTCTCATTTGCTTTAGAGCAAGTGGGAGTGATAGTTTGCTGTATTTTAAATAATAGGGTGTGCTCTAAAACAATTAATCACATGCTTTCATGCAAGTGGGAGATCGTTAGGTGTAATGCCCGAAAGACAATTTTTGTAATTGTTTTATTTAATAAATGAAATGATATTATTATTCATATTTATTATTCTCATATTCACCGATGTGACAATAGTATTTACACTACAGAAAACCCTAAAGTATATCGTTTATGTAATCACTAAACTCAGTGTATGTAATATACATGGGAGGATTGAGTTAGTGAAGATGTACTTAAAATACAATTAACCCGTAGTGAAGTTAATCGAGAGTATCGGGTCTCTCCTTTAACGTGCTATTATTGCGCCTAGAACACAATATGTGTGATTATCTTATTCGGACTTTCGGTTAAGAGAACCTAGTGGGGCATTTATATATGATAGATATATCATATAGGGCACTCTGATTTGATTAGAGTTCACGATATAATTCCGTAATCGAGAAGTCTTATCGAATCAATCGATGATCATATTTATGGATATATCTTAATCCTGAGGTGATCACAGTCAACTGCTTCAATCAGTATGAGGTTTGACTTGACGGTTAAGGATTACACTGAGTCTGTGATCTGAATTACCCCATCTTGGCATTGTACTGGATTGAGTGAGTAGTCCGTGTTCTCACAGATACGGAATCCATTCCTTCCATTAATGGAAGTGGATAGACAGTTCCCTTATTTGTTAATCCTAGAAACTGATCGATCGTACGAGTTCATATTACACTGATTAGCTACCAGTGAGTTCTATGAATTAATTGATCACTAGGGGGTTAATGGTAAATAAGGATAAGAGGTTCTAAAAAGGGTTAACGGTAACTTCACGAATTAGAATGAACAGTCTATTGAGGATTAATCCATATGTAATGATTATATCAATGGACGCTTATTATCATTCTCGTGAGGAGATAAATATAAGCTCATAATCGGAGGAGTGCGGTCACGGGATTATGGTGGCATATTCCTGTGATTGATTTATCGAATATAATTATTCTGTTCATAAGATAATTATTTATTTGATTTATTGGAGCCACTGATTATTAGTCCATGGTCCCCGACGTGCCTCCAATATAGCATAGCTATTCTCGGACGTCGAATCCTGATAATATTAATTTAGTTCTTATTAGAATTTAATTAAAACGATATGTGAATTAATTGTTTAGTGGACTATTAAATTAGTTGGGCTAAATAATTAAATATGTGAAAAAGACATTTTTCATAAACTTGGCCCAATGTGTGTGTCATGGCCGAAATCCAACCCTAGGAGGGAGGATGAAATTTTCGGCCTCCTCGTGTCTTAGTGAGCAAGAAATTGTTTTATTGTGGATTAATAAGACATGTGCACAAAATATTTATTAGATAAATATTTTATGGTAAAAAATAAAGATAAAGATTATTCTAGATTTGTACTAGAATATTTTGGGATTATCTTTTATTTATTGGATTTATTTATTTGCAAAATAAAAATCCTTGGAGGACAAGGATTACTCTCCTATATAAAGAGAGTTCTCCCAAGCCTAAAAAATTATTACAATTTTCGACTTTCATCTCTTAGAAAGAGAAAGGTTAAGTTTCGGGCAAGGGGGGTAAGAGGGAAAATGTTGGAGGTTTTCCGGGTAGCATATCGGGAGGATTCGAGATGAGGATTTCCTTCCACCGGGAGTTGCTCGGATCACACGTGCGGAAGATCGTGGTGCTCTTCACACCATCTTTTGTTCTTTCTATTGCGGTTCTTCTACTTGGATTTTGAGATCCAAGAGGTATGTTCTACAACCCCCTTGTAGATGTAGATCTAGTTATTTTATTACGTGTGAATTATAGATCTAGATCCTTAAATCGCTTCCGTTACGGATGATATTACTAACACTCATCTGATCGTCTTCCGAGCAGAGTGTCCAGTTCGGCCTTGGCCGTATCATTGGGTTGGCGTGTATGCTCATATTCCGTGTGGGTACTCGACTCTACGATCTCTGGCTGTTTTGGAGCCAGTTGCTGGAGATCTGTCTCTGGAGTTTCTGAGGGGTCCCTTCCCTTGAGTGTTTCATCCAAAATTTCTTTAATAGTGGCGTTGTCCAGATTCTTCAAGGAATCAACCAATGCCTGATTGGCTGGATCCTGAAGGACAGGATTAGGCAGATCCTCCGTAGCATTTGCCTTTTTCTGGACTTCTCCTTGGGCGGTGGAGGTTGTTCCGCCTTGTTGAGCTGGATCCTTTGGATCTGCAGTCTTTTTTCCCGTGTTCTTCGGTGGTGCCATGACTGTTTGCAGGAGTTCTTGGTTGTTTCGATCGATTATCAGTAGAAGGCCCTCCTTCTAGTGCCAATGACGATGCCAGAAACCGTCTGTGAATTAATACGGATCAATCTCCTACGTGACACCGTCAATAATGTCATCAAATAGTAGTGACAATTTTAACTACGTATTATCACACACACAAAAAATGATTTATGAAATTTTATCGAGAAAGATATCAAATTTGATATCAAAATAAATATAACGAAAAAATATAAATTATGATTAAAAATTTGTAAAAATTTATATATATATATATATATATATATATATATATATATAGAGGCAGTTTTGTTTTTCAAAAAAAAAAAAACTGATGTAAAGGGTATTATTGTCTTTAAGCATATGGTGTTCTTTTTCATAATTTTATAAATGTTTTTGTCTTTTGAATAAATGTCTATTTACTTTTATCTCTAATTCACTAACCAGACAATGATCGGCAAAGATTCTGGCCAAGCGGCAAAGATGTATGCATCGGAAGGGACATGTATACATTTTGAAATTTCTCAAGGTATTTGAAGATTTCATTGGCAGAAAAAGCCAAAATTTATATGTATAGTTGATTTGTCTTCTACTACAACAGCTTGATCAAGGGATTCTATTCTTTTTTCCTTTCTTTAAAACGGAATCAAGGTTTTTGTCACACACAATAAAAATAAATAAATAAATATATATATATATATATATATTATGAAATTAAAATAACTAGCAGTTTTGATGAATTTAGAAGGAAAAGAAACGCAGAAATATGAAAAGTTATTGAACAGTGACAAAATATTGAAGAGAAGAATTACAATAGTGTTTTTGATTGCTTACAATCTGATAATCATTCTCCTAAGACTCCATGATACTTATATAGGAGTGTAACTAGCTGGGTAACCGCTACTAACTGCCCTAACTACCTATAAACAAACTATTAACTAACTTTTTGAATAGGTGTTCGATGAAATGCCAATAAGAGTGCACTTGATCATCTTCAACTTTAGTACAGATGCAATGTATTCTCCAATACCCCCTCAAGCTGACAAGTACTTGAAGCTTGCACTTGATCATCTTCAACTTCAACACAGATGCAGTGTTCAACTCTTAGGTGGTGTAAATACATACTAGATTCCTAGTTTTGACAAGAAATAGTTGAATAGGGGAGCATCCAGTGGTTTTGTTAGGACATCAGCTAGTTGGTTTGTAGTTCTGACAGGCATTAGTTTCAAGAAACTTGGCTGACAATCAAGCTCAATGTGCTTGGTTCTCTCATGAAATATTGGATTTTTGGCTATGTGAATGGCACTAAAATTATCACAAAAAAGTAGAATAGGTAGTGAAACAGGTATGTGCAGGTCATTCATGATGTAAACCAGCCATTGTAGCTCACAGGTAGCATTGGCCATGACCTTGTAATCTGCCTCAGATGAATTCTTAGCTATTGTACTTTGCTTTTTGGATTTCTATGAGATTGATGTTGTGTCAAGAAGCATGATGTACACTGAGATGGATTTCCTAGAATCCTCACATCCTGCCCAGTCTGAGTCCATGTAGCCTTTGAGTACCAAATCATTATTAGCTTCAAAAAGTATGCCTTGTCCAGTGTTGCTCTTTAAGTATCTCTAAACTCTGTGTGCTGCTTGCATGTGGTTTACAGTTGGATGAGATAAGAACTGCCTGAGCTGTTGTACAACATATGCTATGTCAGGCCCAGTGAAGGATAGGTAGATCAGTTTGCCAACAATGGTTCTATAGAACGGAGGTCATAGGTTAGGATTAATTGGAGATGATGTGGCACTTCTTAAGAGGCGGGAACCCAAAGGTCTGTGACATGAATGCGTTTTTCGGCTGCCTATTGAAATTCAAATCTCCATTATCAAATTTTGAGATCCCAATTCACCTGCACCTTTGGCATAAGTACTTATCATTAAATCATGCAATCAAGACGTCTCTCTAACTTCACCATTATAAAATAAAACTCCTCCGATCTGAATCTTTCTTTCGCTTTTCCATTATAATCAAATTTCTTTGTTTTTCAGAGTATGCGCATTATCAACAAAGTCATTCACTTCTTCTTCTGAAACCGAAATCCTCCCCGAAATCTCAATGGATTCTATTGAAGATTATGGTACCTCAATTCCAGAAGTTTTGGGTCTATCTGAAAGTCCTCAACCCGCACAAAAGAAAGGTATAAACTCATCTAAGGTTGTGGTAGTACTTCGTGGTGTGGAGGATATTCGACCCTCCCTTACCGTCGATGCTGCCATGTTGGAGATTTGCTGGACTTATGATATCGACCTGAAAATATTCACAACTCACCTCCCTTCATCTGATGAGAGAGCCAATAAACCCCCTGAAAATTTCATGACCGTTTACAAAGAACAATTGGTGGGAGGTCTCCCATTGCCTTTGAATCCAACCCCCATACATGTCCCGAGATTTGTCCGGTCTAGAGATTTTTTCAATATCCATTTTTATGATCCAACTTGATTTAATTATGTTGTAAGGTTATAATGGTACATTATACTATTATTTTAATAATTAAACACATATTTAACAATATATAACACATGCAACACACGTGCATTTTGCTAGTATAATTAATAAAGCAAACACGTCTAGTTTGGGACAGATTGCATCGGCAACTATAGTCTCTACAAGCAATTCGTGGATTTTCGGATGTTTGGACCACATCTTTTTGCTTACGTGGATTAAATGAGTGGGCATCATATGTCACCTATTGTTAAAATCAAGTGCTTACAATTCTACTAAAACCAATTGATACTAGTAAATGTGCAATTATATTTCTTTATACAATTAAGAGTGTGGGAATCTTTACCAACACCCCCTTCAAGTGTAGGCAATCTATCCCAACACTTGTACAATTTTTATTCAAGAGTGTGGGCAATCTCTCCTAACACCCCCTCAAGTGTGAGTAATCTTTCCCAACACTTACACCAGAGTTCGATCTCGTGACCTCTAGCTCCGATACCATTTAAAGAACAAGCGCTTACCGTTCTAGTAAAACCAATTGGTGTTAGTAAAGGTTCAATTATGTTTCTTTATACATTCAAGAGTGTGATAATCTTTTCCAACACCTATTATTATAATAATTATTATAATTATCATCATCAATCGCCGGCATGATATTAATATTAATTTTTATCCCAATAAAAATTCAGTAACAATGAACCATTGCTATCTATAAATTGATTGCAGATTGAACTAACAAAGTACAGGTTTCTAAGAATCACAACTGAATTAATAACAAGAATTTACTACTTGACCCCTTCTATCAACCAATTCTATAATTAAGAAGACATGGCTAAGATGGGTTGCCTTGTTCTCATTTTGTTGATTGTTTCTGGTTAGTGTCATTCAATTTCAATATATATCCTTTTCATCTTTTAACTGTCTCTAATACAGCATTTTTATAGGCATCCTTTTATTTATACTACCATGAATTTACAATCGAAAATGTAAATATTCTAATCCAATTGATATTTAAATATTGTTCAGTCTCTTTGGCTGCACCCCAGCATCTGCATGGAGGAATGGCAATAGGAATTAAAAAGCTACACGGCGAGGATGGCGAGGATGGCGAGGATGGCGGGGATTCATGCGTCGGCGCGTACTGTCATGTTAAAGAGCGTCCGTGCGAACTTCCTTGCACTAGTTGCATTGCATCATCGTGCAGCTAAATTAATGTCACGGTTCTCTTAAAAGATTGTTCTCTAATTTCAACATTATTCATGATGCATGAGGGGACTAGTCTATATATATATTATACATATATATAGTTGTTTCCTTTTAATTAAGGAAAACTATAATAATATATATGCTATATATCTATCTATCATTCTCCTCCTCTATGAAAAATGTGTATTACAACATTCCTTTTAGAGAACTGCAAGAAAGAATCCTTAGATCACACTCTATTGTTCGGTCATCGTGTGTTGTTGTTTTTCCTTTCTGTAACTTGTGTGGCTTGGGATTAATTTGAAGATGCATCGTCGTCACTATTCCAATATATAATAACTCAGAGTGTGCTTTTTATACCTTTTTTTTTGTGAGTGTGTGTGTTGTAATTTCTGTTTCGGAACTATATATGATTATCTTTTTCAAAGATGCATCTGCTTCTATGATTACTGTGGTGTTTGAGTTTTCAAATCATAACTTGTATGTCAGGACTCAGGACTGTGATTATCTAGATCCGGTTCTAGAAGATGTTGGTTCATGTTTTCTTTTATGTGATCAGGTGTTAACCATGTTTAATTATGAAACATATATCTATATATATTATATAAGATGGATTAACATTTTCATGATTCTCATATCTATATATATTGAGGAAGGGATTTAAAATTGATTTTGACCCAAATCCGGAATGACCCGCTCCAAGATGTCAATGACCATGTCCCAGTGGTTCAGCCAACAAAAAGACAACGAGTGCTTCTGTTTGTAAATTTGTCTTCCCCATGTTGTTGATTATGAGCATACCCCAAACAACCAAAAACACGTATGTTGTCGTATCTCGGAGAATTACCAAAGAGACGCTCATAAGGCGCGTGTTTGTCCTTGAAACACAGAACTAGGGATTCGATTAATCAAATGGGCGCAGCGGTAAACACACATTCGCTCCAAATTTTAATTGGCAAATGAGCTTGTAACCGGAGAGCCCTAGCAACATTCAAAATATGACGATGCATTCTCTCCACCCGACCCTTTTGCTGAGAAGTTCCAACAAAAGAAGTTTGATACAATATTCCATTTTCAAGAAAGTAATTTCTAAGACATCTAAATTTCAATGCCATTATATGACTTTGAACAATTTTGACAGACTTGTTAAATTGACCAGACACCATGGCAAAAAACTCTTTACTTTTTCTGGCGGTCTCTTTCTTTTCATTCAACAAGTAAACCCAAACCCCCCGTGAGAAGTCATTGACAATGGCCAAAAAATAATGTGCACCACAAAAAGATGCAGTACAATACGGACTCCAGACATCACAATGTATCAAATCAAATATGGCAGAAGCTTGACTATCACTAGCATGAAATTCTATACGACCTTTTTCTTTTGCATGAAAGCACACTGCACACATCACAAATTAATATCACTTGTACCAATTTTATTTTGACCGAAAGATACAATATCCAAAACCCATGATGATGGATGTCCAGTTGTTGATGCCAAGGATCTAAAGATACTGGAGTAGTTGTCATCGCCAACCCTTTTGTCAAGCCCTTATAATAACAAAGCCCCGTTGCTCGTCCGCTCTAATCAGCATCCTCGTAGCGTGGTCCTTTATAACACAAAACATTTTAGTGTACTAGAGAACACAGTTTGACTCTAGCTGCAAGCCTGCAACTAATTGTGAAACATAGATCAAATTGCAAGTCAACTCGGGTACATATAGCACTTGTTTCAAAATGAGATGACCGTCAAGGTGTCACGGACCCACGGTTCAGGTGTAATATTTCGATTTTCAGAGACAGACGTGTATTTTTGCGAAAATAAAATTCTAGAATCATCCTAATTATGGAATAAAGAAATATAATTATATATATATATATATTACTGGGGACTATTGCAATTAAGGAACAATTAAGGGAATTAATGGAGGTTTAGGAGGAGAGGTTTTATTTCGAAGAAATAAACCTCCCACTAAGTTTGCAAACTTGTCAGAAATTGAAAACACGTTCAAACTTCAGACTTTGAGAGCAAAAGAAAAACAAAGGAGACTTTCTACCAATTCTCACATGATAGTTATCCGTTTTTAGATTCCAGTAGGACACCGGAATCGTGAGGAAGCAAGGATCGTTTTGATACTACGTTCTTCAAGTTTCAGTAGGGTATGAAATTCGGCCCTGAGGGCGGTTTTGGGTAAGTTTGATGTTTTCTTGGTTTGATTCGTAGCCCTAGTAGTTTAGAAACTTTGATCTTAATTGATTTGTGAATCAATTGTGGATCAAATAGGTTTTCGGTTGAAGTTTGGAGAAGTGCTGCAGTTCTCTTCAAGTTTTGTTTGGAGTTTGCTTGCTAAAAGGTAAGAGATCTTCTTATTGTGTTAATCCAAGTGTTATAAAGTTTGGTTGAGTGTTTAGAGTTGTTTTGATGCAAGATTTCTTGTGTTTTGGTGTTTAGACTAATGTGTTATGTTATAGTATGTTAAAGTTGTATATTTTCTACTGTTTTGCTGTCAAAACTGATGAAGAATGTGTTGGAAAAGATGTGGATTTGTAAGAAGTGTAGAAAAATCATGTTTAGGGTTTTCCAGGTCGAATGCGTACGCACTGAGTAGAAATACGCATGCATTGATGGAACAGTTTTGGACATATTTGTTCCATCAGATAGAATGTGTACGCAATGAAAGCAATGCACTTGCATTGCTATTTCAGGAGGGACAGGTTTGTTCCCAGCAGAGGCAATGCGTATGAATTGCAGGTAATGCGCACGCATTGGCCAAACAGAATCTTTCAGCAAGTTTCTAGTCAGGGAATGCGCACGCATTGACCCCAGTTTTAGGGAAAGTGATGTTTTAAGTTATGTGTAGAGTTTTAAACGTTGATTCTTGATCTAATAACACTAAATTAACATGAACAAGCCTTGATTGAGTTTCTGATGTGTTTAGTTCTGGCACCGGATGAATTCTTCATAAGAGATGAAGTTCGGGACCATCGGAAGAGCATGATAGGCTTGTGCTTTGGTGGACTAGTATTCACCAATGTCTGTGTATGTGATAAGACGTTGTGTCTAGATAACTAAGTGAGGGAGTAGAGTTGGTTAATAGGAGGTTTGCCTTGAAAACACATAGGTGGTCAGTTAATGATTAATAAAGACATACTTGTGTAGTAAAAGACTAAATACTATGCCATTCTTGGTTAGGCACAAGGCTATATCGCGACGTGCGGACGGTCAGTAAAAGTGAATAACTCTACTGGCCTATAGACGGCTGAATGGTAGAGGAACTTCGCCGAACTCGTACACTATTGGGTTAAACCCGTGGCTATCAGTGTGATCCATTGTTAGGTTGCAAACGATATCTCGTGATGGATATACACCATGCGTAGTGCTCTTGAATGAGGGTATAACAAAGATAAGTTAATTAAGTTAGAAATGTGTAGTCGTGACATGTTGATGAGCATGAAATGAACCATATATTGAGTTAACTTAAAGATAATCCAAATAATCATGATTAATACTTTATATACTTGTTTAATACAATATCTTCTCTCTTTTATTAAGTACCTTTGTACTTACCTCGAATGCATATTGTTTTGTGTATTTGGGGTTGAGAAGATGAACAGGTGGAGCAAGAGTATGATGAGGACTTTGAAGATGATATTTGATCGTGTTCGATTTACTATGATAGACTTTCTCTTGTTGTTTCTTAAACTATGTAATATACTATTTTTACTTTCATTTCAAGACATGTTGTTCTTTCTTTTGGTTTTCTTGTAAGATAACCTTTGTTGTTTCTCTTTTAAGACATCGTACGATTGTAAGCTTGTTGTTGGTGTTTAAGCTATCTTTCTATCTTTAGAATGATGCATTTCTATTCTTGTATTTCAAAAAAAAAATACCCGAGTCTTTTTTCTTCTGTTAATGCTAAACTCGATACGACGTAATAGAGGCTTACATATAATATTGATTTATTTAATATTATATGTGCCGAACGTTTCTTTTCCGGATATGGACTCGGTGTCCGGGAACGGGGCGTTACATCAGGCTTTGCATGCAACAGCTTCCTCCCCGTTGGGCAGACCAGTCGTGCAAGATGTTATAGTGATCAAATGTGTCAGTACATCAAAGCATCCTGTCATATGATGAGATGCTCCAGTATCAACAATCCATTCAATAAAAATTTCTTACCATTGAGGCGTTCATTTATTTTTTTTGAACGGCAAATTATATATTATTATTATTATTATTATTATTATTATTATTATTATTATTATTATTATTATTATTATTATAAAAAAGCTAGCCAGGAGCTAGACATGATTGTCAAGTCTTACAAAATTACTCATACAAAACCATGAAAACCCCCAACAAAAGCCTTCCAGCAAGTAGAGCAAAAAAACTAGCAAGTTAAAACAAAAGCAAAGCAGATCTACTAAGTGCCGGACACAAAAGGATTTTGCCTCCAATCATCCCAATTGGTAGAACAACCACTTTTCCTTCCAATGATCCAAGAAAAACTACAACACTGAATCTCCTTGAAAACTCCTCAGCAGTAACCGTCTTAGAATTAAAAATCAGGTTGTTTCTCTTAATCCAAACACCCATATCACTACCTTTCGAATCGCCTCCCAAATCTTATAAACAACTCTTGAATCAGCATCATCAGAGTTGATCCAATAACCAAGCTGTCCAATGTAATGGAATGGAGATAGATAAAGAGCACCAAGCATAAATCTTTTTCCAAACAAGAAGAGTGTAGGCGCAAAGTAAAAAGATACGAGGAGCGTCTTCCGGCACCATGTGACAGAAAGGACATGAGTCATCCGCAATTTGAATACCCCGTTGCGCCAAGTTATGCCGAGTTGGAAGTCGATTGAGTACCGCTTTCCAACAAAGAATATTGACTTTAGGAGGAACCCAACTATTCCATTTAGCGAAATGATGTGTAGAAAAATGGCTTCTTGAGATACCATCGCCTTCTGTAGTGCAGCAACCGAGAATATGCCATTATTTCTAAGTTTCCACATAGGAGTATCAGTCATATCTGCAAGTAATTCAAAATTAGAAAGCATACTTAAAAGATTTTCTAACTCCCCAAACTCTCGCCCCCTTAACTCCCTCCTCCAATCCCAACTCCAAAGCCACGCATTCTCCCGAAAAGAACTCCTTTCACTAATAGCACAAGTTTTATCACTGGCAAGCCTAAACAATCTGGGAAAAATAACTTCTAAGGTGTTGTTCCCAGCCCAAGGATCCGTCCATTGAGGCGTTCATGGCTCGCTTGTTTTTTAGAATTAAATAGAGAAAACAAAGTACTTCATTGTTTACTGTTTAAGCCACTAATGTTAGTGTAGTGCACTAAACCCAATCATGTTGGATCGGATCCGACCGGGTCGGATTATCTCTACTACATTTTTATGTTTATAAATACAACAAAGGTTATTTCTGTTATAATATATCGTTCGTTTAACGAACCAATTTAATATTGCGTGTATATAATAACGTCATTAGGATTATATTGTGATAGATAAATTATAATAGTGATTATAGTCGATGAAATTTCACAATTCACGGTTAATTGTTTAATCTTTTAATGTATGCGCCAAAATTACATCAATCAAGAACTAATCAAATATTCTATAACTAGCCAAAAACCCGTGCATTGCACGGGATGAAAATAAAAAAATAAAAAAAACCTTTTAAAACATTATAGAATGCGTCTTAACCAATTTCATACTCCAAATATCATAATTGATCCCTCAAAAAAATATCATAATTGAAAATGAATAAATAGCATGAACACCCAACACATATAATCTGGGGAAATTCAAGCACCCAGAGGCGGATGTATGTGTATTATAAAGGGGTCCATAGCCCTCCTTGAAAAAATAAAAACTCTACATTTTACCTATAAAAAAATATTTTAGATACCGTAAAAAAATTATTATACTTAGAAAAAAAATTACGGACACCCTTGAAATATATTTCTGGATCCGCCACTGACTGCACCTTGATAAGTAGAGATTTCGTAATCTGGCTCGATCAAATACAATTTATAAAACTCGAAATCTTAGGCAAAACTCACTTTCTAACCGGCAGTGAACCGGGTCGATCGTAGGTAGTGCGTTCAGAGTCCGAGGTCGATCCCACGAGGAGATTGAGTCGAATATAAAATTTTGTGTTAAAATCAGAGGGCAAAGAGTATATGAACAAGACAAAAGATCGAAGCATTTATTATTTCACGACATACACAAGGTTGTGAATCAAGACTTTTATCCAGAGTAAATTTCATCAAACTAATGATCTACACAATCAAAACCATATTGAGAGAAAACAAATCAAAATCAGGAAACTCACAATAATGAAGATCAAAACATTATAGATCAAGACTTTTGAATCCCAAATCAGCAAAAGATATCAACATTGAATTCATACAATGATCCCAGACACGAACTCCACCAAGCTATCGATCGAATATCGTATTCTACTCTATGTATAAAAAATCTAAATTAAGAAATTGAAATACGGAGCCTAGTCCAGAGCTCTAATCTGGCTATTTAGATGTCAACCTGTCATAACAACCGCCGAAGCGGCTGGGTTGAGCACCTAAGCCGGCCTCGAGCTCAGTCTAGGCCAATAAAAGTCAGAATGTCTGTTTTAATTTCTTAGGTTTAGCTGCTCTTAAATTGGCAGAAAATCGCGACCTTGACCTAGTTGGGCCGACCAACCTGGCCCATTTAACTCGTCTTCGGTAAACTGGTGATAACTTGCTGTGTAGAGCTCTGATTTGAATGATTCAAGATGCGTTCGAAATCTCGTTCAATTACCTACAACTTTCATGAAGATGACTTGACCAGAAAATGCCTCCAAGATAGGTAAAAATAAATATGAATGGACAGGTACGGTGAAATCAGCTGCTGTCGGCGGCAAACGAGCGTTTGCCTCATGTCAAACGCCCTTCTACCTTGAAATCTGATTCCTGATTAGGGTTCTTGAGATTCGAACGAGCGTCTGACCTGCCTTGAACGCTAGTTTGCTTTGTGTGAGCTTTTTACTTCGGGCTGAACCCATCCAAACGTGCGTTTGGGGTGATTTGGACGCTCGTCCGTCTGAAAATCCAACTTTCAGTATCAATGCTACTTTTGTGGATGCCCGTTTGAAATGTCCAGACACCAGTTTGTCCTGAGCTTGCCACAAACGCCAGTTTGGGGTAGGGCAAATGCCAGTTTGCCTTGATTTTGCTCCAAATTTGACTTTTCTCAACTTCCATGCCACACTTGTGCCTTTATAAACTCTTTCACTTTAAAATATCTCCTTCCGGGCTCTCGAGTCACCTAAGTCCTGCAATAAACATACTAACAAAACACCACGCATAATTCCGCAAGATAAAAGTGCTCGGAAATGAGGTAAATATCGCTAAAAAGTCAGAGTTTGCTATCGATGTGACAGTTTAACTCCCCGTGCATATAACTCTCGATATTACTCTTGAGAAAGGCCTAAATCTACCCAAAACATGCCAATAAAGTGATAAACGGGGGCTAGAGAACATACAAAAGTGCAGTGAAGTTGACTCCCATCAACTACCCCACACTTAGCCTTTGCTCGTCCTCGAGTAAACAGGTGTATTAAAAGAGACCAAGGGATCAACTTCACAAACGCGTATAACAACACTCACATTGCCAAGGTAAAAGATAATTAAAGCTGTGAATGCAAACATCTTGACTCAATCGTTATCAGACAAAAGGAATGTGTATGTGTGAAAATTAGCTTCCAAGTCATAGACCAAATCACCGGTTCGGATTATAGACGATTAGCTATCGCGACTACACTAAAGCTCATTTTAATAACATCTCCACTAATCGGGACCAACCAAGGCTAAACACGGTCTAGTAGGACTTGAAGGGTTATAACATTAAGCTCGGGACATAGGCTAATCGAAAGGAAATTTTGGGACTAGAGAAAAGAAAATACGAGTGAACCTAGTCATCTCATTTACTTTCTATTTGAAAACATACTAAACCGCACCAAACTCCTTCGATCTTTCTAGACTCATTGATAAACAACCCCAACTTTAACATCATACTTTCATTTACTCAAAACATCCTCCCTTGACTTTTTTTCTCAACTTTATTCAAACTTTCTTTTTCTTTTTCTTTTTTCTGTTTCATTTTCTTTCTTTTTCATTCTTTCAACTTTATATTTTTCTCGAACCAACAAGCCTCACAATAGATTCCTCGAGCTCCATCCCTTCATCATATAAGCTCGTACTAACCAACTCATCTCGAAACACGCACCATCTCCCACCCCACACTTGATTCAGAAAGTGTGTCTAAAGTAACAATTAAGTCCACTCGTAGGGTGATCAAAAGGAACGTGACCAATAATAAAGCTCAGGGTTAGGGATAATACAGGCTAAGTAACCAAAACGGCTCATTTTCGGACGGTGGTCAGACCGTCCTATCAAGGCTTAGAGGGGTTACGAGGGTAAAATGTTGGGATTTTTGCTTATTTGGCTCTGGTTGTGTCAAAGAAGCGCCAGGACTGTCATCCCGTGTCTCTCCAAGGTCAATCCTTCTATTTTGCCTCGAAGTTACAAAATGGGATCTAGGCAGTCGAATTGTGCTCAAGTCTACCAGAATCGTTCACTAGATCTTAAGGCCCATGAAATTGAAGCTAAATGTGCGAAAGAACTTCCGTTTATAAGATAAACCTAGCATCTTGCTATAAGCATTTACTACTTCGCTAAGTCGTTTACCAAGAGAATGTGAAGTTTAAACATGCAAACGGACTTGAAAACCTTGGAAAATTTTAAAATCTGACTCGAAAACGGACACAGACTAAGTATATTACTGAACTGGCATATTTAAACGTACAACTCAAACCAATCTAAGTCTACCACCCCACACTTTGAATGAAACACTGTCCTCAGTGTGTGAATGAAAGAGAAAGAAAACTTAGCTTTATACCCGGCAGAACGGCGTGAACGAATCTCGTGACATCTTCTTATAAGCGCATCCCGTGTACCTAAAGTCAAATAGACAGAAACAACGCAAACACATGCACGGGACGTGGTCCACGTGCCAAAAGTATGCAACAGATACACTGGGGATAGAAAATAAAGAAGTCATGCCACATCAGTAGACTCGAAACACAAACAATCACTCAACATAGACCGCTATAGGTGGAAAAATAACCATAAAGGTAAAAGAACAGAACACCTACGTATATCATATAAAGGCCACAAAGGGTCACATTAAAACATCCATGTCGAGTAGTGAAAGCATGTATCACAATCAAATACTTCCTCACTGTATTCATCATGAATTCCTCTTAGACACACCTAAGCTTGCTTTATTATAAAATAGTTCTTTTTCTTTTTTCCTTTTTTTTATTTTTTATTTTTTATTTTTTTAATTTTTTTTAAACCCCTCACACACACACACACACACGATATTTTAGATCCCTCAAAAAGTCATGGTAGCCGAAGGCCCTAAGCCCAGTTCTAGCCGGACTTACAAGATATCAACCTCCAAAGAGGCTAAGTACCAAAGTCGTATTCAATCCGAGTTCAAGACAATATCACTTCAGCATCCCATGGCTCTTATCGAAATCTAAATAAAACAAGATGATAAAAACCCAGGCCCAAGTTCTAGGACAACCTACAAGATATCAACCTAATATAACAACCCCATAAAGGGATTGGGTTGAGTACCAAAATCGCATTCAAACCTAGTATAAGCGTATCATATCAAAATGTTTTCATTTTTTTTTGCTCTCTTGACCTAACACAATTTTTTTATATCGACTTTTAAACAATCTCCCCGGCAACGGCGCCAATTTGATAAGTAGAGATTTCGCAATCCGCCTCGATCAAATACAATTTATAAAACTCGAAACCTTAGGCAAAACTCACTTTCTAACCGGCAGTGAATCGGGTCGATCGTAGGTAGTGCGTTCAGAGTCCGAGGTCGATCCCACGAGGAGATTGAGTCGAATATAAATTTTTGTGTTAAAATCAGAGGGCAAAGAGTATATGAACAAGACAAAAGATCGAAGCAATTATTATTTCACGACATACACAAGGATGTGAATCAAGACTTTTATCCAGAGTAAATTTCATCAAACAAATGATCTACACAATCAAAACCATATTGAGAGAAAACAAATCGAAATCTCCACCAAGCTATCGATTGAATATCGTATTCCCCTATATAAAAACAATTTATAAAGACTCGAAACCGTGGGTCAAACTAACTCTCCGGCCTCGACCGGCGCTACTCTTAAATAGGCGAGAAAATCGTACCTTGGGGGCCGACCAACTCGATTGTCTAGAATAGCTACGGATTCAAGAGTACGAGGTCGAACCCAAAGGAATCGTGTACCGGGTGCAAGTACCAAAGTGAACGTAATGCTTAGTCTAGGTGATCAATGTTTTAAGGTTTTGTTTACTACAACGACACTAAATGATTCTAACTAACGAGTCTAAAGATAAAAAGAAAGAAAGAAGATTAAACTACTAAGTTTTAAAGATAGTTAAAGAGACATAGCCGAACCATGATCAAAATAGCTAGTTTCACCCCAAGGAATGACAAAACCGGGAGTGTGCAACAACGAACAAACTCTTACATTCAATTTCACGGATACGTACTCCTAATCCCGGTGCTAAGGTCTGAACAACTCTTCCCCAACACCTTATGCCAAGTCAACTAACCTTCCCTAAGAAAGATTCATTCGCAAGACATGTTATGCACGAGAGCCGTTTAAACATTAAAACGAGTAACCTCGCACTACAATGCGATCCTAGAACCCTTTTCCCACACCCCTCTATCTGAACAACTCTCAAGATTGATGTGTGTGATTTTTGACCTAGGTGATCAATCTAGCCCAAATCCGTTATAACAAGTTCTAAGACGTGAAATATGCAAGATACAACAATAAAAAGAACTACCCACTCCCAATTTCATCACCCAAAGGGTGATTTCACCAAATTTCACATGATTTAGCTATGTAGAAAAATTAGCTACTCATTATAACTACAAGAGCAAGCATCAAACAAGAAATTAAAACCATGAAATGAGAACAAAAACGAAATTAATTACCGGAAAAAAAACGCAGAGCTATGATGTTTCTTCAAGCTTCAACAACACCCATGTCACTTTGGGGAAGAAGAAGACCCAAAATACACCAAAATCCAAAAGTTGGGCTACGAATCTATGCTAAACTAAGTTTAATACAAGAGAAATTAAAGAAAGAAAGAGTTTAGAAGAGCTAAAGTGGGAGGAGTCGACCTAATCTAAGAGTTAGGGTTCTTGGGAGGGTGAATTGTGTTGAAAATCTGTGTAAAAATGTATATATATATGGGGAAAATCTGCGAGAAAACGACCCCAAACACGCGTTTGGAGGTTCCCAAACGCGCGTTTCAGCTCCCAAAGACTCTGTACATGAAAAAAACGTCCGAAACGCGCGTTTGAAAGCTCCAAACGCGCGTTTGAGATGATGCAGTTTTCTGCTGCAGTAAAACCATGATATCTTCGCGTGTAGAACTCCGATTCGAGTGATTCAAAGTGCGTTGGAAAGCTCTTTCAATTATCTACAACTTTCATGAAGAGACCATGACCAGAAAATGCCTCCATCATTGGTCAAAATGCTGCTGAACAGAACAGAGCATGAAGATACCAACTATTTTTCTTCCTTTTCTTCATTTTTCTTCTTCCTTGGCTCATTCTTGCACCTTGATCATACTTCTCATCATAGATCTTTGACTTCCGGGTTCTCGTGACACCTAGACCCTACAATCTCATGAACGAACAAGACACACAAACGATTCCGGAGGGTAAAAGTGCTCGGGAATGGGTTAATATCACTAAAAAGAGGTAGTAAACCATCAAAGCGACGGATTTACTCCCCGTCCTATAAACTCACGATATTACCCAAAAACGGTCTAAAAACACCGAGAATGTGCTAAAAGTGGGATAAACGGGGGTGGAAAATGCACCGGAATCACGTAAAGTTGACTCCCATCAACCACCCCACACTTAGCCTTTGCTCGCCCTCGAGTAAATTAGGCGTTTTAAAACCAACCAAGGGATTCAACGTTGTGATGTAGGTGCTACTATTCACACCCTCGAGGTAACCACAAAGTATGAAACACGAACATATACACACCGGTTATAACATTATCAAGAAAGTGGAGTGTGTGTGGTGCCAAGCTAAAAACCAAGTGCTCAAAATGATTGTCGGGGCTTGAATCCCGACCAAAAGTCTACCAACCGTTTCATACCCACTAGCCTCTCCACTAATCAAGGTCACTAAGTTTGGACACGATCGGGTAGGACTTGAAGGGTTATAACGTTAGGCTAGGGTAATTCCGGTTAATCGAAAAGGATATTTTGGGAACTGGAGAAAAAGGAGTACGAGTGAACCTAATCAACAAGTGTACCACCTTATCTCTACCATACAAACCATCCAAACTCCTTTTGATTATTTTAAGCACTTGGGAACCATAGGATATTAACATACCCGAACTCATTGCCTCACTCAACTATATTTCAAGTGTTATGAGGTGAGATCGAATACATTAGCACCTATCTCACTATCCCAACTCCAACATCATAAAAAATCACTTTTGAGCTCATCACTTTGATTCCAACCCTTTATTTTATAAACTCCAAACTCTTATTCATTGAGAACTTTCTAATTTATTTTGAACTTTGATTGATTGAGTTCTCTTTTCTTTTTCTGGTTTTTTTTTTTTTAAAGAAAGAAAGAAGAAAGGACATATTTTTCTTTTCTTCTTGGGCCAAATCAAAACACTAGGCCCAAATGAGCTCCTCTTCTCCTTATAGTATAGCTCAAAACCGAGAAAACAACAACCCATCAAAACATCATTCCCCCCACCCCACACTTGCCTTAGCAAGTGTGGCCCAACAAAAGATTAAGTTCACTCGTAGGGTATAAATGAAGGAAATGTGACCATAATTAAGGCTCAGGGTAGGTTTCTGACTAAGTAACAAAACGGCTATAAAACGAATGGTGGTCGACCATCCTATCAAGGTGAGAGGGGCTACGAAGGTCTAATGTTTCGGGATAAGGCTTATTTGGCTCGGTTGGTCAAAGAGACGCCGGGACCGTCATCCCGTATCCTACTTAGGTAAACCTTTCTATTTCGTCTCGAGACTAGTGGTATGAGAGGTGGTAGCAATCAAATTGTGCACAAAGTGTAGCTTACGTGAAATTAATAAACTCCATCCTCAAGATAATATCAAACCGCGGTGTACACGTTTGGGGTCCCTACTAAGGTGATCACCACTCGAATGTGAAAATAACACACACAACACGGTGCTAAAAACCCTTGAAAATTTTTTTAAAAATTGCCCAAAAATCGACTCGAGCCCGGTCATAGGCTAAGCATACCACACATTTAGCACAAATAAAAGCTAAAGCAAGAAAACGGCTAAGTCTCCCACCCCACACTTAAACGAAACACTCGTCCTCGGTGTGTGAGAGATAAAAAGAGTAAAAGACTTAGCCGTTTGACCAAAAACCCGGCGAAAGGCGCACTCGTAGCCCACGTGACATCTTCTAGTAAGCTCCATCTCGAGTATCTAAAACCATAGAAACAAAAACCAAGGCAAACACATGCACGAGAAAAATCCACGTGCCAAAAGATGGTGATAGATACGAGATATATAAAAATAGAAGCCATGCCACAAACAAAGTATCAAAGCATATCAACCATACTAGACGGGAATTGCACTGGATGTAAAGATAATCAAAAGAAACACAGAGCATCCACGCATAAAATAAGGCCACAGAGGTTCACATAAAAACATCCATGTCTATGTACAAAACCGGAACCAAAAGGAAATTCTCACCCCAACCTCTCTTTTAAGCTAAACTCTCCCATCTTGCACCCAAAGACCACTCCAAACTCATTATTACTACCAAAAAGGTGGGTTGCCTCCCCAAGCGCCTTTGTTTTACGTCGTTGGCTCGACGGGATGACTTATACGGTGCCAATTTTTCCAAAGTTATACTATTGGCACAGGCGAGAAAAGGTAGAAGTGCTTTGTTTAACGTCGTTAGCATCGACGTAATGGCACTAAACAGACTCATACCACAAAAGACTCAAAGCAACGACCCGAACCACAAAGCATCACAAAGCACCTTAACACATAGCATATCAATCATAAGTATATTCATGAGAGACACCGCGAGGGGGTTTTAAAGGGGTGGAGTTAACACATGGGGTACCTCTTCTAGCTCGTGAAGTTACCTCTTGCCAAACACTCAATATTTTCTTTTCTGGTTCCCGCTCCGGTTTCTCTTTAAGGTGCCTTTTGCTTGGGGTTCTTCTTTTCTTCACATTGCCTTTGAGTTCAATTCCCGGTTCTATAATGAGTGGCTTATGGTCCGGATGAGACAATGATGGTGAGACGGGCGATCCCGGTTTATCCTTGGTCTTGATCTTCACTCCATCAACGACCTTTTGTGCATCCACCGTGTCTTCTACAATTAGCTCCTTTTCAACCTGTGGGTTAGTGGTAGCAACAACACAAGCAAAAGTAGATTCGACAGAATGACAAGCAAGAGATTTAGACTTATAAACATTCAATGTCACGCTTTCCTTACACACATGAAAAGTAATATCACCACTCTTCACATCTATGCTAGCATCACTCGTAGTCAAGAAAGGACGACCAAGCAAAACCGAAGTTTTAGAATCCATCACCATGTCTAAAACGACAAAATCTACGGGAAAGGTAAATTTATCTATTTGCACAAGAACATCCTCCGCTACCCCCATAGGTGTCCTAACCGACCTATCCGCCATTTGTAAGGTCATCCCCGTGGGTTCTAGCTCACCCAACCCTAACTTTTCATACAAAGCCCAAGGCATTAAGCTCACAGAAGCTCCTAGGTCACACAACACATTTTCAATCACAGTATCGCCAATAGTAATAGGGATGGTGAACCCACCTCGATCTCTCATTTTCGGGGGTATCTTACTATCAAAAATCGCCGAACATTCATCATTCAAACATACCAAACCTTCCATTTTACTCTTATCATTTAACAAGCCTTTTAAGACTTTACAATAAGCAGGCATGTTTGCAAGTGCTTCAAGAAAGGGAATGGTCAAGTCAATTTTACGCAAAATTTCAATGAAACGGTTCTGAGCTTGGTTCAAACGACTTTGTCTATGACCTTTAGGTGGATAAGGGAGAGTACTCAAATCAAAATCTTTAGGAGGAGGAGGGATCATACCTTTCTTACCTTTGGCGCGTGGGGAAGACGGCTCTTTCATTGGCTCTTTCCTTTCCATTGCTTTACTCGGTTCCCCATCTTCAATGTCAATTGCCGCAAATTCCTTCTCCTTGTCTGTCACTTTCTCTTTCTTTGCAATCGCCAACTCTTCCTTTACGGCTTCCAATTCTCTTCTCATTGCTTCCAACTCTGTCTCAATATTTCCTTTTTCCAAGTCTTTGTTAAGGGTGATTTTACACGATTTATAAGACTATATTCTATGATAATTTCCCCCATATTTGTATTAATTTGTATAAGAAACGAGTGTTTAATGGAAATATTGAGTAAATCATATTTTAAGGTGAGTTAATTGCAAAATAGGTTAATTTATGTGTTTTAATTATGATTTTATGATTATTTGGACATTATTACGTTTTGCGATGTTTTTATGTGAATGTAGATACATATTTGAGGCTCACAAAATGATCTAAAGCTGATTAAGTTCGAGGAAATTGAAGATAAAAAGAGATAATGGAAGAATGAGATAGAGGAAAAGAGATAAAGATAAAGATCAAGATTGATACGATCCTGGACTGGCGTCCAGGGATCTTGAACTGGCGTTCGGATGGACGGGCGTCTGATTCAATGGACGAGCGTCCAGGGTGACATCTTTGATTCAGGAAGTTTGGACGCAGGAGTGGACGCTAGTGGACGGGCGTCTGGGCATGACTCGGCCCGACTCAAAGAAGATTTCACAAGCTGAACGGGCGTTCACCCTTTCCAGACGGGCGTCCACGGCCGACTTTGCTGAAACCGACTTAGGAATCTATAAATAGCGGTGATTTTCTCACACAATATGATAATAGATTCAAACCCTAAACCCTAGGGGCGGCCAAGCTGCGTTTTTCTTTAGTTTTCATTCAGTTTTTACTTAAATACTCTTATGCACTTTTACTCCAAACAATTCGATCTTCGAAGAGGATGCTAAGAGGCTAGGCCTCCATTGAACAAGCGTTGTGAAGCCGTCCGATTCAACAATTCAGTTTCTTTTCGTGATTATTTTGTGAGTATCTATTACGAGTTGTTCCTTTATCATGCTTTACGTTGTTTATTGCAAATTTATATCGAAAGATGCTTGCTTTATTGATTGTTTAATTGATGAAAATCAAGTTAGACTTTAGATCACCACGATAAAGGATAGATATTTGATCTAATTAACGAGAGTTATTAGGTTAGATTTCTAGGTTAGAAATTGAGAGATTTCCCACCTTGAATTGAGAGCGTTAATCTTTAGATCGAAAGGTATAGATTAATAGACGAACTTGCCTAAGAAATTAGGGTTCATACCTTTGAATAGGTGAATCACAACTTGATTAGTAATCACGAAATAATCTGAATTGAAATTTAATGTTGATAGGATAGGTGGATCAATTGCTTGTTCGTTTCGTAAATTATTGATTTAAAATCTCTTGAATCTGAATTGCTTAGCTTAGTTAGTCTTTTATTGCATATTTAGTTTAGTTCAGTTTAAATTAGTTCGAAACATATCTTCCCTGGCTTTAGATCATATCTTCTTCCCAGTTTTACGTTTTAGTTAAATCTGTCTTTTCAGTTTCGTTTAGTTTTATCCACTGTTTAGTTTAGAAATCGTGACATAGGTTAGTTAGTTAAACAAAAGCTAGGATTAGCAACCGCCAGTTCCCTGTAAGATCGACCCGGTATCAACCTCTTTACTACGATCCTTGCACTTGAGGTATATCGGATTATAAATTTATTACTTGTTTGTTTTGTTAATAAAATCCGTGACAAGTTTTTGGCGCCGTTGCCGGGGGACCGGACGGTTGTCTAGTTTTTGTTTTTCATTTTTCTGTTTGTTTTTGTTTTTCCTGTTTTTATTTTGTTTTAAATTCCTGTTTTAGTTTATAATCGTTTAGGTAATTAGTTAATTAGGGTTTTAGTTAAGGTTTAAGATCTTTTTTTATAGTCTCTTGTGATTAGATTTTCTATTCTTTTCTCTGCTGTTTTTCTCTTTTCCTGTTTCGTTTTCTGCTTCTGAACGGGCGTCTAGACCAGCGGACGCCCGTCTGTTCTAAATTTCCGGACTCTGAATCATATTTAGCTTTTCGGTCGAGCGTCCATCTAATTTGGACGTCCGTCCAGTTCTTCAGCTAGTCAGACGAGCGTTTGAACTACCAGACGCCCGTCTAGCTCAACTTCTAGGCAGACGCCCGTCCAGTTTTCTGGACGTCCGTCTGTTCCCCTGTCTTAACTATTTCTATTTCTTTTTCTTTCCTTAGGCTTTAATTTTCAAGTTTAGGTTTCCTTATTCTTAGTCTTTAAGTTTCAACCACCTGTTTGTTGTCCGGTTTATGCAAACTCGGAGTCAAAAGGGACCGTTATTATACACCCCTGACCCCGAGCGAACCGTAGTCCGGCCAAACAGGCGGATTTTCCGTTCTGCGGTTCTGGCAGACAGAGCCGAGCAAGATCTTGAGAATCAATTAGCAAAGGAAATCACTGATTTTGTGATAATGGCCGCTAATAATAGACGTACGTTGGCAGACTACGCCATGCCAGGCGAAGTCAAGGTCAACCCGGCTATTGTTATTCCAGCCATTACCGCACAAACCTTTGAGCTAAAGCCAGGACTTATCCAGATGATGCAGCATGCATCAATTTTTCATGGCTATCAATCAGAGAATCCGCATACCCACTTACACACATTCTTAGATATATGCGGTACTACACGCATCCAAGGAGTAAGTGAGGATGCGATAAAGCTGAAACTTTTTCCTTTTTCTTTGAAAGGAGAGGCTAAAGAGTGGTACACCTCTCTCCCTTCTGAATCTATCACCACCTGGGCAGAACTTGAAAATGAGTTCTTGAGTCAATATTTTCCACCTTCAAAGACGGCCCAGTGTTTAAATGAAATATTCACTTTCTATCAGAAAGAGAATGAATCCTTCTTCGATTGTTGGAAGAGATTCAAGTCTCTTCTTAGAAAGTGTCCCCACCATGGCTTGCCACTGGAAAGGCAAGTCAATACATTCTTCAGTGGATTGACCGAGCTTACAAAAGGCATGGTCAATAGTTCTTCTGGTGGGGCATTTCTGAAGAAAACACCTGAAGAGGGATGGGCATTGTTTGAGGACATTGCAAAGTATAATTACGCCCCCTCTTATCAAGCAATTCAAGCACCTCATCCTCCTAAGGTTGAGGAAGTTAACATGCAAAGTTTGATCTCCATGCTGCAGAAGCAGATGTCAATATCTCAAATTCCAAACCCGATAAATCAAACTTCTTCTTTTCCACAAAACCCTCAGGTTCTGTACTGTGAAAATTGCTGTCAGACTGGCCATATGAATGGCCAGTGTCAATTTAATCCCCCTGCACCTTATCAAGTGAATACTGTCCATGATTGTGGACAGTACAATCAACTCACATGTCAAAATTGTGACGAGGTGGGGCACACTTCTAAATCCTTCCCGATGAACGGACAGAATGCGGAAGTGAATGCATTCTATGGCCAGAACAATCCAAGGTTCAATCAGTTTCCTGGCCAGAATAATTTCCAAAACCAAGGGTTTAATCCATCTTCAAATTTCAATCCTAATTCGAATTTTAATTCGAATCAGAATTTCAATAGAAACCCTGGGTTTAATCAGAACCAAAACTCGAATTTTTCCAATCCTACGCAAAAATTCAATCGAATTGGCCTTCCAATTCAAATTCTCAATTTCAAAGTCGGCCCGGCCATTTATTCTTCAAACTTCCGAACTCTCAAGGCCCCTCCCAACCTACCAATCTTGAAGCTAAATTGGAGGAGCAAAGTAGGTCAATGAAGAATCTAGAGAGACAAATTGGGCAACCGGTCGAACAGGTTAGCTTCTAGACCCCCGGCGGTGCCCCGCCACCGAAAAGAATCCTAAGGGTGGTCAAGTTGCTCAAGCTGACTTGAATAAAGGCCTATGTACTGACCTCGTGCCATCAATTCAATACGGTAAAGAGGAGGCCAGTGCAATGAATCTGTGAAGTGGTACTCAAGTTAGTGGTCCTTACCATCAGGGAAACCACTAGCCCCTCCTGCCATGGATAAGGCAGGAGGGGAAGCTGAGCACCTACACCCCCCTTCAACTGCAAGAGAAAACTCAGGTGGCTGAACCCCTGAGAGGTGAAGAAGTTGGAGATCCTCAAGTGGCTGATCCCTTGAGAACTGAAAAAGCAAGCGAAAGTCAGGAGGCTGATCCCCTGACTGCAAAGAATTCTGACAAAGCTGTTCGTTGGAAGGATCTGGAAGACAAGGCTGTAAGTGCATCCTCAAAGAAAGTCTTTTCTGAGAGTGACCTTAAGAAGCTTCCATTTCCGCCGAGAAAGAGCAACATTCCCTTGATTGAGGACAAAAAGTACGAAAAGGTGCTGAACCTTTTGAAAAATACTCAGGTAAATCTTCCATTGCCAGAAGTCTTGGTCGAGATGCCTAAGTATACAAAATTCATCAAGGACGTTGTGTCTTCGAAAAAGAAATTGGCAGGCATGGAAAGGCAAATTGGTGAGGATTGCTCCATGATTAATTATGAAGACTTACCAATTAAAAGAGGTGACCCCGGCAAGTTCGTACTTACGTATTAATGGGAGGTCCGGTCTTCCCTAATTCTTTGTGTGATCTAGGTGCCTCTATAAGTCTTATGCCAATGTCGTGTGCAAACGCTCGGTTTACACAAATTAGAACCCACTACTATGAGTCTACGGTTCGATAGATCTTCTAAGAAAGCTTCGGGGATTCGAAAGACGTTTTGGTTCGATTGATAGATTTACCTTTCCAGTCGATTGGTATGTTTTAGATATGGAGAAAGATGAAAACGTCCCCCTGATTCTTGGAAGACCTTTCCTATCTACAGCTAGAGCCCTCATCGATTGCAATGGTGGGCAAGTGACTATCCGAGTTGGTGATCAAGAGGTGAGTTACAATGTCTTAAAGTCCATTCAAGTACCCTCTGGCCCCCCAACCGGCTTTTCCATTGATTATATGACGGATGATTTTACCGATTATATGGATAAGCAAGTCATGGTAGTAGAAGCAGAATATGAGTGATTGGTTGATAACCTAAATACTCATGGTGTGGTCAATCTAGATCAATTAGCAGCTGATTTTGAGGAAGAATTGTTGGAAGGAGAAGCTTTGGCAGTGGGACCACAGAGTAAACTCGGTGATATTGAGTTGAAAAGTGGAGATCTCAAGTCGAGTTTAGAAGACCCCTACGATTTGGTGTTGAAGCCGTTGCCTAAACATCTTAAGTATGTGTTTTTAAGAGAAGGTGATAAGCTTCCATTAATCATATCTGCCAAGCTTTCTCGTATAGAGGAAATGAAATTGATCAACGTCTTAAAGAAGAACGAAAAAGCTTTTGGTTGGCAAGTAGGAGATATCCGAGGAATATCTCCTGACATCTGCATGCACAAGATCAAGACGAATGAGGGTGCAAAATGTGTACGACAGCCCCAGAGGAGGCTCAACCCTCATATGCAAGAAGTCGTTAAAAAGGAAATCATCAAACTTTTGGCCATGGGAATCATCTATGCCATCGCGGATAGTGAATGGGTTTCCCCGACTCAAGTAGTTCCCAAGAAAGGTGGAATTACGATTGAGAAGAATGAGAAGGGAGAGGAAATTGCATTGAGACTTGTCACTAGTTATAGAGTCTGCATCGATTATCGAAAGCTCAATGAGGTAACCATGAAAGATCACTTTCCCCTTCCATTCATTGATCAGATGCTCGAGCGTCTGGCGGGACACGCATTCTACTGCTTCCTAGATGGATATTCTGGATACTTCCAGATACCCATTGATCCAGCTGACCAAGAAAAGACCACCTTCACCTGCCCTTATGGTACATTCGCTTACAGGCGAATGCCATTTGGACTCTGCAATGCCCCAGCTACATTTCAGCGGTGTATGCTAGCTATCTTTGACGGGCTTGTAGAAAAGTGTATGGAGATTTTTATGGACGATTTTTCGGTTTTTGGTCAGTCTTTTGATGATTGCCTCGCCAGTCTTGATCAAGTGTTATCCAGATGTGTGGAAAAGAATTTAGTACTCAATTGGGAAAAATGCCATTTTATGGTAGATGAAGGAATAGTTCTTGGCCACAAGATCTCAGCCAAAGGTATAGAAGTTGACAGGGCAAAAGTGGAAGCTATCGAGAAGATGAGCTACCCTAAGAGTGTGCGTGAAGTTAGAGGCTTCCTTGGACATGTCGGTTTTTACAGAAGGTTCATTCCAGACTTCTCCAAGATAGCCAAGCCCCTGTCCACTTTACTAAAGGAAGACGTTGAGTTTAATTTTGATGAAAGCTGCAAGCAAGCGTTTGAGGAGCTTAAGGATCGTTTAATATCTGCTCCAATTCTTATTTCGCCCGACTGGAACCTACCATTTGAACTTATGTGCGACGCATCAAACTATTCTGTTGGTGCTGTTCTAGGACAAAAGATCAAGGGGAAGTTCCAGCCTATCTATTACGCAAGTCACACGTTGAACCCCTCTCAAGTTAACTATACCACTACTGAAAAGGAACTATTGGCCGTAGTTTTTGCTATGGACAAGTTTCGTAGTTACTTGTTAGGAGCTCAAGTGATTGTGTGGACTGATCACGCTGCTTTGCGATATCTGATGACGAAGAAAGAGGCTAAACCACGCCTACTGCGTTGGATACTGACCCTACAAGAGTTTGACGTTCAAATTAAGGACAAAAAGGGCAGTGAAAACGTAGTGGCTGATCACGTTTCTAGAATGTTAAGTGAGGAAAAGGATGATCCAGATGATATAGATCTTTACTTTCCTCTTGAAAACATTATGTTGATAGACGGTTGTCCTCCTGATGTTCCATGGTATTCTTCCATTGTAAACTACCTTCATGCCCGTTATCTCGATCCAGAAATGTCTTATCAGGAGAAGAAGAAGTTCTTCTCTGATTTGAAATATTTCGTTTGGGATGAACCTTATCTTTTTAAGATCTGTAAAGATGGTTTGCTTAGGAGATGTGTTCCAGAATCTGAGCAACGGGATATTATTGAGCAATGCCACAGTGGAACCACTGGAGGTCACTTTGGTCCTTGGAAAACCGTTGCTAAGATCTTTCAATCCGGTTTCTACTGGCCTACGATATTTAAGGACACAGAAGTTTTCTATAAAACTTGTGATAGGTGCCAAAGAACCGGTGCTCTGACAAGGCATTTTGACATGCCTTTAAAACCCATCCTAGAATGCGAGGTCTTTGATGTATGGGGTATCGATTTTATGGGACCATTCCCATCATCTTGCGGTAATAAATACATCTTAGTCTGCGTAGATTATGTGTCAAAATGGGTAGAGGCTCAGGCCACTCCTCACAACGATCATAAAACGGTCATGAAATTCTTAAAGAAAAATATCTTCATGAGGTTTGGATGTCCACGTGCCTTGATTAGTGATGAAGGGACGCATTTCTGCAACCGACCTCTAGAGAAAGTGCTTGAAAAGTATGGTGTTCGTCATAAAACTGGCACACCATATCATCCGATGACTAGTGGTCATGTTGAGAGGAGCAACCAAAGTATTAAGAAAATCCTGGAGAAGACAGTGAACAGTCATAGAAAAGACTGGAGTTTGAAATTGGATGATGTACTTTGGGCTTACGAATCGCCTATAAAACCCCTATGGGTACATCTCCATATCAAATGGTCTACGGGAAACCATGTCATCCGCCCGTCGAGTTAGAGCATAGAGCTTATTGGGCTACAAAGTTTCGAACTTTGATTCCCAATCCCGTGGTAAACATCGATTGCGGCGATTAGCTATATGAGTTAGACGAATTCAGACTCCAGGCCTATGAAAGTGCCAGGATTAGTAAGGATAAGATGAAGCTAATCCACGATGCTAAGATTAAGAAGAGAGAATTTCAAGTCGGAGAACAAGTTCTTCTATACAATTCTAGGTTACATTTGTTTCCTGGGAAGTTGAGGACACGTTGGTCCGGTCCCTTTGAAATTCTCCAAATTATTCCTGGAGGCGTTCTAGAACTACGAGGTTATGGTGACCACCGTTTCGAGTGAACGGCCGAGGTGCAAACACTACATTGGTGAGCCTAAAGAAAAGCCTTTGACTGTTCGGTTCCTCGATATCCTTGGATGTGGTTCTACAACAGTCGAAGAATTAGACGAGTTTTCACCCGATCTTTTCTCTGAGGATGACGGTAATGGTCAATCTGAAGAAGTTCTAGCTGGTAGTTGGGATATGGAAGAGTATTGGAAGGAGCGTCAACAAAAATGTCATCAGAAGCTTCAGAAGACGAAGAAGTCAACCATGGGGAAGTTTAAACGTGTTTGGAAAGCTATAAAGAATTTAACCCCATGTGTTAGGTGCTGTTTCTGCAGCCGAACTACTAACCCGAGTTTAGACGAGGTAGTGGCTGGCAGAAAAGTCTAATGGCCTGATCCAGGCTAGGCTTCAAAGGTGTCGAGCTAACGACATTAACCAAAAGCGCTACTAGGAGGCATCCTAGATATCCCTTATTATATTAGTTAAATTCTGTTTATGCTGTTAGTGTTATATTTATTTAAGTTTTAGTTTAATTAAGTTTTAGTTGACTAAGTTTTTCTGTTTACATCTGTCAGTTAGTTTGCTTTTTAGATATGGATTACGGAGTTCTTCCTGAGGAGTTCCCCATCATTAGTCGATTCCACCGATTACGATGGCCGATGGACCGGGAGGCACTATAGTCTTGCACGTAGATTTTGAGCTTAGTACCCGTACGAAGACCATCACCTATGTTCTCATTGTTCCCCGCTGTTCGGGAGGTAGTGACTTCACTACGAGGAGCTACGAGAAGCTATAGGACGTCCATATACGGTCCTAAATGACCCTATGCTTGACGATCTAGCGCCGGTACTACGGTGCTTCACATTTTAGAGGTTTAGAGGTGGCTGGAGATGACTGGGGCGTACAAGACGACTTTGATTTCCCTCCTGCTATTGATATGCTTCGTCGTCTCATCCGTTTGGTGGATTGGGACGAGATTTATGCAGACTAGCGTTAGTTAGGTTTGTTTCGTCGAGCCCCGACGTAAAACGGAAGCGCTTGGTGGGAGGCAACCCACTGTTTTATTCGTGTTTGTTTTATTTTCGAGTTCTTTTATGTTCGTAGCATTTCCGTTTGTACTTCTGAATTTTAAATTATCATTAATAAAAATTTCGCATTTAGTTGTTTTATTTGAAAATTTTATAAAATTTTCCATTGCTCTTGGACGACCGTCTGGTGCTTCTGGACGCCCGTCCGACCATCTGTTTTCATGGACGCCCGTCCAAGTTTTTGGACGCCCGTCTGGAAACAAAGCTTTCAATCTTGTATTCATCTTTTTAACCAGACGTTCGTCCACAAGGTCTGGACGCCTGTCTGGCCAATTCCCTCCAATCCTGTATTTGATTTTGGATTGTGGACGAGCGTCTGGTAATCAGGACGCCCATCCAGTTCATCTAGTCCCCCAGTGGACGCCCGTCCACTGAGTTGGACGAGCGTCCAACCCCCGTCTATATATATACCTGCACCCCCTTGAACCTTCACTTTTCTGTTTTTTCAAAAGGAGAAACCGACTCTTGCCCTCCTCTCAACCTAAATCCCTCGATTCTACACCAAATTGGGCGATTTCAAGTGCTATAGGACGCCCTTGCCACCCTCTCATCAATTTTCAAAGTCAAATTCCCCAACATTCCATATTTTTGAAGAATCGGCCGCCTGTATAGTCCGACCTTGTTCAACAAAAAATCGGATTTTTGGGAACAAATTGGGTTGTTTTGGACATCTAGCAAGCATTATCTTCATCTACTCACCATCTTTGGTAAGTTTGTAGCAACTTTTCTCAGTTTCTTTCACGTTTTTGTGAGTTCGATCTTTGGGTCGGCTCATTTTCTAGAAATTTGTCTCATTTTGTGTTTTTCTTTTTGGTTGCTCTTTCTTTCTTCCTATATGGTGCTGTGGTGATGTGGTGGTGATGGATGTGGTGGTTGGTGTTGATGTGTTGCCTTGAATTCCCGATTTGGATGTTAAACGGGTACCCTTTGTTGTTGTGAATTTGGACGATTTAGTGTTTGTGGTCCTTAAGGTTTAAATTGTGATGCGGGTGAAGGAAGTTCAGAAACAATTTGGTAAGGGTGTGGCTAGGGAGAGTGGTAAGAAGCGTAAAGAGTTGGACCCTCCCATAGTTGATCCGAAGCGAGGTGTAGTAATCCGGGATCAACCCTCTAGGGCTTCACAACAAGCTAGAGCTGATTTAAGAAACGAGTCCACCTCCGGGTCTGAAACTGATTATGATGTACCCTTGGCACGGTTTGCTAAGACTGCCCGAGGTGGTGAGCCGTCTAGGGGTGAAACTGCTGAAGATGTTGCTAGGGAAGTTGACGCGGAACCTAGGACTGAGAGACCTCGAAAGAGAATGAGACCAGCTGTGCCTATCCCTATGCCTCGTCGGTTCGTAAATCCTAAAGCACACGAGGTCTACACCAAACACTATTTTGCTAGGAATATGTTGATTGAGCGAGCGGTGATAGAAACAAAGGTGGATCCCGCTTTTGTGAAGTTGTTGAAGGATAGGAAATGGGAGGAATTGATGAAGATACCGACTACCCCGGTTAATGATTCGTTGGTTAGGGAGTTTTATGCTAATTTTTCGGAAACCGACTTAGGCACGGGGGTGGTTATGGTTCGAGGCGTTAAGGTTCCATTTACACCGCAAGTGATTAATGCGCAGTATGGGTTGGAGGCATTTGACGGCTTGGACTATAAGGAGGAAATCAAGCGGAGACAGGATTCGGGACAGGATCCCTTGGAGGAGCTCCGATTACAAGTTTGCCCCGATGTTGCTTGGACGCTCAGACCGGGTGGAGACCGTAAGGAGATTGTCACTACGGCATGGTCTGAAGATTGGAGAGTCTATTGCCGCTTCATCCAGAGTCGTTTATTGCCGAAGAACAATTTGACGCACTTTCACATAGGCGATCTTGGGATGATGTATGCTTTGGTTTTCAAGTTAAATGTCGATGTTGGACAAGCGATATATGATGAGTTGGTGTCTAGTCAGAAAAATTACAAGCGGAGCTTGATTGTACCCCACTTGATTCATCGGATATGCATCGATGCCGGAGTGCCGGAGTATAGGCAGGATCACAAGCCTAAGAGCCCGAGAGGTATTCAAAGAGAGAAAGTTCCGCCTACGGGTGAGACTGAGGTAGCCCGTGAGCCTGGTTCATATTCGGCACCGCCTCGTGCTTCCTCCCTTCCTACCTTATCTCCTTCGGTCCGGATGCGGCTGAGTATGGGCAACAGTGTCCGTAATTGGATGGAGGATATTCGGACTTCTCAGAACAACATTCTGACGATTTTGCAGTGTATGAGTGAGGGCCGGCCTATACGGGACAACAGAATCTTCAATCCGAGCGTCATTGACTACCTTTATTCGGATGAGATTGAGCAGGCCATTGCGGACGTTCTGGATGATTCTGAGTCATCTTCCGAGGCGGAGCAGCCTGATGATTCTGCGGCGCCAAGCCACCCTTGATCTTATTTGTTGATTCTGGATTCTATGGTTTTGTATTGTTGACACTTTTTCTTATATGACTCGTTGTATTTTTGCTACTGCTACTATTTATTTTCGATTGATCATGTAAGCCATTAGGCATCCGTACTTTCATTTCGACTTTGTTTATACTTTTTGGTTGTATTGGATGCTTTATCTCTTGTTCATCCTTGAATTTGCTATATCTTTTCATTTTGGTATAATTCCCCGTTTTCCCCGAGATGTTTCCGTGTCTGTCGAGTCGTGCAGGTATATTTTTAGCGGTTTTGTCGAGCTACATTGTCTGGTTCCGAGTTCTAAGTATCACTATGTAGGCTCCGGCCTGACCGACATTCGAGTAACGCTTGAAATCAGCTAAGTCTTTTCTCTTTTCTTTCGTTCTGCCCAACATGAGGACATGTTGATCTTTAAGTGTGGGGGAGGGGCATGTTCGATATGTATCTACACATTTGCTTATATCAATATGTTTCTATGCAAAATGAGCCACAATTTTTCAAAATTTTCCGACATTTGTGTTTTTGTTTTGTCCCGAGTAGGCAATTCGATTCAATGTTCGTTATTTTTATGGTCATCCAAGCTATATATCATATGTTTGATAAGTTAGTTGTTTCACCAAATCTATTTTTCACGAGCCATAGTGAACGATGAGCTATTTTATAAAGTTATACCCCTTTTGATTAGTAATTTCTGATTTTCTTATAAGTCATGTGCTTAGTGCTACGTATATATCTTGAGATTTATGATAGTTTGTGTTTAGATCCGAAGTATGTTACACTGTGAATATCTAAGGTTTGAATGTGATAAGTAACACGTAACTTAATGTCAATTGAAAAAGTTGAAAAATATGAAGAATTATTGGGTGTGTCGGAAGCTAGTCGATGATTGGAGTGCGATAGGGTATACCACGTATGTCCTATACCACTATGATGACTAAAAGCTCACGACAGTCAGAAAAAGCTGCCTTATGATTTGAGTAAGGTAGGGTATATCTCGAATATCCTATTCTGCTGTGACAGGGCAAGAGCTCATTCTGATGTGCGTTTAAAAGTGAAATAGTTAAATCAACTTATATGAGAATTGGTATGAAATGAATATAAGACTTAGTTATCGTCTATCTTCTCCCCAGTATAAACTGACAGATATGCTGTAGGGATTATCCTCTGAGTATTTCAGAAAGGCCCTAGATATTTTCGATCATCTTTTTCGGGATATATCACGTTTGTAGGATACACCTTATGAGTGTCATTGATCTCTAGTTTGAAGGGGGTATTAGCTAGTTTTGCCTTGAGTTTCTCAAGTTTGGACTTAGTGGAAGTTTTCTATGGCTTTGCACACACACTGGTGAACTTCTGATTTATTGGATATGTGTTATATATATTTAGATGTCTGTTCTTTTTCCGAGCCTAATCTTTGTTTTGTTTTGCTCGGGACGAGCAAAAGCTTAAGTGTGGGGGAGTTGTTAAGGGTGATTTTACACGATTTATAAGACTATATTCTATGATAATTTCCCCCATATTTGTATTAATTTGTATAAGAAACGAGTGTTTAATGGAAATATTGAGTAAATGATATTTTAAGGTGAGTTAATTGCAAAATAGGTTAATTTATGTGTTTTAATTATGATTTTATGATTATTTGGACATTATTACGTTTTGCGATGTTTTTATGTGAATGTAGATACATATTTGAGGCTCACAAAATGATCTAAAGCTGATTAAGTTCGAGGCAATTGAAGATAAAAAGAGATAATGGAAGAATGAGATAGAGGAAAAGAGATAAAGAAAAAGATCAAGATTGATACGATCCTAGACTGGCGTCCAGGGATCTTGAACTGGCGTTCGGATGGACGGGCGTCTGATTCAATGGACGAGAGTCCAGGGTGACATCTTTGATTCAGGAAGTTTGGACGCAGGAGTGGACGCTAGTGGACGGGCGTCTGGGCATGACTCGGCCCGACTCAAAGAAGATTTCACAAGCTGAACGGGCGTTCACCCTTTCCATACGGGCGTCCACGGCCGACTTTGTCGAAACCGACTTAGGAATCTATAAATAGCGGCGATTTTCTCACACAATATGATAATAGATTCAAACCCTAAACCCTAGGGGCGGCCAAGCTGCGTTTTTCTTTAGTTTTCATTCGCTTTTACTTAAATACTCTTATGCACTTTTACTCCAAACAATTCGATCTTCGAAGAGGATGCTAAGAGGCTAGGCCTCCATTGAACAAGCGTTGTGAAGCCGTCCGATTCAACAATTCAGTTTCTTTTCGTGATTATTTTGTGAGTATCTATTACGAGTTGTTCCTTTATCATGCTTTACGTTGTTTATTGCAAATTTATATCGAAAGATGCTTGCTTTATTGATTGTTTAATTGATGAAAATCAAGTTAGACTTTAGATCACCACGATAAAGGATAGATATTTGATCTAATTAACGAGAGTTATTAGGTTAGATTTCTAGGTTAGAAATTGAGAGATTTCCCACCTTGAATTGAGAGCGTTAATCTTTAGATCGAAAGGTATAGATTAATAGACGAACTTGCCTAAGAAATTAGGGTTCATACCTTTGAATAGGTGAATCACAACTTGATTAGTAATCATGAAATAATCTGAATTGAAATTGAATGTTGATAGGATAGGTGGATCAATTGCTTGTTCGTTTCGTAAATTATTGATTTAAAATCCCTTGAATCTGAATTGCTTAGCTTAGTTAGTCTTTTATTGCATATTTAGTTTAGTTCAGTATAAATTAGTTCGAAACATATCTTCCCTGGATTTAGATCATATCTTCTGTCCAGTTTTACGTTTTAGTTAAATCGTCTTTTCGCCGTTTAGTTTTATCCACTCGTTTAGTTTAGAAATCGTGACATAGGTTAGTTAGTTAATCAAAAGCTAGGATTAGCAACCGCCAGTTCCCCGTAAGATCGACCCGGTATCAACCTCTTTACTACGATCCTTGCACTTGAGGTATATCGGATTATAAATTTATTACTTGTTTGTTTTGTTAATAAAATCCGTGACAGTCTTCTTCCTCAACCGGCCTATAGAAATCATCATCTTCATCAATACCCCTTTCTCTCTTTGACAGATTTTGAGTCCTTCCTCGTCGAGCATTATCAACACCCACCTCTTTACCACTTCTCAAAAATAGGGCCTTCACATTTTGGGGATTATTTTCCATGTCGCTCGGTAAGCCTCCTTTCAAGTTCACCATGGCATTATCGGTGATTTGCCCCATGTGTGTTTCGAGATTCCGAATGGCGACCCATGTTTGAAGTTCATCTCAACCATGTCCTTTTTTATCTCCGCAAAGTTTTTGTTCATTTGCTCCAATATGACATCAGTTGCACTCTTTTGAGGAATGGGAGCAAGTGGTGGAGGAGTTGCTTGGTAAGTACCCCCTTGTTGTTGATGTTGAGATTGTTGAGGATAGTATTGGGCTTGTTGGTTAGGCGCTTGATAAAATGAACTTTGATTTTGCCTATAAGCTTGGTTCTGGCCTTGGTCAAAATACCGGTTCCAATTCTTCCCTTGATGGTTTTGATTCCAACCTTGATTATTATTTCTCCAAGAACCATCACTTTGTTGATCATAATTACCATCTTGACTTGGCCCCACATAATTCACCTCATAACATTGAGAATTATCCACAACCGGTTGCTCGTTTTGTTGGCCTTGTTCGGCGCTTTGAAATTGATTCATAACTGGATTGTAGCCCAAGTGCCCCGCACTCAGTTGCCCCATGGCATACATGTTCATCATTTTCTTGGCTAGATCGGTTGGACTATCTTGTGACGAAAAACTAGCTTGTCCTTGCATTGAGGATCGTGGATATGACATATTTTGAGATTTGTGTGTCATCCCACAATCCTTAGCCGAATGTTGGCCTCCACATATTTGGCAAAACCTTGCCTTTTCATTTTCTCTTTCAAGGTTTTCCAACCTTTGCTCCATCGTTTGCATCTTAGCTTGACATTGCTCATTTGTTTCCACTTCCTTCACTTCAACCAATCCCGGCTTTTTACTCCTTGGCCCTTTTCTACTTGAAGACACATATTGCTTTGAGGTCTCGGCAATTTTCTCGATTTGATTTATAGCCACCTCCGGTACCATCCTCATAATATCCCCATTACACGAAGCATGCAAGGTCCCTTGGTGCACCGGCTCCAACCCTCGGAAAAATGCATGAACTACCTCAAAAGGTCTCAAGCCGTGCCCCGGGCACTCTCTCAATAACGCTTTAAATCTATCCCGGGACTCATACAATTCTTCTCCTTCATAGGCATTAAACAAGATAATAGCCTCTTTCATGTCCAATGTCTTTGATGGCGGGTAATACTTGAATAGAAATGTCACAACCACGTCCTCCCAAGTGTGCAAAGAATCATGAGCCAATGAGTCATACCATGTCTTGGCTTGTTCCTTCAAGGCGAAGGGAAATAGCATAAGTTTAAGCGCTTCGTCACCGACTCCATTTATCTTGGTAATGTGCACAATTTGTAGGAAATGATCAATGAACATATGAGGATTTTCCATGGCGGTTCCCTTGAATATAGCATTGTCTCCCAACAAATATATGATATTTCTATTCAATTCCAAGTTATTGGCGGCCACCGGTGGCATTCGAATTGGACTATGCCCCATGGTTGCCGTGGGAGCCATCACAAAGTCTCTACAAGTCAATCCACCTTGATTTTGCTCTTGTTGACCGTGAAACCAATTAGGCATTGCATTTGCACCTTGATTATGAGCTTGATTTTGGTTATGTTGAAATTGATTCAACATCCATGCATTGAACTGTTGCATAACGATGGGATCCATTTGATTACCTTGGGCCTCATGTTGAACATTTTGTGGCATTTGCTCATTCATATTCCCAAAGTTATTTCCTTGTCCATTCCCACCTCCTTGTGCATTGTTGTTGACAAGATGCGGGTTTTGATTGGGGACTCCATTATTGTTCCCCAAATTTCCTTCAAAGCCTTGTTCACCGTTTTGTGCCATACCGGATCCTTCTCCCAACTCACCCAAACTATTCTCTTCAAAGACCGAATTCGACTCCTCTACTTGACGACCTCTTCTTCTTTGACTATTTCTACGCCTTGCGTAAGCCTCAATTCCGTCTATGTAAGGTTCGAGTGGTGTTTGAGCTCTCCGGGTCATGCACTACAAAAAGCAAACAACAAGAAAACAATAAAATAAAACCTAGGCCCAAGCCTTTGGTTCACTTGCAAGATATCACAAATAGCACACAATTCCCCGGCAACGGCGCCATTTTGATGAGCGTAAAATCTACCCCTTCAAAAACAATTTATAAGAACTCGAAACTGTGGGTAAACTAACTCTCTAACCGGCAGTGTACAGGGTCGATTGCTAGAATAGCTACAGGAGTACGAGGTCGAACCCAAAGGAATCGTGTTTGCAAGTACCAAAGTGAACGTGATGCTTAGTCTAGGTGATCAATGTTCTTAAGGTTTTGTTTACTACAACGACACTAAATGATTCTAACTAACGAGTCTAAAGATAAAAAGAAAGAAAGAAGATTAAACTACTAGGTTTTAAAGATAGTTAAAGAGACATAGCCGAACCATGATCAAAATAGCTAGTTTCACCCCAAGGAATGACAAAACCGGGAGTGTGCAACAACGAACAAACTCTTACATTCAATTTCACGGATACGTACTCCTAATCCCGGTGCTAAGGTCTGAACAACTCTTCCCCAACACCTTATGCCAAGTCAACTAACCTTCCCTAAGAAAGATTCATTCGCAAGACATGTTATGCACGAGAGCCGTTTAAACGTTAAAATGAGTAACCTCGCACTACAATGCGATCCTAGAACCCTTTTCCCACACCCCTCTATCTGAACAACTCTCAAGATTGATGTGTGTAATTTTTGACCTAGGTGATCAATCTAACCCAAATCCGTTATAACAAGTTCTAAGACGTGAAATATGCAAGATACAACAATAAAAAGAACTACCCACTCCCAATTTCATCACCCAAAGGGTGATTTCACCAAATTTCACATGATTTAGCTATGTAGAAATTAGCTACTCATTATAACTACAAGAGCAAGCATCAAACAAGAAATTAAAACAATGAAATGAGAACAAAAACGAAATTAATTACCGGAAAAAAACGCAGAGCTATGATGTTTCTTCAAGCTTCAACAACACCCATGTCACTTTGGGGAAGAAGAAGACCCAAAATACACCAAAATCCAAGAGTTGAGCTACGAATCTATGCTAAACTAAGTTTAATACAAGAGAAATTAAAGAAAGAAAGAGTTTAGAAGAGCTAAAGTGGGAGGAGTCGACCTAATCTAAGAGTTAGGGTTCTTGGGAGGGTGAATTGTGTTGAAAATATGTGTAAAAATGTATATATAGGTGGGGAAAATCTGCAGAAAACGACCCCAAACGCGCGTTTCAGCTCCCAGCACTCTGTACATGAAAAAAACGTCTGAAACGCGCGTTTGAGATGATGCAGTTTTCTGCTGCAGTAAAACCATGATATCTTTCCGTGTAGAACTCCGATTCGAGTGACTCAAAGTGCGTTGGAAAGCTCTTTCAATTATCTACAACTTTCATGAAGAGACCATGACCAGAAAATACCTCCATCATAGGTCAAAATGCTGCTGAACAGAACAGAGCATGAAGATACCAACTATTTTTCTTCCTTTTCTTCATTTTTCTTCTTCCTTGGCTCATTCTTGCACCTTGATCATACTTCTCATCATAGATCTTCACCTTCCGGGTTCTCGTGACACTTAGACCCTACAATCTCATGAACGAACAAGACACACAAACGATTCCGGAGGGTAAAAGTGCTCGGGAATGGGTTAATATCACTAAAAAGAGGTAGTAAACCATCAAAGCGACGGATTTACTCCCCGTGCTATATACTCACGATATTACCCAAATACAGTCTAAAAACACCGAGAATGTGCTAAAAGTGGGATAAACGGGGGTGGAAAATGCACCGGAATCACGTAAAGTTGACTCCCATCAGTTGGAAAGCTCGTTCAATTACCTACAACTTTCATGAAGAAGACTTGACCAGAAAATGCCTCTAAGATGGGTCAAAATAAATATTAATGGACAGGTACGGTGAAATCAGCTGCTGTCGGCGCCAAACGAGCGTTTGACCGTTTGCCTCATGTCAAACGCCCGTCTGCCTTGAAATCTGATTCTTGATTAGGGTTCTTGAGATTCGAACGAGCGTCTGGCCTGCCTTGAACGCTAGTTTGCTTAGTATGAGCTTTTTACTTCGGGCTGAACCCATCCAAACATGCGTTTGGGGTGATTTGGACGCTCGTCCGTCTGAAAATCCAACTTTCAGTATCATTGCTGCTTCTGTGGACGACCGTTTGAAATGTCCAGTCGCCAGTTTGTCCTGAGCTTGCCACAAACGCCAGTTTGGGGTAGGGCAAACGCCAGTTTGCCTTGATTTTGCTCCAAACTTGACTTTTCTCAACTTCCATGCCACACTTGTGCCTTTATAAACTCTTTCACTTTAAAATATCGCCTTCCGGGCTCTCAAGTCACCTAAGTCCTGCAATAAACATACTAACAAAACACCACGCATAATTCCGCAAGATAAAAGTGCTCGGAAATGAGGTAAATATCGCTAAAACGGCAGAGTTTGCTATCGATGTGACAGTTTAACTCCCCGTGCATATAACTCTCGATATTACTTTTGAGAAAGGCCTAATCTACCCAAAACATGCCAATAAAGTGATAAGCGGGGGCTAGATAACATACAAAAGTGCAGTGAAGTTGACTCCCATCACACCTGCATATTTGAACTACAACAATATGCAACCCTAGATCACAATCATAACATCTTAATTTGAAAGAACAAACTTTAATACACTACCTATCTATATTTCAACCAACAAAACCACCAAACCAAACTAAGAATAGTACATTCATTTCATTTGGATATGCAAATGACATATACAACAATATCAAACACTACCCACAATGTGATATGTATCGAAAGCTAAAATGATTCATCTATAAATGTTTGATATCTTCAAACCCCCTAGGAATGACAAACTTTCTCTATCGTAATATGGTCTGAGAGTTGGGGGTTACTCACCAATGGTGTCCCATGCGTTAGACTAAACAGTCAGCTTATTGATCCACTCAGATTTTCATGTCCAATATTAAACATGTACACACAAAAATTTCAAACATGAACACATAACAACTATAACACCTTATACCTACGAATGCACTTTGCTTGTGGAATCTTCGAAAGTAGAGGCAGGTGTACGTAAGCCAGTGGCCAATAATATAGTGTATCATTTCTAGGTAAAAGTAAATGAGTAATTAGAAGTGAAGCAACATGAAAATCCATGTTGAAGAATGTGGCATGCCACATCACTGATACATTTGCATATTTTGATAGGACCACTCCAATTATTGATAACCCTATAATTTCTACGAAAGCCGGCCAGAACTTTCAATCCAACCAAAAACAAAAAAAAATGGTAAGATAAATCTGAGTGGCAAATCACCATGCATATAAATCACAAAGTGAGTGTGGGGGATGAAAACTTACCAGCGCTGATATGACATCAATCCGGATCATATTTGAATTGCAAGTCTTCACATTGTCTGTCCAGAAACGGAGATTCATTTATGTAAGAGTAATAGTACGGGTGGACAACATATATTGTTGAAATAAGAAATATACATTATAAATCTTAAATTAAGAAATAATAATGCAAATCCATAAAGAAATGCCTGTTGGTAGGGCTCCAAGTAAGTAATGTTTCGAAATCAACATACATAATTAGCGGTATCACAATCCACGTGGGCATGCCAGCATCATAATGTGATTGAAGCTTTACGGCTACCACATCCATAGTATATACAAATAAAGAAAATTACCAATTTCACTACTAAATCAATGAAGTGATTACTTCCTGGATGTCATTTGAGCAAAAAACCACATGTTTTGTCTTGGCATTTGGTGAAAACAAAACATTTTTCCGCAACCATATAAAAAAACCCAAACCCTAATAAATCAGTTAGGGTTTGGTAAAATCCAATATTTGTAGAAGAAAAAAAAAGTGTGGCTGGAAAAGGACCTGATGGGAATGCTATCAAAAAGAAAAGAAAAACTGATAAGAAAATAGAATTATTCATGGTAAAAAGAATCATTCACGCTTGTATTTATTCCCATTGAGATGAAATTTGTATATAGTAAAATAAAAAAATAAATGCACTCAATGATGAGGTATGCTGTTTTGCATTGATAAAAATATGGGGGAGTGGTAATAAATGACAGAAAAAAGTTGAAAAATAGAATTAAAGACAGTGGAAAAAAAATCATGTGTTAAATAACAATTCCACTGTTTGTGGTTGCATTGTCTTTACAGTGAAATCCACTATTCCACTGTTTGGTTTGTCATTTTCACCCAATAAAAAATTCCACTGCCCTTTTTACATATTTCCACTCTTATTTTATCCTTTTTAACAATAAGCCATAAAAATATTTGAAGCTGCTGATAAAATTTTTGGAGAGATTATAGGGATTTGTTGAAGTTGTTGAGGGATAATAGGATGAGTTGTATTGGGTGGAATAGATTGCAAGGGATTTTCCTCAATTTTTGAAAAGCATTTAGTTTAATCTTAATTTACTATTTTTTTTTTTTTTGAATAGTTTAATCTTTAGTTATGATTGGGTAGATCTAAAAAAAAAATAATAATAATAATAAATTAAGATCTACGTGTTTGCTAATGTGTAGGAGAAGCATTTCGTTTAATCTTTATTATTTATTTTTTTTTGGAATCCCTGGTTTAATCTTTAGTTAAGATTCAGTGATCTCGAAAAAAGAAAAAAGAAAAAGGCTTCAAAAAAAAAATAAATAAATAAAATAGCATCCGCATGTTTGCTAATGTGAAGGAGTCGGGTTAATAGCGGGTTTGGATTAAAATTATGGGTAATTGGGTTAAATTATGCTTTCAAATATATATATATACTAGTAGGAAACGCATGCAATGCACAGGATAGTGTTAAAAATGGAAAGCAACACATATGTTAGATAAAAAGAATGATATACACTAAAAATTTCATAATATTAAATACATGTGTGAATATGGGATTACTTTCTGGATTCCAAACAGTATATTGGTGTAGCCCTTTATCCCATTAATCTAACCCCCAAAAAAAATGCATATGGACAAAAACACTATGCTTATCGAAAACATGAAGTCTAAATTGTCAATATCTCTTCAAAGAATCAAACACAAAATGAATTGTCGGGAATTTGTTAGATTCAACCATCACTATCATCCCACGATTGTCATCTCCCCCCAACATAAAAGGAAGAGATTGTCTTCTCATCCTCCACCTGACATTGAAAATGACAAATGCTAATTAGATCAATTCAATGCTTTACAAAGCAACAAAAATAAATATCAAATTTAATAAATTTCGTTTCTAAGAATATGAAGTTTTCATTTCTATGTAATGTAGTAAGTAATGTAGCAACATTTATTACTTGCTGCTTCAAAGTCGCAACCGCGTCGGTACCAAGTATATGGTGGGAACAAACTCTGAACCCTTTGACTCTTTCTCGTCCTCCCATCCACCACCAGCATATAAACCTGTCAAAACCACCGTCCATTCCTTCCCGATTGCCGGCCACCGGCCATCACCACCAGAGCCATTCTATTTGCGAAAAAACAGAGCATCCCTTCTACCCGCTAATAGTTTATTTTAATAGATCATGTGAGTTTTCTATAATGTTTTGAACAGACAAAAAGAAATACTTTCAAATGTAAGAAGCAAACAACTTTCTGCAATTGAAACAAAGGTGAGAATTAAAGGTTGCATTTCTTAATCTTAAAAAGAAGCAAAAAAAACAAACACCAACCACCAGTGACTCACCAATTTTACATTGAATTCGGGCCATTTTCGTGATGACATGGAAAAATGAAAAGGGTCACAGTTCCATCTGACCACCCGATTGAAGCAGTAAGACCCAACATGAGTAAAAGAATCTGTACACATCTATTGTCCTATACATTATAGATAATAGATAACTTCACACACCAGAGTATCCAGCCTTGGTATGTGATCGTGGCTATTGACATGGCATAATCTTGGTATGCATCTAAGTATCTACACTACATACATAAATCTACCATTTCCAATCTTAAAAACAGATTGCCGATAATGTGCCTCATATGTTATGAACGTGAAGACCCCTATCTAATGTATTAATTCCTTCCAAAACATTGTTTCAGAGAGCAAAATGAAATTAAATAAAATAACAAACTCAAAGAAAAAGAAAAAGTGATTTGGAAATCTACTTCACAACGCGAGGAGATGCTCCTTGAAGAAATAATCGGCCAAAACCCAATTAATTTTGTTCTTAATACTGAACCTGAAATACCAAAATAATAGAACAATTAAACATTTCCATGTTTCTTGGCAATCAACAAAACCTGAATGCAAAGATGTACATCAAATAACGATCATTCAAAAAAATCACTGTAAATATGCAAACCATGGTTATAGATGAAGTCGGTTAATTATGATATTACTTTCTCCTGTATGATCTGCTTTCTCCTATGAAGTCTGAAGCAAAGAAAAAAAAAAAGCAATGTACCAATGGGCATGAGAATATGGGATTACTTTCTGGATTCCCAACAGTATGTTGGTGTAGCCCTTTATCACGGTAAGCTAACCCCCAAAAAAATGCATATGGACAAAAACACTATGCTTATCGAAAACATGAAGTCTAAATTGTCAATATCTCTTCAAAGATTCAACACAAAATGAAATGTCAGGAATTTGTTAGATTCAACCATCAGTATCATCCCACCATTATCATCTTCCCCCAACATAAAAGGAAGAGATTGTCTTCTCATCCTCCACCTGACATTGAAAATGACAAATGCTAACAGTAACAACTCTGTTTAGCGGCAAAAAGGCCATAACGAGAATTGTAACTTTTAGTAATCTCGAGCAATCAATACCAAGGGACTCTCAAAAGGTTATAGAACATCCAACAACGACATTACATAAATAAGCTAGACAATCCTAATAGAGTTAAGGACAAACGATATCTGGTGGGCTGACCTTTGAAAACGTGGTAGCCATATCATGTAAATCAAATGGAGATCCAAATCCTGAACCTTAAAAAAAATGAATTTTATTGGAACAAATCAGGCATTGAGTGAAGTGACACAGAAAGTGGTACATGAATGACGACAAATTATTCGTGCTTCGTAGTATTCACAAAAGTCATTGATGATATTGTTACACTGTCGTCACCGTGACTGGCATTCATGTAATTTTAAAAATAAAAATAAGAACGTCAATATGAGGACCTTTTTTCTCTTGGGAAAAAATCATATAAAATTATAAATCATGAACAGTGACGGATGTAGCTATATTTCATCATGCCTAGGCTTGTGTGATACAATGAAAAGGTCAAGAGTCATCCAGAAATGAAAAAGAAAAATACATCGAGATCCCGAGATTAGCATTTGATTGGAGAGAAGAACCCAATCCACCAAGTTGTGCCTGCAAATAATAAACAATCAAAATGATATCACTATAACGACTTAGATGATACATACTCAAAGGCAAATAACATTTTGCCCTAATCGAGGTTCATGGGATGATAAGCATAACCATGTCTATAGACAACATTGGAGAGCAGAAAATCCTTTAGCACACTTTTAACTATCTTCCGGATCATGTTTCTCACTTGACTCTGACACCCGTGTGTGGATGCATCACTTCTCCCTGCCAATGGAAATTTAACCAAAAGCTTTTTAACATTATATATGCAAAAAGTCATGAATTATGAAATAACACTTTGGTTGGTTACTCACCACGATAATATTAGAAAGGCACATTGTTTTTATTACTTGTATATAATTACACTTCTATATTATATTTAAGAAGTATGTGTTTGACGAGGGTCGGAATAGCCTTCGCCACGTGTCATCTAGATATTGGCCAACCATTAAATGAAGACACAACTATAACATTAAGGGCCAGGTGCCCCACTTCAGGCCTAAGGGCAGATTCTAACCCCAGGTGGGAGATCGGCCCCGCTCTCCCGACCACCACGGGTCGACTAGGTCGCAGCAGAGCTGGGCAAGTACAGTTTGGGCCGAGGCGGCCTGGGGGGATCAACGCAGGTCGGCCAAAGCCTCATTTATATGATAGTTAGCCCACGTGCTTATAAGATAATTATGGGAAGATCCTAAGGATCCTTTACCCATTAAGACTCTGATTTTTAATATATCCATAATTATCCCTAAAATCATAGGGATTTACATGTATTAATCCTTAGGGAAATAATATCAATAATAATATTAAATACAACTCCTTGCAGGACAAGGATTGAGATGAGACATCCTCTATATAAACAACCATAAGGAACTACGAATGACTTGATTCCTGAAACATAACAGGATACGTAGGCAACTTGAGAGAGACTCTCAAGCTCAGTCTAAAATCACCCCAAAAAACCATCTTCTTTCAATTACCCCTAGATTAAATGGCCCGGATTTATTCATAGACGAAATCCAGCATCGTCAGTGTTCGACCTTTTGCTCGCGAGTAGTCGACTGAAGTATTTAATTGTTCGTGAATAGTTCGTTCGATACTCGAATCAAGTTAGGTTCGGGTTCGAGCCGATTCAAAACCGAGTCCAAATCAAATTTTTGGCTCGAGCCGGTCCCAAACGCAATCATGAATAGCGTGTGGCTCCGTTAATTACTTTGTTAACAAAACTCGGCCAACGATCTTGATCCCGATATAGCAACTTTGTTGAGAATTGTTGATATGTTTGTTATCAAATACTTTGAGTCCTTGATTTTGAAGGATATATAACCAATCCGATACAAAGAATACTCAAAGTTTCGTCCCAAAATGATTCTCGTTTTCCTGGTTACAGCAAGTTGTTAATGTTAACAAATACAGCAATGTAAAGTTGAGAATTGGGATGGTTAGCATTCAATTAAAAGAAAAAGAAAGGGGGAAAAAGCAATTGAAAGAGAGATGATGATTGTGAGAGGGAACAATTGCAGCGAAAAAAATTGGTAAGAAGAAAAAAAGAGAAGAGAAATTTAACTAACTTATGCTGATCTTCTTTGAGGGCTGTAAATGCCATCCAACAGGTCCGAATGAACATGTCCATTTGAAAGCCAATTAAAGAATGGAGGATAGAAAGTAACCCCTGCATCATCCCTCACAGGGGCATTTGAATCCAATTCAATGAAACTATTCCTGCATTTTTCAACAAATCTTAGACTTAGACTCACGTTGAATATATATCATTCCCTCTGTAATATACCATGTCAAATCTTGTGTTGGATGCGTGATATAATTGGCCAATAAGGGGGATATGACAATAAGGTAATGCAAACATAGAGCACTCTTTCATAGTGAAAATACAATCACAATGATTCAAATTACCGTCATTCAGCATGGTAAGAAATCAAAATAGGTATCTATCTGAGTGATAGAATCCTTGCGTCCCTGAAAATGTCCAGCACGCTCATAGTTGGTCATCAAATCAGTATACATATAACCTGGATGGCTACGTCAGCTTCCGGGCACTTCCTCACGTGCAGCAGAGACGTAGAGTCACGATTAGTTCTTCAAATTTGATGATATTCTCTCAGGAAAATTTCGTTTCGAGTCCAATTGAGATTATAATCTAACAAACGAAAGCCTTACCATCAATCCGAGCCAAATTTGAGACCAATTTGAGCAGATGTTAGCGTTCATTACCTCAGTACCGTGTTCTTTGCCTAATCAATTGAAGAAGCCAATCTACCTGATTTCATAAGTTGAGAACACTTTTTGATTCATAAGCACGCCTAAAACAAATAACGTACTGCATAATCCCTATAGAAAATCATAAGACCTGCATTTATTTATCAGAACAGAAAATATGAATTAAAAAAAGGCATATAATTGATGATATGCTGAACAACGACTTACCGGAAAAATAAGGAAGCTGAGTAACGCCGATCACACAAAATTATAGAATCAGTTGTCTTAATCCGGTAAGCATCCATCGATCACAACCAACTCACATAAAGAACTTTCAACTCAATCGCGAATACCAATTGGTATATACCCGCCTGTGAGTTGAAAGACAATATAATCACCTGTGCTGAATATAACCTATAACTGGAGTCAACACTTTTATATTTAATTGCCAAAAAAAAAACAACTATAAACAGTCACAGAGTATTAAAAGCCTTGATGAAAGTTGGAACCTTGAAACAATGGCAGATTTAAGATCAGAGATTCACGCCATAGGTGAGGAATTTGCGTCGACATCTTTGTATATGAAGCCGTCATCCTCCTGCTTGGAACACCGAGCAGATCCAGCCTGTAAACTGTTGAGAATAATTCGAACGGTTTGAAATTTGGATTGAAATTGAGGTGGAGATCGGAAAAGAGGATGGAGGTCGTGCATCTCATGATGCGCCTGTGGAGGTTTTTTTTTCAGAAGGAGATGGTGGGGGAGGGGGTCGAGATAGTGGAGGTAACGGAGAAATTGGAAGAGATTTTTTTTTTTTTTTCTTTTTTTGGCTGAACGATTGTGAAGAGCTGGGTATGGGTCGGGTCAATTGGCTAATTTGGATCAATTTAACAGTTTTTTTATTGAAAATAGGGCCAAAGACCCAAAAGTACACAAAACAGACTTATTGGACTTATAAGGACAAAAAGGAATCTGTTGGACTTATAAGGACACAAATTAGATAGATAGACTCAAATACCCTTAATGAAGAAAGAAAAAAAAAATGGGGGGAGAAGAGGCGTTGTAGTTACTAGTTAGTAAGTTTTTTTTTTTTTTTCCTTTTTCCGTTCCTAGGACTGTTTTTTTATTTTTTATTTTTTTTAATTTTTTTTTAAAATTTTTTTTTATATAATTCAGGGACTGTTCAGTGTTTTTTTTTTTTTTTTTTTAACGATGTATTGACAATCGCGATACAATGACCACCCCGATACATTGACCACCGCGACGCATTAACCACCCCGATGCAATGACCACCTCGATGCAATGACCATCATGATGCATTGACCACCGCGACGCCCGATGCGATGACCATCGCGATAAAGAGACACCGCGATGAAGTGACACCACGATGTAGAGACACGGCGATGAAGCGACACCATGATGCAGAGACACCGCAATGAAGTGACACCGCGATGCAGAGACACCGCGATGCAGTGACCACCCCCGATGTAGAGACACTGTGATGCAGAGACGCCGCATTGCAGAGACACCTCGATGAAGTGATACAGCGACGTAGTGACCACCCGCTATGCAGAGACGCCTCAATGAAGTGACACCACGATGCATTGGCCACGCCAGATCCATTGATCACCTCGATACAGTGACCACCTCCGATGCAGAGACACCACGATGCAGTGACCAACCCAGATGCAGAGACACCGCGATGCAGTGACCCCCCTGATGCAGAGACATCACGATGTTATAACATTTGACGATGCAGAGACATCGCAAATAAGAGACCACAAATAAGAGACAACGCAATGCAAAGACACCGCGATGAAAAGACACCGCATTACCTAGACACCACGATGAAGTAACACCGCAATGCAGAGACATCGTCAAATGTTATAACATTTGACGATGCAGAGACACCGCGATGAAGTGACAACGCGATGCAAAAACACCGCAATGAAGTGACACCGCATTGCAGAGACACCGCGATGAAGTGACACCGCGATAAGAGACACCGCGATGAAATGACACCGCGATGCAGTGACCACCCCCGATGCAGAGACACCCCCGATGCAGAGACACCGCGATGAAGTAACACCGCATTGCAGAGACACCGCAATGATGTCTTATTGTATCGATTTATTCAGTGACGTCTTATTGTATCGATTTATGTAGTGACATCAATGTCACTTCATTAATTGTCTAATGTATGCAGTGACATATGCAATGACATCAATGTCACTTCATTAGTTGTCTAATGTATGCAGTGACATCTGCAGTGACATCAATGTCACTTCATTAATTATATCAATTTGGCTTGTTTGGCAACGGAGAAACTCTAATGGCATGTTTGGATTGCGGTAATGGAATGAAATGAAATGCTTTTTTCATTACATTATATCAATTTGACTTGTTTGGCAGCGGAGGAATGGAATATCAATTTGGCTTATTCTAAAAGGGATTGAAAACAATAAAGCAAGATCTTTAACAGCCCAACTGAAAAATTGTCAAGCATTGTCACAATTTAACGTTAACAACTGAAAAATCAGCAAGGAAGCAATGCAAGTGTTACTGTTTCATGCAGCACTACAAAACTCGAGAGGAACAACATTTCACCTGTAAATACAAAATTGAACGGATTCTTAAATATGATGTCTAGAGTACTTGTTTAGGGCTTTTGGCATTTCAATGCTGCCAATCAAATTTTTCTCCTTTGATCCCTTTCCACATATGACTTAAATATCATAAATTTTGGGAGCAATCTGTGATATATATCACCAGTCTGACCAATACATGATGCTTTAGCCCTTCAAACATTAAATGGTGAATTCATTCAAGCCCCAGAACTGCACCCCCCTTTCTTCCTCCTATTCTGCTCCTTATAGTCTAACATAATGGTCATAAGGTATCTGAAAAAACCACCAATCAGCATAAAAATAAACTGGAAGAATTAGGAGGTTTACAACAGAGGGATCCTATGAATTCCTGCTCAAATTCATTGATGTTTTAAAGCATAAATGCTAAAACTCTGCAAAATATAAATGTTGACGCAAGTGATAATGCCTAAATATGACACTTTGTTGTGTATCAAACAATAAATAAATGAAAGCAAACATGAATATCAAAAGATCCTGTAATTCCCTACAATTCATCCAAATGCAGGTTAATCCGATCAAAGGCCTGTTAATTCATAACATGCCAAAAAGTTCAAAACTTTTAAACAACACAATAAAGCATATTAGCATAAAAACAACGAGGCAGTTAAATATTTGAAGGACCTATTACCAACAACTTACATGCCCATTTGGATTCCCTGATTGCTCCCAGTATATAGTATGAAGATCTGAAACCTTCAAGAAGCCAGTACTGTATGGTTCTATCTCAGCGTAAAGGCTCCTGTTTAATTCACCGATTTCTGTGCTCTGTTCCATAGAATCCACTACGAGTTGATTATGATTCCCACTCCAACGACCAATATATTGTGATTTTGAGTAAATACCACCGCCTGAGCCGTAGACCGGGAGCACAGATGGACTGTCGGGGATGGACGGCGAAGTGAAAACTGGAAAATCTTCGGTAACGGAGTCCTTAATCGACTCGGAATCTTCGATATTTGAGAAGGAATTGAACTCCGTATAATATAAGATAATTCTAGAAATCAAATCAGATTCTAACAATTTAAATCTAACAAATGGCTAACAAAATCAAGGTGATAAAAAGGGGACAACGATTGCCATTTTATATACCATTAGCGCTTATTGTATCGTCCAAAGATGGGGACAACGATTGCCATTTTTTTTTTTTTTTTTTTTGTGTTTTTGTTGTTGAATAGATTGCCATTTCAAAACAATTCTCCTAAAATAGATTAGATTTATTGTCAATAATAACAATGTCAAACGAAATAGTATCAAAGATACTCTCTTTGCAAAAAGCAGCAAGATTTGCCTTTGCCATTTGTTTAAAAGCGATTAAGATTCTTTCGCGACAAAGGTACCTACACAATACTTGGCATTTGTCGTACATACTTACTTTTTTTCTGCAGACGAGACATTGATCGGCAAAGATTCTAACCAAGCGGCAAAGATATGCATACATTTCGTCTATTCATTCTTAAAATACAGTCGGGATTTTTTCATTTTCAAGTATCAACAGCCGTCCCTTTTTGTGGACGGAAGAATTTTTTCTGAAGAGACATTGATCGCCAAGGATTCTAGCCAAGCGGCAAACCAAACACATTTATTGGGCTCTTGACTAATTTGTGTTTTTTTTTTTTTTTTAGGTAATGGGGGAGAATGACACCAACATACCAACATTTCATCGAGAATGACAACATTTTGAAACTTTTACATAAATAACAAAACTATTTTTTTTTATTTTATTATTTTTCTAGCGCATTTTTTCCAAAAAATAAACCCTATCACACTTTTTCTCATACATGTTTTTTAAACACTCATATCTCAAAATCTAGAATTTCAAATTTGAAAATTCTTTCACCAAATTTTTTATTTTTTCATTCTCTTTATTTTGAGACCACATTCAATATATTCCGACATGATTTTAGAAAATCCGCTGTCGAAATTCACTATTGTTCAAAATTCACAATCGATATTCACCGATTTTCGAGATTCACTGAGGAGATTCACTGAGTGAATTTCGACAGTGAATATCACATAAAACGATGTAATATCGAAATATCGAACAAAGTCTCAAAACGAAGAGAATCATAAAATAAAAAATTCAGTGAAATTTTCATCACGTTTGGAGATCTATATCAAAAGATATGAGTGTTTGAAAATCGGAAGGAAAGAGAAAAAAGAAAAAGAAAAAAAAAATGTCTCAAGAACGGAACAAGCGCAGGCTTTTTTTAAATTTTTTTTTTTTTTTTTGCTTTGTCCTTCTGATTATAAAAAGTATAGAATTTGTCATTCTCCAATAAAAAATATACGTATATCCTGTTACTCAAAAATATTCCAAAAGTTGTTCTTGTCCCTAACTCTCCATTTTTTTATCAACTAAATTTTTTTAAGACTAAAATGAAACATGTATCTAAAAAAATTAGTGGTGTTCACGAACCGAGCCAAGTCGAACATCTATGGTTTGAGTTTGAGATCATTTGTTAAACGAATATGTTCGAGTTCGTTCGTTTGTCAAATGAACATATAATCGCATTCGAGTTCGGCTCGATAACATGAACATAATGTTCTAGTTTGAGCTCGAGCTCGGATCGTGAAATAAAATTTATATACATAGCTCGTGATAAAACTCGAATATGACTAATTTACCTGAAAAGCACACCTAAAAATTCCATAATTAAAATACTAACATCAACTAATATACATATGTCCATCACCAATACATACATTTTAAACTAAACATATATATATATATATATATATATATATATATATATATATATATATATATATATATATATATATATATATATAGGAGTTCACGAACAAATTTGTGTTCGTTCGTTAAGTAAACGAAGTTCTCAAATCTTTCGAGATCGGTTCGATAAAATAAACGAGCTTAACGAGCCGAGCTCGATATGTTCGTGAACAGTTCGGTTCGCTTAACAGCACTAAAAATATACATGTAAAGTCAACTAATAACATTATAAATAATACAAAAGATATGTTTTTGTCAAAGTTGATAGTCAAAGTCGGTTTACAAATATAAAAGTCCTTTTAGGCTTTTACGAATTTTCTTAAAAACGTTTTTTTATTTAAAAAAGTACTACTCGGCTGCTGAAAGCCTGAAACATGGCTTTTTATTATAATACTATTGGTTTATTTTTTTAGGTGGGCCCTTAAAATTGTAGATTTCGGTAGGCCCTAAGCTATGGCTTGGTTGGCCTGGCCCAAGGGACGGGGGCTAATGGACTATATGTAGTTTCTCGGATGAGCTGGATTAAAATATTTTATGAATCAAACTGGATTACATAGATTTTATAGTATAATTTTTTTTTCGGGTGGGCTTAGCCCCTTTTGCCCATATACAAGATAGTAGTCGTGTCTATGTTAATTGGTTAAATATTTCTCTTTATTCAATTAGTTTTGACTCTAGCTGTGTCTAAGTTAATTGATTAAATATGGAATGCATTCTAATCTACCTCACTCTACTCTGTTCTGGTTCAAATAAAAACAATTTGGCTTGATTAAGAACAATCCAACGAAATGCTTGTATTTTACCTAAAAAAACACATAATAGCACATCTACAGAGAAACAGACACAATGGCAGACTTCTTGGCCAAGTGCTCAAGTTCTTCTGACTTATCCTATCAATATGATAAGCCTTGGTTATTGAAGTTACGCCTTCTATACTTCGCGATAGACTTGGTTTTCCTTCTATTCATTTGATCAAACAAAGATGACTGGAAGCACTCTTCAATGTTTTGAAGAGTGCAAATCAGGTTGTTTTTACCCCTATTGTGTCTTTATTATTTTGCCTCAAATTATACGGCTTATCACTGTGGTTGGTTACGGGAGAACAAATTTACGTTTGCAGAATGGCTCAAATTTTGGAGTGACAACTCTATTTGTTGCATTCAGCTAGCTGTTATATCAAACACCACTCACAGGAACATCATATTGAATTGGAATGTTGCATGGAGCATTTTTTTTTGGAAGCACCTTCAATCTTTTGAAGGGTGAAAAAACTAGGTGTTATCTCTTCATTTTAATTGCACATCGATCCTCTTACCCATTTTGAGACTGATTATTTTTCCTTGCACGAGTCATATGACATTGAAGGCGTCTTGGAACCTTATCTCTTCAAACATCCTTGATATTGACGCGACGATAGCTAATTGTTTTCAAGACGGAACATGCTAAACACAAGCGGAGTTTCTTTTGTTATTTTTTGCATTCCCATTGCATTTAAAGGGGTTTTTATTTTTTATTTTGGAACCATAGGGTGCTGTACTCTTTCCTATGCGCATGATTTTTTCCACATCGGGTTTGCCACGCATAGGTTTTAAGGAGACAATGCTATGCTTCGTCTAGGTAATTTTGTATAAGGGAGGTCCAGGATACGGCTTTGTACGAACCTTTTCTATTTCTCTTAATAAAAGGCTTTGTCCACTAAAAAAACTTTCACATATGTTCAACAGTTAATTAATCTTATCTCAATCTATCGTCTTCGATGCTACGCAACCCAATCCACTAACAAACCAAGTAGTATGAAAACATTGTTTTGACTTGTGACGAATAAATAGCAGAATAGGTAGTATATTAGAAAATAGGAGAAATCAGACATAAAATATGCAGAAAAAAAGAGCACAATGTGTTAGCCCTTGTGTTAAGAATTAAGCGTTTACTGTTGTACTAAAACCAATTTGATGTCAGTAAAAGCGCTACTTTATTTCCTTATCATTTTAAGAGTGTGGGCAATCTGTTGTTGGGTAGATTGCCCACACTCTTGAAAAAAAAAATTGTGCAAGTGTTTGAAGTGATTGTTGGTCCCTTGAAAAGGCTTTAGTTAAGTTTAGAGGGGGGGGGGTGAATAAACTTAACACTTAAAACTTTGGAGTTAACAAATTCTACAACTTCGGCGGCTTCTGCGATACTTCGATGTCTGCTGCTTGAGACCTCGATAACTGTTTGATAAACGATAGTCTGCGACGGTTCGATTCTTTGAATTTGTGCGGCGGAATAATATCAAAATTAAGCCTTGTTACTTGTTGTTAAATATGTTACCAAGTATTAGATACTCGGTAGTGTATGTGTGTGATCTCGGTTGCTAGATTCGGCGGGTTGATATGGATAATGACTAAGTGCGAAAGTAAGTGCGGTAAGTAAGTAGAGAGATTTTATAGTGGTTCCGGGTGATGTAATCCTGTCGGTCCACTCTTCTCTGTGATGTTGGAGGAAATTCACTAGTGATCTTTGAGTTATACGTTACAAAGAATCCTAGGTTGCTTGTCCTTCACCAATAACTATGGCTTCACAAGCGAAAGCGGGAACGGTAGGATTGCTTTGCTCTGAGTCTTCCACTTGGTCCTTGAAGGGTAGGATTGCCTCTTCACCGGCTCCACCACAAACCAACGAGTCTTTCACACCTAACGGATGCTTCACTTGTCTTCGACGGGTTCTTTATAAAATAAAGAATGAATCAAATAAATGATTCGGTTGCGGCGACTTGATTAGGATGATGTAATCGACGACTTGCGGTCTTCAAGTGTATATGCTTGATGCGGCTTGAACACGAAATTCACTTGAAGAAAATAACTAGATCGGCGGCCTTAAGCTCGGTAAGTTCGACGGGGTGTTTTTCGGCTCGGTGTTATCACTTGAAGTTTATTCCAAAATTCATCATTTTCTTCTTGAGTTGAAAGTCCTCTATTTATAGGTAGGAATGCATGTGACTTGAATTTGAAATTCAAATGTGACCGTTCCTTGTATTTGTCCCATCCTCACACATTCTGTCACTATTCATAGGGCCCGACAACTTTGTCGGGATTACTTTTTGACGGTGCGATCTGTCCACCCCTTTGACTTGTATCCAATGGATAAAAATATGGATCATCCCAACGTCTTTTTAATCTCGGCCTTTGATTTGCTTGATAAGTCGAGAGGTAGTTGGGTGTTCTTATCCATGTAACTTTCCAATAATCTTGAATTAATCGAGGTATATATCGGTAGGTTCATTAGTCTGTTTGTAAAACCAATCGATCTGCTTGAACATCATATTTTTGTACGTAAAATATAATGCGGTGATTCCTTTTATCCAACTTTTATTTGTGAAGTTAGATTACATCATTTTAAATATAACTAAGTTCCAAACATCATCCAACTTGTGGAACTTAGACCTTACACACAAGGTATATGTAATCGGTTTAGGTCATCACGGACTTGCCTAAATGCGATTCCATATCCTTGACATTAAATACTAAGTTTGATCCCTTAGCCTTCATTTGCGAGTTTGAACCCTCGGCCTTCGGTCTTCGGTCTTCGGCGGGTTCTAATAAGTCTGCGACCTATTTACCCTGACCTAGACCGATCTGGCGATAAACAATCGGCGGCCTTTTACGATGCTTGTTTGATCAAACCTATTTATGAATCAAACTCTAATAAACCTATACATTTTATCTAGACATCTTTTTGCCTTTGCACTATAACGACTAGTATGGCACTCATCATCAAAACTAAGAAATAAGTCCAACAATTTCCCCCTTTTTGGTGATGATGCCACTACCCTCACCTAATCGGCAAAGCAAAAAGATAAAAACAAAAACGGAACAAATTCAGTCAATTCTCATTATAAATATTTGTTCACAGTTATTACAACTAGATACAGCAAAGATAATCAGTGAAAAGTAGCTGATCTATTGTCTCTTCTCTCTTTCTTGTCTAGCCTTCTCAGCTTGTTCTTGATAAGCTCTGATCTCTTCTATCATTTCAATCATCCATTCATTCTCAATTAGTGTAAAGTCAATATAAGAATTTACTTGTTTCCACCAATTCCATGCTTCAGGCAGGACAAGATTGATCTGATTCACCACGAAGCCAAACTTCATATACGACTCCTTAAATTCATTCGGTGAATCTTTTGCTTTTGTAATTGGCGGCACCTTTTCACCTTTGCTACTTCTTCTACCTCGGAATTTGCTCTTAAAGCTCTAATCCTTGCCTCCCAAAACTTCAAACTCAAGAAGGAGTTAAGACCTTCATGAAATCCCATGTCACGATAGGGTCTCCTTGTTATGGAACTCTTTCTTGTCTTGTGATAGGAGATCATCGGTGAGTTGCACTACGCAGTGCGGGTTGCCTAAAAGCATTTGTATCATCGGTCCATCTCTTACGTGCAAAGAGTCTAGCGACCTCCTTTCTTTGCGGTGATTGGCCCTCTTCCCCTTAGTGACATCATCAACAAAACGTGAGATGAGGCCATGAATAGCTTCTGTGATACTATCACTCTGTGTAATTGACCTGCCATTGTTCCGGTTCTAGTATCAAGTGAAGTAATCCTTGATTGCGGGGTCTCTTCCGTCTGTTGATCCTTTCGGTGAGTTTGGGATCGGGCATAGCGAGTTGTTGTGCGGCAACGAGCTCGGCGGCTTGACAAGCTTGTCAAGTTTTTGATGAATGGATGTAAGTTGATCTTTCAAAAACTTGTCCTTCAGTGTGTTCCCTTGCTTGATATATCTTACATCATATATCATATCATTTATAGCATTTTGAGTGGAAGCAAAGTTTGAAGCGAGTTGTATCGGCGGTTATCTGTTTTCATTGACCGAGCCATCGGTTCTTCAAATTTTCTTTCTTGTACGTCGATTGAGTTCTTAAGCTGTTGCATATCATTTCTTACGGTCCTCAACTCATTTAGTACTTCAGCGGCACTCCACGGCCATTCTACTATCGGTAGATCCATCGACGAGCTCCTCGGCTACGTATTGTGCACATTGACTGCGAAGACCATTGCTCTACTCATATCTCTCCCGGCGGGGGGAGGTCCTTCCTCAACCATTGCACCAAGAACATCTTCAAGGATAGGATCTTGTGCGGGTTCCTCGACAACTTCTTCTTGTCCAAAAATTTGAAATTCTTCATCACTTGTAGTCATAATCCGGCGATTTGTTCTTCTTGATTAACACCGGCGGCCTGCGATTATCCTTCCCTACGGTGGTCTTGGCTCCGAAGGCTCCACTACGGCGGCCTCATTAACAACGGGGGTTTCCTCCAAACCCAAAGTTTGTTCCAACTTTGTGTCCGAGTCTTTGTTTGAGACTCGGCGGCTGTACCTCTGTTCCAACCTTTGTCCGAGTCTTTGTTTGTACCCCGAAGCAACTGTACCTCCTCTTCAATTTCCTGTGGATTAAAGATATTGGTATTATCCACTTGAAAACCTTCTGCATGACCAATCTTGTGCGGGATGATGGCGATTTTAGTAAGAGTGCCTTCAATGTCAAATCCATCTTGATATTCAATGGATTCCTCGAACTAGCACTTGGTTCACTAAAGTCAACGACTTTTTCTTGATCCAAATCAACAATCTGTTCATCTTCGGGTTGTCCGGCGGGCTTTACAACATGAAATGTAGCAGATTCATCAACTAGCCTACCATCACTCAATGTAATTCCCTCATTGATCAATGCTTCTAGATCATCCATGGTGAGATCTTGTAGATCCTCATCCATTTCTTCGATCTGCGGCCCTCGGCGGACTTACCGGCATACGGTGGACTGTTGTGCAGGTGGATCATTTATCAAAGCAGTCCCACTAGGTTCTCCTGGTCCTGAGGGGAAATCTCCCCTTGAGTCAGATGATGAGGAAGAATCATCATCACCATCTCTTGGATCTCTGAACTTAATACCCTCCTCCTTCTGTTGCTCATCAAACAGATCCATCAGTCTTGATTGCGGCAAGGTTGTATCAATCGATCCGGCAAGTTTTCCACTCCCAACTTGTCAAAAACCCATTCTTCAAAATCTGTCATTGGTTGAGCGGTGGTTTTTGTCTTTTGTAGAACCCAAACTTCCACTTTGGAAGTAATCGGCAATTTGCTTTGAAGTTTGGGATCCATATACTCTTCGATTTTCTTGCTCTTTTTCACATGCCTTTCAAATGGCATAAAAGAACTCTGGGAGCGACTCCGGTAGCTTGTTGACCTCCAAAGGTTCCAACAAGCGATTCATGGTATCTTCTACGGATGTTTGAAAGTCGACGGAGTTCTTTGTGATTGTACATTTGTACCTACTACTTCCATCGTATCACACTTGGTTCCCCCGACTTACATGCTCATCGGCGGGGTTAGCGACGGTACTCTTCCCCACGAACTATTGCCAAATTTGCGGGGTCTTCAACCAAGTCTCCAATCACCTCTTCAACCACCACGAGCGGGTTCGGGTTCGGTGGTTTGCTTGTGGTTCTTCGGTGGATACTACGGCGGGCTCGGGGTCGGTGGGCTGCATGTACATCCTCTGGTTGCTCAAAAACAACTTTGTTCGGCATCGGTAGACTTGATAACTTCTTCATTTGAGGAATCACGATAACAAGCTTGGTGGAATAATAGTTAAGGGCTCGGCCTCGACGGCCTCTTCTTCTTCTACGACACCTCTTCTTGGACTTTTTGTTTTTCCAAGATTCTTAATTCTTTTCCTTTGCCATACTTCTTCTTTTTGGCAACCTCCTTCATCCTCTTGGATAGGGGTTCATCATCATCATCATCATCATCATCATCATGTCCGGTAGATTTTCTCTTTCTACTATCTTCTTTACATTGTTTTGTCGAAATTTCAACAACGAGTTCTTCTTGCGGCTACGGCGGGGTCGGTAACCTCCACTTGACCCTCGGCGGACTCAACGATGCTGTCTTTGTTTCCTTACTTGTTCTCTTTGATTTCAAGATTTACGTAATCTTTCTAACATCGACACTTTTTCTCTTTCCGGCGAGTTTTCTTTGATGCGGCGGGTTTGATGGATATCTTCTTAGTTTGCTTGAACACCTTTCACCACCGACATCACCGTCATCTCCATCATCATTATCACCGGCATGCTCTCCGGCAACCTCTTCATCATCATCTAGTCCGGGAATCGCATGATCAATCTCCTTCTTGTATACGGAGTGATTTATGTCAAGCGGTTCAAGATCGGGAACCTCCGGATGATTCGGCGGGGTCGAACCATCAAACCTAGGGGTAAGGCCTTTGATTTTCTTTTCTTTAATTTGTCCTCCTTGGCTACTTTCTTCATATAATGAATGAAATAACCACCCCAATCAAATTTCATGCTTACGCAAATGATAATCATCGGCTCTATCTTGGGTCTGATAAAGTATCCATACGCCAACTAGCCCAAGAATGTTCTTTGCAATGAGCTTGCTCGGCGGTATTGTATTCATTACCAATATTTTTGCGGTTGATGCACAGTGCGATTTGATAGTTGCTTGTCTTGATCGATCTACAAAAGCCATCTTGTCCAATCCCATAGCTTCGGGATTGAGCGAACCATCAACAACTTCTTCAAAACCAAACACTTCTCTCGGCGATTGGAGGAGATTACAAGCTCCTCACCATTCACGATGGTTTTGAATGCTTCGATTCCTTCTTCTATAACAATATTCTTCCGAGAAATCAATAACATTGGTGTATGATATTGTTTCTAATCGATGTTGAGTTTGTTCTCCGGGCACCGCAAACCTTCTTATTCTTCGACCTATATTAATAGCCGAGTTCCGTTTTGTTTGCATCAACAACATAGCCTCTTACACTTTGGCTTGATTCGATTTGAACCTCAATCCTTTCCGCCATTGAAATAAGAAAAAGATGAAGAAAGATTGCTCTCAAATCTGTGTTCACACGTTGTGGATTTTGTAGAGATAAAGCAGAAATTGCAAGTGGAGAAACTGCTGTATAACAGTCTGATTTTATAGACAGTGAGTAGTTGAAACTGTCATAGCACGTACATTGAGGTAACCACGATTAAATTTGATTAAGTGCTGTCTTGACACGTGGCCCATTACTCCACCATAACGTTTGTAACCGTTGGATGGTTTGACTGTGGTAATAATGGATAAAATAAATCTCCCGCCAATATGCTTTTTGACTTTAATTATTTTGACTGAGTAACGTTCCCTCCAGCAGGGTAATCCTCAGCAGGGTGGGCTCAGCAGTGTGCTGGATAAGTAGACTTCGGCGGCCTGTTGACAAAAGTACTCTCCGAACCTTGTTTTCTTCTTGTTTTGTTCAATTGATAATACAAGATGAGGTTTAATACCAATGACTGATCTGTCAAGTGAGCTCACCCAAAATGACAAAGACCAATCCCCTTGGCAACCTCATTTGCTCAATTGTCCAAACATAAGTACATGGAATTGTTGATACCAATGACTAATCGCTAAGTGAGCTCACCCAACATAGCAAAGACTAATCCCCTTGGTGAATTCCGATACAACTGCTTCGAATATCGAGTCAATCTTTATGATTCCAAGTTCGGTCCTTAGTTTAGCAAATCTTTCAGCTTTGTCAAGAGGTTTAGTGAAAATATCGGCAAGTTGATCTTCGGTAGGAATGTATAGAACCACTACATCTTTCTTTTCAACATGATCTCTTATAAAATGATGTCTCACATCAATGTGCTTGGTTCTTGAATGCAAAACAAGATTTTCTGTGATTGCAATTGCACTTGTGTTGTCACACATGATTGGAATTTCCCTTTCTTCAATTCCATAATCCCTTAATTGTTGTCTTAGCCATAGTACTTGTGCACGGCGGCTTCCGGCGGCAATGTATTCGGCTTCGGCGAGTGGAAGTTGAAATAGAATTGTTTCTTGCTAAACCGGGAGACCGATCTATTTCCCGTTAGCGACGGGTTCTGAGGTGCTTTTTCTATCAATCTTGCATCCGGCATAATCGGAATCGAGTAGGATATTACTTTGAAGCTTCCTTCCTTGGAATACCATATCCCTACTCCCAAAGTCTCTTTAAGATACTTGAGAATTCTCTTAAGCTTGCACCTAAATGACTTTCTTTAGGTTTAGATTGAAATCTTGCACAAACACCTACAAGAAAAGGATATATCGAGTCTGTGGCGATGAGGTACGACGGTACGCCTATCATCCTTACGTATAAGGTCGATCAACATCTTTGCCTTCTTTATCTTCATCTAATCTGATGTTTGTACTCATAGGTGTTGAATTCTTAGTGCTATTTTCCATACCAAACTTCTTCAGCAACTCTTTGGTATACTTGGTTTGATGAATGAAGATTCCATCCTTTATCTGTTTAACTTGCAATCCCAAGAAGTAATTCATTTCTCCCATCATACTCATTTGGAATTTGCTCTTCATTAGATTTGCAAACTTTTCACAAAGTAAATCATTCTCAGAACCAAAAATTATGTCATCCACATAAATTTGTACCGGCGAGTCTTTGTCCCTTCAACGATTACGAAAAGTGTCTTGTCAATGGTCCCTTTTGTAAAACCATTGTCCACCAAGAATTGAGATAAAGTCTCATACCATGCTCTTGGTGCTTGTTTCAATCCATAAAGTGCTTTGTTGAGTCTATACACTTTATCTTCTTGATCTTTAACTTCAAATCCGGGAGGTTCTTGAACATACACTTCCTCCTCTAGGATCCCATTCAAAAATGCACTCTTGACATCCATTTGATATACTTTGAAGTTCTTATATGCGGCATGTGCTAGGAATAATCGATAGCTTCCAATCTTGCAACGGGTGCATAAGTTTCATCAAAATCTATTCCTTACCTTGAGAATAGCCTTTTGCAACTAGTCGGCCTTATTTCTCACAATGGTACTGATTCATCAAGTTTATTTACGTATACCCACTTAGTACCAATGATATTTGCATGACTTGGCCTTTCAACTAGTGTCCAAACTTGATTTCTTTCAAATTCATTTAATTCTTCTTGCATAGCAATTATCCAATCTGGATGCGAAATTGCTTCTTCAACAACTTTAGGTTCCATTTGAGATAGAAAACGGGTAAACATAGCTTCCGGTTGTCTTCTAGTCCTCACACCTTGCTGTACATTGCCAATAACTTGTTCGACGGGGTGATTCCTTAACCATTGTGGATTTTGGTTATTTTGATTTTCGGGAATATCATCTTCGGTAGGGTCTGTTGTAGTTTCTTCTACGGGGGGGTCGGCGGATCCTTGAATTGCTTCTTCGGTTGTTGCATCGGTAATATTGTCGGCGGGGTGTTCGGCGGGGACGATATCGAAACTTTTAAGTCATTGAATCTTTCCAAAACTTCCACACAATCTGGATCGGTGACTTGTTGATTCTTAGCAGGTTCATGATCTTCATCTTCCATTCCAGTAAACTTAGGTTCATCAAACACAACATGGATTGTTTCTTCATGTTTTAGTGACCTCTTGTTCGGTACCACGAATGCTCTGTTGGCGAAGAAGAATATCCCAAGAAAATTCCTTCATCTGATTTTGGTTGGAATGTTTTCAAATGAACTTTATGATTTAGAATAAAACATTTGCTTCCAAATGGGTGAAAATAGGATATGTTAGGTATCCTTCCATTCCGGATCTCATAAGGTGTCTTCGAGCGGCTTCTTGTTTCTTGATGTTCTATTTTGTGTATAGCATCTTGTATTCTTGCTTGACCCAATATCTTTCGGGTAGCAATGCTTCACAAATCATTGTTCTTCTGCTTCCTTTAATGTCTGTTTCTTCTTTCGGCAACCCCATTTCTTTGAGGTGTGCCGACGACGACAAGTTGATGTAGTACACCATTACGTTCACAATATTCTCTTATAACTTTGTTGAGAAATTCGGTACCACGATCGATCTTATCTTTATGATTTGTTAAACTTTTCTCATTTTGTAATCTCTTCAAAAGATTAGGCATGCTTTGGAGTGTCTCACTTTTCTTGTTCATAAATATCACCCGGTGTATCTAGAAAAATCATCCACAACTACTAAGGTGTATTTCTTTCCTGTCACACTTGTTGGAGTTATTGGTCCAAAAAGATCCATATGCATAAGCTCCAACACTCTGTTAGTTGATTGTTTAGTCTTTGACTTGAAACTTGACTTTATCTGTTTACCTTGCTGACATGCATCACATATAGCATCCTTCTTGAATGTGATCTCAGGTAAACCAATCACTAATTTCTTTTTCACCAACTGATTAATATCATCAAAATTCAAGTGATTTAACTTCTTGTGCCATAACCAATTGAGTTCGATTTGGTATGCACAATCGAGCGAGTTTACTGGGCTACATGGTAGACCAATCCACAACATACATGTTCTGTTGCCTTCTACCGACAAGTACAACTTGATCACCTCTCTCACTAATGACAATACAATTGTTTTTGTCAAAAGTGACCTTGTATCCCATATCACGAAATTGTCCGGTGCTCGGCAAGTTGTAGTCCGGTCCTCTCACATATATGCACATTCTTGATTGTAAGTCCATTTCGATAAGTGTGCCATATCCTCTTGTATATCCGGTGTATTTTTGTTGCCAAAATTCACCCTTGGACCATCTTTTGCCACAAAGTTTGTTAGACGGTGCTTATTCTTTGTCATGTGTCTGGAACATCCTTTGTCAAAGTACCGGACACCCTACAAAACAAAGTTAGTGTATTTTAGGTACCCAAACCTGTTTGGGTCCATAGTGGTCGATGGCAAGCATGACCCTTGGTATGTTTCCATAAGGTCTTCTCTAAATGTGTCATACTTTGGTTCATACTTTGGTTCATACATGTATTCCACACATCCATAGGTTCTAACGATAGGTTGTGTAGGAACCACATATGTTTTACGACCTTTTGGTACATAATGCTGTTTGAAATGATTCTTGTTGTTAGAAACGTTTGCATAACCATAGGTGTCTTGTCGTTAGGAACGACCTGTAATATGGAGTCTGTTTGAGGTCTTGTGTAAGTCCTCTGCTGATTCCATTGTCTAGGTCTTACCACTAGTAGTATGGTTATACTTACATTGTTTCTAGCATTAGATGCGGGAATATTCCAATCATTATCGGCGGGGAACGATCTACCTTTCCCCCGAGATAAGTATCCCTTGAATGATCAACATTTTTGGATTTAGGATTCTTATCCTTGGAATATTTACTGTTTCTTTCCCTTACGTGGTCCAATGGACTTAGTAGCAGGTCTGCTATCGGCGACTTAGAAGGCACGGCGATCCTATTTTTTGATTTATTCATTTTACTAGGAGGCTGTTGACTTCGAGACTTCGATTTTGCTTCCTTGAGGCATTCTCATTGGGTTTTTCTTGCTTCGGCGGCCTTGCTTGGGAGATGGATCTAGTGCGGGCACAAACTTAGGACCAAATGCGGTACTAGGTTCGGTAACCTTCTTGGATCCACTCTTGTTAGATTCTTTGAGTTCCAAATCCAAGCCCGGTTCTATCTCCATAAGCCTTTCTGATTTGTATGCGGTATTGGAACAAGATGGTTCGAGCGGATTCGAGAGGCTTGGATGTTCGACGAGCTTATCTTGATTCTGTCCAACTTCTTTTTCCTTACCATTGAGAACCCTTAATTCGGCTTTCAATCTTCCAACTTCTAACTCAAGAGCCTCTTTTTCGGCCTTCACAACCTCATAACCGTTTGTATTATCCTCGGTTGATTAAGGATGGCATCCAAAGTCTCATTGTTGTCAGAATTTCTAGGATTTGAACCACAGGTTGATTCACAATCACTTCCAGCAGGAGTGTTTATAGATACAGTGTTGTATACCTCCTCAGTTTCATCCATATTGGCCATCAAAGCATAATCCTCCATATCAGCAACCAGTGCTGTGTCATCTGATTCATTTCCTTTTTTAGATTCCACTTCATATCCTGATTCATCTTCAGCAACCATAGCCTTCTTGCCATGTCTTCTTTGTTGACTCTTGGTCTTCAGTAGGTCTGGACAATCAGGTCTAAAATGTCCAGGCTTCTTACAGTTGAAGCAAAGATAATCGGGTTCCTTGCCTTGTTTCAACTCGGGACAATCGGTCGAAGTGTCTGGTTTCTTGCAATGAAAGCATAGATAGTCATTATCTTTCTTTGGTTCTTCTTTCCTTCTTTCGGTAGGCCTCTTTGTGAAATTTCTTGTAGGGGCCTTTCCGGTCTTCATCATTCGATTTTCTTGCTCGGTAGGGCAATTTGCTCTTGCATTTCATCTAGCATATCATCATGTCCTCTGATGTTTCTTCATGATGTGAAGCGACCAATGCGATGGTTTTTGGCTCTTCCTTTTCGGTTTCGAGCACCGACTTCTTGCTAAATTCATAGGCCTTAAGATCGAGAGAACAATTTGAAGGTATCTTCTTCATGCAACTTTCTCATTTCTTCAATTGCGGTCACCTTCATTTTCCAAACATCTCTTGCGGGTAAAGCTTCCAAGATTTTGGTGTTTACTTCCTCTTTTGAATAACTTACACTCGGTAGGGTAAGTTCATCCGATATAGCATTGAATCTTGATTCCATTTGCTCAATGGTTTCATTAGGTAGCATCTTGAACTTTTGAAACCTTTTTAAAAGCCCTGCAACGATTTTGTTCTTCTTTATTGCATCGGTGCCTTCACGGATTAAGTGAATCTTATCCCAAAGTTCCTTTGCGGTCTTGCAATCTTTGACCTTCATGTACATATTGCTATCCAAGGTTACGTAGATGATATCAATAGCAATGTTGTTGAGGTTTGCTCTTTTTAAATGTCTTCGCATTCCATTCTCTTTTTGGTTTAGGAATGTACTCGGTTCTGTCACCCACTTTATTCTTGCCTTTGTAATCTCCGGTGGTCCTTCGGTTAGTACATCCATCATCTCATCATGAGTAGCGACAAGATATGCACACGCATTCGACGTTTATACTCATCAAATCTATCAAGAGAGCACATCAACATGGTTCTAGCATCTTGTGTGTTATCCATGATGCAAGTCTTGAAAATCGGTAACTTGAAAGAAAGTTTTAAAGAATTTTCACAAGCACAACAAGTAGGATTCCTTGAACGAAAGCCTTTGCTCCGATACCAATTGTTGGTCCCTTGAAAAGGCTTTAGTTAAGTTTAGAGGGGGGGGGGGTGAATAAACTTAACACTTAAAACTTTGGAGTTAACAAATTCGCAACTTCGGCGGCTGCGATACTTCGATGGTCTGCTTTGAGACCTCGATAACCTGGCGATAAACGATAGTCTGCGAGTTCGATTCTTTGAATTTGTGCGGCGGAATAATATCAAAATTAAGCCTTGTTACTTGTTGTTAAATATGTTACCAAGTATTAGATACTCGGTAGTGTATGTGTGTGATCTCGGTTGCTAGATTCGAGCGGGTTGATATGGATAATGACTAAGTGCGAAAGTAAGTGCGGTAAGTAAGTAGAGAGATTTTATAGTGGTTCCGGGTGATGTAATCCTGTCGGTCCACTCTTCTCTTGTGATGTTGGAGGAAATTCACTTGTGATCTTTGAGTTATACTGTTACAAAGAATCCTAGGTTGCTTGTCCTTCACCAATAACTATGGCTTCACAAGGCGAAAAGCGGGAACGGTAGGATTCTTTGCTCCCGAGTCTTCCACTTGGTCCTTGAAGGGTAGGATTGCCTCTTCACCGGCTCCACCACAAACCAACGATCTTTCACACCTAACGGATGCTTCATTGTCTTGACGGGTTCTTTATAAAATAAAGAATGAATCAAATAAATGATTCGGTTGCGGCGGCTTGATTAGGATGATGTAATCACGGACTTGCGGTCTTCAAGTGTATATGCTTGATGCGGCTTGAACACGAAATTCACTTGAAGAAAATAACTAGATCAGCGGCCTTAAGCTCAGTAAGTTCAGCAGGGTGTTTTTCAGCTCAGTGTTATCACTTGAAGTTTATTCCAAAATTCATCATTTTCTTCTTGAGTTGAAAGTCCTCTATTTATAGGTAGGAATGCATGTGACTTGAATTTGAAATTCAAATGTGACCGTTCCTTGTATTTGTCCCATCCTCACTGCATTCTGTCACTATTCATGGGAGGGCCCGACCTTCGTCGGGATTACTTTTTGACGATGCGGTCTGTCCACCCCTTTGACTTGTATCCAATGGATAAAAATATGGATCATCCCAACGTCTTTTTAATCTCGGCCTTTGATTTGCTTGATAAGTCGAGAGGTAGTTGGTACTGTTCTTATCCATGTAACTTTCCAATAATCTTGAATTAATCGAGGTATATATCGGCGGGTTCATTAGTCTGCGTAAAACCAATCGATCTGCTGAACATCATATTTTGTACGTAAAATATAATGCAGCTGATTCCTTTTATCCAACTTTTATTTGTGAAGTTAGATTACATCATTTTAAATATAACTAAGTTCCAAACATCATCCAACTTGTGGAACTTAGACCTTATACACAAGGTATATGTAATCAGTTTAGGTCATCACGGACTTGCCTAAATGCGATTCCATATCCTTGACATTAAATACTAAGTTTGATCCCTTAGCCTTCATTTGCGAGTTTGAACCCTCGGCCTTCGGTCTTCGGTCTTCGGTAGGTTCCTAATAAGTCTACTGACCTATTTACCCTGCGACCTAGACCGATCTGGCGATAAACAATCGGCGACCTTTTACGATGCTTGTTTGATCAAACCTATTTATGAATCAAACTCTAATAAACCTATACATTTTATCTAGACATCTTTTTGCCTTTGCACTATAACAGCTAGTATGGCACTCATCATCAAAACTAAGAAATAAGTCTAACAGAGCTGGATATACATGTTATATGATAATTTAATTAATTTTCGGTCGTTCTGAATTTTTTTTCGGTTGGTGATTGTCAATCTGGGTTTATCAAAGGTTGGCGAATTCTTGATGGTGTTCTCATTCTTAATGAAGCGGTGGATTTGTACACGTGTCATTTTTGTGAGAACGAAATATTATATTCATTTATTTTGGATTAAAGTGTTATATATATATATATATATATATATATATATATATATATATATATATATATATATATATATATATATATATATGTATTTATGGAAAATTGGACTCAATTATAATAAAGGAGCAATTAAGGAAAATAATAAATATTTATTTTGGGAAAAGTTATTTAAGGAAAAAAAATATCATTATGCTTATAACCTAGTAGAAAATCATAAATTTGTCTTTTACGTTCTCTGAGAAACGCATGAAAGCAAAAGTGCAGACAAGAGGGTTCTTCCAATTCCTCACGGAGTTCTTGATCGTTTTCAGATTTGAGTAGAGATTTAGAATCAGCGTGAAGGCGAGCGTCGTTTCAATACAAAAAGTTTGGAGTTTTATAAGGTATGAATTTTAGCCCTAGTTATGGTTTGAATGAGTTTGATGGAATAAAACTAAAAAATTCATAGGATTGTTGTTATAGAAGCATGTGATCGAATCTAATCTAAGTGTGGGATTGATTACATAGGTTTTTACGTGGAAAGGTTCAAGTTTGCTGCAGTTTTTCTTGGTTTCAGATTTGGAATTTGCTTGCAATCAAGTAAGAGGCTTTTCCTATGATTAATTATGTTTTATAAGGTTAAAGTTTGTGCTTCGGTATGATTTAATGTTATGAATCATGTTTACTTGTTGTTAGAGGAGTATGGAATGTATTGGTATGCAATGATTGTGTTTTCTGTTGTTTTTCTGAGTAATTCGATGTTGATCATGTTGGGAACGGGTTTGAAATCATTAAAGTGCATAAAACTGTTGTTTAGGGTTGTTTTCGAGGTAATGCGCACGCATTCAACCCAGAAAAAACACTTGAAGAATTTAGAGAGTTCGTGCGTGCGCATTGGGTGTTTAAGTATTTTTGAGCCCCGAGTCTAGTTTTAAGTGTTGTTTATTGATTTAATAACCTTAAATGAACATGAACAAGCCTTGATTGAGTTTATAATGCGTTTAGTTCCGGCACCGAATGGATTCTTCATAAGAGTTGAAGTTCGGGACCGTCAGAAAGGCATGTTAGACTTGTGCTTTGATGAAATAGAATTCATGAATGTGTGTGTGTGCGATAGGATGTTGTGTCTAGCCATCTAAGCGATGGAGTAGGGCTGTTAGGTGAGTTTTGCCTTGAAAACACTTAGGTGGCTGGTTAATGATACATAAAATACATACGTGAGTAGTAAAAGACAAAATATCATGTCATCCTTTGTTAGGCACAAGTTCATATCGTGATGTGTGGGCGGTCAGTAAAAGTGAATAACTCCGTAGGTTCACACGACCCCAAGTACGGAGGGACTTCACCGAACGCGTACACTATCAGGACTAGCCCGTGACTATTGGTGTGATCCACTAATAAGTTGCAAAGTTATATCTCATAACGGATATACACCATTCGTAGTGCCCTTGGATGCGGATGTAACAAAGATAAGCTAAGATAGAAACCAATAGGCACGACATGTTGATGAGCATAAAGTGAACCCTAGATTGAGTCGGTTATATAAAGACAATCTAATAACTATGAATCATATGTTCTAATCCTTAATCAAATCATAGCCTCTACTTATTATTAAGTATCTTTGTACTTACCTCAAATGCATGTTTGTTGTGTGTTTAGGGATGAGAAGATGAACAGGTAGAACCGGAGCTGGACGAGGAGTTTGATGACGACGTTTGATGATGCTTATGTTGAAGTTTTTCTTTATTTCATTTTCATATGACATTCTAGACTTTGTTATCCTTTGATTTGCGGAACATGATGTACTTTATTTTGGAAACTTTGTAAATTCATTTTGTTGATCTTTTGGAGGTTTTTCGTACGTTATAAGTTTGGAGATTTCGTTGTAATAAGGTTTCGTTTCCATCGCTAGAATGCTTGTTTCTATTCTTGTTGTTGGAAAAAAAAATACCCGAGTCTTCCTAGTTTCTGTTAAGGCTAAACTCGATACGACGTAATTGAGGCTTACGTATAATATGAAATTTATTTTATATTATACGTGCCAAATTATATTTTCCGGATATGGACTCGGTGTCCGGAACGGGGCGTTACAACACCTATTTTGGTAGGGGGAGTCCGACTAAGGAATTCAACTTGGAACGAGGATTAAGACAAGGTGACCTATTGTCTCCCTTTCTATTCATCGTTGCAGCTGCAGGTTTGAACATTCTTATAAAAGTGGAAATTGTAAAAGGTATATTTTCGGGGTAGTTATTGGTAAAGATTAGATCTTGATTTCTCATCTTCAATATGCGGATGATACTGTTTTCTTAGGGACTTGGAGTATGGAAAATATGAAAAATTTAAAAAGAAATTTATCATGTTTTGAGAAAATCTCGGGCCTGAAAATAAATATGAGAAAAAGCTCATTAGCAGGGATAAAGGTACACGATGGTGTTCTGTTATGTGCAGCAAAAGTATTGAACCGTAAGAAGGTTGATATGCCATTTAAATACTTGGGGCTGTGGGTGGGACAAAACATGAAGAAATTGAAGGCTTGGGAAGAAGTTATTCAGATTTGTAAGGCAAAATTAAGTTCTTTGAAATGGTTTTCGTTGTCGGAAGGTGGAAGGCTAGGTTCTCAATAAAAGTTGTCCTAAGTGCGCTTCCGCTCTTCTTTTTCATTGTCTACAGGCCTCCAGAATGTGTGTTTAAGCTCTTGAAAAGTGTGAGATCTTCTTTTTTTGTGGGAGGGGGTGGGTCACTTAAAAAAATTCTTGGGTAGATTGGAGAAAATTCAAGCTTCTAAGTCCTTGGGAGGAATTGGGGTGGGTAGTTTAAGGTTGCAAAATTGGTCTTTGCTTGGTAAATGGTGGTGGAGATTCATTTCGAAACCTAGTGCTTTATGGAGCAAAGTAATTGTGTTTAGACAACAACCGGAGGAGATTTGGGGGGTTTAGAATGGAGTAGTTGAGGCTATTGGTAAAATTAAGCGGATTGGGGTTGATTTGATGGGCTCGGCTTATTGGGTGGTGGGAAACGGGAATGGAGTGAGTTTTTTGGAGGATATCTGGGTGGTTAATGATCCTTAATTTTTTTTTCTATCCCAGGCCTTTTAAGATCTCATTGTTTAGAGGTGTAAATGTTGTAGAAGTCGTGAATAGGGATGGGGATAAATGCTCTTTTAGTTGGAATATGAGTAGAAGGCTGAGGGGGTTTGAGGAGGAAGATGTAAATGAGTTGGAAACTTTAATTAACTATGTTTGTGGAAATGCAGGTTGTTTGGGTAAATTGAAATGGAAACATAGCTCATATGGCAACTTCTCGGTGACCACTTTGAGAAAAAAGCTTGAATTGGAATTCCTTAAAAATTCCTTTTTGAATAATGAGTAGTCTGTCAAATGGAATAAATTTTTACCCTAGAAGGTGAATTTGTTCATGTGGAAAGCAAGACTCAGAAGATTACCCACAAAACCGAATCTTATACGATGTGGTGTTTCGGTTCAAGACTCTTATTGTCCGCTTTGTTATAAATTTGATGAGACGGTCAATCACCATTTTCATGCTTGCGATGTGGCTCTGTGGATTTGGTCTTAAATTTTCAATTGGAGCAAGATCACATGTTTAAATGTTTTTTCGTTTTCGGATTTATGTCATGAAAGAGCAAGGATGTCATCTTCAATTTTATCTTCACAACTTTGGTCGGCGATTGTGGAAATAACTATTTGGGTTATTTGGAACACAAGAAACAATGTGGTATTTAACTATCTTGTTTTGAATCCGGAATCTATGTTTCAAGATGTGCAGAGAATCTCTTTTACCTTGCTTTCTAATCCTAACGGTCTCAAGAAATTGAATTGGGATGAATGACTAGCAACCCCGTTGAAGGCGGCTACTTAATTTCTGAAGAAGGAAATAAACGCATATGGTCTAATAGCAACTATTACCCCTAAATTACCCCAGTAATTATTGTGATTAGAAGGAGGAGGAATTGGTTCAATTTTGGTCTGGAAACAGAATTGCAGGCGAAATTTGCATAAGCTTTTGAAGTCTTTATTTAGCAAGATTTGCAGTAGTAAGCTTGTTAGTTATGATGATGTTATTTTGTTGTAGTTAAATTCGGATTGGGACTTTTGTGTAAACTATTTTTAGCATCTTGCTGATAATGGAATATAATTGGACATCCAAAAAAAAGGGCTTGGGTGGGCTTAGCCCCTTATTGCTCATATACTACCTATGTCCTTGTTTCCAACTCGAGGCTTAGGTGGGGTTAGCTCCCCATTGCCCATATACTACTTCCGTCCTTGTTTCCAACTCGTCGCGACTTAAATTATACAAATGCTAACGTCACAACAAAACACAACAATGAATATGGTAAATCATATAAAGTCACTATGAGGGCGAAGCCAAGGTAGTTACGATTCTTTGCTGTGCTGCAAGGGCATGCCTGAGGCAAAGCCTATAAAGGTCACGGCCTATACCCTCTCAAAATTGATATTTTTAGGGCTTCATTTGTATATCTTTGTGTTGGATAATAGGTTCATTTTATTCCACTTAAGTTGGCAAATTTAGTAGAATTTGAATCACTAGCTTATTTTTATTTTTTACCGATTGAAAGATATAATATTAAATTAACAAACAAACAATGTTTATAACCGGACAACCGTCGGAATCACACCGGATAAACCGGACCACCACCAGTCTGCTACTGGACACCACTTCTTTCAAAAGGAAACACAAGAAAAACACTTGGGGAGAATCCCAAGTAAGCCAAATACTGTCTCACTTAGGAGAATTTGATTTGGTAAGATAAAAAACTGGAAAACAATTAGCCATATCTCGCGGACGTCCATACCTAAAACCGAAAGAAAAACACCAATCAGCGGCAAAGATAGAGACCGATAAGCCCGACGAACACCGACACCATCCGAGGCAAACACCACAAATAGCCAATACAATAATTGTTTAGTAATGAAAAATTGTTGGATTGATAATAAATTAAGGGTAAGATAGAGAAAATAGTAATAAATGTTGAATTGATAAAGTAGAATGACTTATATTGTGGGACAAGACAAAAAGTGTAGAATGACTTATATTTTGAAACGGATGAAGTAAGAGATAATAATAGTCTTCCACTTGATATAACCCGAAATATTCCTATTGCATATGATATATATATATATATATATATATATATATATATATATATATATATATATATATATATATATATATATATATATCATATATATATTCTTTTTGACTGCGAAAAACCGAATCTCAACAGGGTGTCGAAGCCAGCTTCTTAGTCGTGGATGGACGTTTCGGAAAGAAATGAAACAAAACTAAATATCTTAAGACCCCTATAGTCTATAGATAAAAAAAGAGAGATAAAACTCTTTTTTGGAAAAAATATACATAAATCATGTTTTGTCTATCATTAATCGTTCCAAACTCATTAGACAACTTTTTCTCGACCCAATAAACAAATTTATCAAAAAATTCATAAATATTATATATATATATATATATATATATATATATATATATATATATATATATATATATATAATCCCTATGTATCTGTCGGTAAGGTGACTTAAACTCTACATTTTGGTGGAACCAATGCGAAGACTCACCGAGTGATGGTCACCGAGAAGTGTGTTCAATTACGTGCTTCGGTAGGGTGGAGTCTACCGAGCTTCGTCGGCGGGGTGACTATCGCCAGGGTGATAGTCTGCGAGTACTCGAATACAAGCGGGGTCCCACATCTCGCTAATTTCGTTATGTGACGGCCTATACTTGTGTCATTAAAAGGAGGACACGTGTAGGGGTATTTATGGTGCATCGTACAAAGATTCCTTGTGGCTAGGGTTTAGGGATTTGTGCCTATAAATACAGTTGTTGTCTCATTGTCCGAGTGTGTTGAAATCTGCATGGAAAAATGGCAATACTAGGAATTAAAAAGCTACACGGCGAGGACGGCGAGGATGGGGCGGATGCTGAACCTCGTGAATGCCCCGACGGTTACTGTCAAGTCACACATCTCCCCTGTGATGCTCCTTGCGCTTGCATTGCAGAAAAGTGCACCTTGTAAATTAATTAATGTAGTTTTTGTTACTTCTCTTAAATTGAGTGTTTTCTCTTTAACATTCTTTTTAGAGAACAGCAAGAAGCTCATCAATTAATACACACTGTGTTTGGTCTATTTTGTTGTGAAATTCTGTTATCCATCGTGTGTGGTATTCTTTTTTTTTTTTTTTTTTTTGGTAACTTGTGTGGCTTGGGATTATTGCGAGCTCGCTCTTCTTTGAAGATGCATCGTCGTCATGTGCTATTCCGATAATAAATTAGTTTGTGTGTTTTATGCTTTTTTTGTTGTTGTAATTTCTGCTTCAGGACTATGAGCATCTGCATTTATGATTATTATGATGTTTGAGTTTTCAAATTGTAACTTAGCTCATGTTTTCTTTTCTGCAGGTGTTAACCATGTTTATGAAATATATGAATCATATATATAAGATGGAGTAATATTTTCTTGATTTTCATTGATATTCCTCTCTCTATGTTACTATGTATATATTCCTCGGCCATAGTAACCCGAAAAGCATTATTTCTTGCTTTAATCATATGTTGGTTGATTTCTAGACTTAATACATGGTTTTTTTTTTTTGTTTTTTTTTTAAAAAACGAAAGCAGGATTATCTTGATCGGATAACAAACATAATAAAATAATAATTAATCTGATCTATTTTAATCATATGTTGGGTGACTTATAGACTTAATACATGGAAAAACATGTCAGTGTGTAAATTTGATCGCCAAAATGTTTACTCTTATGCGTAAAATTAAGTGTAGAATCAATAAGCGTGAGGAAAAAAAAAGGTAAAAATTGAAAATAAATATAGGTGCACTAAAACATTTTTAGGCTAACAAAGAAATGTACTATATATGATATAAGCATCTTTCTTCTATATATGCAAAATCACCCCTATGATATAAATTAAACTCTTGTTTTTTTTTTCCATCTAATTTTAAATAATTATAAATCACAAACAAACATTCTACTTAACTCTTTGGACTTTGTTGAAGTAACAATTCAAGTCGTACATTTCGACAAATGATATATATGTAGTTTGTTTAGCAAGGTTTTATATTTTCTGAATTAAAAAGGTTTTATTTTATTATTTTTTATTTTTAACAATAGCCATTGAATGATGGATTTTTGGGATAATAATAGCCAATTTTGGTATAGAGTTTTGTACTAAGAGCACTTGCATAAGATACTTTTAATAAATTCTCTATTTTACAATTTTAAATGCATATTTTTTTTAGTTTATAGAATATCTTTGCACTATCAAATTAATCAGATTATATCTTTTACGTAATGTGGCAAATATAAAGCAAAATTTACAGAATCTGGATAAATAAGGTAGATGTAAAGGAAATTATCATAATATGTATTTTACAATAAAAAATAGAATATCTCTTACAGTGTTTTTTTTTTTTTTTAAAATCAGAATACTGAAATCTATAAAGTATAGTTTTTAAAGGATTTATAATATTTACTGCAAGTTGGAAGTGCTCTAATATTGAAGGGCCAACAAGACTAAACCCCACCAATTGATAAAAAAAAGATTTTGCTGCAAAATTTGGGCTTGATATTAGCATTTGAGGCCATTTTATAGAATTTTATTATAAATGGATCAAAGAGTTAAGGGGCCTATTATGTGTAATTTTCTAGGAAGCTTTAGACCCATGCCTCTCGTGTTGTGTTTTGGGTCAAGGTCCTCCTTGTGCTGGTTACATCACTAATCGATCACTATGTGTAATATTTACACCAATTTTTTCTAAAAGAATTTTTATTTTCAACACACTGATTCCACCGATTCATCATATTTATCAAATAATAAATACAAATTGGTTTTCTGAATGTCGATTCTTGAGTAAAAATAAGCTTTTCAAAAATCGATTATCATATTTGACATTTGAATTGTTGATTCTTAAGTCAATAATCAATTTTCAAAAAATCATTTCTAATGTTATACATATATAGTGCTACAATGTATAGTAGATTTGGTGAAAATAATGATCTCTAATTTTGTGGTCAGTCTATTTAAGGAGCCCTCAAAAAGAATAAAATGTCCCCTAAGAAAGATCGAATGCCTTTTACATAGAAATCATACAAAACCAAAAATCAAATACTACCTCCGTCTTAAAATTTAAATCCGTTTCGATTTTATACTCGTATTAAGAAAATTGGTTAGATTGATTATGCGTCATTAATATTGAGTCGAAAATAACTTTTGAATGAGATTGATGCAAAGTAGTAAAAAAATGATGAGGATATAATAAATGAGATGTAAAAGTAGAAAAACATAAATAAATAAATAAAAAGTGTCATTGGTTTTTTTAAATTGATTTACATTATGAGACAAAATCAAAAAACTAAAGATTGAGAGAATGTTGTAGTCTTATGTTCTTATGATTTTCAACCATATTTTTATCTGTGTTCTTAGGTTGTAGTCCACTTTCTAGGAACCACCTGGTCACAGATATGATGGTACCATGTTGTTTTGCCATACTTCACTTATGTTACATGATTTTTCTTCCTTAATATGCATTCAGAATATGTGCATTGTTAACACTGTTTAATCTGTAAATTTTTTTTATTCAACAGGATACGAAAGTGCCTGTCGTGGTCTTTGACAGCAGCGTGTCGTTCTTTTCAAACTCGCTTCAACCGTTCAAAAGGCAACTATCAAATCTCCTGACATTGATAAGTTGATCCTTTTTACAGCCAATGATGAACTCAGACTTGCTGCTGTGACATTGATAAGTTGATCCTTTTTACAGCCAATGATGAACTCAGACTTGTTGCTGAGCAGGTATGTACTTCAATCTCTTAAACATGTAAATATACTATTTACAACCTATAATAACATTGACTGGTACGCAAATATTTATACAACAAAATACTCAATTAATTAAAGACGTTGAAGATGCTGTCGAAAACAAACATGTAATTTGTTTCCTCAAGTTTTATGATAGATCCTCAAGAAGTAACATGGTGCGGTGATACCCAATCCTTAAGATTTACAATGAAGCTGAGGTTCAAGAAGCAGTTGCACAAGTCCAGCCAGATTTACCACACATAGCCCCTTCTGAACTTTCTTCCAGCAATCATGTCAAACACATTAGGCATTCATCTCCTGCAACACAAGAAAATGTTGAGAAATAATTTTTTCCTCATACCACCAAAGAAATCCTAGAAGAGGTATCAGAATTGTCTTTATTAGCCGTTATTAATTCAAACAATATTAGCCTCAAGAAATAAATCAAACAGAGTTCAAACAGCAGCTTGGATAATGCAAAGTTCAAAACAGTTCAAAATTAGAACACATACCGTGTGATCCAGGAGAGATAAGGTTGCAGGAGCAAAAGGAGGAGGATCACAATCAAACTCTGAACATTAACAAGACCCCAGCCGGCATTTGTGCAGTGACAAAGAGTTCTAGAGCTCACCAATTCTCTCATTGTGATAATCTAATTCAAATATGAAAAGAAGATTGGATAAAAGGCTTTATCTGTTATTTCTTTGAATAAATTAGAGAGTATTTCTTTCAGCTATAAATGTAAGGCTCTATAGCCAAGAATAATCAATCGAATTTCAATAAAATAAATCCAGTTCAGTTTTAATACCTGTTTCATGCTTTCCTACATGGTATCAGAGATTATTGGTGCTTGATCACCACACATATCATCAAACAAAACAGCAAATATGACAACTTTATCTCTGAATGTCACCAGCTTCATCTCTCTCAAACTAACCTCCAGAAACTACCCATTGTGGCGAGAACAAGCTCTTGCTCTAGCAGAAAGTCAGGATCTAGTAGGCCACCTCACCAACGAAATTCCTGTACCGGAAAAAACCATCTCAACCACTACAAATGCAGCAGATGGTACAGCAACCACAACTCAGACACAAAATCCTGAGTACACAAAATGGAAAAAAGCAGATAGACTTCTAAGGGGTTGGCTGATCGGATCACTTTCTGAAGAATCACTTGGTCTAGTCATAGGTCTTGACTCTTCCAAGGCAGTTTGGGATGCACTCAAAGGATCTTATGCACAAGATTCCCAGGAAAGGGAATTTAACCTAAAGCAGCAAGTCACCTATCTAAGAAAGGATGATGACAAAAGCATAAATGAACATATCCAACATTTTAAAGGATTGTGTGATAGCCTAGATGCAATTGGGAAACCAATTCCTGATGAAGAAAAGGTCTACTTCCTCCTCACCGCCTCCGGGACCACAAGAGACATTTACCACCACCATGCTCAAACCTCCCAAGCCATCATATGTTGAACTGGTTTCACAACTGCAAAATCTTGATCAGAGAGAACGTGGTTTGCAGCAAAAGGATCAGATGTGTCTCAAATGGCCTTCTACAGCCAGAGGCCTCAACAAAGGACAGATAATCCATCCAGATTTAACTCTGCAGGTAGGGGGTTCCAGGCTCAGCAAGTTAGAGGAAATACTGGAGCAGCAGATCAGCACAAAAAGGTCTTCAAAAGGATGTCCAAATCTGAACGAGAGCAATACAAAAACGAGACCTGTCAATTCGTGGGGTAACTGGCCATGTATCAAAAATTTGCTGGTGGAACACCAAGGCACAAGAAGAGATCATACCTCAGGCCCTATCAGCTTTAACACTGGACAACAGTATTGCAGATACTGAATGGGTGATGGATACTGGGGCATCAAGCCATATGACATGTAACTCTTCCCTTTTGTACAACCTTCACAATTATGCAGGATCAGAATATGTAGTAATAGGCAATGGCACTGCACTCAGAATACATGGCACTGGTGATGCACACATTAATCACAACTCAAAAACTATAATTGTCAAAAATGTTCTTCTAGTACCACAAATGAAAAAAAAAACTTGATTTCTGTCACACAGCTCACTAACCAATTCTCTGCAGTATGTGTTTTTACTGATCTTGATTTCACTCTTAAGGAAAAGACAACAGATCAAGTGCTCCTGAAGGGGGGATCTAGAGGAGGTCTTTATGTTATCTCAGGCACTTTGCAGGCACATGTCTCACACACTGTCAGACCTTGCTCAGCAGATCTGTGGCATCAAAGATTAGGCCACATCCAGTTTCCTACTGTTTTTCTTTTAAAAAATAAAGGCCTCATTGAGGTCATAGGCAAAAATAAGCAAGATCATTTATGTGAAAGCTGCCAACTTGGCAAGCTTAGTAAACTTCCTTTTAATAATTCTGAACATGTCGGTCTTGGTATTTTTGAATTGGTTCACTGTGATTTGTGGGGACCTGCCCCAGTTGAATCTTTAAATAAATTTCAATATTATGTGAGCATTGTTGATGATTTTACTAAATATATATGGCTTGTTCCCTTAAAGCATAAATCTGAATTCTTTGATGTTTTTATCAATTTTGAAAATTATGTGTTCAGACAGTTCAACAAACATGTTCAGAAACTCCACACAGATGGAGGAGGTGAGTTTGTTAACACTAAGCTCACTGCACATCTCTTAAAACAAGGCATTATACACCTCATTTCATGTCCTCACACACCCCAACAAAATGGGATAGTTGAAAGGAGACACAGAACCATTATAGAGCTAGGTCTCGCTATGCTCTTCCACAGTAGGGCACCTCTGTATTTATGGGTTGAAGCTTTTCAACTCGCCGTCTATGTCCTAAATAGGGTTCCCTCATCTCGCTCTTCAATCTGATTCACCTTATTTTGCCCTTCATCACCAACACCCCGATTACAACAGACTGAAAGTTTTTGGCTCAAAATGTTATCCTTATACCTGGGACTCAAAGAAACACAAATTTGACCCAAAAACCCTACCTTGTGTGTTTGTAGGCTACGGTAATCAACACAAGGGATACAAGTGCTTTCATCCTACATCCGTAAAATTCTTCATCTCTAGACATGTTCGGTTGATGAATCTGTCCTTCCATATAAAAGCACTCTCCACTACATCAACAGACCATATGTCCTTAATATATTTGACTCTTGGCTACCACCAACCAGTAGCACAAATTCTCAGCTCGGTGATCCACCTGTGCCACCCTTCCCAGAACCACCAGCACCACCAGACACATCCCATTCTATCCCAGAACATATAATCAATGAACCTCAAACCCCCATTTCCACTCCTCCTCATACTCCAACCTCTCCCACTGTCTCCATTCCATCTCCTCTCACACCTACATCCATTCATACACCACCAGATTCCATCACAGAAATTGATTCCTCTAGTTCTAATCCAGAACCTGCTACTCCAGATACTGATCCTCCAGCTACACCAGACACTTATATTACTCATCCTACCATATCTCCTGATCCTGCCAATCCCACTATCTCTCCTATGGACACTAGGGCTCAACATGGGATCTTCAAACCAAACCCCAAGTATGCTCTGACAGTGTCCTATTCATCCATTCCTCAAGAGCCCAAAACAGTCAAATCAGCCCTGAAGCATGAAGGCTGGAAAGCAGCCATGCAAGAAGAAATAGATACCCTTTCCCAAAACCAGACCTGGAACCTTGTGCCTAGAAACCCTCAAATGCATGTCATAGGCTCTAAGTGGGTGTTTAAGGCCAAACTAAAACCAGAGGGCACCCTAGACAGACTCAAGGCTCGGTTAGTGGCTAAAGGGTACAGCCAGGTAGATGGTCTTGACTACACTGAAACATACTCTCCTGTAGTTAAACCTAGCACTATTAGACTCATTCTCAGTATTGCTCTCACCCATAACTGGTCAGTTCAACATTTAGATGTTAAAAATGCTTTTTTACATGGCCACATAACAGAAAATCTTTACATGGAGCAACCCCCAGGTATGACAAATCCTCAATTCCCTAATCATGTTTGCAAACTTAATAAAGCACTGTATGGCCTCAAACAAGCCCCTAGGGCATGGTTTGACAGATTCAGTGCTTTCCTTTTAAATTATGGCTTTGTGTGCAGTTTATCAGATCCATCATTATTCTACTATCATACTAACCATGGCACACTGTGCTCCTTCTTTATGTAGATGATATGTTGCTTACAGTTCCAACACCACACTCCTTAGCTCCCTCATTCATCTCCTCAGCACTGAATTTGCAATGAAAGATCTTGGCCTAGTTCATCATTTTCTGGGAGTCCAGATACAACACACACCTACATCTACACCAGGCTCATTATGCCTCTACAATCCTTGAAAGGGCAGGCATGACAGACTGTAAACCTATTAAAACCCCTATGGCCACAAAGATCAAAGAAGATGCAACTTCCCCTCTCATATCAGATGCCTCTCACTACAGAAGTCTCATTGGTGCTCTCCGGTACCTAACATTCACTCGTCCAGACATCTCCTTCACTGTGAACCACCTATCTCAGTTTATGCAAGCCCCTACTGAAGCACACATGCAACAAGTCAACAGGTTACTCCGCTATGTTAAAGGCTCAATTGATCTAGGCATCTCCCTCAAGGCTTCTCCAAGACTCAACCTATATGCATACTCAGATGCGGATTGGGCAGGTTGTCAACTTACAAGACGTTCAGTCACTGGTTACTGCACTTTTTTGGGACCTAACATCATATCTTGGTGTGCAAAAAAACAGCCCCCCACCGTCTCTGTGTCCGGGGATCGAAGCGAATACGAGCTATGGCCCACACCGCTCGCCGAAATTACATGGCTTACATACATTCTTCGAGAACTCAAGGTTCGGCTCACCTCCACACCTACAATCTACGTGACAATCTAAGTGCCCTCTATATGACTATCAATCCAGTTTTCCATGCTCGTAGCAAACATATTGAGTTAGATTATCATTATGTACGAGAACAGGTGGCTCGAAAACTCCTAGTCACTAAACATATACCGGCTACTTGGCAATTGGCTGACATTTTTACAAAAGCTCTACCCAAGGTCAATTTCAATCAATTACGGCCCAAACTCGGCTTGGCCCACAGCCCTAGCCTCGTTTGAGGGGGGGTATTAGCCGTTATTAATTCAAACAATATTAGCCTCAAGAAATAAATCAAACGAGTTCAAACGGCGGCTTGGATAATGCAAAGTTCAAAACAAGTTCAAAATTAGAACACATACCGTGTGATCCAGGAGAGATAAGGTTGCGGGAGCATAAGGAGGAGGATCACAATCAAACTCGAACATTAACAAGACCCCGGCCAGCATTTGTGCGGTGACAAAGAGTTCTAGAGCTCACCAATTCTCTCATTGTGATAATCTAATTCAAATATGAAAAGAAGATTGGATAAAAGGCTTTATCTGTTATTTCTTTGAATAAATTAGAGAGTATTTCTTTCAGCTATAAATGTAAGGCTCTATAGCCAAGAATAATCAATCGAATTTCAATAAAATAAATCCAGTTCAGTTTTAATACATGTTTCATGCTTTTCTACAGTCTTTCCCTCAAACAATTACAGCCTGATAAGTCCTCTGTGATACTAAGCGAATTTTAGCCTTGGAAAAAGAACAATCAGTTGAGGAAATGGATTTGATCACAGATCTAACTACTGGTTCCTTCTCCCCTGTGCATACGACTCTTGTAGAAGTCGGTCAACCATCCACAGATCCGCTTGAAACCACTCCATCGAGGAAGTCCAAGCCTAGGGATAAACAGATCTATAATCTGTTTCAAACAAGTCTCTTAGGCTTGTGTTCATTGAGAAATCTTATAGATAAAGTCAGATAAGATAATTTTGTTTTATTTAATTTTCTTACTATTTATACACCTCCTCTTTGGTATTTTTTACTATCACGACTTTTATCTCGAGGAACCGCTGGGGCAACGAAGCAGATAATGGAGTTCAGGATTGATCATCTAAGGCCAAGTTGTAAGCAATAAAACAGATTGTTGCACGATAGCTATTATCCGTACTACCTTAGAGTAAGCTAATGCCATCACTCCATTTCTTGGAACTATTCCAACGGGGCATCACAAACAAACAATGGCGGATATCGGTGTTATCATGTGTAACTAACAACTGCATATTATCTCATTAAGCCTCTAAATATGGGGGAGCGTTAATGATTCATAATTTGTGGTTTCTTTAATGCGCTTATTAGGTAGTAAAAATTATAGCTTTTGACTTATGAGATAGCACCAGTCAAATGCTTATCACGCATTTCTGGTATTTGCGTAACATGCATTGATCTTCTGTCTATTCTTTAATTTGGAAAAACTGCCAAAACACTGGCAGGATTTCTATGTTAATTAGCATGTAGTTTGTATTAAACGGTTGCCTTGTGTTCTTCACTTATGTCATGTTTAAATAGTTATTATTGACCTTATTATGTTGCGTTACACGTCATCATATATACAGACTCTTAATTTCATATCAACATATGCTTTTGTGGTATATGTAGTGGGCATGTACTGTGTCTTACACACAGTATAAATGCACTAGTAATTAAGATAAAAAGCTTAACCCAAGATATTAGTTTTAGTCTGAAAGTTTTATGTACATCTAACAAATGGCTTTACTCCAACAACAACAACAAAAAAAAAAAAAAAAAAAAAACAAATGGCTTTACTATCTTCCACCTCCGAAGATGGGACAGCGATTGCGCGCCATTCCATTTTTTTATTATATTTTTTTGAAAAATATTTACTAATAAAAAAGTGTATGTTATTAGCATCGATGAATCTATCGGTCTTTATAGTCGAATTGTAAGTTTAAATTGGATTTTAAAAATATTAAATGTCATTTTGATATCAATAACAATTCACTATGACATATACATTTGCCAGCGTATACGGTACTTGGCATTTGTCATACCTACTTTCGGGAAAATTATGAAAAAAAAAAAAAAAAAAAAAAAAACTTTGTGAAATTATCAAAATAAGACATGAATATTTGTATTATAGTAAAAATGATATTTTAAGATAGTGAAGTACAAAAATGCCCTTATTATCAGTTTTTTCTTTTTCAAATAAAGACAACGTACTCCACATCATCAAGCGAAGTTGACAATTGCCAGTAATAGTGATACATTAATATGCCTTATATATATATATATATATATATATATATATATATATATATATATATATATATATATATATATATATATATATATAATGTATATATATATATATATATATATACAATGATAAATATAGTATCAACAAGTCACAACGTCGGTAATGTAAAATAGTAGTATTACATAGTATAACATAACGTCAAATAATAGTGTCAAGTAGTAGTGTCATATAGTATAAAAATTTCAAATGATATTTTCAAATAGTGTGATAATTAATAGTGACAATTATATATGACATTTGTTATTATCACTAATGACACACCGTCAATAATGTCATCAAATAGTAGTAACAATTTTAACTACGTATTATTGCACACACAAAAAATGATTTATGAAATTTTATCAGAAAAATATCAAATTTGATATCAAAATAAATATAACGAAAAAAATATAAATTGTGGTGAAAAAATTGTAATAATTTTAAATATAAATTAAAAGATATAACTAATTAAAATATTAATATATATTTGCGAGCCGTGTTCTTAATGCAAAGTACCACCCGGGTATGATCGTTATGGCAACAGGGTTGGGAAGCAGGTCATCTTTTTTTGTGGAGGAGTTTACTGAAGGGCAAAGATATGTTAATGCAGGGGTTGCGCTGGGGGATAGGAGATAGGAGTTCAGTTTACGTCTTTCATGATGCTTGGCTCTCCAGGCCTCCTTCCTTTCGTATATGCCATTCATCTCATTCCTTGCCTATGGATAGTAAGGTACATGACTTGATTTTTCCAGGTACCAGACAATGGAATCTGCCACTCATCATATAGGAATTCCAGGCCTGGGAGGTGGAGATGATTCTCCAGACTTCAATAGCAGGCAGTTCACACCCTGATAAACCGATCTGGCATTATGACCGCAGAAGCAGGATTGTTTGCCGATTGGGGAGCAGCTTGCTAAACGTAACTTGGGTTCGGGTCGGTGCTTGGCGTGCGGCAGAGAGATGGAGTCCTTACGGCATGTACTTTTTGATTGCGACTATGCTAGAGATATCTGGGCAACCTAGCCGTTTGGTAGCCAGCGGTTGCAACATGGGTCGAACTTCAAGGAGTTTTTTGAAGCAGTGATAGCGCGTTACACTTCGGATGAGCTTTATACATTTTGCCTGCTACTCTGGAACCTCTGGAAGGCCCGATGTAGTGTAGTTTTTGATGATGCGCCTATATATGTGTCACACATGGTTACTGCCTCCTTAATTGGGGCATAGGAGTTTCGGTAGGCCATGGGCTCTTCTCACATTGGATCCGAAGGGCTCGCTCACCTGGTTATATGGAGTGCACCTCCCGCAGGCAGTTGGAAATGTAACTCTGATGCCTCTGTCACGGACTCGGTTTCTGGAGTTGGTCTGATCTTCAGAGATGCGCTCGGCTCGATTATAGCCACCTTTTCATTTCACTTTGACCCTGGCGTATGTCCTAAGACTCTAGAGATGCAGGCGATACTGCTGGCGATGGAAGATGCTATTCGTTTGGGTCTTTCTGCGGTCACCTTTGAGACTGATTGTTTGCCATGTGTTCAAGCACTCTCGCGGCCGTCGGATGACTTGTGTGTCTTCAACTGCTTAGCGCGTGACTGTCTTGCGCTTCTACCATCTTTTGTTTCTTCATCTTTCACATTTGTCAAGCGACTAGTAATTTCCCGATACACTTACTGGCGAGGCATGGACTAGGTCATATTGGTCGTGTTGTTTGGGGTATAACCCTTCCGAATGATGTAATTTCTGCCGCTATTGCGGATTGACTAAATAAAAATTTTCTTCTTCTTCAAATATATATAAATATATATATCCTTTTTTCAAAATTTTATGAACGTTTTTGTTCCTTTCAACACTTGTCCACTTACTTTTATCTCTAGTTCTCTAACAAGACAATGATCGGCAAAGATTCTGGCCAGGCAAAGATTTTGGCCAAGCGGCATTTTGAAATTTCTCAAGGTATTTGAAGATTTCATTGGCAGAAAAAGCCAAAATTTATACGTATAGTTGGTTTGTCTTCTAGTACTACAACAGCTTGATCAAGGGATTCTCTCTCTTTCTCTCTCTTTTTTTTTTTTTTTTTAATTTTAATTTTTTGGTTTTTTTGTGCTTTTTTAAAAACGGAATCATGGTTTTTGTCACACACAGGCAAAGATTCTGGCCAAGTGGCATTTTGAAATTTCTCAAGGTATTTGAAGATTTCATAGGCAGAAAAAGCCAAAATTTATATGTATAGTTTGTATGTCTTCTAGTACTACAAGAGCTTGTTGAGGTTGACTGGAAGTTTCTCCCCCTTCTCTCTATCCATTCGACCTCTCCTACAGGATATTTAAACCTCCGCCGGCTGCCGGCGTCTCACCCTTTCCTTTTCTTTTATGTCTTTTCAGTTTGTTTATACTTTTCTTCTTAGCTTTTCTCTTTGTTTTGCTCCTGTTGCCCTCCGCCCCCACCTCTGTTCGCCGAGTTTGCTTTTTGCGGGCAGGAGCTGTGAGTCGGCAGGGCTTTTGCGGATCTGAGGTTCCCTCTTCTCAGATCTAGAGCTGGCGGTGGCGTATTTGACGGATTCTGGTGGAGCTCCGGCGGTGATCCGGTGGCAGTTGCTCTTTCGGCGGTGATCCCGGCGGTGATCCGGTGGCAGTCGTTCTTTCGGTGGTGATCCCGGTGGTGATCGTTGGCGGTTCATTGTCCGCCCCCTCTGCTGGTTTTTCTTCGTTACAGATTGAGACGGGCGGCATGTCTGTCTCCCTTTCCGGGTGGTGTGATCCATCGCTGTGTGACTTACATAACACCGTTAAGGCTCCGGGTTCTTCATTGGCGGTTATGGTAGTCATTCTTTTGACGGAGGCGTTAGTCATCTCTTACGGGCTTCTCTCTCCGCCCGGAGGCGGCGGTCGGTGGCGGTGGGCTTCAATGGTGTCCATCTGTGTTCATGGTTTCAGTTTTTGCTGCTTTGTTCTTGCTATCCGGAGCTGCTAGCTTTAATTGTTACTATTGTATTAGTTTGTTTGTTTTTTTATGTCTTTCTTTGTATATGTTGTACTAGTACTATGTCTGTGTCTGTCGAATAATAGATTTCCTAGAGGATCCATGTGTCTGAACGTCTTATGTCGGAAAAAATATTATTTCCTTCTGTTCGGCATCCTCGACCCGATCTATTGTTCGGCTTATTATGTTGTTTGTTACTTGTTGTGCGGCTAGGCCGCGTTGTAGTGCGGTTTTGCCCGCGTTGTAAGTTCGGTTTATCCGATATGAATAAAACTTTCGTCTTTCGGGGAAAAAAAACTACAAGAGCTTGTTGACACCAGGGTTTGATCTCTTGACCTCTAGCTCCGATTCCATGTTAAGATCAAGCACTTACCGTTCTACTAAAACCAATTGTTATTAATAAAGACACTACTATATTTCCTTATACATTACGAGTGTGGGTAATACGTCCCAACACTTGCCCAATATATATATATATATATATATATATATATATATTGGGAAAAGGAGAAGATATGTATATTTTTTTTAACTCGGGAATGGATAGAGGCGGATGCAGGATCTTGAACGAGGGGCAATGATACAAGTGATTTTTTTGAAATAAATGTATAGTGCTGTTTTTTTCCGGCATCATTGGATTCGGGAAGTGTAATGTCCACATAGGAAAAATAGTAGAATGATCACCCCCATATAAGTGTGAGACATAAAGGTCTTGTCAACTCGGGTTAGCCCTTTTAGACCAAGCGAGGACGGCGGTTTAAGCAGTTGACCGGACATTTATGACTCATTTAACGCTACCAGGCCCGGGGTCTGGGGGCGTTACAGAATGGTATCGAGAGCCGACTATCGGACGGAACTATGCGCTGCACCGTACAAGAAGACGGTGTAAGGATGGCCTCTAGTTACCCCCCCCGTAGGGAAGATCCGGGAACGGTCTCGGCCGTCCCGGCGAGGGACGCCGGTCCCTTATAAGGGGGGGGGGAGAATGTAATGTCCCACATGAAAACACTACTATATATTACGAATACATTAGAAAACTATTTTATATCGTATTATCCGAATACATTAACTATTTTACTCACGTAAATAAAGATTTTACACGCTAAAAAATAATTTTTAAGGGAAACAAACGTATCACATATAAATATTTTTATTTTTATAATTAAAATCTTATTACCACCTCATTTCAATGTATCACTTTTGTAATGACTATGTAATTTTATTTACATAGATAAAAGTTTTATGTCAATTTTTTCAATTATTGTGGATAATAGAGTCAAATATAAATTTTACGGGGTGCAAAAAATAAATCATAACGTATTACGTATATAATAGTGTTTTTTCGGATGCGAGGCTAGCTATAAATTGATTGCAGATTGAACTAACAAAGTACAGGTTTGTAACAATCACAACGAGTAATTAACAAGAATTAATTACTTGCCTTCTATCAACTTCCCCGGATTATTAATCTCTAAGAAGACATGGCTAAGGTGGCTTGCGTTGTTCTCATTTTGCTGATTGTTTCAGGTTAACCGTCTCTAATACAGTATTTTTATAGGCATGCATGATCCTTTTATTTATAGTACTACCATGAATTTACGATTGAAAATGTAAATATTCTATCCTAGCAAATCCAATTGATTTTTTTTGTTATCAAAATGTTGGTTCAGTCTCTTTGGCAGTACCCCAGCAGCTGCATGGAAAAATGGCAAAAATAGGAATTAAAAAGCTACACGGCGAGGATGGCGAGGATGGCGAGGATGGCGCGGATGTTGAACCTCGTGAATGCCCCGGCGGTTACTGTCATATCACAGATCTCCCGTGCTATGGTGATTGCTCTTGCGTTGCACAAAAGTGCACCAATTAATGCAGTTTTTGTTGTAACTTCTCTAAAAAAAAAGAGTGTTTTGTCTTTAACATTCTTTTTAGAGAACTACTGCAAGAAGCTCATCAATTAATACTCTCTCGATTTGCTCTATTCTGTTGTGAAATTACGTGTCCTCGATCCTGTGTTTTTTTTTTTTCCCTTTCTGTAACTCGTGTGGCTTGGGATTATTGTGAGCTCGCTCTTCTTAGTTTGAAGATGCATCGTCGTGTCACTATTCCGATAATAAATTAGTGTGTGGTTTTTTATGCTGCTTTTTTTTTTTTTCGTTTTTTGTGTGGTCGTGATTTCTGTTTCAGTACTATGATGTTTGAGTTTTCAAATTGTAACTTATATGTCAGGACCGTGAGATCTCCGGTTTTCTTTTCGATCTACTGGTGTTATAACCATGTTTATGTAACATATAAATCATATATATATAAGATGAGTAACATTTTCTTGATTGATCTCTCTCTATATTCCTCGTCCACCGTAAACAGAAGAAAATATTAATGTTGTGGAACATCTTTTCTCATCTAGCACATAATTTTTTATTTTATTATTTTAACAAACATCTAGCACATTATCTTTATCGGATAACAAACATAAAATTATAATTTTTTTTGAAGGGAGAATAAAATAATAATTAATCTGATCTATTTTAATCGTATGTTGGGTAACTTATATACACTTAATAAAATGTAAAAACGATTCAATGTGTAAATTTGATATTTAGTTAAAATTTGAATACCAATAATTTTAACTATTGCCTAAAATTAAGTGCAGAATCAATACGCGTGAGAAAATAAGAAGGTAAAAATTGAAAATAAATATAGGTGCACTAAAACATTTTTAGGCTAAAAAAGAAATGTACTTGACGATGCTGGATTTCGTCTATGAATAAATCCGAACCGTTTAATCTAGGGGTAATTGAACGAGGAATGTTTTTGGGTGATTTTTAGACTGAATTTGGGAGTTATTTCTCTCAAGTTGCCTACGTATCCAATAGTTGAATTGGAATCAAGTCTCCTAGTTCTTTAGCGTTGTTATATAGGGGACGATTTATCCCTCTTTCCTTGTCCTGCAAGGAATTAGATTATTATTATTATTATTTCCCTAAGGATTAATACATGTAAATCCCTATGATAAATGTCAGGATCAGAGTCTTTATGACCCAAGATTCTTTCCTTAATTATTTTTAGCTACTCAGCACGTGGAATAACAGCCGGGGTTGCTCTGAGCGTCTTGCGCGAGCCCCCAAGGCCACTATGGCCGAACTTGTCAGCTCTCTCTTCGCCAAGCCATAGCCGACCTGCGGTAGCAGGAGGAAGAGTTTCTGCCGATCTCCCACCTGGGGTTAGGGACCCGCCCTTAGGCATGTCTGTGGGGCTCCTGGCCCTTAATGCCTTACTTTTAGAGGCTAGTCATCTATTATACGACTTAAGAGGTTGACACGTGACGTAGTTCGGGTTAGGCATCATCAGTACTATAATATAAGCATCTTTGTTCTATATATGCAAAATCACCCCTATGAACAACCATGCAAGGCCTACACTCAACAGCTTGCCCCTTGTTGATAAATTACAAATGCTAATCATGAGCCAAAAACCATAAGCTAAAAAAAAAGGAAAAGCCCTACAAAAAATATGGGGAAAAATATATTGGTTTGCTCCATATGCTACAAGTTATTATTTAATTAATCTTTATGTGCACATTGTAATTATTATAGATATAAATTAAACTCTTGTTTTTTTTTTTCCCTTCTAATTTTAAATACTTATAAATTACAAACAAACATTCTACTTAACTCTTTGGACTTTGTTGAAGTAACAATTCAAGTCGTACATTTCGACAAATGATATATATGTAGTTTGTTTAGAAAGGTTTTATATTTTCTAAATTAAAAAGGTTTTATTTTATTATTTTTAATTTTTAACTTTTAACAATAGCATGGATTGAATGACATGGATTTTGACTTGCATAAGATATTTTTAATAAAATCTCTATTTTACAATTTTAAATGCATATATTTTTAGTTTACAAAAAATCTTTCCACTATCAAATACATCAGATTATATCTTTTACGTAATGTGGTAGATATAAACCAAAATTTGTAGAGTCTGGATAAATGACGTAGATGTAAAGGAAATTATCAGAATATGTATTTTACACTAAAAAAATAATGTATCTCTTGCGGTGTAATTTTTTTAAATCGGAATATTGAAATCTATAAATACAGTTTGCTTTAATATAATATTAAAGGGCCAACAAGACTAAACCCCAATAATTGAAAAAGAAAAGATTTTGCTGCGAAAATTGGGCTTGATATTAGCATTTGAGGCCCTTTTATAGAATTTTATTATAAATGGATCAAAGAGTTAAGGGGCCTATTATGTGTAATTTTCTTGAAAGCCTTAGACCCATACCTCTTGTGTTATGTTTTGGGTCAAGGTCCTCCTTGTGCTGGTTACATCACTAATCATTATGTGTTATATTTGTACCAATATGTTTTTTTTTTTTAAGAATTTATTTTCAACACACTGATTCACCATACTTATCAAGTAACAAATACAAATTGCTTTTCTGAATGTCGATTCTTGAGTAAAAATTAACTTTTCAACAATCGATTATCATTTTTGACTTTCGAATTGTTGATGCTCAAGTCAATAATCAAATTTCAAAAGATCATTTCTAATGTTATCTATATCTATATATATTTGAAAGGGTAATTTAACCCAATTACCCGGAATTTTAACCCGTATAACTTTACTTGACCCGTTACAAAAAATAAAAAATAAAATACAGCTGTACCATATAAATGAGTTCTCTTTTTTTTCCAGAAACAAATCTGATATCTTCAGTAGCTATATCCCTTATGAATCTCAAACTGTAACATAAATCCCACCAAATTCCTTTAAATCTAAAATAAAAAATAAAAAATAAAATACAGCTGTACCATATAAATGAGTTCTCTTTTTCTTTTTTTTCCAGAAACAAATCAGATATCTTCAGTAACTATATCCCTTATGAATCTCAAACCGTTACATAAATCCCACCAAATTCCTTTAAATCCAAAATAAAAAAATAAAAAAAAATCAAATACATATGTACAATATAGATGAGTTGTCTTCAATAAATATATCTTCAAAATCTCAAACCGCAACATAAATCCCACCAAATTCCCTTGAATTTATAATCTCAACAAATTATCTAAAATCAGTATAAATAAATTTAAAAAAGAAAAATCTGAAATCACAACTAATTTTATCTCAAATTTTTTTATGATAGCTCACAAATGTCTCACCTCCGACCAAACCTCTATATTTACGCCCCGGATACAATAATTGATGAACATGAAAATGTACCCTTTTTGGCAATGATATTATGGAGTTTCAAGTAAGAATGTAATTTGGTATGTATCTGTAGCTTTAGTCCTAGACCATTATATATTTGTTTTATGCCTGCGTGGTTGCTCCATTTCATTGCCAATTTATGAGGATTTGTATAAAAAAAATCTTGCTTATTCTTTGTGCAGAAACAGATTCTAAAAGCTTTAACCATGCAAGAACAAAAGGTGCCGCTAGAGAAGAAGCTAAGCTAAAATGGTCAAAACACCATGTTTTGTCGTTGAAGAGGGAAAAATCACGGCCAATTTATGTTCGAAATTCATAGTTTTTATTCTCATTCTCCATTAGAATAAATGAAACACTTTATCTTATGATATCTACCACTAGGATGACATATTCATATTGGTGTGCACTGTTTATTTTTCCATCTTTCTTTTCATTCTGAATAAGATGAAGTTGAACTTAACTCATTGCTTTTTTTGAGGTTGCTATATCTGAAATTGAATCTTACCTCAAAATCACACGTGTTGGTGTAGGACTCTTCACGTTTGTTTAGTTCCTATTAATTTCTAAGAATCTTGATTCATGTTTTTATCCAGTGATGGATTTTTTTTTGAGGGTAGTGATGGATTTCTAATGACTTAGTTTCATAACACCAACATACTATTTCCTTAGGTGGGAAACCTAATTTAAGATTTACATCTCACAAATAGATTGAATTTTTTTGTATCTCCGGGTTTCAGGTTCAATTCATTCACTTCCAGATGTTTGTTTTTTGTTTTCTAAGGGAGGATTCATATTCTTATACTTAATTTCATTATTTATTATGTCATTTGCATGTTGGTTTATTTGCCTGTTTTAATTCTTCTTGATTATCTAAAAAAATGATGGTTTTGATTTTGCAGCTCCTTCTAATTTGACCCTCTTTGTAGGGTAGATACTGAGTTGTTGGGATGTTCAGCTTACTGGTGGGGGACAAGGAGTGACTTCATGCAGATGGTTTTTCAATTCATCAAATGATTTTGGCTTCATTATGTACTATTAACATGGTCGAGTTGCCAAGTCTTTGGGTGTTAGTTTTTCGATATTGATACATGATGTCATGTAGTTTTACTCTATTTAATTAATTATTCTTTGCTTTAAAATCGTCACTCCTTTTTGCTAATGTTTGAAGATGATTTCCATATGCATTTGTTGATGATTTTGATTCCTTATGTAAGGGTCTTAGTTTGACAGTTTTTATGATCTGATTTTTTTAATGCTTTACATTGAAAAGAAAAAGTGAGGGATGAAGATTATATTTTGATGTGAGAGGCTATTTGATTTATTTCAGTAGCAATGCATAATTTGAGTAAAAAAATTAGTGTGTTGGGGTGGGGTTGGGGGTTGTTTCTTTAATGATATCATTTCATCAAAGAAATAGTTGGTATGATACAGTTTGTTAGAGGAAAATGCATTTTTTGATGAGTTTATTGTTAAAAAGTACGATTTGAGAGTAGAAATATATAAACAGGACAGTGAAATTTTTTATTGGGTAAAAATGACAAGTGTTTATTCCACTATAATTTAAATTCTCTCCTATTTAATTACAAAAATGATTATATTTTTTGATTTGGACGTCAAAAGATCGTTATTCTTTCACCATTTTTTTCTTTTTTTCGTTCTCTTTATTTAGACATCCAATTTGATATTTTTTTCGATGTAATTTTGAGGCCATTTTCGTAAAAAACAACGAAACAGTATAACATTGAAATAGTGGATTTGAAGTCAATTCCACTGAACCAAACAGTGGATTTAGAGTAACGAATAGTAAAATTGTCCTTATCACCCAATTTGTATTTTCACTGTTTTGATTTCTATTTTTCACTCTTATTTGTTCTTTTAAACCACTCCCCATTTTTTGATTTAGTACTTGAATACAAATACATCACTCTCGGAGGATAGCACTAATCTTCCTAGAGACAAACAACCTTATTAGGATCCCGAAGATGGTCCAAAATCGGTTTTGATTAATTACTATGTACGTTGTAGCTCTTGATGGATCCATAAAGAAAATACCTATTAAATATAATTATAGGTTCAATCATGAATTTAAAGAAAGAACACAAGCGATGGTCTTGGGGGTTCTCAAGTACGAAGATATCAAATTCATATTCCTATAAAACAACTTTTTCTAGGTCACAATTTAAATGGCGTGTACGGATTTCACAACAAAATGATTATAACATTGTATGGTAAGACCTATTAATTCTCATGAGCTTCATAATGATTAATAGTGTAAGAAACGTGGTTGTGAAACAACCGTATTGTTTTTTTTTTTTATGTTTTTTTTTTTGGCTTAAGTTGTGGTCTACCTCTTTATTGTAATTTGATGTCTCATTAATTCTAGAGGATGATTGCGCCATTTATATAGCTGCACTATATTTGCACAATTTTTAATCAAATTTTAATTTTACTTTACACCGTGCATCGCACGGTTTTGAACTAGTTTCTTAATATTCTATTTATCTAATTAAATCTATTTTGTGTCATTTTAGACATTTGCCCCATATTATTATTGGTTGCTATTCGTGTTATAAATTGATGGAATGATGATCGAGAAATAAACGATTCTCTACTCTCATTTGGATTGAAATTCAAGGACAACAAATTGTATATAACTTTGTCACCAATTTTATTATTTTTTAGAGCTCGGCCTCCTTAATTAGGAACACCGGCCACACCGCAGGGTAACCCTATATATATATATATATATATATATATATATATATATATATATATATATATATATACATAGTAGTATACATATTAAATTTGCATATGGCTTTTTGCGACCTTTTTGGTCGTCCGCCTTTAGCGGCGTTTTGGTCGTCGCTAAAGTCTGTCCTTTTGTGGTTTTTTTTTTTTTTTTTTTTTTTTGGGGGGAAAGTAAAACGACGTCGTTTTGCTCTGTATATGATTTATCCACCGCCTTCTTCTCCAATGCCCACACTCCACGTTTAACGTTCCACTAGCGTTTTCTTGGCACCGCCCTCAGCTCGTTGTTATTATCATTTATCATACCTTAGGATTACCAATTAATCATACCTTATGAGGTGACGACAAAAAACTTTCTTCGTTCTGCTTTTCCCTTTTCTTTTTTTTTTAATTTTAATTTCCACTCACCATCTTCTAAGGACGTGTATTTTGGTAAAATAAAACACGTGTTGGGGAATGGTGTCGCATATATGAGCTGTCATATGCAGAATCGACAGATATCACCACCACCGCTTCTCTTTCTCTTTTCCATCAAGCATCGTCTCTCTTCATAGTTGAAATCGCTGTCGTAGAACTGGGTCAAAATTACATCGTCTCTCTGGTTAGGTGAGTGTTTTTGTTCTGAACGAAGTCTTGCTCCGGGTTGCAACGATTGGGTACTCAATCTGTTCAGCTTTCATTTTTAACCAGCTTTTCCGTTTCGCTTTTGTTTTCTGTATTTCCCAGGTGTTATCCTCTAGGGGAAGAAGAGTCGGGATATTTCAGCTGCTTTCCGGGGTCCGTTGCCATCGATTTAAAGGTGGGTGTACTTAATTGGTATCTTATTATACTTTCTAATATGGTATAAGAGACATAGTATTATTGGGTGTTTTGTCCTTGTCTTGCTGCTATGCTCTTTCTGGTTGCTTTGTCTGGGCTATTTAGTAGGAAAATGGCCATTGATTAACAATTTCTCAGAAATGCTGATGGAGAAAAGAGAGAAAGTGATTCAGAGGAATTTGATGAGGACAAAAGCAAGCCTAATTGGAGTGAACCTGCTATTTATGCATAAACCATTTTGCATGCTTCAATAGAATTAAGCCTGGTGTTTTATCGCGGTTACTCTTCTGATCATTTCAGGTACTTAATGAAAACCATTTCCAATAAGCATTCTAAATCATAATCATGAATAAAGATTGATGTTTTCTTGTTTATTTACTTTTTCGATGTTTCTGTGTATTGGTTTGATACGTTTGCAGGGTTGATTTTGGGGTTCATAGGTTGTGCATGATGTTGTTTTTTATTTAATCTTGTTTGGTTTTGTCTCTTTTCTGTTGTTTTTCGAAGGTGTGTTGTCATTGTGTTCTTTGGCTCGGGATTGAAGACAAAGGATTTGCTCTCGTGTCGGTGTATCATCTTTTAATTCTTACTTGAACTCATTTCTTTATCTAAGCAAACGGACCTTTTATGAAACATGCTTCATGAATAAACTTAATTCGATCCCCTTATTTGTGGGCTGGAGCGTTAATCGTATAGATGGACCTCTCCGGCTTAACTACAAATTCGCTTGAGGTGTCAATTTGCCATTTTTACCCAGGCATTGAGTTGAAATTTGCACCCTAGGAAAGAAAGCATTTGTAGACACGGTTATTGTCAATCAGGTCCCCGGGGTCCCTGGAGTAGATTTTACGAAAAATGGGTTGCTGGATTTTCGAGGATATCGGTAAGGTGTAGTAATATTACAAGGGATGGGAACTTTTCATCTCTTTGGATAGACCAAACACAAATGTGAGCTCTATATGGCAATGAGCTCATTACGGATTTTCCTGAAAAGTTGACATATCATCTAATGTTCTGCTACTTTCTTGCTTAAAGCTACTGCCTTGGTGTCTGCTTTACTTGCTCATTTCAAATTTACTTCAAAACTTGACGTAGTTTCTAATGGTCTGATCAGAACATCTGCTACAATCCAGGTAGGGTAAGAGTTTCTTCTGCAAATCATTAAACCGAGAGGAAGAGGTGATTTCTTTATGTCGATGTAATTGTATTTGTATATCCCCCCTTATTCTTTTACCTAGCTTTTTTTCAATTGTTTTTAAATTCTTTATTCGTTCATTCTTTTTTCAATTGATGTATTGTGAGTTGCTTTAGCTGAATTGTTATGGGGTTGTGTTTAATTGCATCTTCCTTGTGTAATGTCAAACTGCGCGTATATGTTTAACAAAATACTGGGTGACTTTATAGTAAATTTTTTTTTCTATTGGAAGTTGGAACTGATGCTCAAGGAATCCTTTCTGACTTTATGGTACAGTTTTAAAGCTCTTGTTGTATGGAGTGTAAAAAATTGGATTATTCTCATTGTATTTTAATCATCATCATCATCATTACTGTGTATGTTTATGGTTGTTTTGGATATTCTCGACACATATTAACTGAATTTTGACATCTTTATTTTGAAAACTAGGTTACATACCCTTCAACACATGGAGTTTACGAGGAAGGAATCGATGAGATATGCGAGATAATTCATGAGAATGGCGGTCAGGTGTATATGGATGGAGCCAACATGAATGCTCAGGTATACCGTTCTTTCATTGTCACACTTCCAATTCGTGATCTCATCTGTCAATTTTCCGATCTCCTATACTGCCCTTCCAAGTTGTTATTAAACCTCTATTTGATTTGATTCACTTTTGTTGGGGAAACAGTGAAGGTGCAAGGATGATTATATTAAATCTCGTTAAGCTGATGATAAATGAGGACAACCTTTTTATTCATTCTTAAACAACTGAGCACCTTCTCTTGTTTCACTTTTCATTCTTGTGCATTTTCAGTTTTGAAAGCTTTGGCTATCACATACTGTGCATTTGCCTCATAGTGTTGTCTGTTTACTTTTGGGGTCATGGGATTGAGACAAATCTTCATGCTTTTTAGGAATCGTATATGTGTTATTTGTTAAGTGGCCTAAAACCTTTGAACATATTTTTGGGCTAGGGGCTTGGAAGTCAAGAGATAGGTTATACTTCCTTAGGAGTTGACCCTTCTGGTATCTTGTTGGCTGAACAATGTCTTTTGTTGCAAGGGAGATGCAATCCCAAACAATAGGTAGTTTAAAGAATTAAATTAGTTAGTTGAGATGATAGAGAAAAGTAATTTTGAAGAATGTCGTTGGTGGTGTTTATTGCGCTTGTTTTATAGGGTGTTGAAAAAGTGAATCTATGGAAAATCAGATAAATGAGGAGTGTAGTAGGGAACACCGTTGTGGATGATGAGATCAAATATTATACAAGCTTATCCCCGTCGAGATGCATTTTGATGATAATATTTTGATCCGACACAAACACCATTGTTTTGAGATTTATCTTCTGCATTTCAGGGGGTATTATATATCTTTTCTGGGGTTTTCTTTGGCAATTTTAAAGTTTCACTTTGACTATAACATGTGCTTCATGCACTTCTTATGTTTTCTTGTTTGTCTAGATTTTGATATGTAGTGAAGTGTTGCACCATCATATTTTCATGGTTATTAGCTTGTCAGAGTGAGCACATTGAATTGTTTACTTGCTTTATGCTCTTATGATGATCAAAAAAGTAAACATTCGTTCTTCTGAGAGAAAATATGCGGAAGAATTTGGAGACCTGAACTGAAGAGCACAAAGCTTAGCATAGTGATACGGGCATACGGCATATATTGTTTCTTCAAATGCATGTGGATTGGGAATTAGTTTAGTTCTGTTTATCACATTTTTTGAATTTGAAAATTGTTCTTTGTTTCTTGGTCTTGTTCAGCTTCAGGCTTTGCATGATATTTCTTATTAAGTCTGCAGTAAAATGACGTATCAAAAGGGGTAGTGTTTCTCTGTGATTGTCAAATTACGATGACGAGTCTGATTGAAATCCATTCATCTATCATATGAGGACACACGAGGCATTTGTCTTAGAGGAACACTTTCACCGGATGCTGACCTGGTATACATTAAAATGTTGGATTTGTTACCATTTCAGAAATCGCTCTGCACTTTTGAACATCGATTACTCAACCTTCGGCTGTTATCTTGGATTATAGTAAGGCCTGCTCTTCAATTTTTGTTGCAAATTTCATTTTCCCCTTATCTTGTTTGTGTTGGGTATGACCTCATTTCGTATGTTATTTGGGCTACAGTCAGCAATCTGATTTTCTTTGCTTATTAATTGCTTTTAGTTTAGTATCTGTTGGTTGTGGTTGCTGTGTTTGATTTGGAGTGTCCAGATTCAAGTTCCGTTTCGGCCGCATGAAAGCTTCTCATCAGTTTCATTTTATCTTTTCTTTTATTTTTTGTTTGTAAAATTCATCCGTGGAAATATTGATTAAAAGGATCCGGATTCATTACTGTTTTTTTCATTGTAAAGGCGATCTTTGTCTGAAGTAAACGACCGCCTTTCTTTGACTTTCTTTTCAAATTTCAATACATTCATTGCTTGGTGTATTTTGTAAATGAATTTTCGTTGCTGTTTTGCAGGTTGGTCTAAATGAATTTTTGTTGATGTTCTGCAATGCCACAAATGCAAGGTCGTTATTGAATTAACTGATGTCTCGGGTGCTATAAAAGAGTTGCATGAGATGGATAACCAGGTACCACAAAACATCCTTCTATGCTTCTGGGTGTACTATCACAATCTTTATTACTTACCAGCACTACATGAAATATCCAAAACTTCTCCATGACACAATTGAACAGCTGATAACAAACAAAATTATAACAGAGATAAAAGCTACTCAGAAGAAATACAATGACAAGATCACCATGGACACGAGTTGATCGAAAAAAAACACACGTCAAACACATGAAGTTGAAGCCCAGATCTCACAAAGATATTGATTATTGTGCTTTTTATTTTTTATTGTCTAACACGTGTATTTTTATCTTTGTGTCGCATAAGCTTGCGAACACGTGTAACGACTTTGTGTAACGACACTTATCCCAAATATATCTCACCACCACCGATTCTCCGTCTCTCGTCCTCTCTAAGCCTCCGGCTCACCATCTCCGACTCTCTCTTTTATTCACCATTGAAATAGAGATAATTCTTACTACTAAATGTGCAATCTACCTACGACCAAAGCTTATACGTGTCGTCGGTCTCCAATACACGTGCTCCTCTCTCACCGTCTTCCATCTCCACTAACAGAGTTCAGTGGGAGGTTGGCTGCAACCATTTTTCCAAAAATCTGGATGGATTATGGTGCAATCCTTGAAGGTTTGATTCGCAGCTATCAAACCGTTAATGGCTTGGCGTTTCAGTGTTCAAAATCGAATCTTTACACTCGTATTCATCTATTTCAGGGAAGTTACCGTTAACCTTTTGTTAATATCGATTATGCATTTATTTTACTGATTAGAACTGACCTCTGCCCTAATTTTTGGCTGAATGTGTTTTGTGAAGGATTGTGTATGAAAGGCTTGACCTTTCTTTGATACGGTACTGATTTGAGCAGTTAAACCTGGCTGCAACCATTTTTCGGAAAATCTGGATGGCTTATGGTGCAATCCTTGAAGGTTTGATTCGCAGCTATCAAACCATTAATGGCTTGGCGTTTCAGTGTTCAAAATCGAATCTTTACACTCGTATTCATCTATTTCAGGGAAGTTACCGTTAACCTTTTGTTAATATCGATTATGCATTTATTTTACTGATTAGAACTGATCTCTGCCCTGATTTTTGGCTGAATGTGTTTTGTGAAGGATTGTGTATGAAAGGCTTCACCTTTCTTTGATACGGTGCTGATTTGAGCATTTAAACCTTAGAATTCGATGAATCGGGATCAAAAGCCTTCACTTCATCTTTTTGACAGGGAAGTTTCTATTATTGACTTGAAGCTGTGTGTGTTATGTTGCATACTATCAACTTAATTACTCTTATTTGCGGATGCATTTTCCAATGCCCGGATTTTTACTGCTGGTATAGTTTCAGTTCAGTGAGCTTTCCTCCTTCGCCCGCCGCTGCCGCCGCTTTAATTGTTCCAGTAACCATGGTAACTGATGAATTCCGAAGTTCACACATTCACTATTATGTTCTTCTTCACCTCACTCATTACTTAATGTCGATCGTTTTCTTTTTTATGAAAATAGGCCGAGGTGGAGACTGATGTCGCGACTGAACAGCCAAAGAAAAGAACGTTCAGGAAGTTCAGTTTAAGGGGTGCGGATCTGGATGCACTTCTTGATATGTCCAGCGATGAGCTCGTCAAAGTTTTTACTGCTCGCGCTCGCAGAGGGTTAATTTATTTATTTGCATTTTTGTTGCCAAAAAAAAAATAGTGCATTTGTTCCTCCCTGTTTGGGTTTGATAATTTAGATGCATTCTGTGGCTATTTAAATAATTCTGCTTGTTAATTTCTGTTGACTTAGATTTCATTTCTCTGACATTTATACAATGAATGTGGCTTCAAGTTCCAGAGGGGTTTGAAGAGGAAGCCCATGGCTCTGATCAAGAAGCTGAGAAAGCTGTATGTTTATTGATCCTTGTCTCTTTTGGTTTGCATGATGTCCATACTTCATCTGTTTTCGTGCCAATGCTTTTGGATGCCATTATGGATGATGTTGTTGTGCATTTTCATTTTAAACTGCTTTTTTTCCTCATGCTAATTAATTTATTGCTTCCTTAAACAAAATCGATCTTGCTAACCTGGAGGTAATGCTTAGTTCCAATTCATGTTTCTGATTTGTTGAAAATCTGTTTTAATAACTTTATTGGCCTAAATAAGAAATTGTGACTTTAGATAGTTGCTTGCAGTTATAGTCCAGAGAGTTCCACTATGTCTTGAAAAATGGCACCTTGTTCTAGCTAGATTTAGTTGTTGAAGACGTAAATTGGAGATTTTATCATATTATTAACCGATAAGAATGGATTTTTGATGCCTTGTGAAGTGATCTCATGCTATGAGATTGCCTATCAAGTATCAAAGTTAATTCTCGTGATTCATCCTGATTAGAGTTGAGGTTTTTGCAGATTGTGCTCTTGACCATATTTTTTTCTGATTTGAGATTTCGGATAATCTAGAACTTTGCATTAGATTTATGAAAAGCCAAAATGAGATGCTTATGATCTTGGCAGAAACGCGAGGCCCCTACTGGTGAGAAGCCAAATCCCGTCAAGACACATTTGAGGGATATGATCATTGTACTTGAGATGATTGCACCGCCAGAAGAAGTCTTTGAACCGCCAGGTGGCGGCGACAACGACTGCACCGCCTTAGCCTCCTGCCAATTCCACCACCGCTTCACCAAGTTCGTGTATAAATATGGGTCGTCAACGGTCAAGCATTTGTTTTGCAATTGGGTTTCTGGTTTGCGGTGAGCTGTTGAGACCTACTTTCTTCTTCTCTTAGATTTCCTTTGTAGGTGGTTAATCAATGTGTTTGGCTGTGTTTTTGCAGTTGAGGTGATTCGTGTGCGCTCTGATATTGCACTGAACGGGGGTTTTTGCAGGTAATTTTGTTTATGCGTTATCCGTTTCTAGCTTCTGGGTCTCATTTTATGATGTACCGGTTTGCATTTATCTGCACTTTAATGGGCTTGGGTTTCACTTGGTTTTTCTCTTTTCTCCTTCAATTGTTTGCCTCTGGTTTTTGGTTGTTCTATGTTATTCAGTCCAAGGTTTTCTTTTGCAGTTCAGTTCTGGTAAGATGATTGGTTTTTTTTTTATGCATGTGTGGTGTGGTTGTTTTGGGGGGTTTGCCATATACGATGTTGAGGAGGCTACAACTACTACTTTTGACATTATCATAAGACACAAGGTGAAGATCGTCTGGCCTCTTACCTCCCAAAGCATTATTCCATTGTTTAGTTAAAAAAAAAATTAATCATCTTTTTCTACACTGCAGATGATCAAGTCAGAAACTCGTGCACCCCTTCTTAAATTTCTACAACTTTTGGTAGCTCACCATCCTTCTAGAAGGTTTGCATCTCTCTCTCTCTGACTCTAATATTTGATTTTATGCGGCTTTTGTCAGTCTGAAATTGTATGGTATACCTTAACAGGTGTGGCAAGGGAACAGCGGAGATACTAATTGATTTTGACGATTTATTCCCACCTAAAATGGAGATAAAAAATTTAGAATCAGTCACTGATAGCAAAGAGGATCTACTTTAGAGTACTCACATTTGTGGGAAAGAGGTCCCTCGTTCATATTGGGTGAGTTGATCAACTCTATTCGTTCACCATCCTCATTTTATCTTTAATTTGTGTTGAACCTTGAGGAGTCTGTCCAAAGATTGGATTTAATTGGGAAATTATCACTCAAATTTGTCCTTGCATTTGAAATTCTCGCCGTTGTATTTGTGTTCTTCGGAAAAGGTTTGCTTTGATGTCCACCGAATTGAAAGGAACCTCTATCTTTCTCCTTGGTTAGTTAGTTTCTAATGCTCCACAAGTAATGCTTTGCTCTTTGATTTTTTTCCTTCTTTTTTACAAGCTATGATAGGCGGCTTCGTGTATTTTTACCATTTTCATACGATTGGGAAAGCAAGGCATAAACAATTCCATTAAATCAAATGTGGGAAAGATCCTTGCAGAGACACTGAGATACTATTACTTTGATAGGTACTATATTATCACATATTACAAACAATCACTTCCCATCATTCCTTTTTCCTTCAGCAGTGCTTGTGATATTGTAAAATCACTGGTCTGTCTACATAATCCATTTCACAATTTCTTCGTTTGTGAAGATTGTCGCAAGCATTTCTATGAAATGTGCTCTAGGTAACATCTAATTCCTTAATTTTCTCATGATCATACATCATTTGGTGAAACTACAAATTCATCTTTTTAAACCTTGCAGCGTAACAACTCCTTTTGGAAACTCGCGTGATTTCGTCCTCTGGTTATGGGAAGCACACAACAAAGTGAACAAAAGGTTAAAGGAAGTCAAAGCAAGTAGCGGATCAGATGATCCGAGCTATCCGAAAATGATCTGGCTTTCAAAACAGCTACGCCCGACTTGCTACGTGGGTGATGACGAAAGCCAAAAACCAGGTAAATTCGACAAAAACGAGGTCTTTAAGTTCTTAGTAAGCTACTATGGAGAAGGATTAGTTGCTGTTTACAAAGATAAAGAGCTTTTAGGGGAGAATAAAAAGGCAGCGGCCGAAGACCTAACGAACGCGATTGCGGTTCCTGCTGGTCCTGCATTTGGAATTCTTGCAGCAAGCTGTGCTTTTGGAGCTTTAGCTTGGTTCTGGAGATCGCGACAGAAAAACCGAAAGTATAAACATCAATTACACTCCTTGAAAAACATATAGACTATGATAATACAGCCATTTTTCTTTTATCATTTTTTCGCTTACGGCGCATTATTTATTTCAGGCAAAGGAGAAGCTGGCAGTGAAGCTTTATAAACAAAACTGGATATAGCTTTGATCAAGACAAGGTGAAGTAGGTGACTTTGTATACACAAAATGTAACACTTAATTTCCCATAGTTTATGTACATCTCCCTGCCCATAGTTGTATAACTTTGACCCTACCCCTCTCATTTTCAGCAATAGAATAGAAGTCATTTACTTTTCGTTTACTTGTTACTGTGAATTGAATGAAAAAACCGATGAAACAATAACGGCAGCAACGAGGGCCAAAAACGTGCGGGGCACGTTGCCGCCACTAGTATATATATATATTCTTATTTTGAGTGGGTTTTGTCGCAAAATAAGTGTTATTCTCGCCGTTCAATTGCATACATATTTGGATTATTTTTATTCCTCTATCATCTTAATTGTAAAGTATATATTGAATAAGAGCATTTTTTAATGAACAAAGATAAATATTTTAATTAAATTCTATATTGACATTTAAAATTAAGTAAGAACACCAAGGTACAATGACATTTATTTTGGGCTGAAGAGAGTAATTCACAGTTTAAATGTAAACACATTTTTTGACCGCCATATCATCAGTTTGTAAAAATATCATTGGTTGTCTGTTTTTATAATTTATATATAGAGTCCACCAGAAATCTCTTAAATTCTATTGATTGGATATACCAAGCAGTGACGATACGGGGTTTCACACCCTCCACGTGTCGTCCATCGGTTGGTCAGCACATTATAAAATAACGCCAGTGTATTCATGTCGATGCCCAAGCTCGAGGCCAAGGCCGTCATATAAAAGCCAGGCTACGACTATCGACTGTCGACGACCGAGCAGTGTGAGATGACAGGTCCATAAGGATAGAGTCCACACCAGCTAGCAGTGTAGGACAATGAGTCTAGGGTCGATCACCGCAAGTCGGCGATATCGACACCGAGGACGGTGTCCGCGCCACCGTCTGTCCGCCCACCCACGGCGATAGCTTGGGCAAGGGTCAAGGCCCATTTAAGGGTAAAGATGACAATAACAGAAGCCGACTTAACCTTAGGGTTTAGGCAAGTGTTGTCATTATAAATATCCCATTCCAGGAACTACGTAAGGCTTGATTCCTGGAACCTAATAGGATACGTAGGCAATCCAAGATACAGTCTCGGACTCAGCCGCATACATAAAATCCACCCCCTCATTCCTCTTTTTGGCGTTAGGGTTCTTGTGTGTTCATCACTAGATTAAATTAGGGCTCACATCATTAAGGTGACATAATTTGTCATCGTCATTGGCGCTAGAAGGAGGGCATTCTATTGATCGAATACTCAAGAACACGATGCCTCCCAAGAAAACTGCATCCAAAACCACATCCAAAGCAGTTGATCAAGGCTCCCGGATGAACGAGCCAACCGACCCGATATGCAAGGAGAAGAGGATCCGACGATTGGATCCGGTTCGGCACGATCCTCGGCAAAAACAAGGGGAAAAAGATCAAGCTTTGAACCCCGTCCGGGAAACCCACCAACCGAAAAGCAAGCTCTTGCTCCGGAATATCGGACGCTTGCGGATCGGTTGGCGAGGGCGGACTTGGAGGTAATGTCCGGGATAATCGCCGAGGCGATTACGGCGCGCGGGGAAAGCGAGACGCCGCCCGGAAAGAAGCTATGGCGGAAGGCGGCCGAAAGAAGTTGTGGACAAACCTAAACGGACTCTGAGGAAGAAATAAGCGCATCATCTAGCTCGGTGGAAAGGAAGAGACGCGAGATCCACCAAAAACACCGAGAGAGGGACGATGACGGCGCCGGGGAGGAGTTGAATGCAATTTTGGGAAAGAGTCGAGGTGTCGTTGTGGCTCGAGTCTCCCTTCACGAAGGAGATCGAGAGCTTTCCTAAACCCAAGGGGTTTAAGATACCAAAGATAGAACCTTATGATGGCACCACCGACCCGGAGGACCATCTCCACAGGTATCTGTCTCAAATGAGGTTGGATGGGGCACCCGATGCAATGCGCTGTCGGGCATTCGAGACGCTACTCGTAGGTCGAGCAAGAGAATGGTTCACGAAGCTACGACCAGGGTCGATCTCCAATTTTGCCATGCTCGCTCGAAAGTTCCGAGATGCGTTTATAGTCAACAAGAAGTTTCATCTGAGTGCCACGCACCTCATGAACGTGAGGCAGCAAAGAGATGAGACGGTGATGGAATATTTGAAGAGGATTAATCTCGAGGCCATGCAGGTCAAGGACGCGGATGACCGACTTCGATCACATCGTTCGTAGGGGGCTGCGTAATACTAAGTTGTACATGAAGTTGAGCGAGAGACGTTCCCCATACCATGGACGAATGTGTCAATGTGGTGCATAGATTCGTCAAGGGGAAGAGGCGGTGCGGCGGCACACCCAATCCGACCGGGATGGAATCCAAGAAGGACACCCGAGGTCCGAACATGAATCAGTCCATGAGGCAGGATGTCGAAAGTAAGCCATCGGTCTGGGACCGTATCGACACGTCCACCTCAGACCGTGGGGGCAAGAAGGGACCCTCACGTGATAAGGACTTTATCCCACTCAATCGACCTCGATCTGAGGTGTTGTCGATTATGCTTTCAAAAAACTTGGCGAGGAAACCGCCACCATTGAAGAAACCTCGAGAAAAGAGGAACGCAAGCAAATACTGTGATTTTCACGAGGACATAGGTCATACAACTGAGGATTGTATCGACCTGAAGAGAGATATCGACGTCTGCATTCAGGAAGGAAAGCTAGACGAAGTTGTTGACAGATCTCGGTATGATGGGCCCAGAGGGCGTGGGGAATTTAAAAGAAAAAACTCCGATTACAAGACACACTCAGATTAAAAACAAAAAACAAAGACAGATTTTTATTTCCATTCTCTACTCTATTTTTTCATAGCATGCTTAACGTCCCTGATACACGCTAACGTTAGGCCCGGGTTCGAAATCCTTGACGAATCTTTTCTCTTCCTTGTTGTCATGGGCGCCATCAGAATAAGCAGAAACATTAGGCCTTGGCTCAAACTCGTCTTTGAATTTCTTCTCATTGTTAAGCTTTGAATCATCGTTGTAGGATGATAGATTAGGCCTCGGCTCAAATTCATTTGCAAATTCCTTCTCCTTATTCAGCTTTGAATCATCGTTGTAGGATGATACGTTAGGCCTCGGCTCAAAGTCGTCTTTGAATTTCTTCTCCTGATTAAGCTTTGAATCGTCGTTGTAGGAAGAAAGATTAGGCCTCGGCTCAAATTCATTTGCAAATTCCTTCTCCTTATTCAGCTTTGAATCATCGTTGTAGGATGATACGTTAGGCCTCGGCTCAAAGTCTTGTTTGAATTTCTTCTCCAGATTAAGCTTTGAATCGTCGTTGTAGGAAGAAAGATTAGGCCTCGGCTCAAATTCCTCTGCAAATTTCTTCTCATCATTAAGTTTTGAATCGTCGTGACAATCACTATGCTTTGGGTCTGAGAAAGATTGCCAATACTTGCCGGTGTCCTTTCTGGATTCTATCAAACATAAAAACTGCACAACAACAACAACAACAAAAATTATACATAATTCTGTGAAAACAAACATTTGATGATACTTCTTTAAATTAAAAAGTCAGATGGGTCAATGAATAAAATTCTTCTTTTATTCAATATTTCAATTCCAAATTACTCTCTTTTGTTCCTTGCTACTACATGAATGCAAGCATTGACTTTGAAAAGATCGATCCCGACGATGGATACAAGAATCGATTTTTTGAAAGTAGATTCGTTTTGCGGTGCTTAAAAAAAAAAAAAAACACACAGTGCGGTGCAAAGAATTAAAGGGTTTCCAAAAAGATTTTATTGCAACTAAAAAGGTTTTTTGAATGATGAGGGAAATAATTAAAAAGAAATAGTAGCAAGATTAATCATGAAATTACATACCAAAGCTAGTGAGAAGAAGAAAAATATAGGCATAAAAGGGAGAGAAGTAGTTGCCATGATTTCTCAGCTATGAATGTTGGGGATTATGTGTGATATACATGAATATCGCAGTTGCTTCATATTTATACTCGATCCATCCGTCACATTTTATGGGAAATACTTGTGTTGAGAGTGTATTTTGAGATGAAGTGACGGATGAAACGATCTGAACCGCACAGTTTAAAAACAGAATAAAACTATGTAGTTTATATTGAACCATAAGGTGTCTCCACACGTGTGCATACACCACACAAGTATTTCCCAGATTTTAATTGATTCAATATTGTAGTCACCGCTTTAAATCACATTAAATGATTCAATATTTTACATATATATCTTTTTAGTTGTTGTTTAAATATTTAATGCTACAGATTTTTTTTATTGTAAATAATGTAAAGGTGGGAGGAAAAAAAAAAAGTAATTTGACTATTCAGACACAAAGTGGAAACTTATTTTGAGACATCTCAAAAAAGAACGTGGACACTTAAAATGAGACGGAGGAACTGAGAAAGTACTATTTACCTTCGTCCCAAAATGTAAGTCTGTTTAAGATTTTTCATACGGATTAAGAAAGTGGTTATGTGTTATTAATTTTGATGGTAAAAATCCAGACTACCCTTTGATCTCCTTAATGTAATAGTCGTAAAGTAGGTGGATGTATAATAAATTAGGGATAAAAGGAAGAAAAATGTAATAAATACTCCATTCATATTCTAGTTGAAGTTACATTACGGGATAAATTCAAAAAGTTAAACGGAATTACATTTTTTGAGAGGTCGGCACATACTAAAACGCATCCTGGTTGGTGAGATAGTAATAAAAGATAAAATCATTAGAGATAGATTTGGAATTCAAAAATAGAAAAGAAAGAAGATGTTATATCAAGATGAAATTGGTTTATATGTTGATGTTTATCTTCAAATATTGTAATTTAGTAGTAGTTTTATCTTAAACTATGATTCATCTCCTATATAAAGGTGAAGTATTGTATCTTTTTTTTTTCTATCAATTTAATAGTGTTTAATTTTTCTGTTGTGTTTCGATTTTCTTTAGATAGCTTGAGATGCACATCCAGCATCCTGATTGGCTTAGCTCTAAATAATTGAGGGCCTTTTAGCTCTAAATATTTGAGGGTTTTTTATATAGGTGGATCAATCATGCATATATGCCCATATCTTTCTACAATTTATACTAGTAGTAGTACTATAGGTTATCAAGACAGATAATTTTTTATTTTTTTTTACTCCCTCTGTTTCGAAATAAACGAAGTTTTTGATAAAAACACGTATATTAAGGATATGAGTTAATACTTTAATTTGAATGCTTAAATGACTAAAACCCCTTAGTTTATAATTGATAAAATGTTGTATTTATTTTCTCACCCCTTAATAAATAAGGGTAGGTAGGAAAAACACAATAAATGTTGCATTGGAAATAAAAATGTAACTGCCTCAGTTTTTTTGAAACAAATCTTTTTGGCAACTGCCTCAGCTATTTCGGAACGGAGGGTGTAATATTTTAGGAAATATTCATAAAGATGGTAACAAAAAAAATCATATTGTGAATTAGAACAAGTATTACACGCCATGCATGCAGAGGAACTGAAAGCTAGCTGTGATATCAATTGTAGGATCTAACTTGATCAGCTCGAGTTGACAATCGAGGAAGAACAATACTGGCAAAGTAATGAAATGTCGAACTTAGTTCAAACGAGCCGGAAATGAGCTTATTGAGCTAAATAATACCGGTACAAACCAGCTCAATTCCTTTTTTGACTGGATTGGGCGAAGCTTCTCGCCGGAAAATAGATCCCCTCTGTTTTGTTTCAGATCGATGGCGCTTTGGTGGGTTTTTATTTTCCGGTAATGATTCCTTGTTGCTTTGCCGATTGCCGGCCGGATTTGGTGCTTTAAAGATGGGTTTGTGGATTTTGTTTTCTGCCTGCGGCTTCGGGAGATGGACGGGCTTGCATGTTCAGATTTGTTTCTTCCATTTCCTCCTCTCTCCGGCAAAGGCTTGGATTTTCGGCCGCCGGTTTTATAGAGGTTTGCCGGTTCAGATTTGGAGACGATTCTTGGCGGTTTGTGTTGATAGTGGGAGTTTTGAGGTGGCTGTTGTGTTGTGTGTCTGTTGTTTTAGTTTATTTGTGTATGTGTTTTGGATCAGGTCGGGTATTGTCGGCTTTTCTAGGTTTTAGTTTTGTTTTAGTATGGTTATGTTTTGAATTTGGATAGACTATAATCTAAGTTTAACTCGTATTATGTTACCAAATCATGTCCTCTCTAACGAGGCTGAATTTGGTCGATATGGGGTTTCCCATGTCTTTCTTCCTTCCGTATCTGGTGGTTGTAGTCCGACTTTAGGCCGGTAGTGATCCGGAATTAGTTCGGCTTTTCCCGACTTTGGTCCAGGTTGTAATTTGTAATCTGTTTTTTAGTTCTAATAAATCCTTTCGTTTCTGGTAAAAAAAAATATTAAAAAAAAAAAAAAAAATCATGGTGGTTGGGATTGCACCATAAAAACTATACGATTTGAAATTGATGCAAAAACTATAATCTAATAATTTTATGATGCAATTTGATAACCTCTTCGGATGATAAAAATTAACAGAATCCATTTAGACGTTTTTTTTAATTACACAATTCATATGAATACATACTCTCTGGGGCGGCTCCATGTAGTAGAATTTGGGTCACCTGATCCCAAAAAAAAAATAATAATAATAATAATTTCCTATGTATTTTTATATTATCTAAAAATTTTATACAATAATTATTACTAACTGACCTTTTTTTATTTTAAATATTGACCCGTGACCCGTAATCATTTTTGAAACTTTAAAATTAATGCTTATAAACTTGTATTACGGTGTACCGTTTTCGATCCCTGACCCGTAATACCGATTCCTGCGTACGCCCCTACATACTCTCTCCGTCCCATAATATAAGGTCTTTTGGGTATTTCACACAGTTTAAGAAAACCTGATAAATGAGTTACTTTTAAATATTTCAATGTAAAATATTGTATTGTTTTCACGACCTTACTTGAACATGATCTGTTCTATAGGCTTGTATCTCTGTAACCTTGAGTTCTAAGGAGACAGAAAATCAAACCTGGTTGATGAATCAAAGCCACCTGACCAGAGCGTGATCAGCAGCCTGTTGGGTTCTTGATTAAAATATTGTATTGTTTTCTGGGACTGGTAATAATTTTACATTGTTTATTATGAAAGTGAAAACAATGCATTTAATATTATATTATTTGTGAAAATGGCTTATATTTTGGGACATCACTAAAAAACCAAAATATTATATATTACGAGACAGAGGTGTACATTATTACTTAAATATTACCATTATGAAATTTACATACGAAAAAAACATATGCCATACAAACTCTCACACTCACAGCCCATTATTCCAAACAATGATAAAAAGATAAAATAAAATGAAAGGGCAAAAAAAAAAAAAAAAACAACACCCAAATTGCCATTTCGTTAAGTGAAGATGCTGATTCTTTTGGTTCTTGCTTAACCCTGGTACATGACAGCGTTAGGCCCAGGTTGGAAATCTTAAATGGATTTTTTCTCCTCAGTCTCATCGGCGCCATTAGGGTAAGCAGTAGTATTAGGCCTTGGCTCGAAATCTTTGTTGAATTTTTTCTCATCGGCACCATCAGGGTAAGCAGAAGCATTAGGCCTTAGCTCGAAATCTTTGGTGAATTTTTTCTCTTCCTTAGTCTCATCGACGCCATTAGGGTAAGCGGTAAGATTAGGTCTTGGCTCGAAATCTTTGGTGAATTTTTTCTCTTCCTCGGTCTCATCGTCGCCATCAGGGTAGGCGGTAACATTAGGCCTTGGCTCGAAATCTTTGACAAATTTCTTCTCTTCATCAGTCTCATCGGCGCCATCAGGGTAAGCAGCAGCAATATTAGGCCTTGGCTCGAAATCTTTGACAAATTTCTTCTCTTCCTTAGTCTCATCGGCGCCATCAGGGTAAGCAATAGCATTAGGCCTTGGCTCAAAGTCTTCTGTAAATTTCTTATCATCTCTAATCTTTGAACCGTCTTTGTAGGATGATACATTAGGCCTTGGGATAATATCGATTGCAAATTTTTTCTCATTCGCAAATTTTTTCTCCTTATTAAGCTTTGAATCGTCGATGTAGGAAGATACATTAGGCCTCGGTTCAAACTCGTTTGCAAACTTCTTCTCCTTATTAAGTTTTAAATCGTCATGACAATCACTATGCTTCGGGTCGGAGATAGAAGAATCCGCGACGCCTTGCTGAGCCACCTGCAGCAGTGGCTGCTTTTCAGCAACGCCTTGCCAATACTCGCCGGTGTCCTTTCTGGATTCTGTCAAACATAAAAACTGCCCAGCCCAAAAAGAAAAATTATACTTAATTTGTTAAATCGAATAGATCAATTATTAAAATTCTTCTTTTACTCAATTCCAAATTACTCTCTTTAATTGGTTTCTTGCTGCTACATTAATTCAAGCTTCTGCTACAAGTTTTAACTTCAGAACTTGTTTGTTGATGATGAAAATTAAGTCTACAATTTCTTCACTAATGACATTACTAAGAGTTTTTGAACAATAAATATCGAATTTTAAACACAGTCTCGTTTAGTTTAAAATTATTAATCTTAATTAGTCTCAAGTAGCTTAGCTAGCTCAAATTTTCTTATAGGAGAGTGATTTAGGCACACTCACGGTTTATGTGGCCTGGCCTCGGGCCATGGCACGATATATATATAATGAATTGATCTTTTAGAAATTAAGTTGTCCTTCAAAAAAAAAAAAAAATTGTCGATTTTTAATTGAGTCATGCATAGACGTTTCAAAAGATCGATCATCACAATCGATCCTTGACGCATGAATCAGAGACGGACCCAATGTAGAAAGGGAGATGCACGGCCCCCACTCAACTTTTCGTGCGAAGTTTATTTCAGACAAATTTTAGTGTAATTGTTTATTTAGTTCAACTAATTATAAGTATTTTTGAATTTGGCCCAACTGGAAAAAATCCATGGGTATGTCACTGGCATTAATATAGTAGACTTTTTGAAAGTCAATTCGGTGTGTTGCATAAGTCCAATGTGGGACTTTAACACGCTCCTCAAGTGAAGGTCTATAAAAAGCGAGGGTCATATGGCACACAAAGCATATGAAGAGCATAATAAAATCAACAAACAGACATAACACTTACACAATAAGGAGTGACTCTAATATATAAAGACCACAATAAAGTCAACAAAAAGGCCATGTAAGAGATGGACTTCTGGGGTTTTGAGGATGATACCCCTCTCCTTAATATTATTGGTGAAACAATCACTAGTATTCAATATGGGGACAGGGCCTCATCCCAAAACCTAAGTCAGTGGTGAAACAATCACATGTGTCCAATATGTGACACTTAAACGCCCCCCCTAAAAGAATTACTATTTCAACTAAAAAAATATTTGAAAAACAAAATGATGACGGAATTAAATAGTTGCTAGAAATCTTGAAAGTACATACCATAGCTAGTAAGAACAAGAATATTGCCATAAAATGGAGAGAAGTTGTTGCCATCGTTTATCCTATTTCTCAGCAATGTTGGGGATTATGTGTAATATGAATATCACAGTTTGCTTCATATTTATAGTAAAGCATAAGTGGCAAGTTGATTTAAGAGATCCGAAAATCGACGTGTTTTTATAGGTAAAAAAGTAAAAACACTATTGATGTCCCCACTCGCCTTTCGAATTTACTCCGGTGCCTCCACTGAGATTTTTTTCTGGGTCCATCACAGTTTTTATATATATATATATATATATAATGATGAACAGTAATTAATGACAAGATGATTGGTGAGATATGGAGGTTGAGATGCATTCAGATTTCTGATTGGCTTGGCTCAAAATAATTGAGGGTTTTTAAATTGTGTGAAACATTAAACTAATATTTTAACCATTTCATTAAATTGTGTGAAACTTAAGAATTAATTACACTAAGGAATGGAATGGGTAAATTTTTTATTTTTATTTTTTTGCTTAAAATGTATGGCATCTCTGTTTTTTTAATGTGTGTGAAAACTGTATTAAAAAAAAACATCTATTTTAGGATAAATGTGGTATTTTGTAAAAGGGCGTACAATATATTGTGAAAACATAAAAATGTTAAAGTGACAGATAAGATGAACAAATGTAGTAATAGCTACATTTGTGTGTCATCTTGAGAACTTAATTCCATTGAAGAAAGAACGAGGAATAAACGATAATCTTAGGTTCTGTTTGGTTTGAAGGAACCTAAAAGAAAAGAAAAAAGTTGGGATGAAGGAATTTACGTCTAGTGTTTGATATTTTTTTTCCCTGGACGTGATTTTTTTTAAACGCTAAAGGGACATCACGGTGTCTCTGCATCGCGGTGTCTCTTCATCACGGTAACTCTGCATCGATGTGCCTCTGCATCGGGGGTGTCTTTGCATTAGAAGTGGTCACTGCATTGTGGTGTCACTTCATCAGGGTGTCTCTGCAATGCGGTGTCACATCATCGCGGTGCCTCTACATCGCGGTGTCATTTCATCACGGTGTCTCTGCATCGCGGTGTCTCTGCATTGCGGTGTCACTTCATCGTGGTGTCTCTGCAATGCGGTGTCACTTTATCGCCGTGTCTCTGCATCGCGGTGTCTCTTAATCGCGATGTCTCTGCATCGCGGTGTCTCTGCATCGTTAAATGTTATAACATCGCGATGTCTCTGCAATGTGGCGTCTCTGCATTAAGGTGTCACTTCATCGTGGTGTCTCTGCATCGGTGTCACTTCATCGTGGTGTCTCTGCATCGCGGTGTCTCTATAATGCGGTGTCACCTCATCACGGTGTCTCTTAATCGCGATGTCTCTGCATCGTCAAATGTTATAACATCGCGGTGTCACTTCATCGCGGTGTCTCTACATCGCATTGTCTCTGCATCGGGGGTGGTCACTGCATCGGAGGTGGTCACTGCATCGAGGTGGTCAATGGAAATGGGGTGGTCAATGCATCGCGGTGTCACTTCATCGAGGCGTCTCTGCATCGCTGCGTCTCTGCATCGCGGGTGGTCACTGCATCGCGGAGTCACTTCATCGAGGTGTCTCTGCAATGGGGCGTCTCTGCATCGGGGATGGTCACTGCATCTGGGGTGGTCACTGCATTGGAGGTGGTCACTGCATCAAGGTGGTCAATGGATCTGGGGTGGTCAATGCATCGCGGTTTCACTTTATCGAGGCGTCTCTGCATTGCGGCGTCAATGCATCGAGGTGGTCACCGGGAAAAAAACGCCTAGAAAAAATACGCAATAAAAATAATAAATAAAAATACGCCCAGAAAAAAAAGGAAAAGAAAAGAAGAAAAAACATTATAAAAAAAAAAACAAAAGCAAAACAAAATTAGGGTAGTTTGGTCCATGTACTAATTATGTGTCTTTATAGCCAAATAAGATTTCTTAGTGTCCTATTTGCCTAATTAAGTCTAATATATGTCTTTTTGGACCTTTGCCCCTTAAAAAAGATTGATAAGAGAGAAAGTGTGTTGATTTTTATTTTATTTTTTTAAAACAAATGAGCCACAAATTAAAAAATAAATAAAATAGTTTTGTCCTTTATACAAAAGTTTCAAAAAACTGTCATTCTCCTTAATTGATGAAATGTTTGTGTCATTCTCACTCATTCCCCCTAAATTTTATAATACTATCATCGTATAAAGTTTATACCAAGTGACATACATTACGACCATTTATTTCTAACATCTCACACACGATAAAAGTGTATTATGTAAAAGAGAGTAAAAATTAGAGGGTCTAGTGTATGCCACTTGATACAACATTTCCACAACCGTTGAAACATAAAATCTCTTGAAAAGTACCGATGTAACGGCCCGTTCCCGGACACCGAGTTCTTATCCGGAAAAGGAACGTTCATCACGTATAATATAGAATAAATCCCACATTATACATAAGCCTCTACTTCGTCATATCGAGTTAAGCAAAACATAAGCAAAAGACTCGGGTATATGTTTTCTCCAAACCATCAAGAATATAAACTCAAAATTCTAAAGATAGAAATGTAACCTATTACAACGAAAACTCCAAAGGAAACGTACGAAAACCTCCAAAAGTACAATAAAGGAAACTGGATGCATCCTCAAGTATCATCTTCATCACATATCCTCGTCATCGAACTCATAGACAACCTGTTCATCTTCTCACCCACAATGCATAGAAAAGAAACATGCAAATGAGGTAAGTACATAGGTAGTTAGCAAGAGTGAGAAGCTAACGTATAATTAAATTCTACAACCGAAAGATTTACATTGTTATTATTAAGTTATCTTTATGAGACCGACTCAACTCTAGGATACATGTCATGCTCATCAACATGTTGTGACTAATGGTTTCTAGCTTAACTTATCTTTGTTACATCAGTATTCAAAGACACTACACATGATGTAACTCACCACGGAGTAGGTGCAACATATTGGTGGATCACACCAATAACTACGAAGGTCTATTCTGGTAGACTCTGATAGTGTACACGTTCGGTGAAGTCCCTCCACACCTAGAGTCTATTCTGGTAGACTTACTGAGTTGTTCATTTGCGAAATCCTTCCGTACTATTCTGGTAGACTTACGGAATTATTCACTTTATCCGACCGCCCACACATCGCGATATAAACTTGTGCCTTAACAAGAATGACATGATGTAAACAACATAAGTACGTTTGTTATTAGTTATTAACTAGCCACCTAAGTATTTTCAAATAAGCTCCCTCACATCTCTCACTCTCTTACTTAGACCACTAGACACGGAAAACCCTAGCACATACACAGACATTGATGAAGTTTAATTCATCAAAGCACAAACCAATCATACTCTTCCGACGGTCCCGAACTTCTACTCTTAGGAAGAGTACATTCGGTGCCGTAACTAAATGTATCAGAAGCTCAATCATGGTTTGTTCATGTTCATTTAATGTTATTAGGTCAAGGAAGACCATTCAAGACTAGATTCGGAGCTTAAAACAAGCTAAGCATAAAAAACAGGGACAGTGCGCCCTCACTGAGCTTCAGTGTGCATGCACTGGGTGACCAGAAGCTCACCAAAAATTTCCGCTGAGCCAGTTCGTCCGCACTGGCCTCTGGTGTATCCGCACCAAGCGTCAAAACTCAAAAACAGACATTCTGCCTTCTCGATGCGCCCGCACTAGCCTCTGGTGAGCTTGCACCGAGCGCAGTAACTCCTAAAAACTCAGTTTTCAACACTTTAACGATTTCTACCCTAAACCAAACATGTTTATCACCAATATACAAATCAAAACAGCAGAAAAACAGGCTTTAATCAAACTATAGCACCTCGTATTACGATAACAACAACTAGCATGATTTCTAGCCACAAATCATACCCAAAACACAACCTTAACATCATAAGACCTTAACTAAACAATAGGAAAAGCCTCTTACCTTTTAGCAAGCAAATCCAATGCAAAACCTTCAGAAAATCTACAACACTTTCCAGGTTTCACTCAACACCTAATTGATCAAAATCACACTTAGATTAATTGGTGATCAAAAGCTTCTAAACCAAAGGGGACTACGATTTAACCCTTTTTATCACATCAAACTTGATCAAACCACGGTAGATCCAAAAATTAGGGCTAAACTGAAAACTTATTGTTTAGAATACGAAGAGTATGGGAATGATCGTCTTCTCCCAGTGATCGATTTCTTCTACTGCCGTCTACAAAATATCCTGACGGATTAGCCGCACGATTGAAAATTCCCTTCCTCCACTTTCTGGCAACTTGCGTTGCTCTTCTGCATCTGTAGTTATGAGGGAAATTAGGTAATTATCCCCTTTTTTATAGTTATTAAATAAATCCATTTTAAATTAATAACTAAATCCTTTAATTACCCTCAAATATATATATATATTATCCGAAATATATATATATATACATAAAATACTTAAATCATTAAACATAATATTCCACTTTTCGCAAAAAGACGCGTCTGCCCTTTTTTGAAAAGCCAGGATATTACATTCCTCCCCCTTAAGAGGAGTTTCGTCCTCGAAACTCGAGCGTGTTCATACCGTTGAACTTCCTTAGCATTCTCTCTTCAATAGAAACCAAACCGAAGCTTCACTTGTTTTCCCACAGACCACAACTAACCGATTTTGTTCTTGCTAACCTCGGAGCCAAAACTCTTCCGATTCCCAAACTGTTCAACCCTTGAACACACAACCCAAAACTAACCAACCACTCTTGACCTACTGAAACGGCACTAACCAAACTTCTACTCGTCTTCCCTTCTTAGGAAGAACACTTTCCTAGTTTAACAGTCTAAGTAGACAAACTCTTGGGCAGTCAACATATAGCAAGAGACACACCAAGTCCGTAGAATACAAAACTATAACTTTACCGTTGAAACGGTATATTCCAACACTACCAACAACTTGTAGTAACATCCTAGCAACCTTGATTACTTTATCCAAAGGTGTTGTTACAACCAAGAGATCCTTGAGGTTATCCTTACTAAAACTGAGGTGGGGTACCTAATTCTGAAACCGATCAACACGTTCCAACTGACTCACAACTGTCTGACCCCTGTCCTGAACCAAACCACTCGCTTCTTACTGAGCCCTAGAACTTCCAGTTCCAAACTTACCAACACGAGTATCTCTGAGGTTATTGAAGGACCGGGAAGGATCAAAAAGGTTCTAAGAGATCTAAATAAGTCTTATCTTAAAAGAAAGGAAGCCTAAAGGACGCTTCACTCTGATACCAATTGTAACGCCCCGTTCCAGGACACCGATTTCTTACGGAAAATGAATGTTTGGCATGTATAATATATAATAAATCCCACATTATACGTAAGCCTCTACTATGTCGTATCGAGTTAAGCAAAACGGAAGCAAAAGACTCGGGTATATATTTTTTCCAAACCACCAAGAATAGAAACTCAAAATTCTAAAGATAAAAATGTAACCTATTACAACGAAAACTCCAAAGGAAACATACGAAAACCTCCAAAAGTACAATAAAAGAAAATGGACGCATCCTCAAGCATCATCTTCATCACATATCCTCGTCATCGAACTCATGGACAACATGTTCATCTTCTCACCTCACAATGCATAGAAAACAAACATGCAAAGAAGGTAAGTACATAGGTACTTAGCAAGAGTGAGAAGCTAACGTATAATTAAGTTCCACAACGGAAAGGTTTACATTATTATTATTAAGTTGTCTTTATGAGACCGACTCAACTCTAGGGTTCACGTCATGCTCATCAACATGTTGTGACTAATGGTTTCTAGCTTAACTTATCTTTGTTAGATCAGTATTCAAGGGCACTACACATGGTGTAACTCACCACAGAGTGTTGAAATAGTGTCCTAAACCCAATCGGATTGGACCGGATCCCACCGAGTCGGACCATTTCTACTATTTCTTTCTGTTTATACATATATTAAATGGCTTTTCTGTTGTCATATATCTGTTCTTTTATAGAACCAATTATGAATTGTTATAAGATAATGTCCTTAGTATTAAACTGTGATAGAGAAACCATGATAGGCTTATGGTTTATGTGTTAGGAAATCACTAGTTTAACGCAGCGGAATTTAAAATTTGTTTTCCTTTTCTAGATCGTTCTTCGTTTAATGCAATAAACACGTTAAGTAGTTTGACGGTTATACCTTGATGATCTATAAGATCATCGCTTTGACCGTCAACGAAGAGTAGTTCAGTGCGCAAGCCATCCACGCGTCCGGCCTCTATCGCTAATCCACACGAACCCCTTGCCGGAATCCTCCTTGGATTGCTATCGAAAAAACTCCGGTTGCTAGACCGGCCTTTTTCTTCCCTCACAAACTCACTATAGGTTGCTCTCTATTTTACACAAGAACTATAAACTCTTGCAATTGTGATGTACAAAAGAGCTTGACACCCACCTCTTATTTATAGTCAGAAGTGGCGCCCCATATGGTGTGGATGAGAAGAAAACATTTTTCCCAAAAAAATAAGGAAAATCTTCTAGATTGATTTATCTCTTTAATTATTATTAATTTTGCCAATATCTTATATTGAATATAATTATCTTATTACCATAAATCTATTTTCCAAAATCAATTAATATCTTATATTAATATTATGGTAATCTTACTAATTAAAGTGAACAATCCAAGTGTATCTTACACACTTGAATGTGGCGCCCCAATAGTCAAAAGATTGACTTCCGGAATATTAATTAATATAATTTGTATATAATTAATATCTTCTATTTTATTTATTCATAATAAATAAATACCAACATATTAATTTACCACTATAACATTTATAGTCTAGAGATAAACTTTCCTTATTTGGTTATCAACTATAACCGCATTTTAATCCGACTCGATGTTCATATGTGTGTGACCCGATAGGCTTCCGAATATGTTGGCCGTAGACACAAAGTGCAATTTACTAAAATGCCCTTCATACCTAACGATCACGGGATAGCGTCTAGCAACACACCGTGACCTCCAATCATCGAAAGAGTCAAAAGCAATGACTACTACCTTTCATGTGAAGCAGTTACCGTGTAACTTACAATCCTATCGCTGTAATAATATCCATACGATCGTATCTCGAGTGTCAATACATTAACGATCGTATCTTATAATCTGGATATCATGCTCTCTCGGGATAACACATTTACTCCCACTTTGCAAAGATTCTCGAGAGCTAGACATTCCTTATAAGAAGGCCATTTCGGATATTCGATCCCAATCATAGGATACGCGATTCCCGGACGACCAATCATGTATACTCCGCATGCTTCAATATCATACCCAATCACTACCACATGATCGCCCCGTGGATAGGGGAAATCTCAATAGTTTCAAAGCATGACAATCCACACCGTGATGCCATGAAAACTCCGGTCAAAAGGATAATTACACAACCGCCACATAGTGTGACACTTAATGTAAGTGGGTCAGTCTAACGTACGCATTCTCTAATACACGTCCACGTACAGTCCAAGTGTCCCTACACTTCGATAGACGAGATCTATCCCTATCTTCTAAAAGATAGAGGACATCCAATACGTGCTAGTCTAATTATACTATCAATGTCCCATTTGATAATATGTAAGACTAGAGACATTTAAGTACCAACCTTGTTATAGTGATTAGAGATCTCATCAACAATAATCACTATCATGGTTTCTCTATCACATATTGATACTAGGGACGTTACTATATATGTACAACAAATAACATGAAGATAAACAATATATAATAACATAAGTGCTTTTATTAATCATAATGAAGTTGTTACATGAACTAAATAGACTGTAAATGACCTGAGCCGGTCGGATCCGGTCCAACCCGATTGGGTTTAGGACACCTTTCCAACATTATGAGATCACTAATCACTTTAATAAGTTTGATACTTAAATGTCTCTAGGCTTATGTACTATTAAACAAGGCATTGATAGTACAAACATGCTAGCACGTATTAGATGTCTTATGTCTTTAAGGGCAGTGATAGATCTCGTCTATCGAAGTGTAGAGACACTTGGATTGTACGTGGACGTGTATTAGAGAATGTGTATGTTAGACTGACCCACTTACACTGTTAAGTGTCACACTACGTGGCGGTTGTGTAATTATTCTTAGGACCGGAGTCTACATGGCAACACGGTGTGAATTGTCATGCTTTGACACTATTGAGGTTTCCCCTAACCATTGGGAGATCATGCGGTAGTGATTAGGTGTGATATTGAAGCATGCGGAGTATACATGTTTGGTCGTCCGGAAATCACGTACCCAATCAGTAGGGGTGAATATCCGAAAGGGCCTTCTTATAAGGAATGTCTTACTCTCATGAATCTTTGCAAAGTGGAGTAAATGAGTTACTTCGAGAGAGCATGATATCCAGATTATTAAATACGGTCGTTGATGCTTGACACTCGACGTACGACCGTATGGATATTATTACAGCGATAAGATTCTATTTACACGGTAACTGTTTCACGTAAAAGGTAGTAGTCATTGCATTTGACTCTCCCGATGATTGGGGGTCACGGTGTGTTGCTAGACGCTATCCCGAGATCGTTAGGTATGAAGGGCATTTTCATAATTTGCACTTTGTGCATACATCCAACATATTCGGAAGTCTATCGGGTCACACACATATGAATATCAAGTCGGATTAAAATGTGGTTATAGTTGATAACCAAATAAGGAAAGATTTATCTCAAGACTATAAAGATTATAGTGGTAATTAATATGATGGTATTATTTATTATGAATAAATATAATACAAGATTTTAATTATGTTGATTAATTAAAGAATATTCCGGATGCCAAAATATTGGCTAAAAGTGGCGCAATTTCGGAGTGTAAAAGATACCTTTGAATTGTGCAATTTAATTAATAGTAATACCAAATATTAATATAAGATATTAATATATAAGTATATCTAATATATGCGGCCATAATTTGTGTGTGTTTGACACACGTGAATGCCAAGTTGATCATGTTTTAATATTTGGATATATATATATGTGTGTGTGAGTGATATATACACATGTGTCAATTGATTGATGGTAATAAAATAAATATAGTCCATATTAGATATTGACAATACCTTGGAAATATTTAATATAATATATAAGATATTGATTAGATAAATCAATGAAAAATATTTTACTTATTTTATTAGGAAAATATTTTTCTCTTTCATCTATCTTCTAGGAAGCTTCTCCTAATCAGATTAGGACACATGGGGCGCCACTCTCCCTATATAAGAAAGGGGTTGGCTAGCTCTTTTGTACAACACAATTCCACGAGCTAATAGTTCTTGTGAAAAATAGAGAGATTTGAGAGAGATAAAAGGCCGGTCTAGCAACCGATTTTTCTAGTAGCAATCCAATGGTGGATTCCGGCGGGTTGTTCGTGTGGACTAGCGGTAGAGGCGAACGCTTGGGCGGCTCCTTGCACCACTACTCTCCTTAGACGGTCAAAGCATCGATCTTTTAGATCAAGCAAGATATTCACCGTCTATTTTTTTATGCTTGTTGCTTAAACGAAGTCGATCTTGGGTAAAAGGAAATAAATTTGTGAATTCCGTTGCGTTCCTGTGTAGATTTCCTAACAGTGGTATCAGAGTGAGCTTCGAGCTTAAGCAATAAGCATGTTAATTTGCGTAATTAATTTTATCGTTTAAATCACGTAATTAAAAGAAAGATTTTTGATTTGTAAAACGATACACGAAAAGAAAAAAAACGAGAACGGGTGGTGCTCGGCCGACTGGCGGCGGCACCACCACCAGCGGCTGGTCGGCGGCGACGGCGGCAGGGCAACCTGCTGCCGGCGTCGGTGGACTGGTCAAAGGTGGTGGATCTCCAAATTTTTGTTTTGTGTATTTGTGTTTCTATATGGTTCATAGTTGTAATTGATAATTCCTCTTTTGTTTAAGTTAATGTTATGTGGCCAACTGATGATTTAAATATTTTAGACCATTGGGATGCCACATGACATTATTTGGTAAATATGATTTGCCTTTAAATAATCTTGGTCATTCCAAATTTTGTTTGGAATAGGCCTAGGCCCTTTTCAAAATATTTGATTTTGAAAAATGCCAAGGTAGATGCATTTTGGTTTAAGAAACCAAAGACATCCCTTTTGATTATGAATCAAAAGGAAAGAAACAAAAGGACTTAATTTTGATTTATTTTAGAATGATTCTAATTAATTTAAAATTAAAATTAAAATCGTTTGAAATTAATCGTTATTAAAGTCATTTAATTAATTAAATGTTAATTAGTTAATTGATTGGATAAAATTATTTAATAGATTAAACGTTAATCGATTAATTAAGATGCAAGTTGTTAGTTTTTTATTTTATCCTTTTCATAAGATGTTATTGTATAGATTAGATATAGTAGATATAATATGATTATGTGGACCTTGATTGATCATGGATTCGATCGATATGATAGATGTGAATGATTTAATTTTTATGTTCGTTTAAAAATTGTCCTAGGCCGTTATGAAGAATGTGACCTAGTTTATTTTCTGCATTTATCTCATTCCCGTTAGCTCCCCCTCGTGTGCGGCGTGTGTATTTATTTTACTAGATATAATTAAATGTAATAAGAATGGAGCAGAAGATGGAGACCAAAGAAAGACGAAAATAATGATCTCATTGGAGAATGAAGCATTAAAGATCCTATTGGCGGTTGCAGCTACCCTTAGATTGTGACCCGCGGTTTCGTCAGTTTGTATTCGAAACCGCACCTAGGAAAAGTCCATGATCATACCGGTTACTTTAAGCATTTATTTATTTTGTGCTTGTATTTATTTTATATGATACGATAGATGCATAACTAGGCACGATCTAGATAAATGTGTAGAATGTATATCTATAAAGATAGATATAAAAGATGAGACCGGATTAAAATTAATTAAGTGAATTAATTTACATAAATACTTCCACCTCAAAAAAATCAATTTGAAATTGCCTCCATATATTATAATGACGGTGAAGAGCCCTTGTTCGGATCCAACTCATCAGCCAAAACAGGAGGTTGACCTACCTCGGGTATATCGTCATTATCGAGATAAAGATCGTATGAGATCTCACGAATATTGGGGTTATGACTTGACTAAGAATTCTCTCGGTCACCTGCCAAAGCGGGGTCGTTTGGATTTTAGAGGCAAGGGTTTGACTATTTCATAAGATGAAAATTGTCAAAGAGTTGACTAGTCAAACAACAAGAGTCGTATAAGATACGATTGACAAAGAGTTGTCTACCTACTAGACTATTTTCGGCCCACCAGCCAAAGCAGGGGGTCGCGGTAGTTTAATGGGATCTTGGCCACTAAAGAATTTTTGAAATATTCTTGAAAGTCAATTGGGAGTAGTTGACTAGTGGGAGCAAAATCATAAACCAAAAAACCATTTTTTATTTTGCGTGTATAAACAACAACACTCTTTTATCTTTATTTTATGTTGTAGTTTTTAGCAAACTTTTATATTTATGCTTTTAATTCTCGATTAGTAAAACCAAATTGTGACTGTTACGTTTTTTAGAAACGTTCTCAAGTATTGTTAAGTAATTTTAATCCTTTTAAAATAAGCAATGACGCGAGCAACCCCATTATAGTAGTTAGAGACAAGGAGACTACATATTTGATGGAGTGCTCCAAGACTTTAATTATTAATGAAAAGTGGAAGCTAATGATATGATTAAATCACTTGAAATGAGTTTCAACGAATTAATCATATATTGGATACGATCTAATGTGATCATTCAGTCATACGATGTTCAAACGTTGGATAAGAATAATCACATTGAATTTTGAAAAGGTTGTTTTCAAAATTGTAAGTTTTAAGTATTGACTTAATTCTTTAATCATTGCTTAAAGGTTAATTAAATAGTCAATGTTTTGAATACGAGTCAAAAGGTTAAATAAACTATTTAATAAACTTTAGATTTTCTTTATGAAAGAAAATTAAAGGCATAGCTATTGTGATCTTTCTTAAGTTTTATGAAGACTACACTAAGAAATATTTACAAGTGCTTGAAAATTAAAAAGGAAAGTTAGGGCGTGTGTTTAAAATGAGAGATCTTAACGAAGTCTCTATTCTAGGCAAGTATGTTGAGATAAATTTGTCTAAGTTCAAGTCAACTCTTAGATATATGATATCTTACGAGTATGATTAAATTAGAAAAATTAAATGTGGAATACACCAAGATACGAAAATTGAATCAAACGTTGCGACATTTTCGGTATTGTATTTTGAATCTGGTAAACTGATAAAGGAACTAAATAAACGTTATTGCATTCCGGTTCTTGTGAAGAATACGAGTTCAGTTATTTGTTAGGATTTAGTAGACATATTCAATTGTAAGGAATAAATGTTATTCCGATAAAATTGAAAGGTCACTGAATCTAACATACTAGACTGATGTCACTATATAGTTGATATAAGTGATAAATCTCCACCAAGTAAGATGGTATGGCAATTATCCTTGATATTTGTGGTTGTTCTAGATGTCGACTCTCTAGAAGAGAAACGTATAATCAAATGTCATTCTGATGATGTCTGAGCCACGTGATTATGAACCATGTGGGTAATATGTATCTTATCTAAAGAGGACTAAAATACCCTTTTATGAAAAGGTTATAAATTTTAGAAAAATTGCCTAAAGCCTAAACATACTGATGTTTGTTGGCTTATGACAATTGATGCCATAAACAATTGTTTATTAATCTCTATGACTATTTTTAGAAATACGTCAAGTGTACTCAGTGAAGTGCAAAATTCGGAAAGAGCGGTTTGAGCTAGTACGAATATGAGATTGATGAACTATTTAGGAATTAATCTTCAATTGGATTGAAGTAATTAATACCTGAAGGGTATTTCAGAAGTTGTCTGAAAAAAGGAATGAGATTCCCCCTTGAAGGATACCATTTTTGGATACGCAATCAGATTGTGCTTCTAAGATGGAAACTACACTTTATATGATAAAGATTTGACATAAACCATGCAAAGTATCCCTTACCCGTTTCGGGACAGTGCCCTTATACGAAACATACACTTAAACGAGTTCCAAAGAATAAAGGTTGAATAAATTCCATATTAGATATGGAAGAGGATAATGTCGAATATATCTTAACCGATGATTTGAAGTTGTCATAGGCAAAGTCAGAATGGCTTGGAGCCTAGTACGACATATGCGACTTTGTGGAATGTCTTGGCAAGTACGCTAGATATTGTCTACTTTCCTGCGGAACAAAATGTTTGTCTCCAAACATGCTGTCTTCTAAATGAGGTATTTCTTCCCAAAGAGATAGTGGGAGTACATGAGATCTCAAAAGAGTTTGAGAGCCACAAGGAGATACTCAACCATTGAACGTGAGCAGACGCCACATAGTGATGAGGTGTAGAACACTGCTTAGTCCATACAAAAGTTCTATAAGTATATGGATAACCTCAAGCCTGAAAAGGCTGCTGGTATGTTCATCTTGAAGAATGAATATCTCACGACTTATGAAGGAATGTTTGAAAGGCAAGATTGAGAGATATGGCCAGGAGCCATAATATCTGAATTAGATTCCATCAGTGACAACCAGGTTGTGAACCTATTCTGTCTTACCTAGAGGGAATGTCCCTAAAAGGCTGACATGGATAGTAATATGATTACCATAAGGCTGAAGTGACGGCTGAAGGGTACGGGGTGTAAACCTTGTAATTATCTTTATGCTGCCACCTGAGCCCAGTTCTATTTAGACTATGCTTGTTATAACTTCGTATCATGGCTATATGATAGTGTTGAAGACGTTGGGCAAACAGCTGGATGTTCATAGACGATAACATGATATGTGAGCCCACGAGATCCATTTATGGACTCAAACAAGTTTCTCTAAACGATTTCATTGTTTGATACTCAAAGGAGTTTGATTTAGTCAAAAGAAGGGATATGCCCAACGTGCAAGAGGAATAGTGGGAGTGTGTTACGATTTTTGAGTAAGGTATTGGATATCTCTCTTAGGAATTATCACCCCATGTCATAGTCAATTAGTGTTTGGTAGTTCAAGGTCTTTAAGAAAGCACTTGGATTAGCAGTTCTTATTTTAGACATAAGAATCTATAGTGATAGATTTAACTGCTGTTAGTATATAGTTTACCTATATAGACGTGATGCTAAAAGAGTATAGCGTAGATCACAACAGGAGATACTGCTAGCCGGTGTTCTCAAGATCTACCTTGTTAGGATGTTAGTCCTAAAGATAAGGTGAAAGATGATGCTTATGGAGGTTTCCTTTGCTACAGCGATAGGAACCATCATAAAAGAAATGCCAGATGTTCATAGTCCATGAAGAGTCATGAGCAAGAATGAAGTAAATCTGGTGAATGTCGAGAATATCCTTAAACAAGTTAAGGATGGTTTCATAGTTTATCGAAACTTAGAATCAAATAAATATAGATATGCAGACATATATCCTGAGTCTTATGATGGTGATTAGGAGCTACAGTCTGGGTTTGCAGTCACTTTGATTAAGTGATAAAATAAGCTGTAAATGTTCTTGGCTATGGGTCACTGTAAATTCTACAACTTAGCCAAAGCACAGTAGTACCCTTGGAGGCGCGGAGGGAGCAGTACATGAGTCTATGAGGCTTATTCCTGAACCTTATACGGTTATGCCAGCTTTTCTATATAGTTGATATAGTAAGTGGATTCATTGCTTGAAGCAAAAACCAGGGTCTCGTCGGAAATTCATGTGTGTGTTGAGGCGGTTCCTTTGACTTGATCATTTGGAGCATGATATGAAGATAGTCTGAGTCCCAACAGATAGCGATCCGTTCATGGCTAGGGCTGGTTGCTAGTATTGCATGAGATTCTTGTGTTTCAACTTAGTCTTGTGTGTACGAGTGATTGGTTTCAGGCCAAGTGGGAGATTGTTGAATAGTGTCCTAAACCCAATCGGGTTGGACCAGATCCGACCGGGTCAGATCATTTCTACTATTTCTTTATGTTTATACATATATTAAATGGCTTTTCTGTTGTCATATATATGTTCTTTTATAGAACCAATTTTGAATTGTTATATGATAACGTCTTGAGTATTAAACTGTGATAGAGAAACCATGATAGGCGATTATGGTTGATGAGATTTCTAATCACTTTAATAAGTTTGATACTTAAATGTCTCTAGGCTTATGTACAATTAAACAGGGCATTGATAGTACAAACAGGCTAGCACGTATTATATGTCTTCTATCTTTAAGGGCAGTGATAGATCTCGTCTATCGAAGTGTAAAGACACTTGGACTGTACGTGGACATGTATTAGAGAATGCATATGTTAGACTGACCCACTTACACTGTTAAGTGTCACAATATGTGATGGTTGTGTAATTATCCTTAGGACCGGAGTCTACATGGCATCACGGTGTGGATTGTCATGCTTTGACACTATTGAGGTTTACCCTAGCCATAGGGCGATCATGCTGTAGTGATTGAGTGTGATACTGAAACATGCGGAGTATACATGTTTGGTCGTCCGGAAATCACAAAGTGGAAGTAAATGAGTTACTTCAAGAGAGCATGATATCCAGATTATTAAATACGGTCGTTGATGCTTGACACTTGACGTACGACCGTATTTATATTATTACCGCGATAGGATTTTATTTACACGGTAACTGTTCACATGAAAGGTAGTAGTCATTGCATTTTACTCTTCCGATGATTGGGGGTCACGGTGTGTTGCTAGACGCTATCGCATGATCGTTAGGTATGAAAGCGGAAGCTCATGATATGATCGAATCATTTGAAATAAGTTTCAACGAATTAATCATATATTGGATACTATCCAAGATGATCATTCAGTCATACGATGACAATTAATTCAAACGTTGGATAAGAATGACCACATCTAATTTTGGAAAGGTTGTTTTCAAAATTGTAAGATTTAAGTATCGACTTAATTCTATCATTGCTTAAAGGTTAATTAAATAGTCAATTTTTTGAATACGATTCAAAAGTTAAATAAACTATTTAACAAACATTAGATTTTCTTTATGAAAGGAAATCAAAGACATAGCTCTTGTGATCTTTCTTAAGTCTTATGAAGACTACACTAAGAAACATTTACAAGTGCCTGAAGGATTAAAATGAAAGTTAGGGCATATGCTTAAATAGAGAACTTATTGAAGTTTCTATTTTAGGCAAGTGAGTTGAGATAAATCTATCTAAGCTCAAGTCAACTCTTAGAATATGATATCTAACGAGTGTGATTAAATTAGAAAGATTAAATACATATATGAAAGGTGAAGCAAACGTTGTAACACTTACCATATTCTGGGTCTAGTAAACTGATAAGGGAACTAAATAAATGTTATTATGTTCCGGTTCTTATGAAGAACATACTTTCAGTTATTTGTTAGGATTTAGTTGACATATTCAATTGTAAAGAATAAATGTTATTCCGATAAAGTTGGAAGGTCAATGAATTTAACATACTAGATTGTTGTCACTATATAGTTGATATATGTGATGAGATCTCAACTAAATATTTGTATGGCTGTTATCCTTAATATTTGTGGTTGCTTTAGACATGATCTCTCTGGAAGGGAAGCGTGTAATTAAACGTCATTCTGATGATGTTGAACCATATGATTATGAATCATGTGGGTTATACGTATCTTATCCAAAGAGGACTAAAATACCCTTTTATGAAAAGGTTGTAAAATCTAGAAAAATTGTCTAAAGCCTAAACATACCGATGTTTGTTGGCTTATGACAATTAATGCCACAAATAATTGTTTATTAATCTCTATGACTATTTTAGAAATAGTCAAGTGTACTCAATGAAGTGCATAATTCGGAAAGCCCGGAAAGTTCGAGCTAGTATGAATATGAGATTGATGAGCTACTTAGGAAATAATCTTCAATTGGATTGAAGTAATTAATACCTGAAGGGTGTTTCAGAAGTCGTCTGAAGAGGAATAAGATTCTCCCTTGACAGATACCATCTTTGGGATACGCAATTAGATTGTGTTCCCAAAATGGAAACAACACTTTATATGATAAAGGAGTGACGCAAGCCATGCGAAGTATCCCTTACCCGTTTCGGGATAGTGCCCTTATACTTAACCGAGTTCCAAAGAATAAAGGTTGAATAAATTCCATATTCGATATGGAAGAGGATAATGTCGAATCTATCTTAACCGATGATTTGAAGTTGTCATAGGCAAAGTCAGAAAGGCTTGGAGCCTAGTACGACATATGCAACTTTGTGGAATATCTTAGCAAGTACGCTAGATATTATTCACTTGTCCGCGGAGCAAAATGTTTGTCTCCAAACATGCTGTCTTCTAAAGGAAGTGTTTCTTCCAAAAGAAACAGTGGGAGTGAATCAGATCTCAAAAGAGTTTGAGAACCACAAAGATATATTCAACCAAAGGAACATGAGCAGACGCCGCATTGAGATGAGGTGTAGAACACTGCTCAGTGCACACAAAAGTTCTGCAAGTCTGTGGATAACCTCAAGCCTGAAAAGGCTGCCGGTATGTTCATCTTGAAGAATGAATATCTCACGACTTATTAAAGAATGTTTGAAAGGCAAGATTGAGAGATATGGCCAGGAGCCATAATATCTGAATTAGATTCCATCAGTGACAACCGGGTTATGAACCTAGTCTGTCTTACCTAGAGGGAATGTCCCTGTAAGGCTGAGCCCAGTTCTATTCAGACTATTCTTGTTGTAACTTCGTATCATGACTATATGATAGTGTTGACGTTGGGCAAACAGCTCGATGATCATAAACGATGGCATGATATGTAAGCCCATGAGATCCATTTATGGACTCAAACAAGTTTCTCTAGACAATTTCTTTGTTTGATAATCAAAGGAGTTTGATTTAATCAAAAGAAGGATATGCCCAATGTGCAAGATAGATAGTGGGAGTGTGTTACGATTTTTTGAGTAAGGTATTGGATATCTCTCTCGAGAATTATCACCCCATGTCACAATTAAAATTATTGATAGGAAATCACAAATTGCCTCAATTAACGTTTGTAGTTCAAGGTCTTTACGAAAACACTTGGATTAAAGATCGACTTATTTTAGAAATAAGAATCTATAGCGATAGATTTAACTGTTGTTAGATTATAGTTTACCTATATAGATGTGATGCTAAAAGGAGTTTAGCATAGATCGCAACACACATTTCAAACGAAAAAAAACATGTGATATAGTTTTGGACTTTATTTAGGGATACGTCCAACATAATCTAATTATAAGCTAGCCGGTATCCTCAAGATCTATCTATGTTAGGATCCTAAAGATAAGGTGAAAGATGATGCTTATGAAAGGTTTCCTTCGCAACTGCGATAAGAACCATCATAAAAGTAATGCCAGATGTTCATAGTCCATGAATAGTCATGAGCAAGTATGAAAGTAAATCTGGTGAATGTCGAGATTATCCTTAAACAAGTTAAGGAAGAGTTGCTAGTTTATCGAAACTTGGAATCAGATAAATATAGTTATACAGATGTATATCCTGAGTCTTATGAAGGCGAGTAGGAGCTACAGTCTGGGTTTGCAGTCACTTTGTTTAAGTGATACAGTGAGCTGGAAATGTTCTAGCCTATGGGTCACTGTGAACTCTACAACTTAGCCAAAACACAGTAGTGCCTTAGAGGCGCAGCGGAGAGCAGTACATGGATCTAAAAGGTTCATTCCTGAACCTTATACGGTTATTCCACCTTTTCTATATAGCTGATATAGTAAGTGGGTTCATTGCTTAAAGCAAGGACCAGGGTCTCGTCGAAGATTCATGTATGTGTTGAGGCGGTTCCTTTGACTTGATCATATGGAATGTGATATGAAGATAGTCTGAGTCCCCACGGATAGCGATCCGTTTATGGCTAGGGCTGGTTGCGAGTATTGCATAAGATTCTTGTGTTTCAACTTGGTCTTGTGTGTGCGAGTGATTGGTTTTAGGCCAAGTGGGAGATTGTTGGAATAGTGTCCTAAACCCAATCGGGTTGGACCGGATCCGACCGGGTCGGATCGTTTCTACTATTTCTTTATGTTTATACATATATTAAATGGCTTTTCTGTTGTCATATATATGTTCTTTTAAAGAACCAATTATGAATTGTTATATGATAACGTCCTTAGTATTAAACTGTGATAGAGAAACCATGATAGGCGATTATGGTTGATGAGATCTCTAATCACTTTAATAAGTTTGATACTTAAATGTCTCTAGGCTGATGTACTACTAAACAGGGCATTGATGGTATGAACAGGCTAGCACGTATTAGATGTCTTCTGTCTTTAAGGGCGGGGATAGATCTTGTCTATCGAAGTGTAGAGACACTTGGACTGTACGTGGACGTGTGTTAGAGAATGCGTACGTTAGACTGACCCACTTACACGGATAAGTGTCACACTATGTGGCGGTTGTGTAATTATCCTTATGACCGGAGTCTTCATGGCATCACGGTGTGGATTGCCATGCTTGACACTATTGAGGTTTCCCCTAGCCATGGGACGATCATGCGGTAGTGATTGGGTGTGATACTGAAGCATTCGGAGTATACATGATTGGTCGTCCGGTAATCGCGTATCCTATGATTGGGATCGAATATCCGAAATGGCCTTCTTATAAGGAATGTCTTACTCTCGTGAATCTTTGCAAAGTGGAAGTAAATGAGTTACTTCGAGAGAGCTTGATATCCAGATTATAAGATACGGTCGTTGATGTTTTGACACTCGACGTACGACCGTATGGATATTATTACAGCGATAGGATTGTAAGTTACACGGTAACTGTTTCACATGAAAGGTAGTAGTCATTGCATTTGACTCTTCCGATGATTGGAAGTCACGGTGTGTTGCTAGACGCTATCCCATGATCGTTAGGCATGAAGGGCATTTTCGTAATTTGCATTTTGTGTTTACGGCCAACATATTCGGAAGCCTATCGGGTCACACACATAAGAACATCTAGCCGGATTAAAATGTGGTTATAAATGATAACCAAATAAGGAAAGTTTATCTCGAGACTATAAAGGTTATAGCGGTAAATTAATATGGTGGTATTTATTTATTATAAATAAATATAATACAAGATATTAATTATGTTGATTAATTAAATATACATAGTTGATGTATATGTGTCGAAATTTATATGTGTGTATGATACACATGGATTTTGCAAATTAATTAATCATAGTATTATATTAGTTGATTAAACATATATATATTTGATATGTATGTTAGGCGCCACTTTCCAAGTACATTTGATGTATTTGGATTGTGTACATTGATTGATAAAATAAATAAGATTACCTTATATTAATATTGGATATTAATGACTATAAATTTGCACACATGTGTAAATTGATTTATGGTAATAAGATAAATATAATCAATATAAGATATTGGCAATATTTATATTTTATTTAATATGAGATATTGTAATAGATGAGATAAATCAATCTAGGAGATATTCCTTATTTTATTGGGAAAATGTTTTCTTCTCCTCCACTCTTCATAGGAGCGCCACCTCTCTATATAAAAGAAGTGGGTGTCAAGCTCTTTTGTACATCACATTTCCAAGAACTAATAATTCTTGTGTAAAATAGAGAGCATCATATAGAGAGTTGGAGAGAGGGGAAAAAGGCCGGTCTAGCAACCGGAGTTTTCCAATAGCAATCCATGATGGGATTCCGGTGGGCTGTTCGTGTGGACTAGCGGTAGAGGCCGAACACTTGGGCGGCTCTATGCAGAACTACTCTCCTTAGACGGTCAAAGCGTCGATCTTTTAGATCAACCAAGGTAACCACCGTCTACTAGCTTATTGGTTTATTGCTTAAACGAAGTCGATCCTGGTTAAAGGAAATAAAATTTTAAATTCCGTTGTGTTCCCACGTAGATTTCCTAACAGTGGTATCAGAGAGAGCTTCGAGATTAAGCAATAAGCATGTTAATTTGCGTAGTTAATTTTATCGTTTAAATCACGTAATTAAAAGATGAAAGATTTTTTATTTGCAAAAGTGATACATGAAAAGAAAAAAAAAACGAGATCGGGTGGTGCTCGGCCGACTGGCGGCGGCACCACCACCGGCGGCAGGACGGCGGCGGCGGCAGGGCAACCTGCTGGCGGGAGTCGGTTGACCGGTCAATGCTGGCGGATCTCCAATTTTTGTTTTGTGTATTTTGTGATTCAATATGGTTCATAATTGTGATTGATAATTCCTCATTTGTTTAGTTGTGTCATGTGGCTAACCAACGGTTCAAATAGTTTAGGCCATTGGATGCCACATGGCATTAAAATAATATTGGCCTTTCCAAATATTTGATTTGGAATAGGCTGCAAACCTTTTCCAAATATTTGATTTGTAAAGGCTTAGCTTAGCCACTTCCAAAATTTTGATTTTGGAAAGTGGCGAGCGTAAACTAAAATTATTTGGCATTTTCAAATATTTGATTTGGAATAGGCTGCAGCCTTTTTCAATTATTTGATTTGTAAAAGGCCCAGGCCTAGGCCACTTCCAAAATTTTGATTTTGAAAAGTGGCCAGGCCTAAACCAAATTTGGTTTAGGAAACCAAAGGCACCCCTTTTGTTTATGAATCAAAAGGAAAGAAACAAAAGAGACATAATTTTAATTTTGATTTATTTTTGAAATAGTTCTGATTAATTAAAATTAAAATTAAAATCGTTTAAAATTAATCGTTAATTTTATTTCGATTAAAATCATTTAATTAATTAAATGTTAATTAGTTAATTGATTGGATAAAATTATTTAATAGATTAAATGTTAATTGATTAATTATGACGCAAGTAGTTAAATTTTAATTTTATCTTTTTCATAAGATATTATTGTATGGATTAGATATAGTAGATATAATATGATTATATGGACCCCGATTGATCATGAACTCGACCGATAGGATAGATATGAATGATTTAATTTTCTGTTGGTTTAAAAATTGTCCTAGACCGTTATAAAGAACGTGACCTAGTTTATTTTCTGCATTTATCCCATTCCGTTAGCTCCCCTCGTGTGCGGCGGGTGTATTTATTTTATTAGATAGAATTAAATGTAACAAGAATGGAGCAGAAGATGGAGACCAAAGAAAGAAGAATAAAGATCTCATTGGAGATGGCGCATTAAAGATCCTATTGGCGGTTGCAGCTACCCTTAGATTGTGACCCGCGGTTTCGTCAGTTTGTATTGGAAACCGCACCTAGGAAAAGTCCATGATCATACCGGTTACTTTATGCATTTATTTATTTTGTGCTTGTATTTATTTTATATGATACGATAGATGCATGACTAGGCACGATCTAGATGAATGTGTAGGATGTATGTCTATAGAGATAGATATACTTGATGAGACCATAATTAAAATTAATTAAGTGAATTAATTTACATAAATACTTCCACCTCAAAAGAATCAAATTGAAATTGCCTCCCCATATTATAATGACGGTGAAGAGCCCTTGTTCGGATCCAACTCATCAGCCAAAGAAGGGGGTTGACCTACCTCGGGTATATCGTTATTATCGAGATATGATCGTATGAGATCTCACGAATATTGGGGTTATGACTTGACTAAGAATTCTCTCGGCCACCAGCCAAAGCGGGGTCGTTTGGATTTTAGAGGCAAGTGTTTGACTACTTCATAAGATGAAAATTGTCAAAGAGTTGACTAGTCAAACAACAAGATTCGTATAAGATACGATTGACAAAGGGTTGTTGTCTACCTATTAGACTATTTTCGGCCCACCAGCCAAAGCGGGGGTCGCGGTAGTTTAGTGGGATCTTGTCCACTAAAGAAATTAATAATTCTTGAAAGTCAATTGGAAGTAATTGACTAGTGGGAGCAAAATCATAAACCAAAAGACCATTTTTGATTTTGTGTGTATAAACAACAACACTCTTTTATTTTCATTTTTTTGTTGTAGTTATAGCAAACTTTATATTTATGTTTTATTCTCGATTAGTAAAACCAAAATTATGACTGTTACCTTTTGAGAAACGTTCTCAAATATGGTTAAGTAATATTAATCCTTTTAAAATAAGCAATGACACGAACAATCCCGTTATAGTAGTTAGAGACAAGGAGACTACATATTTGATGGAGTTCACCAAGGCTTTAATTATTAATGAAAGCGGAAGCTCATGATATGATCGAATCATTTGAAATAAGTTTCAACGAATTAATCATATATTGGATATGATCCAAGATGATCATTCAATCATACGATGACAATTAATTCAAACGTTGGATAAGAATGACCACATCTAATTTTGGAAAGGTTGTTTTCAAAATTGTAAGATTTAAGTATCGACTTAATTCTATCATTGCTTAAAGGTTAATTAAATAGTCAATTTTTTGAATACGATTCAAAAGGTTAAATAAACTATTTAACAAACATTAGATTTTCTTTATGAAAGGAAATCAAAGACATAGCTCTTGTGATCTTTCTTAAGTCTTATGAAGACTACACTAAGAAACATTTACAAGTGCTTGAAGGATTAAAATGAAAGTTAGGGCATATGCTTAAATAGAGAATTTATTGAAATTCTATTATAGGCAAGTGAGTTGAGATAAATCTATCTAAGCTCAAGTCAACTCTTAGATATATGATATCTAACGAGTGTGATTAAATTAGAATGATTAAATACAGATATGAAAGGTGAAGCAAACGTTGTAACACTTACCATATTCTGAGTCTAGTAAACTGATAATGGAACTAAATAAATGTTATTATGTTCCGGTTCTTATGAAGAACATACTTTCAGTTATTTGTTAGGATTTAGTTGACATATTCAATTGTAAAGAATAAATGTTATTCCGATAAAGTTGGAAGGTCAATGAATTTAACATACTAGATTGTTGTCACTATATAGTTGATATATGTGATGAGATCTCAACTAAATATTTGTATGGTTGTTATCCTTAATATTTGTGGTTGTTCTAGACATGATCTCTCTGGAAGGGAAGCGTGTAATTAAACGTCATTCTGATGATGTTGAACCATATGATTATGAATCATGTGAGTTATACGTATCTTATCCAAAGAGGACTAAAATACCCTTTTATCAACTATATAGTGACAACCGATGAAACTAGTGGCGAATCCAGAAAGAAAAATTCAGTGGGGTCACCCGTCACACAAGTGTAGTAACCCTAAAAAATTTCCGGATTGGACGGATAATTAGGTCAAAATTTCCGGGTCGGAACCGGGTTGGGCGGGTAATTAAGTCAAAATTTCCGGGTCGGAACCGGGTTGAACGGTTAATTAGGTCAAATTTGATTTTTTACCAAAACAACGTCGTTTCGCAAATTATTCTTTTTTTTAAAATTGAGTGGGGTCACGTGACACCCCCGGGTACACTAGATATGCCCCTGGATGAAACAAGCAGAGCGATTATTTCTTTGTCAATACGAATTACACAATACCTCTTGTTGTCACAACGATCGTATATTAAAGAATGACACAACATATTTTTACACGTTTAATTATGTTGAATCCGATCCTTACTTTACATACAAAAGTGACCTAAAACAATAAGATATACTCCACCAGCTTACGAAGACATGTACTGATATCACCATAATCACGTGGGAATCTAATCAATCTATGTCCTTGCATTCATGCATCCCATGATTTCACATGTAACTTGCCATAACCATCGTCATCGCCCAACAACTCGAATAAAAATAACACTTTAAAAATAAATTGATTAATAAAAACTATTAAGTAATGGGACCTCGATCCTGATCTTGTTCCCTGAAAGAAAGAAAAAAAGAAGAAGATATCTATGGAGTATGGACATATATTCAAATTAATCGTCACTTTTGTTTACCTTTTATTCATTTCATATGAACTAGAAATCACTAATGCAAAATAACTTTTCTCCTTAAAACGCATCATTATTTATGCACGCTTTCAAAATTTCTTAATACTCGTAAAGAGTCGTAAAAGAGTAATGATAGAAGCACAACAAATTCGACACAACATAATCTCTCACCTGTCATCTTTTTTTTTTAGGGGAAATTTGAATTTTACTCTATTTTTGAAAATTAAAACTAAATCTACACCTCTCGAATTTGAAAAACTCGTCATATCCTCGTCTAAAAATGAGTCAAACCGCCCATTAATACACGGTACTGCCCATTTTTCGCCCAACCCACCACTGTACCGCCATGATGGGCGGTTTTGCCCAATTTTCGAAAAATTTAATCCCAAATAAGCCAAAACGCCCAATTCCTCCCATTTGAACCAAAATTTCAGAATTTCACTCTCTCTTGCATTTCTCTTACGTTTCTCGAGTTCCCAAAGCTTCTATCATTTTTTTTTTTTTTGAAACAATCTTTTAATAAACATTTGTATCACGATTTTGAGTTTCCCCAAGATTTCGAAGGATTCGAACGTTCGAATTTCTCCGCCATCTCGGTAATTTCGTGTTAATTTCATCGTTTGTTAATGATCGTTTCTTCAATTTACTGAATATAATCGTTTTTTTGTTTGTGAATTATGAAGGTTCTCATAAAAGTGGTGTGTTGATGTTATTTTCCGGCGGAGATATCTAGTTGTAATTCTCGGTACAATCACAAAAGGCTTTTATCAGAATAAAAGTTAGTGAATTTTATTGTTTTAGTAGTTAATTTTTTTTATCGATTATCCATGATTTTAGATATTTTAGAAATAAACATAAATAGTGTAACTTGATATGGTAGTGTGCAGTGGCAGATTCGGAAGTTTTACCAGTGGGGTCATTGGACCGTAAACTACACTTTTGATCCAAAAATTTGTTCCAGTAGGTTATCGGAGCTTAAAACTACATTTTTTTACCAACAAAACAACACTATTTAACAACAAAACTAATCGTCTTAATATTAAAAAAAATTCCCGGATCTGAATAGAGTCATGCGTGACCCCCTTAAGTGTAGATACCTCCACCCCTCGTAGTATGATAATTTTTTTTGTTAATATAGTGTAACTTGATACGGTAGTGTGATACTTTACTATCGTATAATAAAGTAGGTGTCAATTTGCTATGTGACATCTTGTCAATGTTATAATTTTATTATATTTTAGTGTAGTGATTGGATTAATTTTTTTAGAAAATAGTTGAAATTATGAAATTTATGATTAATTGTGATATAGTACAATTGTTATGATAAATTTACTATAAAAAAAAACTTGATGAAATTTTATTTAACAACATAATGAAGTGTTTACAAATTTGAACCATTACGACGAATAAGTGTTGTGATAAATTACAAAAAAAAAAAAAGAAAAAGAAATTTATTCTACGGTATGCTTTGACCTGATGAGGGATGTTTTCGATTCCTTTTGATCCACTGTGTTGGCTTAATCACTAGGCATTGTATTAGGGCTCCTTATATAGCGTAACTCGTAGAAAATTTCATTAGGTCTGCTCAATAGAGCATCTTTTCTCATTCTCAACAGCTTAGTAAAGCCTCGGCCGGAGGTGAGGCATCCGTTAGATCGAAAACCTAAGGTATGTTCTGATTGCTCCGTCCAACATCTGTTCTCCCTCGTCGTTATCAAACATTTAATGACGGTGGTAAAAGCATGCTCTCAATTGCCCATCTACTCATATGATACAAAATATATAAATAAACATCACAACAACATTCAAAAAATCAAACCATATCTATATATATATCTATATATATATACTATATATAAATATATATATATATATATATATATATATATATATACTAACATAAATTGAACAATATTAAGACAATATTTGTGGAATTAGAACGTATTTTTCAAATGATCAAGTTAAGTTCAAATGTTAACATTGACATTAGTTTGGTGTGATATACAGATGACGGATAATATTGGTTCGTGGGTTACTCGGCCTGAGGATATATACCCGATAAAATATTATTACAGGGGAGGAGAGAGTCAATTTAATATACTCATAGATGCATTTAACTCGCATAAGGACGCTCAGTTGATTGACCGGGTATTGCAATCCCTTTGGGCAAACGTATACAAAGCTTTGGATAAATTTCATTACTCGTCTATGGTTTTGCATCAGTTGCTAGTGAGATTGGTTCATTCGGAAAGACCCACGGAGCTAAGGTTTCGATATTAGTATCTTATATACCGTTTCGGTCGAAGAGAGTTTTCCCTGATTACATGTTTATCTTTTTGTCTAATACTCTGACTTCATATGTGGATTATGATAACGTTGTCGAGGACACCACTGAACGTGCTCGTCCATTTAGCATAAAAGCAAGAAATATTACGATTTCACTTTTGGAGCAGACGTTGAAGGATTCAACGGATGCTGATGATGCATAAAAAATCGGCTTGGTATATTTGATTGAGGCTGTATAAAATGGGAAGTCATCTGCTGCACATGTTTCTCCTTTTGTGTTTCATCTTGTTGATGATACCTCGCGGTTTGTCAATTATAGTTGGGGTTCATACTTTTGGGACATCACCCTCACTAACTTAACGGAAAAGCAAGACGGATTGAGGAGTCATATTGGTAGGTCACGTACGGTGACGAAAGATGTGTCATGTTTAGTTTACGTATTTTTTGTGTGGGCATATGAGACGGTTCCGTATGTTGAGACGGTACTTGCGAGTCATGTTAGTAATGAGGTACCACGAATGTTGAGATGGCATCCCAATAAATGACGTGTAGCGAACGAATGGTTGAAGAAACAACTCGAATTTCATGGACTGGTAAAACAAATTAATTTTATTGTTTATTTATTGCATATTGATGAGGTTGAAATCATCACGGTGGCTCAGCAGTGTATGTTTAGTGGATATCTGGCTTATTTGTGGATGATTAACTGTAAGCTGGCCGGTAATGCACGGCGGCGATTGGAGGAGGGTGAGAGATGGTGTTTTTGCAGAGCTTTGGCCTGCTTTTTGTATTAGAATGTAAGGACAGGTGTTACATAGTAGAATGCACAAGCCTTCCTTTTATAGGAGGAGGAGGCTTAAGAGCTAAGTAAGGACAGGTGTTACATAGTAGCTTAGTCACTAATTTTACTTAACAGCTAAGCAAACTTTAAATATCTGGACTGCAAGTGGGCAAGATTTCCTGGCGGCGACCTCTTAGGACCGCAAGGATCGCCAACTTTATCGTCCTGTCTTGCTCTTGCTCCCTGCTACCTAGTCAAGTCTTGTGCGGCCTCCTAATGATCTTTTGTCCAAGGTCGCAGTCCGGCCCCCTGGTCCAGCAGCGCTTGGGGCTGCGTTCGGTAGCAGCGACCTCGACTTGGTTGGTTGGCCTCGCCGGTGCCGTGGTCACGGGCCTTTATCTGGCTCGGTGGGTCAGATAGGCCATTTCCGGGACTCAAGGGTGGCGATTCCATTTGTACGTATCACATATGAAAAAGTTAATTTGAAATATATGAAAACATTAATTTTTCTGTTAAAAATTGAATGTAGGGTGTGCTACCTTATATGAAACCTAGAGATGAAGAGAAAATGATGTTACGTGGTAATGGTTTGACGGATGAGGAGATTGATACGCCACCCCATGTGTATACAATCCCGCTTGACGATGCACATGTTGATAGAACTGTTGATCCACAGATAACCAATTTGAAAGATGAACATACAGTTGGTGGAAATTTTGTCGATACACATGTGGCTACACCTTTGGAGATGAAGGATGTAATGTCATTCATTGATGAGAAATTAAATGAGTCTATGAATAAGTTTTAAAAACACGTGAATGAATGGATAGATGATGCCCATAACGTTGTTGCGAATACAAGAAACGTCATGCGAGGGGATATTCAGGATACAAGAATCGCCATACGCAAGAAACTAAGTGAAATGAAATCAAGTATCCGAGATGATGAATTCTAGTAAACGTCATCAAGTGTTGACTTAAATTAAAAGGATTACATTTATATGTAGTTATGTGTCGATACGCATTTAAAAATTACGGTACTATGTAGGTACTACTCAGCCTCATACATCATCGCCTCTTGAAACGAGTCAAGAAACCCAACCACAAGATTATCAACCTACGGTATCCGAGACGAAAATAGAAAAACCTGCTATGGAGACTCCGTCTATCAAGAAGGAGGTATTGTTGCTTTTTCACCACTCCCTTCTTATAGATGTTATTGTTAAAATCATTAAAATTATTTATATTTGCAGGAAAAAAATCGGCATCGACTTCAAAACATACACCGAAAGGGTATTTCCCCCGCGGCCCCTTATGCGCACATACAGTATTCATCAAGAAGAAATCACGATGACTGCTGTTAAACCTAATACGAAGAATGAGGTGTCAAAAACCAAGAAGAAGGTTCGTTTGTCCTATATAGCGTTAACATTGTAATGATAATTCAAATTTGAAACAATATGTACCGAATGTTTTTATAGGCATTTGAAACGGACAACCCGCCACCAAGACCTGATTTTGAGCCGCACTTGTCGGACGATGATACATGTCTAGAAAATAACTCTCAAATAGATGCCCCGCAGATCAATGCCCCCGTTGAAATACTAAACATATCAGACTCTCCACCAAGTTAGTATTCAAACATTTGTATGACATGCGAACCTTACTTCTAAAAAATTTGAATATTCACTAACATAAAATTAAGAGGGTTATATAGGAAAAGTTGCCTGAATTTCCTCGGTCAAGAAGAGGAACGCAACGACCTAATCGTTTGAAGGACTTTGTAGACATTTCATCGATAGAGAGGTCCAGGTCAAAATGGTACGATCTATTTAGGCCCATTGACATGGATAAATGGCAGGAGTTTCGTGTTTGGTACAATAACCCTGATGCACGTGAGGTGACGATTGATGTAGTTTACTTCAATTGCACCGGACGGCTAGAAAACATGGGTGTTGTCTGGTTTGAGGACATATATCGCCCTCGAGAGATGGATAGGCAATATTGTAAGTAGATTGTCATGTACAACATGTTTCTATCGTTACAATGCTATAACATCTTGACGTATTTGCCACATCTTATACAGCACGTGAACGCGTATCTATATTTGTTGCATTGTCGGATGAAGAAACACCTTACTTCATTCAAAAAGGACACCGTAATTTTCTCATACGAGTTGGGTACGTGATAGGGCTTATGGAACCTAATAGGCTCTGAAATGCATCAAAGGTCGATATCGTGGTGCATAATGGTGTGATTGAATTTACTAAGCAAAACACAGTTTACACGCCGTGGCGTTTTGGAAGCCATTGGGTTGCTCTGGTTATAAGCATTGCATCATGGGATATAACTGTGTACGACTGTATGTGTGTATGTGCGGAGCGCCGGGGAGGGGGGGGGGAGATGCAATGGATGAGGAGCTATTAGGGTGGGCAAAAAACTTTCATATGCTTCTAAGACTAAATCCCGTATTCAAGGACGATGCTCGTTTGTCAAATCCTTTTGAGGTGAAACACTTGAGCTCAGATTCATGTCCGTAGATGACTAAAATGTACGTTCAACCACCTTTTATGTTATATTTAGTTAACCATCTTTCGGTTCTTATATGTGTATAATAATTCTTGTTTCAGCGGAGACTGCGGCATTTTCACGGTGAAGCATATCGAGCACCTAATATTGTTGAATGCTAATTGGTGATATAACACAAGAAAACATGGAATTATTTAGAGAGAATATGTGTGTAGATATATTTCATAAGACAGTTGATCTGTAGTTGATGGCCAAAATAGTGAGGTCCAACATTAACCGGCAGTGTACTAAGTCGGATGCACTATAGTAGCAAGCAATGTCAATCCCACGAGAAATCAATCGAGTACCAAAGTCAATTTCATACTTAGTTTAGGTCAACCAAGAGTGGAACATGTGATAATTAACACCAAAAACGTAATATAAACTAAAGATAATAAGGAAGAAGGCATAGCCAAACCATGATCCAATTGATTAGTTTCACCCCTCTAATTGACTCATTGGGAACGAGTATAACCAACCTATCAACCAATCATACTCTCGATGTGTTTGTGGGTGTTATCTCCAATAGTGGTGTGTAGACGCCAATGCAACAACCTACCACCCTATGCCCGGTTCAACGGTCAGCATTTAAGGATTTAACTGACCAAAGCATGATTAACGCTCTAGAGACGCTCAACTCATGTTGAAAACCTCACTCAAGAAACCGAATCTAAACAAGTCAGTCGATTTTACTTGGCGATTCCAAAACCTCTTTTCCCACATCATCTCGCAAAATACATATATAAAGACAATGTGTGAAATCATGAATCAAGTGATCAAATCAATTCAAGCATTAAGCACAAGTTTTAAAACACAAACCCATCAAATTATTCAACTTTAAGAACTACACATTCCCAATTTCATCAATTAGATGTTTGATTTCATCAATTTTCACATAATTTGGCTATGAACTAGTTTAGCTACTCATTATAATGAAAGAATCAAGAATCAAAGAGGAAATCAAAGCCATAAAACAAGAAAATAGATGATTCTCGTTACCAAAATGCAGAAAAGTTGGAATTACTTCAATCTTCATCCACACCCATTGTCACTCGGGGAAGAAGAAGACTCCAAAATACCAAAATCCAACAAAAGAGAACTAGAATCTAAGCTAAATTGTGTTTAATCTAAGAGAAAAAGTCAAAGATGAGCTAATCTAAGGGAGAAAAGTGAGGAAAATCGGCCTAAGAGTGTCTAGGTATGTCTAAGTGTGAGTGGATATGAAATGGGGGGGTGAAAATCTGATTTTACATCAAAACCCGCTGCTATAAATCTGTCAGGATGTCGAATGAGTGCGCATTACGGGTGCGCACGCATTGAGTTCTGAAACTTTCAGCACTAATACAGCTTCAGTAATCTGACAATATCTTTGTGTATGGAGCTCCGATTTGAGTGATTCAAAATGCGTTGGAAAACTCATTCGATTATCTAAAACTTTCATGAAGACCAAAAGTCCATAAAAATCTTTTTCTGGGATAAAATTGCAGATTAAGTGAACATATGGTGAAAACACTAACTATTTTTGATCCGTTTTCTTTCTCGGGCTTCGGTTATGCCACTCTAAGCCTCATACCTTGTATCCCGGGCTCATAAGACACCTATTTCCTGCATTTCACATAGAAACCAACATACCGAGCGTAATTCCACAAGAAAGATATGCCTCAAATAGGGTCCAAAACACCTAAAATGCCGAGGGTTCCCATCTATGTGACGGTACACCTCTAAGTGAGTGTGCAATGCATTTTTACCCTATAATCGGTCTAGAAGTACCCAAAATAATCCGAAAGTGTCGTAAACGGGGGTTAAAATATGCACCGGAGCATAGTAAAGTTGACTCTCATCCATAGTTCCGTTTAACTTCGTAATTTTATTGATGTACTATACAAAAGTATCTCCCTGGTTTAATGACTTCAGCTCAGAGGGATTGCCATTTAAATGTCAGAAAAAACATAAGAGCGTCCACAGTGGGTACATTCTTTCCCACCCTAAATCTCGTACAGGGAGGGTACCCAAGCCTGAACCCCACAATCATTCACGATCGGTTTCCATATCCCTAAATGAAATTATGGTTCTCCCCAATAACAGGGACTCTGCTAATTTGAACAGTTCCTGCTTCTCTCTTTTCCCACTCCGGCGATGCATTAAACAGCTGATTCTATCTTCCAAAAAAAAATGTGACAATGGTGAATGAATTTTTGTAATTGACGGTTTAAGGGCACGAATTTGCATAAGATTTTTTGCAATTTACCTGCTGGGAGAGTGATATTTTGCTGTAATTAGTTTGTTTTCTTCTATTTTGTGTGACGGGTTTACATTTTTTTTAAATCCAATTTCAACTTGATATGAGTATTGATTTTGTGAATTCACTATTTTCAGTGTGAAGAATGGCTTCATATTCTTGCAGTCAGTTGTAAATATGTTCATTTGTAAAGATTGCTTGCTTTTTCAAGTCTTACTTGTGGAATTGGCATGAACTTGTGATTATTACAAACTTACATGAAACCAGAGAAGTGAGAGATTTCTCTACACAATCTCTTTTTTTCTCTGTTGTTTCTCTAGGTCGAATTGTGTGGAAATTGATTGTTTGCAATGAAAGTTTTGCTCCTAATTAGTCACCATTTTTCATGTTAGTTAGGTTGTTTGTGTGTGCGTTTTTTTTTTCTTCGGATTTAGGTATGAATTTATAGTTCAGGTTGAACTTGTTGTCACGTTGTCTACAGTTCTTATAGTTGTTTGTAAGATTCCTTTCTGAGTTGACAGTGCACAGATAATACTCATGTATCTATATTCTTGTCTTGACACAAGGTGTTTGTTTTCTCTTAGGTTTTATTGATATGCAATAATATCATGAAGAACTTATGATATTTATGAGCCCAATTATCCAAATCTTGTTTTTTTTAGCATGAAAACAAATATGAGTGATGATCACGAGAAGTTTATAAGGTTTGTTTCTTACATTTTAACAGGTATAATAAAATTATCATTTGTTTGACTCCTGCATCTGGCATGATCCTGTAATGATAGATTTGATTTTTATTCGTTGTTGTGGGGGTGATTTAACTTTACATTGGATTAGATGAATCTTGATTATATATGTGGATGTACAGAGGACATACTCCTTTGCAATGGTTTCCTCATTTGTGACAATTGATATTCCAATCATTGTGGATCATACAACTTCCTCCGTGGAGTTTGTTTGCGTTTTAAATATGGAGCTGAATATTTTATCAGGTTTTTGTTGCCAGTTTCTTTTACTTCTTTTGGTGCTTTCTGTTCAAAGTGATTTGTAGTTGGTTGTTTCAACGTGTCATGCAGTATACATCTAACGATATCATTTCTACTGTTGCAGTTTTTGAATGCATTTATACTACGGCTTTACAATTTTCTTCATAGCATACTTGAAAATGTGGTTTAGACATCTACTAGGGCAGGCGGCTTATGTTCCCCATTTAGACTACTACTAGTGGAGGCAACGTGCTATGCACGTTTTTGCCCTCCAGTTTGACTGAATCTTCAGTCAATGTGATCGCTCTACAACTTCATTTTCTTTAGGGTGTTGCCGATGGTTCTGGGTCGGTCGTCAGACCTGCCTTTGTTGTTCTTGGTGTGGGGATTTCGTGACCGTTGGCGGCTGTCTCTGAGGCACCTGCGTCCTTGCTGGTTCCATCCTTGTGTTGGCGGAGCTCCCCACCTGCAATTTAAAGGAAATGGACGTTATGTGCCTGTGCTTGATTGGAATTGTATGGAGTAAAGGGGGGAGAGTAGAGGAATGTTATATGACGCATGAGTACTGCACCTGATAAAATAGTAAGAAAAAATCGATCCCATCAAATTCTCACAATACACATTAGACAATGATGTACTTAACAAAACCCTTGCTACGAAGAACAATGAAGTAATACTTTAAACGAACCCTTCCTATCAAGATCAAAGGAAGTCGTTTTTGGTTTACAAAACATTCACGATACTGGTCTTTCATGCCTTGTAGATGTTGCGCAATCTTAGTCCTCATGAGCTGCTGTCGGCTTTACGACCCTTCTCTGCCCGAAGATAGTAAAGTCTCATTACTTATTGATCCGAACACTCGCCAGTGGAATTCAAATCTGGTACGTAGTCTCTTTCACCCTCTCATTGCTTCAAAGATCCTCGATATACCTCTCTCGATGCAGCCTCGGGGAGATAAATTATTATGGCATTCCCCATCATCATCGTCATACTATATAAGCATATAAATATTTTTAAACATCAAAGTTATACCACGAAATTATAGTAATTATGAGGTTGTTTTTGTTCCAGGCTCGGCATAAGTTGAGGAGGTTGCCTTTGATCATCAGCTAGACCAATCCTTTGCATAACCGCAGAAACAAGCTCATCCAAACTCCCCTTCCCCAAAGAACCAGAGTCAAACACAAACAAATGGATCTCAAACATAGGAATGAGAGCAATGTGTCTATGTATATTAGAGTGCAAGTGACCAAAAAAAAAACACAAGCCACTAACCAAAATGAAATTTGTGCACACGGCCTTTAAAGTCCTCAAATTTGAAGGAGAATGAATTCCCGAAACCTAGAGATGGATACACAGATCTCCCTAGTTCTGTACCATCTGATGTATTTAAGGCCGACATGGACATCTCACTGTAATAAAAGAACACATGAATCAGTGTTCCTCGTGTATACCAAAATAAGGATCATGAATATTCGAAATGGCGTACTTCTGAGTATCGTAATCATCAGGAGGATCCAAATTAAGGGCAGAATCCCAAAAAATTTGTATTATTGTGCTTGCTACCTCATTAACAGCACCAGACCCACTTCCAACCTAGATAACAAGAAATAAAGAAGCAAATAACCCAAATATTTAGTAGGCCTACACGACCAACAACCATGATGGTTTTTTACTATGGCATTTGACGTAATAACATGTTTACTATGAAATGTATTGAAGGACTATGTGAACAAGCAAATGTGTGACACTGGTAGGCCGAGCAAGTGAATAAGACAACTCTAAAGCGAAAGGGTGCGTAGATGTACGCCAACAACACAACGTACAACGTGCGAAATAAAAGCACATACCAGAAAGGCAGACAAACAAACACCAGGGAATCGAAAGGTATGCAGAAACAGTCCCCGAGCACCCGATCGAACACTTCACAACCAACAAACAGGACAATGCAGTGAGTAACTAAACAGAAGCGTACCAAAATTACTAAAAAACCATTCTTCCAAAAAACACGTTAAAGGCCAGGATACGGATATCAATCAATTCTTCTTCAAGAAGGAATATCAATCAGTCCACTAATTGGTATTATCCAATCAAACAATTCTGAGAAAAAAAGTGAATATTAACACAAAAATCAAACAACCCAATATTTTCCAAAATCCATTCTTGATTTTTAAAAAAAGGCAGTAATAAAAAATATAATCAATCAATCAACTTAATTGATATTTTCCAAACATCCAATTTACAAATGTATTGGTAGAAAAATCGAATCCAACACCTAAATGAAAAACGGAAAAGAATAAAACAGATGAATAAAGCAGTTGCTTACCTTAATTTTCTCGGGAGACGGTAGTGAGTGGCCGCGGCAGCGGCGGAGCTGAGTGACCGACGCAGAGCTTGAAATTGAAATCGAAGGGGCTTCATTCTACGCTAAGTAAGAAACGTTGAAGTAACGCAATCTAAAGAAAGAGGCAGCAGATTCAACAACCCTGTCCACACTTTCCAACGATGAATTCTTAACAAATTGAATTCAATTTAACAAAATCAAAATTAAAAACAACGACCTACCTTGAGAAGGATCGGCAGAAGGAAAATCAGATACCGGAATGCTTTCAAAGCATGCATTAAACTTCTCTGCAGGACGTAACTGTGGTTGTTGTATATCCTATAGATCTTCAACATGCATCCATAACTTTGCTCCTGGACTTCTAGAAAACTACGGAGGAACAGGGAACGACAGGACCGGGGCGATGGTGTGATGCTTGACGACGGAGGAACGCAGAGAATTCTGGAAAGAGAGAAAGTAGAGAAATGTGAATTCGAGCGGTTATGGTCGATAGTGGAGACTTAATCGCAGAAGTGGATGAGGATAAAGGGGACGCGTGTAGCGTTAATTGGCAGTACATGTGTGTGCTATAGATACCCCCCAAAAAAAAAAAAAAACGACAAAAAGGACGACGAAAGATGCAAATTTAATAAGTATCTACAAAGTATGATTATAGTGGGTATCCATTCTGCTACCAGAGTACCGGTTCCCTTTTCATTTGGCTATGAGAAAATGCGACATGATACTCAGGTGCTGTAGCATATAAGATTATGTTATAGTTTCCATTAGTAGGCAACACTTGTTCCACATGAAGATAGAAAACATATTGTTACTACGCTACCATGTTAAAATGTAACTTACTTATGCATTGTTTGCAAAGTAGCATGCCATGGTTTCTAAATTAAATGTGAACATTGATTTAATCGCCCATTGGTTCTCTTACTTCCTTTTTGATGCATTTCTTCTTACGAGACATTCATACTTACCCTTTTCACTTATTTTTCTCCTAGGTGAGCGCCAAGAGCAAGGCAAGGATGAAGATAATTTCTTGGTTTACAAAGTTAGATGATTTGATATGTATTGATGCATGGATGTGTAATGTGTTATGACTGTGTGTTATCACTATGTGACTTGGTACATTGCAATATAATGTTGGATGGATGGATGAGTTTGTATGTATAACATAAACCTTTTGATAATACAGATAATAGTAACTACTATGGAAATTAGTTTGTTTTTGGAGAATTTCCAAATTGTTGGAGCTAAATCATTTGGTTGTGGTGATACATTGTTATGGTCAGAAAATAAAGCCTTATTTCATAGTATCAATTTCTAGCTACGACAATTTTTTTGTAAACGCATACGGCATATTAAAATCTCACGTTGTAATTATAAAATATTTCATTCCAATTTGTGTGGGAAAAAAAGGAAGGAAAAAAAAGAAAAGAAAATGTATTAATAGTGAAATTAGTTTGTTGAAATATGAGATAAATTTGAGGAATTGTATAGGAAGTGTTTATTGTAGCTAGTTGTTTTACATCGTGTTGAAAAATGACTCTGAAATGAAAAATAATATGAAGAGTGTAATAAGGAACACCATTATGTTCACTATAATAACCTAACTCTATAGACTATAGCTCCATCCGACGGGAGGTTATTGGCAGGGCCGGCCGTCGCATTTGTTGGGCTTAAGACCAAGTCCCCGAATTGGGCCTTTTAGTTGAAGTTTTTTTTTTTTTTTTTGAAAAATATCCTTATCGCGTTTTTAACATCTGTAAATACAAAATTCAAGTTATTTGTTAGATATTTTATTCACAAAGTATGTTTTTATTTTTGTTTTGAATGTGTTGTTGCACACTGAGTGCGACAGATGTCGCCGAAAAGAAACGGGGTTCGACCTGACACACCATTTCGTAGAAGGGATTTTTCATTGGGACACATCATTTTGGTTGTGCACACATCCTTTGAAGACGAACTGGTTTGTTCTTTCGTGAAGAGGTACAGTATCTTTTCGTTGTCTATATATAGAGAGACATCAGCATTCGGTGCGAAAGATAATGAAGTTTTTTTAGAAGCATCATCAGTACAAACATATTGTGTCTCTAAAGTAGTATTCAATTGAATCCTGAGAGAGATCTTAAAACATCTCTTTAAAGAAACGTTTTATACGTACTTTTGAGATCATTCAATTCTCTTTGTTTTATCATATTTTTCTAATATTATTGATAGTCTCAAAACATGCCTACAAAGTAGTCTTTTATAGCATATTTAGAAACAAAAACCAAATTCATACGTATACATAAAACATACTTACATATTACTATTTCAAGATCGCTCTTGCAACACATTTAGAGACGAAATCACTAATCAAAATAGAATTGTCAATTTCATTAACCATATTCTTCTCAATTGAGAATAGAATTTATCATTTATGAATGGAAAATTGAAAGAAGGAAAGGAAAACAAAAAACAAAAAATTAAAAAAAATCAACAGCTCAAGCGGTAGGGAGCTTTGGGGAAACGAAACGGCGGGATCGAAGGGAGGGCGGAACTTAGGAGTGAAAAATGAGTTATCTATCTACTATTTTTGTTTGTTTTATTTATTTTTGTTTGTGATTTTTTTTATATAATATAGATATATATAATAAATTAATAATATAGATAAAGTCATAAAACAAAAACAAAAAAACTTGTTTGTATATATCTATTTTTTTTGGGTCAAGTAAATTTTTTTTATTAGGGCATTTATCAATTAGAGTAAAATAAAATTTGGGCCTTTATCAAAAATGAAAAATAACATATTATATTAGATTGGATCGGATTAAATCTATACGAATTTTTTTTTCTTTTAAATAAACACGTATCGTTGGTATCCGACACATCGATTGGGCTTAAGACCCGGGTCTCGCCGGCTTTAGCATAGAGCCGGCCCTGGTTATTGGGTGCACCCGTCATATGCGAAGTGCACCCATTTGGCATTTTTAACCTTTTATTATTATTAAATTGAATTCAAACTAAGCCATATGCGGAGTGCACCCAGATCATTTATCCCGTCACTTCGGTGCATTTGATATACTAACGCAATAATCTCCCCTATCCGACCCGTTCTATTTCCTCACGTGACCTGTGTTCGACACGGTAGAAATTCACATGCAGCAACAGCCACCAGCTCCGACTCAAACGGCGGCCGGATCGCCGGGCGATGAAACGGCGGAGGCGCCACCTAAACAGATGGCTCTCGCCATGGACCGGCTAAACCAAGCTGGAAGGCTCATTGCCGACATACGAATCGGAGCGGATCGACTGCTCGAAGCCCTCTTTTCCACCGGTTCCGTGCCGCATAATCAAATCTATAAACCCTTGCAGTTGATTCTCAAAGAAGAAACTTCTATGCGACAACACCTACAAGATCTCCGGAATGTCGGTATACCTCTCTCTTTTAATTTGGAGGATAGAAAAGTTCTAATTTTGATGAATGTAGAAACTGAATCTGTAGAAATTTCTTTTTTTTTTTTTTTTTGAGAAGTAGAAATTTCATTTTGAAATGTCAATTTAGGGGAGTAGGTATTCTCATTTGATGAGTTAACGCTACTTCCCCTCGTTTTTTTCCCATTATAATTGACCCGATGAAGCGTTTATGTTGTGTCCGGAAGAGTTGGCTTACACTATAATTTCACTTAATTTGAAATTATTTTCTGTTAGCTAATGGTAGAAATCATGCAGTTCTGATGCGGAAAGCATTGACTCCCTATAAATTACCTTGTGTATTTGTCAGGAAGGCAGTTAGAAGAGTCTGGTGTTCTTAATGATTCCCTTCGTGCCCGAAGCAATTCATGGGGTCTGCACATGCCTCTTGTTTGTCCTGACGCTGCTGTTGTTGCATACGCGTGGAAGCGTCAACTTGCTGGCCAGGCTGGTGCATCTGCAGTAGACAGGACCAGGTGCGTCCTTGTCTATTATTACTAGTGCCTCTCCTCTGTTCTTTTTCATGCAGCTAACATAGTAACATAGATTGTAGCGACTGCTGAGTGATTAGGTTGTAGTCATGGAGAGGTGAACTATGATACCGTTCTGCCTCCTGATATGTTTTAGTGGTTGGTTTAAATCATGGGTCAAGATTCCACATTCAATATTTACCAGTATTTAACCTATGTTTGATATAACACGTCGTCTTGCTTGACTCTTTCCCCCTCCCCCCCCCCCCCCCAATCCTCCACCCCTATAGGCACACCACTCCCTTTCCTTTCTCATCACCCCTCTCCTTTATCTTTTTTGTCAGTCAATGATCAAGTAAGCGAAGTAGTATTATATGCCAGAAAATGGATCTGCCACCCTGTGATGGTTTCTTATGACTAAATGGGCAAGTTCCTGGTTTCATAATCAAGCAAATAACTAACGTTGTATGCTTCTATGAGCTTAGTATTAGTTCCATCATAAGGAAAGCAGATAACCTTGAATGATGAGGGCAAGTGTTGAGATTAATCAAGTGGGCTGTAATATTGTTATAAGTTGCTTTCATAATGGTAGGCTTTTCTAACCAGTGAATATTTAATCCAGCAACTCTACATGTTTGTGGAAGTTGCAAATCATTCAGATTTCAGAGAGCTCTATGTCAAACCACTGCCACTAGTTGCTAACAGTACAAGCTTAAAAAGATGATCTTGTATTGGCACACAACTGAGTGATTTCAATCTAAGTTCCACGTTTGAAAATCGTTGTAGTTAAGAAATTAAGAGAATCCCTGATCAGTTGACAGCATCTGTTCTTCGCCCTCCCTTCATGTTAAATCAATGGCAAAGTTTTGGCATACTTGTTGTCGATCTATTTATTACAAGGTCACATATACAATATGTTCTTTCTCAAAATCTAGGTATATACCGTATATTAGTACTTGATGAAGCGTAGTGAGGTTGGTTACCAATATGATTGAATCTATTTCTCTATGACACAAATTGTAAGAGATGTCTGAAGCCTTGTATGTTGATCTTGCACAATAGATGATTGCATAAATCATTAAGTAGTTAACGCCTCGCAACCTTGGTGATAACATTTTCCTTTTTATACTTCTGATTTAGAGACTGCAATTGAATTGCAACTGCAAATTCAAACACCTTAGTATTAGTGGGTCCTGCTGGTCACTACTACATAAATCTGTATTTTTTAGATAGATGTTAGAAGGTCAATCTGTTCGATATTGGATGATTATTTCTCTAATGTATGCTTGTTCGCTTTTGTTATTGTGTACTCGTGGCTGTTTTAGTTTGTGAGATTCAAGTTCCTTTAACATCTTGTGAAACTACATCACTTTCTTAACCTTTTTTTATCAGGTTGGCTCTAAAAGCTTTTTCTGACCAGAAAAAACGATTTTTCCCACACCTTGATGATGATGCTAGTGGGGAACCTTCTAAAAAGAAGTCTTATAGTCCCGTAGTGTCACAAGAGCCTCATGAGAAGAGAACAGTGTCTGATGCTTTGAAGCTCGTAGAGAAGGAATTTCCGGACGTGAAAATATTCACTTACCAGCGTTTGGATTGGTTGAAGCGAGCTGCGGTGCTTCCTTCCGAAGGATCACTGGAACCTTCAAAGGAGCATGCCTTCCATAATCCACTAACGGAAGGGTCAACTAGCAATGTCAATGAGAACAAGATTGCTGTAATTGAGTTATTGTTTCCATCCATCTTTAGAGCTGTTGTGTCACTGCATCCAGCTGGTTTGATTGATCCTGATGCTGTAGCTTTTTTCTCTCCAGATGAGGTGATCTTCAGATGCTACAATTAGCTTCATTTTTTTCTGTTTATGCTCAACTTATGTCTTGTCTTGTGGAAACATTCTGTGATACTTTTATCTGGTAAGACTCCATACATTAGGCCCAATCTACCCCAACCCTTGCATGCGTGCCCTTGAGTGTGGATGCTTCAGTACACACTGCTATTTTTACTTCATATATCATTAAGATGTTTTTGGAAGATCATTCTGCCGATCATGATACCACTAAATGTCGTGGAGATCAATTTTTAAGCGAGTTTCATGGTGATGAACTAAGTCGTGTATTTTACGCTGGCAGGCTGGTTTTTTTAGAAGAAATTACAACCACTGAGTTAATTTCTGATAATTTGGAAAATAAAATCAATGCAGATGCTTGTCCATCGTATTTTGCATCTAGGTTTTAGAAAATAACAACAAACTGTACTGTTTAATATTTGGATGGATGGCTGTAACAAATATTGGTGCCTATGATTTTTGTAAACTCATGTCTCCTTCAAAATTAGTATTGACTATCATGATTTATGTATCTAATTGGTAAATTTTATTCAGTTTCTTGTTCTTACATATTATCATATGATTGACAGTACTGTTTAACATTATCCTACAGCTATTAGGTTGTACAAATTTTACTAGAAGACAAGAGAAGAGCAGGAGTGTAGTGCCTGCTAGTGGATCTCTTTCTCTTCCTTCTCTCTTTCCAATGTGTACTTTGTAGATCTGAAGTCGGGGTTATACTTTCAGTAGTTCTTGGAAAACTTGACCCTTTGTATGCACATTTAGATACCTTTTGTATATGCTGCAAGTGAAAGCTTCGTTTTGGCAACGGGCATGATTGTCTGACACCCTTTCAAATTCTCTAAGAATTTTATTTGGATATTCAGTTGATCTCTTCCTCATTTGCATAATCCAGTACCTTCTTTGTGAAGTATGACTTGTTTTTTTGGCTGGTTTCTTTCACTACTTCTTTGGTTATTCTTATAGTTTTTGAAATGGCCTGTGACAACTTACTCTTTTAATGGTCATCATGAAGGGTGGCAGCTATGTACATGCAAGGGGTGTTTCAGTACATCATGTATTTAAACGCATCACGGTACCAGCTTGCTTCCCGTTGTCTATTTATCTTTGTTCGTCTTTTCCTTCTTTAAAGAAGGTTTTCATGGTATGCTGTTGCAGGAACATGCTTCTATCGCTCTGCAGTATTTTAGTGGTCTCAGTTCTGAATCAGTCTTGCATACGTTATTGGTAAGTGTCTACCCTTTTTTTGTGCATCTCTTATTTGGTGATAGAAGTTGGCTCTTAACAATATGTTTCCCTGTTGTAGCACTGGATTTGCAGCTATCGGACTCTATTAACAAAAGCTTGCAGGTATGGTACTTCTACTTCTGTCTTTAATAGGACTCTTTAAATGCTCTAACACCCAACTTACTATAGCACCACACTTATGAGGTATCACGTAGAAAATCCGTTTTCAAAAAGTCTATTTTGCACACTTGACTTTATAAAAGTTGTTTTTAAGCATGCTACTTTGGTAGGCGTGGTAGCACAGTAATTTGATGCAATTGAATGTGGCAGCACCTCACACAATGGACTTTCGAAAAGTTGATTATATGGGGTATAGAATCAACTTTTAAAAGGTCGATCCTATGGTGTTGAATTAAACTTTTGAAAGGTCGATTATGTGTGGTGTCATAGTACTTAGTTGCCGGAATAAGTTTGTAGTGGTGCAAAGAAAGGTTTTTTTTTTCTTCAATCTCTATGTCTCATTTGCCCTTTGATACTACAATTGAATGTGGGGTCGGCAGCAAATGCGGGAGGCTACTCTCGATGGACAAACAATCAGGATTACTATTACCAGCTGTGAATCGGCCTTACAGAAATTTCACAGGCGGTGATGATTTACCCTCAACGGAGGACCGAGGTGTAGATTTGGAGGCGCGTGCTGCTTTCCATGTTGGATGCTTTTCAGAGGAAGCATAGTGCTGGTAGTTTTATAACATGGTCCTTTAATACAGGCTAACCGAAAGTACCTTGGTTTGAAAATAGTTATTATAGAACATGTATTTATATGTTATATACAAAGTGGAAGCATGATATGTGTTCAGTTTACCTTTACATACCCCTATTATGATGTGAGTGGGTATTTTTTGGAAAAACGTCTTGCTCTATTTAGTTTCACTCATAAATGTCTGTTGTATAATTAATTTTTGGTACCTTGTCAATTAGTGATCAGATAGAATTCAGTGTCTAGAGTGTGTGACATTTAGGAATTTAATAGGAGGATTTTTTTTTTTTTTTGTTGCTTTTAAAATGTAAATGTAACAAGGATTTTCGATATGTTGTGTGTTGGAAGATAATGTTTGATTTTTAGTCACCGTAAATATTACTTGTTAAGTTGTAAATGCAAATTTCAGCAAAGATCTTTGAATGTTCAAATATGAGAAAGCTCGTCCCGACTCTTTGGGTCGGTAGAGGTCCTAAAACGAATAAGAAGTGTGATCATAATGAAGCTAGGGGAGCTTGGCTCGGATCATGGAGAGTTGGGGAGCTCGGATCGGATCGTGAGGAATAAGGAATAAACTCGCAGCTTATTTTGGTGTTACTGCAGCAACTTTCCGGCGACGATCGGGTATCGAAACGGACTTCGATCGGCACGAAATTGGAAGGATTGTTTGTCCCTCCTTATTCTTCAATATGAACGGTGGAAATCCTTTTTCAACGGCGCAATCTCTGGCAATGAGCCGCCGATGTGACTGCTGCGTTTTTTGTGACACAGCAGCAGCAGCAACTTTATGGCGACGACCGGCATCGAAATGGACCCGATCAACACACAATTTGGAGGACTTGTTCGTCCCTCCTTATTCTTCAATATGGACGGTGGAAATATTTTTTTCAGCGGCTCAATCTCTGGAAATAAACCACGGATCTGACTGGTGTGTTTTTTATGATACAGAAGCAACAGTAACTTTACGGCGACGATCGGGGATCGAAACGGACTCCGATCGACACGAAATTTAGAGGGCTTGTTCCTTCCACCTTCTTCTTCAATCTGAACGGTAGAAATTTTGTTTTGACGGATCAATCCCCGGGAATTGGCCGTAGATCTAGCTGCGTTTTTCTATTCGATTTTGAACGAAGTTGTCAGTAGGAGGCCCTCCTTCTAACACCTATTGACGAACCAAAAATCGTCGATGATAAATCCAGGGACGTTCTCCTAAAGACAACCTGCTCAAGCTTCAAGAACACTATAAAAACGATGAAAATGAAGGGGTGTTTTGGTGGTGGTTTAGACTGGACTTGAGAAACTGTATCTCAAACTGCCTACGTATCCAATGCCTGTATTGGAATCAAGTCTCCGTAGTTCCTTAGGGATTGTTTATATAGATGAGAGTTATGCTCTAAGGCGGCGTAGGCCATGTCCTTGTTGGGCCTGGATTTCGTGTTCCCTAAGGAAAAGATAATTACGATTTAATCTCCTTAATTGTTGGAGATAATTGCGTGTATATTTAAATGTCAGAATCATAGTATTAAATATGAGGGATTCTTCCCATATTTATCTGATTATCACACATGTGGGAAATATGATAGAGGATGGACTCTGGCCGATTTAGATGGCCCGAACTGAACTGGCTGAACCCTTATGTGTTTGGGCCGACCTACGGAGGTCGGGGGAGATAGCCGAGCTTGGATCAGCTCGGTTTCTTGCGTGCATAAGATGTTTGGTCCGAAAGGGACTTAGGCCGACCTATAAGGTCGGGCATGGGCATGTTTGATCACAAGTACAGGCCGACCTGGAGGGGTCGGAGGATGGTAACCGAGCTCATACGGCTCGGGTACTGGGGGTTCTGGCCCTTGATGGAGGCTTTTCTCTATCTTTATTTATTATTGTGCTGATGTGGAGGCGACACGTGAGTAAGGTCAGTTTCTGGCATCGTCACTTTGGTTGTGGTGATACATTGTTATGGTCCGAAAATAAAGCCTTATTTCATAGTATCAGTTTGTATCTACGACATTTTTTTTAAACGCATACGGCATACTAAAATCTCATGTTGTAATTATAAAATATTTCATTCCAATTTGTGTGGGAAAAAAAGAAAGAAAAAAAAGAAGAAAATGTGTTGATAGTGAAATTAGTTTGTTGAAATGTGAGATAAATTTGAGGATTTGTGTATGGAGTGTTTATTGTAGCTAGTTACATCGTGTTGAATGACTCTGAAATGAAAAAAATAAAATAAATGAAGAATGTAATAAGAAACACCATTATGTTCACTATAATAACCTAACTCTATTGACAATAGTTCCATCTGACGGGAGGTTATTGGGTGCATCCGTCATATGCGAAGTGCACACATTTGATATTTTTATCATTTTATTTTTAAACTGAATTCAAACTAAGCCATATGCGGACTGCACCCAGATCATTCATCCTGTCACTTTACTAAGGGCCCATTTGTTAACCTGATTCTGCACTTATTCTTAATATCTTAAGTGGTGGTTAACTTTAGATGTGTTTGATAACATTTTATTACACCACTTAATATATTAAGATGTTCTGGAATTCTATACAAAATTTTCAGACGGTGAGGAGCTACTTAACGCTGAAAACGGTTGTTCATGTCCACTATCTTTTATTTCGGTGAAAGAGTCCCACGTTTTGAATATTTTTGCAAAAATATTGTTTTTAATGCTAGCAATTTATTTTAGGAATATTAAGACCTTATAGTGTTTTTAATCATTAGATGTTATTAATATTCATTATAGTACTACAGTTTTTTTTTATCAATTACGGTATTACAATTATATACAACATTTGTATCTTGTTATTATCTATATAAATATAAATAAATAAATAATATATATATATATATATATATATATATATATATATATATATATATATATATATATATATATATATATATATATGCGCGAGAAAATGGACCTATCTACACGGCACCTTCTCAGTGGCTCAACACTCAGTATGGAAAGAGAACAGGCGTCGAGTGACCCGATCTGGCCAGCCACTCCTTCTCCCTTGGGTCGGCCCTACCTAGTGCCGACCCCCAATCCTCAAGGCCAGGTCCGGATTCAACCCCGACCTGTGCGGGTCGGCCAACACTTGTAATCTAACCTACCTTTGACCAACCTTATTGGACCTATCATTCTACACACAAGATTCCGAGCTCATGACAGCTCAGCTATTCTCCTCGACTTCTGTAGGTCGGTCCAACTAGTCCGGCTCGGGCCACCTAAGCCGGCCAGAGTCGATCCCTAATCGTTTTCCCCACGTTTATGATAAACAGATAACTACGAAAGAATCTGGAGCCATAAAGACTCCAATCTCACTCATTTAATACGAATATTTGAATACCATATTTATCTACTACAATCAAGGAGATTGACTGATCATAATCTTTTCCTTAGGGAACACGTTTACCATTGTCCATCATAGGCACGCCGCATTAAACCCTATGGCATAAGCCCTTCTATATAAACGGTCCCTAAGGAACTACGGAGACTTGATTCCAATTCTATCATTGGATACGTAGGCAGCTTGAGGAACGAGATCTCAAGTGCAGTCTAAATCACCCCAAAACAAATCCCCTCGGTTTAATCTTCATATTCTGAGAGTTTCTCCAGGCTACCACCAAGAGTAAGAACCCTAAATTAGAAGGAGACGATTTTTGGATCGTCAATTGGCGCTAGAATGAGGGTCATTCTGCTAATGAACAACTCGCCTGTGGAATCTGTCTGAAGATGAAGAGTGTGAATACTGTTCCAGGAGAACACAGCGGCTACACCCAAACACCCTGGAAAAAGCGAAGATTTGTCAAGGAAGTGGTATACAACGCAGATGATCCCATTCCTATGGAAACCAACAACAATGGGCTTGTGATCGAGGCCATGGTGGAACAAAACTTGGTAAGGCGTATCTGCATTGACACCGGAAGTGCGGTTAGTATCATGTACCACTCTACTTTACTTCTAATGCACTTGAATAGCGTTGAATTAATTCCAGCAAGTACCCCCATGTTCGGCCTTGCCGATTCACCTGTGTATCCCGAGGGTACCATCGTCCTTTCAACCACCTTCGGTCGGCCTCCACTGGGCCGAACTCTTCTAGTTGAGTATAAGGTGGTTAAGGCTCCGTCTCCCTATAATATAGTATTAGGGCGCCTTCCGTTGATCGTCTTACAAGCCGTCGTATCACTCGCGCATAATAGCCTAAGATTTTTAGCCAACGGGAACCCCGTGGAGATCGTAGGCGACATGGGTCAGGTGAGCAGTTGGGTTACTTCTGAAGCATACGGGGACATCAGAACGGCACCGTTTCCCATTGAAGAACTACTGCCCGAACGCGAGGAAACTTGGTCTTCGGATGACAAAATAAAAGCAGTCTATCTTTGGGAAGGACGAGATGACCGAACCATCGAGGTGGGAATATGGATTCCCTACTCGCACAAGGAACAGCTAATAGCTTTGCTAAAAGAATTCAAGGATGTATTCGCCTGGACGACGGAGGAGATGCCAGGATTATCCCCAAATTTGGCCATGCACCGACTAAACGCCGATCCATCTCGGAGGCCTATCCGACAGAAAAAGAGACACTTCGTCCAAGAGCGAATAGATACCGTACAAAATTAGGTAACTAAGCTACTTCAAGCCAACATCATTCGAGAAGTGAGCTACCCGAGTGGCTGGCAAACCCTGTCCTAGTCAAAAAACCGGACGGCAACTGGAGAATGTGTGTAGACTTTACCGACCTCAACCAAGCTTGTCCAAAGGATTGTTACCCCCTGCCCCACATAGATCGAATGGTGGATTCGACCATAGGCTTTGGAATATTCGGTTTTCTGGATGCTTACAGAGGGTATCATCAGATCGTTATGGATCCCCGCGATGCTAAAAAAACCTCGTTCATCACGGAGTTCGGCACATATTGTTACAAGACCATGCCATTCGGACTCAAGAATGCGGGAGCGACCTACCAAAGGGCTGTCAATAAAATATTTAAAGACCAGATAGGGAAGTGTATGGAAGTATACGTGGATGACCTGTTGATCAAGAGCAAGTCCCTGGAGCAATACTTGGCGGATGTGAGAGAGGTTTTTGAGGTACTTAAAGCCTCACAAATGAAGCTTAATCCCAAAAAGTGTACATTTGGAGTTCGGACCGGAAAGTTTTTAGGTTACATGATATCACAAGAAGGTATCAGAGCCAACCCAGACAAAGTAGACGCATTAAGGACTATGCCGACACCAAGAAGCCTCAAAGAAGTACAGAGATTAACAGGAAGGATGGCCGCACTCGGACGTTTCCTATCAAAATCGGCTCAGCGAGCTCTGCCCTTTTTCAAGATTCTAAAGCAAGTCAACCCGTTCAAGTGGGATGAGAATTGCCAGCAAGCCTTTGAAGAGCTAAAAGCGTATTTGGCCGAACTACCCACATTGACATCACCGCAACCGGGAGATACCCTATTCATATACCTGGAGGCATGCGGTGAAGCCGTCAGTGCAGTCCTCGTCAAGGAGCAGGATAGCACTCAAAAACCAATCTTTTACGTTAGCAAAGCACTTCGTGGTCCAGAGATCAGATATTCCGATGCCGAAAAGCTAGCACTATCCCTAGTACACGCCTCCTGAAAGCTACGACCTTACTTTCAGGCACACCCAATAATTGTGATTACCGACCAACCTCTTCGACAGATCTTATCCCGACAGAAACATCGGGACGTTTGGCAAAATGGGTAGTAGAACTAGCCGAGTATGACCTTGACTTTCGCCCCCGAACATCGGTCAAAGCACAAGTGCTAGTAGACTTTCTTGCCGAGGAGACAGCCATCATTATTGAACAAAGCCAATCAAGAAGCGAGGACGAGTCTTGGACGTTATACGTCGATGGGGCCTTTAACAAAGATGGAGCAGGTGCGGGCCTTCTGCTCATCAGCCCAAACGGTGAAGAGTTCCCCTACGCACTTCGGTTCGGATTCCCGGCCACCAACAACGAAGCCGAATATGAAGCTCTGATCACTGGACTCAATCTGGCAGCTAAATTGGGAGCAAAGAATTTACATGTATATAGAGATTCTCAATTAATAGTCAATCATGTGAAAGGAGAGTACGAGGCCAAGGAAGAGCCTATGAAAAAATACTTAGCCATAACCAACGCTCGGCTTAAAGCATTCCGCACCGTCCTTATCGAACAAGTTCCCCGATCTCAAAACCGGCGGGCCGACGCCCTTTCAAAGATAGCATCTAACTTTACACCTAGCCAAAAAGTACTGGTAGAACTACTGCAGGAAAGAAGCTATGACGCCCAGGAAGTTCAGCCCATCACTCAGAAAGATACCTGGATGGACCCCATAGTATCCTACCTCCGGGATAAAGTGCTTCCGGAGGACAAAACTTTAGCAAGAAGAATGAAATTTTGAGCTGCGAGGTACGCCCTTTTCGACAATATACTTTATAGGAAATCCTTCGTCGCCCCTTGGCTCAGATGCGTAACAGAGGATGAAGGGAACTACTTACTCCGCGAAATTCATCTAGGAATTTGTGGGAACCATCCGGGGGCTCGAACGTTAGCACGCAAATGCAGGCTATTCGGCTACTTTTGGCCGACCATGCAGCAAGATGCCGAGGATCTCGTCTGTAGATGTAAATCATGTCAAGTACATAGCAACATACCTCATCTAGCCTCGCAACAAATGACACCTCTGGTCGCAGAATGGCCTTTCGACCAATGGGGGGTCGATCTGGTCGGACCCCTACCCCGGGCGCCGGGTAATTTCAGATTCCTTATAGTAGCCGTGGACTACTTCACTAAGTGGGTGGAAGCTGAACCTCTCACCACAATCACCGCGAAGGTTATTCAGAAATTCATCTGGAAGAACGTTGTCTGTAGATATGGATCCCAAAGGCTCTAATATCAGACAATGGAACACAGTTCGAGGATAAAGGTGTCCGATCCTGGTGCGCAGAGTTAGGAATTTCTCAGCATTTTACCTCAGTAGGCTATCCACAAGCTAACGGGCAAGTCGATCAAACGAATAGACAGATCAAATTCGGCCTAAAGAAAAGGCTCGAAGAATAAGGAGAAAGTTGGGTAGAGCATCTGCCGAACATTCTGTGGGCATATCGAACAACCCCAAACTCAACAACAGGAGAAACACTTTTCTCCCTGTCGTATGGAAGCGAGTCTGTCATCCCTGCCGAGATCGGACTGCCGTCGCCAAGGCTCGAGCTTCATGAAAAAACGGATATGGAAGCAGAAATCAGACATGCAAAGGACGACCTAGAGGAAAATAGGGAAATAGCATTCATCCGAATGGCAAGATACAAGCAAAGAATCTCTCAATACTACGACAGCAATGTGAAGCACTCGTACTTCAATAAGGGGGATCTGGTCCTCCGAAAGAACGCAGTTAGCAAACAAGGTCCTGAAGGCAAGCTAAACCCAAACTGGGAGGGACCATACAAGGTTGTAAAGGTACACAAAAAGGGTGCTTATCAGTTAGCAGACTCTCGGGGGAAAACCATCCCCAGGAGCTGGCACGCCAACAACCTACGAAGGTTTTTATCCGTGAAAGGTGTCCTGCGATCGGATTCTACTTAACTGCTATTTACGTTATTGTATTATTATATAAAATTGCTATCTACAAAACATATTGTTACAAAATTTGTAATTTTCTTTCTTTTAACGAGCTGCCAGTCCGATCTGGCACAATCCGTTGAAAAGTCAGCACTAGCCTGACACGACCCGTTACGCATGTTGCGCAAGTCGTCAGTCCGATCTGGCCTTGCTCGTTGAGAAGTCAGCACTAGCCTGGCCCTGCTCACCCACCATTTTAGGCAAGTCGTCAGTCCGAACTGGCCTTGCCCATACTATTTCAACAACCCGATTACGCAGTCAAATTTAAAACCACACTAGTACGCCATTCCTGAATAATCATAGGCATGCCGTACTAGGGGGCTACCATATTACCAAACAAACAAAAAAAATAGAGCAACAATTAAACCAAAATTTTCATTAAAAACTTTACAACCATAAAGTGAAAAATCTACGATCAATAATTAGGGACTATCCTCATAGAGGGTACTTCCCTTCAAGATCCACCCCTGCTTGAAACTCTTTTACCCGAACAGAGTAGTCTGATTCGGCATCAGGAGCGTACAAGGAGGGATGAGCCAAACTGTCGATTGTAAGGTGGGTGATGGGCCCGACAATCGTCCACTCCCTGCGTATAACTAGCCCTCATGACAGGACTCAGCAACCGCTTCAAAGATTCGACCAGGTGAGGAGAAGATTTATAATCGCTAACAGCTTGGTCGGTGGCCTCCCGAAGACGAGCAGGGAAATCTCGAACGGCTGCCTCGGCGGATGAAAGCTCCCCCCGAAGTCTTGAGACATGGCCCCCTAGCTCGGCTTCTCTCTCTAAGTGTTCGCTCACAAACTCTTGAAGGTGAACTTCGTACCCGGATCTTAAATCCTTGGTCTGATCTGCTTGTATCCGCAAACGCTCTTCAAGTTCTTTTATTCGGTCATCTTTTAACTTCAAATCAAGAGTCCTCTTCTGCTGATCAGCAGCCGAGCGCATCAGACGACAGAAGATCTCTTCCCCTACGATTGTCCCCTGTGAAAATACAACATATAGTCAAGATACCTCAGACAAGTTATGGTAAGTACTAGATGTGCGACAAAATAGAATTACATGTCTCATGGCCGCAAAGCCTTCTTCGGTCAATTCCATGATAGACATCTGAGAAAAATCCTGTGCCTCGGCGGCTGCATGATACGAGTCGGAAGGATCGGCCCTGATTTCTTCATGCCGAACTCCCGATCCATCAACACCACGATCTTCCGAGCCCGGTCCTATGACAACTCGGCACCTCTTTTCCTTTTCTCTCCTCTGAGAACATATCTTCCGACCTAGAACGAGAAGATCGGCGTACTAGAGGAGTCTAAGGCTCCTCCTCATCGTCTTCATCCTCCTCCCTCTCGTCCACCATTATGATAGGAATGCCCCCATTCCTTGGAGAACGAGGAGGGTCCTTCAGCACGTCATCCTCGAGCTCAGCCAACAAGTGAGCTGTGTGGGATCCCACGAGCGACCCCACCACCCTTGTAGGCGAACGGCGACCTCCAGGAGCGACGGTCTCGACCATTTTGGGGATTGAAGGCCCTACCCCTACTCCAGGATCGGGGCTAGGGAGACCAGCCAATGTCCACACTGCAAGAAAGAAAACAAGTTACACACCATCATCATATAGCGTACAAAATAGTAGTAGACCTTACCTAATTCACGGCAGACATCGTCCAGAGGATGATAAGGGTCAGGTCCGGCATCGTCCAGCCGTGCCGCGGCGATCAGTTCGGACGTCAGCTCGCTTAACCTTAGAACAACCCCCGCATTCCTAAGGGCATCTACCTTGGTAGAGGTTGGAAGTTGTGGGCACTCGTCCCTTTGTAAGGTGCTGGTGTTCCAACGCCCCAGCTTGGAATCCCCCCGATCTCGAGCAAAAAAGAAGCGCCCTCGCCACGTACTGTACTTAGGGCCCTCAAGCATCATTTCCGGAACCCCCGATCGGCGAGAGAAGTGGTACCATCCCCTCGGCCCCGGACTCTTGCATAGGCGATAGAAAGATCGGAAAAGGCCTACGGAGAACTGCACCTCGGCTACGCGGCAGAGTATAACAAAACCTATTACGATCCTAACTCCCGAAGGAGCTAGCTGAGCCGCACCCAATCCGTAATGCCTCAGTCCTGCCACCAACGCGGGGCACAACGGCAGCCTCAAACCCGCCTTCAACTGGGCCTCGTAAACAACGAAGTATCCCCCCGGAGGATGTGAAGCAAAGGGACGAGGCTCCGCGGGGAGCAAGGGAGCGAATTCCTCGCGATTTATCCCATACTCTCGACAGATGTACTCCACGCTGCTTTGCGTCAAACACGAGGACAACCCGTGGCCCCCATAATATCGTGAGTAGCCTTCTGAATCTTATACCTGAAGGAAGAGTCGAAAGTACTTGATGTTGGCGCCAACGAAGGAGCAACGAGCAGTGGTTGAGGAGGAACCCAAGAAGTCTCTTCAACAATCACAGACCTGGTCCAGGACTCCCTGATTATTGCTTCCGACCTAGGAGTAAGTGGCTCCTCTTCAGACAAATCAGACATGTGGAAACAAACGTAGAAAGAAGGAAAAGGGGCGCAATAAGAATGGTTACCAGGTAACATCAAGGGAATGTAACCACGAGTAAAATGACGTTTAAATAGAACCAGAGAGTAACCCCCCACTAACCTCGAAAAGCGGCCCCAAATAGGCAGTGACGCCTCATTTCCTGGAATGGCTATCATGAGTCATAAACTAGACTTGACACCTGGCAACCCCCCAATCTAACTTCAAAACATACACTCTAGGGCATTCGTGCCGAGCCACCATGGTAGATCCGAACCGACCCCCCCAGGATCGGCTGGATCTAGGGGGCTTATGATGCTGCCAGAAAATGGACCTACCTACGCGGCACCTTCTCAGTGGCTCAACACTCAGTATGGAAAGAGAACAGGCGTCGAGTGACCCGATCCGGCCAGCCACTCCTTCTCCCTTGGGTCGGCCCTACCTAGTGCCGATCCCCAATCCTCAAGGCCAGGTCCGGATTCAGCCCCGACCTGTGCGGGTCGGCCAACATTTGTAATCTAACCTACCTTTGACCAACCTTATCGGACCTATCATTCTACACACAAGATTCCGAGCTCATGACAGCTCGGCTATTCTCCTCGACTTCTGTAGGTCGGTCCAACTAGTCCGACTCGGGCCACCTAATTCGGCCAGAGTCGATCCCTAATCGTTTTCCCCACGTTTATGATAAACAGATAACTACGAAAGAATCTGGAGCCATAAAGACTCCAATCTCACTCATTTAATACAAATATTTGAATACCATATTTATCTCCTAAAATCAAGGAGATTGACTGATCATAATCTTTTCCTTAGGGAACACGTTTACCATTGTCCATCATAGGCACGCCGTATTAAACCCTAGGGCCTAAGCCCTTCTATATAAACTGTCCCTAAGGAACTACGGAGACTTGATTTCAATTTTATCATTGGATACGTTGGCAGCTTGAGGAACGAGATCTCAAGTGCAGTCTAAATCACCCCAAAACAAATCCCCTCGTTTTAATCTTCATATTCTGAGAGTTTCTCCAGGCTATCACCAAGAGTAAGAACCCTGATGATATATAGGCCCACTGGGTCGAATTATTTATAATTGGGCCGGGCCCAGTATAAAGATAGACGGGCCGGTAAAGCAGGACTGCACCAAACGCTGACCAGATCATACTTCTGGGCAGAATAGCCAGAGGAGCAGGACTCCACCACGTTCTGGGCAGAAGAGTATCTAGACAAAACAATCAGCTGTGCATGACGAAGACCAAGTCAATGGCGGCTCAACTACTTACAGACGTGGGTAGACCCCACGTCTGGTAATGTCCAAAGATAACTGATAATAACCTCCCATTACATAAGGGAAGAGAATCACGATCTATAGATATAAAGAGGAACACTCTGAACTACGATGGGGACTTGATTCCGATTCCACATTTGAATTGGATACGTAGGCAGCTCTCTCAGGGAGTTCAGTCCAAACTTATACACAAATCTCATTGTTCTTATATTATTTTCCTAACTCGAATCATCCAATTACCCGATTACATATTTGAACAACATCAAACCCTAAATTAGAAGGAGACGATTTTTAGATCGTCATATATATATATATATATATATATATATATATATATATATATATATATATATATATATATATATATATGTGTGTGTGTGTGTGTGTGTGTATGTATATGTATATATGTGTGTATATGTATATGTATGTGCGTGTGTGTGTCTATATATATATATATATATACATACGTGTGTGTGTGTGTGTAAAGTTTGTTAATAAAAGATTAAGCGAAAATTATGTACGTTCATATGTATTGTATGGTTTTTTTTCTAATATAAAAGCTGTACGAATAAATTGTAAAGTTACATATTTATCAGTTTTTGGATCAATGCAATTATCAAACACTTATAGATTTCAGATTTCAATTAATTAATTTATTCAGACTTCAGATGTCAGACTTCAGATTTCATATTTCAGTTTTATTATTATTAAATTGAATTCAAACTAAGCCATATGCGGAGTGCACCCAGATCATTTATCCCGTCACTTCGGTGCATTTGGATATACTAACGCAATAATCTCCCCTATCCGACCCGTTCTATTTCCTCACGTGACCTGTGTTCGACACAGGGTAGAAATTCACATGCAGCAACAGCCACTAGCTCCGACTCAGACGGCGGCCGGATCGCCGGGCGATGAAACGGCGGAGGCGCCACCTAAACAGATGGCTCTCGCCATGGACCGGCTAAACCAAGCTGGAAGGCTCATTGCCGACATACGAATCGGAGCGGATCGACTGCTCGAAGCCCTTTTTTCCACCGGTTCCGTGCCGCATAATCAAATTTATAAACCCTTGCAGTTGATTCTCAAAGAGGAAACTTCTATGCGACAACACCTACAAGATCTCCGGAATGTCGGTATACCTCTCTTTTAATTTGGAGAATAGAAAAGTTCTAATTTTGATGAATGTAGAAACTGAATCTGTAGAAATTTTTTTTTTTTTTTTTTTTTTGAAAAGTAGAAATTTCATTTTGAAATGTCAATTTAGGGGAGTAGGTATTCTCATTTGATGAATAAACGCTACTTCCCCTCGTTTTTTCCCATTATAATTGACCCGATGAAGCGTTTATGTTGTGTCCGGAAGAGTTGGCTTACACTATAATTTCACTTGATTTGAGATTATTTTCGGTAAGCTAATGCTAGAAATCATGCAGTTCTGATGCGGAAAGCATTGAGACTCTATAAATTACCTTGTGTATTTGTCAGGAAGGCAGTTAGAAGAGTCTGGTGTTCTTAATGATTCCCTTCGTGCCCGAAGCAATTCATGGGGTCTGCACATGCCTCTTGTTTGTCCTGACGCTGCTGTTGTTGCTGCATACGCGTGGAAGCGTCAACTTGCTGGCCAGGCTGGTGCATCTGCAGTAGACAGGACCAGGTGCGTCCTCGTCTATTATTACTAGTGCCTCTCCTCTGTTTTTTTTCATGCAGCTAACATAGTAACATATATTGTAGCGACTGCTGAGTGATTAGGTTGTAGTCATGAAGAGGTGAATTATGATACCATTCTGCCTCCTGATATGTTTTAGTGGTTGGTTTAAATCATGGGTCAAGATTCCACATTCACTATTTACCGGTATCTAACCTATGTTTGATATAACACGTCGTCTTACTTGACTCCCCCCCCCCCCCCCCCCAAACCCAATAGGCAGACCACTCCCTTTCCTTTGTCATCATCACTCTCCTTTATCTCTTTTGTTCAGTCAATGATCAAGTAAGCAAAGTAGTATTATATGCCAGAAAATGGATCGGCCACCCTGTGATGATTTCTTATGACTAAATGGGCAAGTTCCTGGTTTCATAATCAAGCAAATAACTAACATTGTATGCTTCTATGAGCTTCATATTAGTTCCATCATCAGGAAAGCAGATAACCTTGAATGATGAGGGCAAGTGTTGAGATTAATCAAGTGCGCTTTAATATTGTTATAAGTTACTCTCACAATGGTAGGCTTTTCTAACCAGTGAATATTTAATCCAGCAACTCTGTACATGTTTGTGGAAGTTGAAAAATTGCAAATCATTCAGATTTCAGAGAGCTCTATATCGAACCACTGCCACTAGTTGCTAACAATACAAGCTTAAAAAGATGATCTTATATTGGCGCACAACTGAGTGATTTCAATCTAAGTTCCACGTTTGAAAATCGTTGTAGATGAGAAATTAAGAGATTTAGACACACGATCATCCCTGACCAGTTGACAGCATCTGTTCCGCTTCGCCCTCCCTTCATGTTAAATCAATGGCAAAGTTTTATCATCCTTGTTGTCGATCTATTTATTAGAAGGTCACATATACAATATGTTCTTTCTTAAAATCTAGGTATATACCTTATATTAGTACTTGATGAAACGTAGTGAGGTCGTTTACCAATATGGTTGAATCTATTTCTCTCTGACACAAATAGTAAGGGATGTCTGAAGCCTTATATGTTGATCATGCACATTAGACGATTGCATAAATCATTAAGTAGTTAACGCCTAGCAACCTTGGTGATAACATTTTCCTTTTTGTACTTCTGATTTGGAGACTGCTATTGAATTGCAACTGCAAATTCAAACACCTTAGTATTAGTGGGTTCTGCTGGTCGCTACTACATAAATCTGTATTTTTTAGATAGATGTTAGAAGGTCAATCTGTTAGATATTGGATGATTATTTCTCTAATGTTTACCTGTTCGCTTTTGTTATTGTATACTCGTGGCTGTTTTAGTTTGTGAGATTCAAGAATTCTGGAGCCTGTCACTGAAGAGTTTCAATTCAATACTAATTCTCTTTTTTTTTTCAGGTTGGCTCTAGAAGCTTTTTCTGACCAGAAAAGACGGTTTTTCCCACACCTTGATGATGATTCTAGTGGGGAACCTTCTAAAAAGAAGTCTTGTAGTCCCGTAGTGTCACAAGAGCCTCATGAGAAGAGAACAGTGTCTGATACTTTGAAGCTCGTAGAGAAGGAATTTCCGGACGTGAAAATATTCACTTACCAGCGTTTGGATTGGTTGAAGCGAGCTGCGGTGCTTCCTTCCGAAGAATCACTGGAACCTTCAAAGGAGCATGCCTTCCATAATCCACTAACGGAAGGGTCAACTAGCAATGTCAATGAGAACAAGGTTGCTGTAATTGAGTTATTGTTTCCATCCATCTTCAGAGCTGTTGTGTCACTGCATCCAGCTGGTTTGATTGATCCTGATGCTGTAGCTTTTTTCTCTCCAGATGAGGTGATCTTCAGATGCTACAATTAGCTTCATTTTTTTCTGTTTATGCTCAACTTATGTCTTGTCTTGTGGAAACATTCTGTGATACTTTTATCTGGTAAGACTCCATACATTAGGCCCAATCTACCCCAACCCTTGCATGCGTGCCCTTGAGTGTGGATGCTTCAGTACACACTGCTATTTTTACTTCATATATCATTAAGATGTTTTTGGAAGATCATTCTGCCGATCATGATACCACTAAATGTCGTGGAAATCAATTTTTAAGCGAGTTTCACGGTGATGAACTAAGTCGTGTATTTTACGCTGGCAGGCTGGTTTTTTTAGAAGAAATTACAACCACTGAGTTAATTTCTGATAATTTGGAAAATAAAATCAATGCAGATGCTTGTCCATCGTATTTTGCATCTAGGTTTTAGAAAATAACAACAAACTGTACTGTTTAATATTTGGATGGATGGCTGTAACAAATATTGGTGCCTGTGATTTTTGTAAACTCGTGTCTCCTTCAAAATTAGTATTGACTATCATGATTTATGTATCTAATTGGTAAATTTTATTCAGTTTCTTGTTCTTACATATTATCATATGATTGACAGTACTGTTTAACATTATCCTACAGCTATTAGGTTGTACAAATTTTACTAGAAGACAAGAGAAGAGCAGGAGTGTAGTGCCTGCTAGTGGATCTCTTTCTCTTCCTTCTCTCTTTCCAATGTGTACTTTGTAGATCTGAAGTCGGGGTTATACTTTCAGTAGTTCTTGGAAAACTTGGCCCTTTGTATGCATATTTAGATACCTTTTGTATATGCTGCAAGTGAAAGCTTCGTTTTGGCAACGGGCATGATTGTCTGACACCCTTTCAAATTCTCTAAGAATTTTATTTGGATATTCAGTTGATCTCTTCCTCATTTGCATAATCCAGTACCTTCTTTGTGAAGTATGACTTGTTTTTTTGGCTGGTTTCTTTCACTACTTCTTTGGTTATTCTTATAGTTTTTGAAATGGCCTGTGACAACTTACTCTTTTAATGGTCATCATGAAGGGTGGCAGCTATGTACATGCAAGGGGTGTTTCAGTACATCATGTATTTAAACGCATCACGGTACCAGCTTGCTTCCCGTTGTCTATTTATCTTTGTTCGTCTTTTCCTTCTTTAAAGAAGGTTTTCATGGTATGCTGTTGCAGGAACATGCTTCTATCGCTCTGCAGTATTTTAGTGGTCTCAGTTCTGAATCAGTCTTGCATACGTTATTGGTAAGTGTCTACCCTTTTTTTGTGCATCTCTTATTTGGTGATAGAAGTTGGCTCTTAACAATATGTTTCCCTGTTGTAGCACTGGATTTGCAGCTATCGGACTCTATTAACAAAAGCTTGCAGGTATGGTACTTCTACTTCTGTCTTTAATAGGACTCTTTAAATGCTCTAACACCCAACTTACTATAGCACCACACTTATGAGGTATCACGTAGAAAATCCGTTTTCAAAAAGTCTATTTTGCACACTTGACTTTATAAAAGTTGTTTTTTAGCATGCTACTTTGGTAGGCGTGGTAGCACAGTAATTTGATGCAATTGAATGTGGCAGCACCTCACACAATGGACTTTCGAAAAGTTGATTATATGGGGTATAGAATCAACTTTTAAAAGGTCGATCCTATGGTGTTGAATTAAACTTTTGAAAGGTCGATTATGTGTGGTGTCATAGTACTTAGTTGCCGGAATAATTTTGTAGTGGTGCAAAGAAAGGTTTATTTTTTCTTCAATCTCTATGTCTCATTTGCCCTTTGATACTACAATTGAATGTGGGGTCGGCAGCAAATGCGGGAGGCTACTCTCGATGGACAAACAATCAGGATTACTATTACCAGCTGTGAATCGGCCTTACAGAAATTTCACAGGCGGTGATGATTTACCCTCAACGGAGGACCGAGGTGTAGATTTGGAGGCGCGTGCTGCTTTCCATGTTGGATGCTTTTCAGAGGAAGCATAGTGCTGGTAGTTTTATAACATGGTCCTTTAATACAGGCTAACCGAAAGTACCTTGGTTTGAAAATAGTTATTATAGAACATGTATTTATATGTTATATACAAAGTGGAAGCATGATATGTGTTCAGTTTACCTTTACATACCCCTATTATGATGTGAGTGGGTATTTTTTGGAAACGTCTTGCTCTATTTAGTTTCACTCATAAATGTCTGTTGTATAATTAATTTTTTGGTACCTTGTCAATTAGTGATCAGATAGAATTCAGTGTCTAGAGTGTGTGACATTTAGGAATTTAGTAGGAGGATTTTTTTTTTTGTTGCTTTTAAAATGTAAATGTAACAAGGATTTTCGATATGTAGAGTCTGGAAGTTGTGGGCACTCGTCCCTTTGTAAGGTGTTGGTGTTCCAACGCCCCAGCTTGGAATCCCCCCGATCTCGAGCAAAAAAGAAGCGCCCTCGCCACGTACTGTACTTAGGGCCCTCAAGCATCATTTCCGGAACCCCCGATCGGCGAGAGAAGTGGTACCATCCCCTCGGCCCCGGACTCTGGCATAGGCGATAGAAAGATCGGAAAAGGCCTACGGAGAACTACACCTCGGCTACGCGGCAAAGTATAACAAAACATATTATGATCCTAACTCCCGAAGGAGCTAGCTGAGCCGCACCCAATCCGTAATGCCTCAGTACTGCCACCAACACGGGGCACAACGGCATCAAACCCGCCTTCAACTGAATATTACTCATCATGCATGTATTACCAATTTGACAAAAATGTTCACCATACTTGAAGTGAAGTTTTTAATATAAAGAATAAAACTCTGTTTTGTATTGTATGCATGCAAGTAGTCAAAGTACAACCAAAACATGAAGTCAGTCAGTCAAACTGACGAATATTATTCATATCTAAAGGGACCACCTCGATATTATAAATCATTGACTATATAACATAATATATATAGCCTCAAAAGTTGTTGAATTATGCTCATATAATACTACACCGACATATGGCTTTATATTTTTGGTCCTCCAAATTAATTACTGTCTTATCGTTTATATATCCCATAAAAAAAACAAAAACTTACCTTAGCTAATAATGAGGGCAGAATGACATCATTGCTGAATGATACAAGCGTAACGTCACTATGAAGATGATACAATTTTATTTTTTTTATTATTTTTTTTTTTTGTAAAATAGAGAATCACAAATAGTTGGTTTATTAACTTTCACTTGTCTGTCTGAATGCGAAGATGATAACATTTTGTAAACATCTTAAAAAGCCGGGCCCTCACCATGTTAATTACTTTGTTTAGAATATAATTTTCGCCAAGATTATGGCTGCATTATTATGTGATTACGATTCCTAAAACAGTTTAGAAAAACCGTTGGACACCATTTGATGGCTACTTAACTTTTACTATAATCTCCTCTTTTATCTTAATTATATTTTATATATATATATATATATTAGCCTTTCGTAAATATGTCGCAACCATAAGATTTGTCAATATGTGTTCAATGACAAACAAATTTCTTCTAACATCTTGCTTCGTAATAGATATTTAAGGTCCATGTGTTTTGGTCCCTTAGATATCATGTCATGCTTAGAGGATCTATGTCCCCTAGATTGCGGCCTCATAACATGCCACGTACTCTACTTTCATGGTGGATGAGTATGTCAACTATGACTTCGGCTTTTCCGTGATACGGCACCTCCGTTTAAGATATACATAGCCAAGAGTACACGGTCCGTGTCGCTTATCCTCCAAAATCCGAGTCCGAATAACCGGTCACCTGTGGGTGTCCCGATTTTCGCATGTGAGCATGTAATTCATGTTCCTTTAAGTATCTCGGTACTTTCTTAGCAGCTTTTCCGGGAGACATTCTTGGATTGCTTTGAAATGTACCTATCATGCCAAAGAACATGACTAATGTCGTCTCTTGTACAAACTCGTACATACCGTAAACTCTCTACAAGAGAAGCATAAGGATGTTTTCCATATCTTTACGTTCCAAATCATTTTGCGGAATAATATTAGAACAATAATGGAAGAACATGTCATCATGCCAAATCTTTCCAAAACTTTATCAATATAGGCTTTTGAGACAATCCTAAATATTAAATGCCCTGTCACGGAATATTTCTATCCCTAACACATAGGAAGCCCCGCTTAAGTCTTTCATTTCAAAGTTCTTGAAGAGATTGGCCTTGGTTTCATGTAATACACCAAGATCACTGTTGGCCAATGATAGATCACGAATATACAGAATCAAAAATATGAACATACTCCCACTGATCTTGAGGTATATGCAAGGGTCGATTGTGCTCTCATTGAAACCGAAAACAGTAATGGTTTCATGAAACTTTAAGTACCGTTACCTCGAAGCTTGTTTCAGTCCATATATTGATTACTTAAGCTTGCAGACCATGTCTTCCTAATCTTCAGCAATGAAGCCTTTAGGTTTGACGCATGTAGACTTTTTCTTTCAAGTCTCCATTCAGAAAGGTTGTTTTCACATCCATCTTTTGTAACTCGAGATCATAATGAGCTACTAATGCCATGATAATTCTAAAGGAGTCTTTCCTGGACACAGGGGAAAAGTCTCATTATAATCAACGTCTTCTTTCTAATTGAAATATTTGGCAACAAGTCGGGCTTTATATCGTTCAATATTTCCATGACAGTCGTGCTTGGTCTTGAAGACCCACTTACAGCCAACTGGTTAGTGTCCTGAAGGTAATTGAACGACTTCCCATACTTGACTTTCATCCAAAGGCATCAATCCACTTACTAGAATTAACTTCCTTAATGGCTTGTGAAAATGAAACCGGATCTTTACTTGTCCCTCGTTCATATTCTACTTGATAAAGTATGTAATCATCAGGAATAGCAGATCTCTTTTGTATTTGAGATCTTCTTAATGCTGGATCCATTGGTGCTTCATTACTATTTTCATTGACGATGATCTCATAATGGAGTTGTTGATCATTTATTGGATTTTCTTCATTGTTCAACGGTTCAACAATGGAGAGATTCCCAATACTTTTCGAAATAGGGTTAAAAGGGACGGGTACCCTTATTTCCTTTATGATCACATCACGAATTTTATAACTCCCACTGATTTCGCCATTCTCATAGAGTATAGCATAACCGGTTTCAACAATTCTCGTAATATGGTTAGGACAATAAAACCTATATCTTTTGGATTTTTCTGGGTAACCTTGAAGTAACCACTAACGTTTCTAAATCCAATTTCTTTACTTGTGGATTCTAAATTCTAGCCCCAGCTGGACATCCCCATATTTGGAGATGCTTCAAATGAGGTTTCCACCCTTTCCACCGTTCAAAAGGTGTCTTTGGAACTGCCTTACTGGGAACCTTATTTGCAATATAATCAGCTGCGCGTAAAGCATCCATCCACATTGATATAGGCAAGTCACTATGACTTATTATAGATCTAACCATTTCCATATACGTACGATTCTGCCTTTCTGCTACACCATTCCGCCAGCCATGGAGATCCAGGCGTTGTGTATTGAGCAAAAATTCCAGCTTTTGGAGAATTTATGCAGAGGGTCCAGGATGTTGTCCTGTTTCATCATACCTTCCATAAAATTCACCACCTCTATCCAACATTATGATTTTCACCTTTGATCTTGTTGCCTCTCGACTTCAGTTATGAACATTTGTAAAGTGTCCACAGGTTGAGATTTGTCATGCAACAGGTATAGATAACAATGAAGTGAATAATCATCGATAAGGATGATAAAAGACTTTTCTCCTCCAAAAGGTGGGAGCATCAAAGGTCCACAAACGTCTATGTATTATTTCAAGAAGCTGGGTACTTCTTGTGGCTAAATTGGGATACAAAATATTTAATGAGGCTAATTTAAACAACACTTACAAAAGAGTAGAGTATAGACAAGAAAATAAGGTGCTCCTGTGGGTAGTCACCATAAATTCTTCACATAATGTCGTGATACTCACACATAATTGAGTGATATTTCTGTAAAGAAGACGATCAAGGTATCTGTGAATATCCTTGACCTTCGTAATATACACCCCATTTATCTTTATGTTGTAATGATAATGATGAGTTTCATCAAAAGTGGTATTAAGATAAGTTTAATAAAAAGGGCTACACTTAAAAGCTAACAACTTAATACAACATATAAGTTGCAAACATCAACTAATTAGGGTCAAATACCGATGTATTCCTTAAATTGACATATCCTTAATTAATTTGAACCATTTGGCAATTTAACTGAATATCAATAATTTTTTTTTAATCACTTCACATAATGTGATAAAACATTTCATGTATCATCATGTTAGGCTGCTGTGGCAATACTCAACATTTGACACCATTGACATTCAAGTATCGGCAATCATACAGAGGTCAACTAAACATTATGTTGATATAAACATGTGCAATGTAATACTTAAAGATGGTTCAAGTATACGTGTTTATTGTCTTACTAAACTTACAAAATAAATATGTCACCATCTAATCACTAAACATAATGTGAATAGTCTTTATATGTCAAGGATTTGAGCTGGTGTGGCAATACTCTAAACTTGACACAACTATAAGACATATTTATAATTTTTACAATAATTCAATAATTTAAAGGCCAAAACTTTATGACATTTCAAAACTTTTATTATGAACCCAATATACACAAAAATATGTAATTCACACTTTAATCATATTCAGTCACTTTATCAATAAGCGACTTTGTAGATTTGGATGTCATAACTTAATCATCAACAATAAATGATTTAACACATAATATGTGACAACTCATATTCTAAAGAGTAGGCCTTCCAATTCATCACAAAGATATGTACATACTAAGTACACAAATCGAAAGTAAAAGCAGGAATGAACTGCTATGATAAAAGAACCATTATCATTAGTCACATATTATTTATCACTTAACGTGTTAATCCATCATTTATATAAAGAGAGACCAATATACTAATCAATTAGCTTTATGTGACTAACCTATTATGTGTCATTGTTTATCACTCACATAATGTGATAAATCACAAGATATATGACACAAGATGTTTGATTAAACACTTTATGTAGAGTCTTTCCAAACAATAAAATTGTATAATGTAACGAATTAATGTCACATAGGAAAGACTAATACTTTTATTCAATCACTTGACTTCATGTGACAAAACACTTATGTATCACAACATATGTCATGTACTAATTGTGACAAGTTATTTAATATGTGATACGTATAATATAGTTTGATTTAATAGTCTTCACTTAATGTGCACATAAGAACGAAAGAAAAAAAATGTACACTCAAGCATAACTATACAGACAGACTTATAATATAATCAATTCTTCACGATTTCAGTAGTATAGCTAAATTGTGCTAACATGAATATGGAAGACTATCTTTAATTAATCAAACAATTTAAATGATATTCATTGGCTCAGATCTTGATCGTAATGCAATATAAAATTTTTTTTTTTTGCCGAATAATGCACTAAGATCATTTAATGCAAGATTAACATAAAATAATCAACCGAAATAAAATGGCCCAAAGAAGTGATTGCATTGAGTACTATTTAATTAGCATCCGTTATTTATTTATTTATTTGAAACTTACGACAAATCTAATATAATATACTTTAGTGCCGGCCGCCGCAACAACATTCAGAAGATATCGTAATTGCTTAAACCTTTATTTATTTATTTTTTGTTAAACAAAAAAAAAAAATAATAAACAGAATTGAAACGTAAATATTATGCAACCCTAATTTTGCCACTATGCATTGCCGCCGCCGCCTATCAGCTTTCATCAATGCAGCAATTAACTTTTTATTTTTAATTTTAAATACTATCTTAATATTATCATTACTATATTGATAGCTAGGGGTGCACATGGTCCGGTTTTCCGGTTTTTAACCACTTTTAAAACCAAACCATTTCTTACGGTTTCAAAATTTACAAACCAAAACCGAACCATAACTAGGTAAAACCAATTTATCCGGTCCGGTTTGGATCAACTTGGTTACGGTTTTTTCCGGTTTTTAGCCCTCTTTTTTTTATATAAATAATCACTGAAAGGACATTATCACGGTTCAACGAATTCTCATTCATACGACAATCATACAAGATTCTCATTCTCCATTTACCGTACACCATAACTCGAATGTCACTATGTGTGTGTGTACACACAACATTATATTATCATATTTTTCAATTAAGATGATCATATAAAATCATGTAAACTGAATTATTTCATCTTGTCATAGGTCCTATTAGGATGGGCATCAAACTACGTATGTGGGGTGGTTGATTAAAGTATTAATAGATCATAGACTGAGATATTAGTTATTTACATGTAGTGATAATTGAGGGGTACAGACGAAAAGTCAGTTCACTGTGATAATCAATTCTCACAATGTACTGATTGAAAGTCGGTTTTACTGTGGTGTACAGATAGAGTGGTACACGAATGGATTGGTGTGGTGCAAATAAAGGTCCCCTTAATTTATAGTGTCGATATTCACACACACACACACAGATATATATATATATATCCGGTTCCGGTTTGGTCCGGTTTTTATCTTAGAAAACCTAAACCAAATTGTTTTTCACGGTTTGGTTTTTTACAATACAAAAACCAACCAAAAAATCATGGTTTACGCATTTTCGGTTTGAACCGGTTTGATTCGGCCGGTTGGTTTGGTTTTCGGTTTTTTTGTTCACCCCTATTGATAGCACAGAACCCTAGTGAATATTGCTCAGCCACCGGGAAGAGACAGAAGTTTGCTAGAATACTTTAAAAAAAAAAAATTACTTGTACTCATGCACATAACCTTACGACCCTTTCCCAGCCGCATACTTTGACCCCAAACACCATTAATGTGATACATCACTGTTTAGGGCTGCGGATGCATACAAAGCAGGATCTAATATCATAAGGTTTCAACTTTTGCAATTACGGGTTGAATAAGCATCAGTGAACGATTAGCATCAGTCGTTAATAATCGATCAACAATAGCAATGAACTTGAATTTTATAAATCAAATAACATAGATGATAGGTTGTCTCTGATACCACATGTAAATTAAACAATAGATTCAGAGTACCTGAACAGTGGAAGAAATCACCAGGATCGTTTCCCTACATCCATTGTTACTCGACTACGTCTTTGTTGTAGCCGTCTTGATGAGAGGATTCCGACATCTCTCTCCTTGCCTACAACCGTTATCTGTTGGTTTCTTTCACATGCTTTATGATAGAGTAAAGCATTGCTTTTATAGGTGGAGAGAGGGCCGAAATCCGAATGATCTAGATTTTAGCTTTAATCTCGGCCGTCCATCAAAGCCGAGTTTTAATCGGATTAAAACTCCTTTTAAATAACCAATAAATAATAAATAAGATATTTCCTACAGGAAAACAAATTTCCTATAAGACCATATTACGAGGAAGGTCTTAATTATATTTTATATATATATTTATATTTTTTTTTTGAGAAGTAAATTATATTATTTGAATACATTAATTGCATGCCTACAACACATATATCAGTCCACGACGTAAGTAACACTCAAAATGGTTTTGATGTGTTAAACAATATAATTGTTATTGACATCGTATCGAATCTATTAAAGATAATGACAAGATTGAATTATGTTTTTTTTAAATAATATTGTTTGAATTTGAATTATATTAAAATATATTATTTGGTTTAGATAAACTTCTACCTATCATTATTTATGCTATAAATATTGTACTGGTCTATCAATATTATCAATGCAATGCAATTCAATACAATCTTTTTTATATTTCTCTATTAGAATCTACTTCGGTGCATCAAAGTAATATTTGCTTTTCATAAAATCGAAAATTTATTTTGAAATATAATATCACGATAGATTTATTATGGTATCAATAATCACACAATAAAAACAAGACAAATGTATCTGCTTTAAAATGTAAATTAATAGATACAAAATAGAGAACTTTTTTGGAAGATTGTCTTTTATCTTCTCTGCTTTTAGATCATCATACAGATAATACTCTCTTAAAAAAACAATATCAAACTAAACTGAAAAAATAAATACATAGCCTTAAAAAATAGATTATATTAATAAAAAAACAGTCACATGTATACATAAATTTTAGTTACAACTAGGAAGGAGAAAAATATCATTAGATTAAAGTTTAATATTATTTGAGATATTTTATGGTGTAACAGTTGTATTAAAGTTATCAGAAAATGATATATATTAAAACATTTTATTTTTACTCTATTTCACATAATACATTTTTATCGTATATGAGATATTAGAAATTAATTGTTGTAATATACGACACTCGATACAATCTTCTCACAAGGGTTGTATGGTAATTTTTTTCATTTTATTTTAAACAATATCCCAAAATATTTATCACCTCTACAACATCTAATCACACACATATTATCTGCTTGTAACAAGTAAAAGCTGGTTGGAAATGGAATCATCATATAGTAATGTTTTTATTTTTCCAAACAAACTAATAAAACTTAATGCCAGAGGCTGGGCACTCGCGTTCTCTCGGATCCAGAGAATAAATTATTATATGTATGTCATGTATATTTTTGTGTCTCATAAAATTTATTTTCCCTCTATGATCTATAATAAACCGATAATTTTACATAAAACATTTGTCATGTAAATAAAAATACATATATACTTATTACCAAATTGATACATTTAAAAAAATATTAAAATCGGTTTCGGAAAATTGGTTTCCGTAAAAAAAAATTGTTTGTAATGTTTTAAATCTTCATTACTATAAGTATAAGGATTAATGCGTTCGCATTCTCCGATATATAGCAATGTTTTTATCCTATAACGCGAAATGTATAGTCGTGTTTTTTATCGTAGGGCAGAAAAAATCACTACTATATATTTTTTATTGCAAAAATTCTTAAAATTATCGCTTCGTTATCCGAGATTTTACGTCCGCCACTGCTTATTGCCGTCTGTTTATTTAATAAGTAATTAAAGGTTGTTTTAGAGTGAAATGTGATGCCACGTCATATATATAATCTTATGATGTACGTATAAAACAGTTAGAATTGTGAATACAACTATAAGGTATGATGTTACATCATATAATCTTTAGACCGTCTTTAATTTTATTTTTTTTTCACCGAAAAGAATCGCTTAATACGTGATTTGAACTACCACAGAGTCACTTATATAATACATGATTTGAACTACCACACGAGTTTTAATATGATGAATAGGTGCAATAATAGCAAATCCAAAACGCGATAGGGCGGGTGAAAATAATATCAAATCCTACAAAAACATATATGGGATGGGACAATTTTAACTATTAGGATCAAGCGCTTACCTTTGTACTAAAACCAATTGGTGTTAGTAAGGTGCTACTATATTTTCTTATAAGGTGCTACTATATTTCCTTATATCACGTCCCCTCAAGTGTGGGCCAGAAGAAGAGAGAGATGCCCAACACTTAACTTTTTTTTTTGTTTGGGAAGTGTGGGCCTATAAGAAGAGAGTGGGGCCCAACACTTGTTTTTTTGTTTTTGTTTTTAATTGTGCTGGAAGCGGGGTTTGAACTCGGGATCTCCGGCTATGATACCATATTAAGATCAAGCGCTTACCGTTATACTAAAACCAATTGGTGTTAGTAATGTGCTACTATATTTCCTTATATCACTAACAACCCAAGAGTTATTTCGTTAGGTTGACACAAATTTCGTGTGCTGACTAGAGTTGTTTACGAGCCAAGCCGAACCGAATATCAGTTGTTTAACATGTGTTCATTTTGGTCATGAGATTGTTCGTGTTCGTTTATTTAATAAGCGAACAAAAAATTATGTTCAGCTTGATTCGTTAAGGTCACAAGCTTGTTCGCGAAGGTTTGTTTAATAAACGAACAAAAATTATGTTCAAACTTGGATCATTTACAAAGAAAATTTATTCGAGCTCGTGATCAAGTTTGACTTGCTACACGTATTATTGTCTTTCGGCTCAAATCTAACTCGAGTTTGACTCGTTAAGACAGAAAAAAATTAAGTCCAAATGAATAAATAACAAAGTACAAAGTAATATTCAAACATCATAATACTATAAATATTAGGAAACTCTATAACTATTTATCAGATTGATTTCATCTTATATGTTAGGGTTATGTTTACATTGGTTCCTCCATATAAACATGTGTTCAAGGACATAATCAAACGTTCACAAATAAGCTCATGTTTATTCGTTTAGTAAACGAGCTTGGTTCGTTAAACGGTAGAAAATACCTCAAAGCCTAAGTTGTGAGATGACTGCAAGCTGCAAGTGGGAAAGTTCTTGGGTGCACCCGCCATATATGCGGAATGCACCTATGTGGAATGATATGATCCATATGTTTCTGAACTGGATTCAAACTGTGTGATTCAGATTTATTTAAATATCACTTCAGTTAATGTGGAAGACACCACACGAGAACTACCCTGCGACAAGCGAGTGGTGTCTATAAGTAATGGAAAATTGTCGTGTATATATACAAATGTAACACGCCTTTTTATAATACTATAAATAAAAACCAAACAAACTTCTCCACACACACAGAAAGAGAGAGAGAGAGAGTGTGTGTGTGTGGAATGGCAACAAAAAACAATTCATGGAGTAGCGGAGGAGGTTCTGCCGCACTACCTCTTACCGTATTTGCTCATTTGGCTTTCGTCGCAATATTCACACTGCTTCTTGTTTGGTTGCTTCACTTCAGGGGCGGCGTTGCTTTCTCTTCTGATAACAAACAGCAGCTTTTTAATGTATGTATTCTTCTACTTAATTAGCTGCTTTTCCAATATTCACTTTAATTGTGTGTCTCTGTGTGTGTGTGTGTGTGAGGGGGGTTGTGATTAATTCATCTGTTGCTGTTAGTGAATTCTGATATTATTATTATTAATTCTTCTTCTTCATTGCAGATCCACCCGTTGTTGATGGTTATAGGCTTTGTCTTGCTTTCGGGGGAAGGTATGTGTATGTTCAATTTTTTTTATTTATAACTTTTTCTTTTTCCTTAAAACCCGATATTCGGAACCACTGGTCTGACTAATCCGGAGTCCGGCTCCTGTAGTTCAATTTGTTTTTTTTTTTTTCTCTCTTTTGGAATTGCTTCACTTCTCATGTTAAAATTCAGATTTAACCTAGGTTTGGAGTTTGAATAAGAGGTTCATTCTTCATTTTTTTTAACGGGTCTTTATTTACATCATCACAACTATATATATATATATATGCGTCACATTAGAATCGGTTTTGTAAAAGTTGAATCTATAGCCAACATTTGATATTTCTAGTGTCGATCATGGTTCAACTGTACGGGAAACTAGCCACATATTAGCTATATATTCGATTTTCACATGGTCGATTCTATAAAAATGATGTGGTGCACCAATAGGTAGGTGGAGGACAACGTTTAAAACACACAACCCCCCCCCCCCCCCCGTGATATCCCACATTTGTAAAATAAGTGAATGCACATCCCTATATAAGTGTGTGACATAAAGATCTTGTCAACTCGGGTTAGCCCTTTTAGACCAAGCGAGGACGGCGGTCAAGCAGTTGACCGGACCATTTATGATTCATTTAGCGCTATCAGGCCCGGGGTCTGGAGGCGTTACAGAATGGTATCAGAGCCGACTATCATACAGAACTAAGTGCCACACCGTGAGAGGCGGTGGGGGCAACCTCTAGAATCCTATGGTAGGGACGAACTGGGACAAGTCTTGGCCGTCCTGACGAGGACGTCACTCCCTTATAAGGGTGGAGAATGTGATATCCCACATTGGTAAAATAAGTGAATGTTCACCCTCATATACGTGTGAGACATAACCTCTAGAATCCTATGGTAGGGACGAACTGGGACAAGTCTTGGCCGTCCTGACGAGGACGTCACTCCCTTATAAGGGGGGGGGGGGGGGGGGAGAATGTGATATCCTACATTGGTAGAATAAGTGAATGCTCACCCCCATATACGTGTGAGATATAAATGTTTTGTCAACTCGGATTAGTCCTTTTAGACCAAGCGAAGACGGCAGTCTAAGCAGTTGACCGGACCATTTATGACTCATTTAGCGCTACCAGGCCCGGAGTCTGGAGGCGTTCCAACCCCTTTTTTTTAAAATGTTGTTGGGCCTATCAGAATATCAGATCAGAGTATATACATTCTATGAGCTTGAGTTGTCTTCCTCTGTAATGTTTCTACGCACTGTTTAACCAACAAAATCAATGAATCACTTTTCAACGACATTTCAAAGACTAATTGTTGCATTGTTTTTTTAGAGTGCTTTATAATATTGAATTGTTTAATATCAGAATGAACACAAAGCATTTAATTTTGCATATATACATATATATATATATATATCTCGATACCATTCAATATTAATGCGTATATTAACACATAAGGAAATAAAATTCAGCCCTTTTGTTGACTTATAATTGTTTGGAAAAATAAATTCAAAAGGATTGACTTAGAGTCAACGTGAAACATGTATGATGATGTGTTACAGCAATGATGGCGTACAAATCAAACAAGGCAGAGAGAAGGAAGCAGAAAATAATACATGGTTTGCTCCATTTAATAGCAATGGTGTCTGGAATAATAGGAATTGCTGCTGTCTTTAAATACCACAATGACCTCCATCTCCCTCATATCTACACTCTCCACTCTTGGTTTGGCATTTCTACCCTCTGCCTATTTGTTCTACAGGTAATTTCCTTTTATTTATAATCTCCAAATTTTATTGTGATCGGTTGATCATGATGTAGACGTAACATTATCGAAAATACAAAAATATGTTATGTATTTTGTTACAAGATAAAACCGTTATGACAGTAGTATCATTTAAATAAATATCAAGGGTTCCACTGTGTTTCACTTTTAATTGATTCATGTAGGGACTATTTTGTATATTACTACAAAATAAAATAATAAATTATGAAAGGGACAGATAGAAAAAACACATTCACATTGAAACTAAAATCACCTAAACGTCAGTTTGGGGACATTCGATAAAATTAAAACAATACATAATGGTTTTTGCATAAAAATGATACACACAAATCAAGAAATAATCTAAATCACCTTTTCAGCTTTCAGAGTCAAATACTTGTTGAGCTTTTTCATTATGATTAATTCAATCTGGAAGTCAATAACTGCAACCGTAACCGAACCAAAAGTTTCGATCAATTGTAGAATATGTAATGAACTACACATCTTCAACCGGGTCACCGAATCGAATCAAATCAAATATATTACTCGATTCGGTCTGTTAACCGAATAACAGTAACAAATTTAGACATTGTCCGATAGTTTCATTTGTGTTAGAAGATAAGATGAAAAAGGGTATATTAGTCTTTACTAGCAAGTTTGTTATTGTACTAGGAGATCTAGTACTAGATCCTTATCCTTATCTAGATTTTATTCTCTTGAGTATTTCTATATATGTAATAAAACCTTGGATGTTGGAATAATATAACAAATTCTCTGAAATTCAAGTTGGTATCAAAGCCACTCTGGCTATGGCCGACTCCGGCGAGACAACCACCGGAGCTACAGCTCCACCAATAACACCTCCAACCTCTGCTCCTCCTCAAAGAACTTCTGGAGGAACGGTAACTCAAAACCCCAACAGCATTCAAGCTCCCACCAGTCTCCTTCAAACACAGTTTGCAACATTGCCGTTCACCACCGGATCTCTTCCTTCTTTTGGCTCCACCTCTTACCTCCGACCATCGATTCCCAGTCTTTCCACCTTTATGCAACAAAATCCAGCTGTTACTTCACTTATGCAAACCTCATCGCCCCAGATTGCTACTGCACCGTCACTAAGCTTCTTAGCACCCTTTAACAACAATCTGAATCAGGCTTGCACTATCAAACTCGACAGATCGAATTACCTGCTGTGGAAATCAACCATTTTACCGATTGTTAGAGGTCACAAACTAGATGGTCATCTCCTGGGCACCAAACCCAAGCCACCAGAAGTTGTTTCTACTTACAATCCTATGACTATGTCTGCCACCACTCTCCCAAATCCAGCCTATGAAGAGTGGTATACCAGGGATCAGCTGTTGGTTGGATGGCTAATGAGCTCCATGAAAGAGGAAACACTGCTAGAAGTAGTTGGATCTGAAACTGCTCATGAAATCTGGTCAAGTCTTGAAATCCTCTATAATAATCGATCTGAATCAAGGATGCTTGAATACAAGACAACCTTAACTCACAGTGAGAAAGGATACAAGCCAATGATGGATTACCTCGCTCAAATGAAGTCCTACTCCGATGGGTTAGCTGCTGCTGGATATCCAATCACAAAAGGAGAACTCATCCTTGCCACTCTTGGAGGTCTAAGTAAGGAGTATGAATCTGTCATTGTAAATTTGACCTCCAGAATCGGCTCACTATCCTGGCAAGAAGTCCAGTCACAACTGGTGACTCATGAACGACTGTTGGCTCGTTTCAACCCCTTTGCAAGCATGGATTTGGGGCTACATTCTGCAAATGTTGCTGTTTCTAGGTCTGGAGGGAGGTCATCAGGACCTAGAACTGGATATCAAGGAGGAAGTCAAGAGCACACTACTGGAAGAGAAAGAGGAAACAGAAGGGGTAGGAGCTCCAGAGGAAGAGGACCTGCAAATGTTGGAAATAATTCCAGTAACAGTAGGCCAATTTGTCAAGTGTTCAATAAGACTGGACACACTGCAGTGGACTGTTGGCATAGATTTGATTCTAATGTAGGAACTCCAAGTCAAGCTGGAAATTCTCAAAGGAGCAACAATGCCTACCTTGCTTCATCAGACACACAGTGAATGACTCAAATTGGTATATGGATAGTGGTGCTTCCAGTCATGTCACAACTGATCTCAACAATCTCCACATCATTAATTCTGGTTATGAAGGCTCGGATAATCTAACAGTCGGAAATGGTGAGCAACTTTCCATTCTTCACATTGGTCAATCTAAAATTTGTTGTCCTAACAGTGTTATTAAACTTAAAAACATACTCCATGTTCCTGAAATTACTAAGAACCTCTTAGTGTATCTAAACTGACCACTGATAATCATGTTATTGTTGAATTTTATGCCTCTGGTTGTTGTGTGAAGGACAAAGTCTCAGGGATGGTGCTACTGGAAGGTGAAGTCAAGGATGGTCTGTATCAACTCAAACCTTCAAGCCTGAGCTCTCTTCAATCCAAGAATAAGTCTCCTATTGTCTGTTATGGTCAGTCAGTTAAGAGTCCTATTGAGTATGTTGCTCAAAATGGACCTTTAGAGTCTCTAGTTTGCTCTGTCAATTCTCAGGAAAAAGCTTCCCTACCACTTAAGTTGAAATGGGACTTACATTGCTAGCTCAAGCTTCCCTACCACTTAAGTTTTGGTGGGAAGGGTTTAGATATGCAGTCACCATTATAAATTCTCTTCCAACCCCAGTCCTGTCTGACAAGTCTCCCTATGAAGCCTTATTTGGCAAGAAACTTAACTATGATCAATTCAAAGTGTTTGGAAGTGCTTGCTACCCCCATCTCAGACCATATCAGAATCATAAGTTCCAATTTCATACAAAACAATGTGTCTACCTAGGACCTAGCCCTAACCATAAAGGTCACTTGTGTCTAGAACCATCAGGAAGGATATACATATCCAGAGATGTGATCTTTAATGAAGATCATTTTCCTTATAAGACAGGCTTTCCTAGTAATGTGTCCACTCCTGTGGTTGTGTCTAGTGACAGTCAAACTAATAGTACTATCCTTTGTCTTCCTGATGGAACTTCTCTAGTCCGTGGTCCACCTGTTGCTCCCATGAATCACTCAGTTGATACAGATCATCCTCCAAAGACATCACCAACTGGTTGTTCGTCCTTTCTTCATCAAGACTCCCCTGTTACTGAACCTATATCACCACAAACACAGTCACCTGCACCAACACCAAATACACAGCCACCTGCATTATCACCAACTCACTCACCATCACCACAATGACACTCACCATCACCACTGTTTCAAAACTCACCATCACCATCACCAGTCCCACACCCTGCACTTGTCCACCAAATGCAAACCAGATCCAAGAGTGGTATTTTCAAACCCAAGACCTTCTCTTATCTTGCCACTCACCCTGCTCATCCATATCCAATTGAACCAACAAGAGTATCTGATGCCCTAAAGCAGAGTGAGTGGAAGGCAGCCATGCAAGAAGAATACAGGGCCCTAATGCAGAACAAGACCTGGGAATTGGTGCCTGCAAGCCCTAACCTCAAATTAGTAGGGAACAAGTGGATATTCAAACTAAAACTCAATGCTGATGGGAGTGTACAAAAGCACAAAGCAAGACTTGTGGCTAAGGGTTTCTACAAACACCAGGATTGGACTACACTGAAACATTCAGTCCTGTAGCAAAAGCATCCACCATCAGGGTAATTCTAGCCCTAGCAGTTGCATGTCAATGGAAAATCAACCAGTTTGACATCAACAATGCATTCTTAAATGGAAACCTCAAGGAAGCAGTGTACATGCCACAACCTAAAGGGTTTGTTGATCCTGCTAGACCTCATCATGTCTGTTGTCTCAAGAAGGCCTTCTATGGTCTCAAACAGGCCCCCAGGGCCTGGTTTGAAGAACTGAGAAAGCAACTGATCAGCTGGGGTTTTAGACAATCCAAAGCAGATGTGTCTCTATTCATTCTCAAGCAAGACACCACCTTACTGTATGTCCTGATCTATGTAGATGACATATTAGTCACTGGCAACAGGTTTCCACTAATACAGAAGTTCATCAAGATGCTCAACCAAAAATTTGCTTTGAAGGATCTTGGCAGTCTGAGCCACTTTCTGGGAATACAGGTTCAAAGAGATGATACAAGGTTGTACTTGAGTCGGAAAATATATGCTACACACTCCTGCAAAGACTTGAGTTTACTCACCTTAAACCTTGCCCTACTCCAATGGCCCTTGGGACAGATCTTACTAGTGTTGACAGCTCCCTAATGGACAATCCTACTCTATATAGGAGTGTCATTGTTGCCCTGCAATATATGACATTCACCAGACCAGATATAACTTATGTTGTCAACACTTTGAGCCAATATATGCAAAGTCCTAGGGTCATCCACTGGCCCTCAAAAGACTTCTCAGATATGTACAGGGCACTATTGATTATGGTCTGCATTTCATTCCTGATCAAGGGATAACACTTACAGGGTTTTCTGATGCAGACTGGGCCTGTGATTTGAATGACAGGAGATCCATTGTTGGATACTGTGTGTACATGTGTGGATCATTGGTATCTTGGAGTTTTAAGAAACAAGGAGTTGTGTCTAGGTCTAGCACTGAATCTGAATACAGGGCTCTTGCAAACACACCAGCAGAAATTCAGTGGCTAAGATCTCTCATTGGTGAACTCAGTATACCCCTACCAGCAACTTCAGTGATCTGGTGTGATAATCTGAGTGCTCAAGCTCTTGCCTACAACCTTGTCTTCCACAACAGAACCAAGCATGTTGAGCTAGATGTCCACTTCATTCGAGACAAGATTGTGGAAGGATCCATAGCAGTCAAGTACATTCTCTCCACAGAACAGATAGCAGACTGTCTCACAAAGCCACAGTCCATTACCAAATTCACTCAATTTCGAGACAAACTCCAAATGGTCAAGACCCCTTCTCGTTTGAGGGGGGATGTTAGAAGATAAGATGAAAAAGGGTATATTAGTCTTTACTAGCAAGTTTGTTATTGTACTAGGAGATCTAGTACTAGATCATTATCCTTATCTAGATTTTATTCTCTTGAGTATTTCTATATATGTAATAAAACCTTGGATGTTGGAATAATATAACAAATTCTCTGAAATTCAAGTATTTGAATTTACACAAAATGATTCAATAAATAATTCACTGTTCTCCATTTTATTTTCTCAATTAAATTATTGCATATTTGCTCCTTAATGGTCTGAAATTTGTTTTTTTGTTTTTTTTTTTCTTTTCCAGTTTGTATTGGGCTTAGCAACATTCGTTTTCCCACGTGGCGACACACCAACAAAAGCAAAGCTATCACCATGGCACGTTCTAATGGGCCTTACAATATTCTCATTGGGAATAGTGAGTTCAATAACGGGCCTTACTGAAAAATTCACATTCTCGGGCCTAAAACGCAGCCAAGAAGCACTCGTTATTAATTTCATTGGCTTCCTTATCTTTTTATTTGGTGCATCTGTATTTTTCACCCTTCTTCAACGTTACAGGTAAAGAATCTATTTTCGGTGAACCACACGAATATTTGGACTCTGAAAAGTCGAATCATGTTTAATGTATGGTGTCACGATAGATTCAATGTGGTGTTGATAACAGCACCAAGTAAAAAATAGTGCTAGCCTTGTGGCAATAGGGTACGAACACGGGGCGGGAGCACGTGTCACTACTGAAATTTTAGTTTTTATTTTTGTATTAAAACGATTTTGCTTTAATGTTTATAAGATATGCGTATCCTTTATGTCTTCGGTGGCCTTTTCAATTTTTACGATGCCTCGGTGACTTCAGTTTCGGGATCTGCTGGGTCCGGTAGTATCTTCAAACCGTGTAATTTATTTACTATATATTCTTTTTGTATCTCAAAATACATGTCATGGATGTTAGAAATTGAAAATTTAATGTATAATGAAGTTTTTAATTTTGAAGTGAAATGTAGTGTTGGTAAAGTAAAGAATGTACACGTACATGTAAATCTATGTTCATCCGTATATTTGTTACCAAATATGTATCTACTTGTTTTCCCCATACTTAAACCAACATAGCTTTTTAAACACAAATGTAACACTTAAAACAAATGAGGAAAGTTGATGCATGAGTATGCATTGCTTTCGATCGAGTCAAACACCTTTTTTTTTTTTTTTTTTTATCTTGATAATATATTCACGAAACCATGGTCAATTATAAAAAATTTGTGTTACGTCACTTGTTGTTATCATTTTTTTTTTATCATGTTTACTCGAGACCGTTGCCTTTCCCGAAAGGAAAAAAAAAAAAAAGCGATTGTCTTAAACAATGTAATAAATGATTCATTGTATTCTAAATAAATTTATATTATAAACAAATTTAAAAAATAAAACGAATTTATATTTTAAAACGGATGGAGTATTTATGAATGTACGATAAGGTCTTCAATTGTACAGAAGAAGCAATAATAATAGGGAAACTTGAAAAAATATATCCGAAAAGAAAAACCTTGGAAAAATATGGCTGAAAAGTAAATATTTGAAAAATATGTCTGCTTCCGCCGCACGAGGGCCACACGCGTGCCTCATGAGTCTTTGCACTACGCGTCTTTGCGTATGAGCCGACGCATACACGCCGTATGAATGACGCATACACACCACATGATTCGAAGCATATTTTTTTCAAACATTTACTTTTCAAACATTTTCTTCAAGTTTCCCTAATAATAAGAGTATAGTAAGGGGAAAAGGGAGGGTTAAATTGACCAGCATCACATGGGCAAAACACTTTGAAGGGGCAGAAAGTTCTAAGAGTCACGACAAAATAAGGGTACCCCTATTTAATCCCTAATAATAAGAGTATAGTAAGGGGAAAAGGGAGGGTTAAATTGACCAGCATCACATGGGCAAAACACTTTGAAGGGGCAGAAAGTCAGGCCTATGGTCCTCTTGGACAATAACAATCTAAGAGTCACGACAAAATAAGGGTACCCCTATTTAATCAAGTAACGTATCATTTCCCATATATAAATCTGCAAAGGGTCCCATGCAAATATATACTCTGCCATTCTGCCGTTCCATATTAAGAGCAGAGAATTCCCTTAATCACGTTGCCTCCCTGCTCCCTCTCCTCTCTGTTCATTCTCAAGCTTAAAAGTCAATTATTTAACAACAACTAAGAAAGTATCGCGCGATCTTTAGTGGTTATTATATGAATAATAGATCATCTAGTTTCAGACTCGAGTTCGATTAACTGCTACCTCTGATAATTTTGTTTTTTAAAGGAGTCGAAATAAGTAGGCTTTTTTTCACTTCCAAACCCTATCTCATGCAGTTTTTTGTAATATATTTTATTTTTTTATATATATATTTTTTGGTTGTCAAATGACAATCCCCAAAAATCTACGCAGCTTTTTTTGTTTTATTCTTTTTTATATATTTTTTTTTTTGGTTGACAAATGCCAATCCCCAAAAATCATATTGATTTCCCTTCATATTCCCAAATATCTTATTCTTTCCCTAATTCCCTTAATCACGTTGTGTTGTTTTATTTAACAACAACTAAGAAAGTTAGTAACAAAATGTGGAGAAAACCCTAATCTTCATAGTTCAATTGTTTAACATTAGCTTTAACAGGTATGTTTTTTAATTTCAAATTTATTTTCTGATATAAGCATCAAATAGTACTAGCAATATTAATAGCAGAAACTTGTTTAATTGTTTTGTTATTTGTTACTTGTTAGATATATTATTTATAATTTATCAATTGCAATTAGGCTGTCGTTGTTACTTTGTTGCATTGCCTACAAATTGTTTTGTTTTAGGCTTTTAGCACATTTAATTGTTGTATTTTTTATAATATTTACTTATGATATTGTTGGTGGTTTATATTTTTTTTTTCAAGTTGAAAACTTGAAATGGCAGAGCATATTTCTCCATTTTTAATCAAATTCGTGATTCTTCCGATTGAAATTAATTTTATTCGTTCTTTTTCCGGTGGTTGTTCTTAAAAATATCCTTATGAAAAAGGAAGAAGAAACAAAAGGTGGAAGCATTAATTCAATCAATATTCATAAGTTTTTTAGTGGCATGAAACAAGGTGAAAGCTCAACCGATAATATCGAGAATAGAATTTAGTTGACGATCATAAATATTTGAGTGAAGCTTGTGGAAATGAGATTGAGAACGAAGAGGTAAACATGGTATTTGGACCTCAATGTATTGATGATCCTGGGGGCAAGATTAATCAAGAATTAAGAGACTTGTTAGTCAAAAAAGGTCCAAGTAAGAAGTAATAATCTTGTCTTTCCAAAGGATAATTCGATAGGCATAGGCATTTCTCACCTATTCACTTCACTCGTCATTTACCAAATGGTGAGAAACAAGATAGAACATGGCTTGTCTATTCGAATTTGGATAGAGTGTTTTGCTTTTGTTGTAAGTTGTTTAAAAAAGATGAAAACAAGTCTCAATTAGCGACCGAAGGGTTCAAAAATTGGAAACATATTGGTGAAAGACTTAAAAGCCATGAAAGTAGCAAGAGCATATTAGATGCATGGACAAGTGGATCGAGATGACTTTGAGATTGGAAAAGAATGAAACCATTGATAAGCATACGTTGGAACATATCAACAAAGAGAAGGAATATTGGAGAGCGGTGTTATTTAGGATTCTTGCACTTGTCAAGACACTTGCTAAGAGAAATTTAGCATTTCGTGGAAAAAAATCAAAAGTACATGATGATAACAATGGGAACTTCTTAGCATTGAAATGATTGCCTCATTTGATCCAACTCCATCAACGTAAAATATTTCATTAGTCCTCAAGATTGATTCAAAATGAATTGATACAACTTTTAAGTGGTGAGGTTCAAAAATCAAGGAAGCAATTTCTCGATTATACTTGATTGTACACCAGATATAAGTCATTGATTGTCTGGATATTTCAAGCAATCCAATAAAGGTGAAAGAGTTTTTTCTAGAATTTTTGAATGTAGATGATACATCGGGGTTGGCGCTTTTTGGTGAACTTCAAGAAGTTTTGAGTAAACTTGACCTTGATATTCAAGATCTAAGAGGTCAAGGATATGATAATGGCTCAAATATGAAAGGAAAACATAAAGGTGTGCAAAGTCGACTACTTCAAGTAAATCCAAGAGCATTTTATACACCATGTGGGTGTCATAGTCTTAACCTTGTTCTTTGTGATATGGCCAACTCTTGTTCAAAAGCAGCGTCATTTTTCTCAGTGGTGCAAAGATTGTATGTCTTATTTTCTTCTTCACCGAAGCGGTGGAAAATTTTAACAGATAATGTGAAGAATCTCACGTTAAAGCCATTGTCACAAACACGCTGGGAAAGCCGTCTTGAAAGTGTTAAAGCCATAAGATATCAAGCTCCACAACTAAGAGATGCTTTAGTTGAATTTGCAAATACTGCAAATCAAAGTGAAGCGACGGCTAAAAGTGAAGCAATGACCCTTGTGAAGAATGAACTTGAAAATTTTGAGTTCTTGTTTGGCATGGTTATTTGGCATAACTTGTTATTTGTTGTGAATTCAGTTAGCAAGCACATTCAGAAAGAAGATATGCATATAGATGATGCAGTTGAGCAATTTAAAGGACTCATGGCTTTTCTTGAAAGATACAGAGATGTTGGTTTTATGGAAGCAATGGTGGAAGCAAAAGACATTGTGAAAGTGAGTCAAGTGTTGATCCCGTATTTGTTGAAAAGCGCAACATTAAGAAAAAAAAACAATTTGATGAGGATGTTACCGACGAGGTGAACCCGACAAATGAAGAATCCTTTCGGGTGAATTATTTTTTGTATGTTGTGGATCAAGCAATTTCTTCAACGAAGAGCGATTCGAACAAATTGGAAGTATACGAGAAAAAGTTTGGCTTTTTGTTTGATTTAAAGAAGTCAAAATATTCCAACAATGAATGTTTAATGAAATCTTGTGCTAGTCTTGAAGAGTTTTTGACACATGATAATGTATCGGATATTGATGGTAAAGACTTATTCATGGAGTTGAAGTTCTTGAGAGAATCATTACCGGAGGAAGTGAAGAAGCCAATTGAAGTTCTCAACTTTTTGAAAAAGAAGGAAGATGTTTTCCGAATGCGTGGATTGCTTTTAGAATCCTTTTGACAATCCCGGTCACGGTTGCTTCCGGAGAAAGAAGTTTTTCAAAGTTGAAGTTGATTAAAAATTATCTTCGGTCAACAATGTCACAAGAGCGGTTGAACGGTTTGGCTCTATTGTCAATTGAACAAGATATGGTTGATGACATTGACTACGCGAGTTTGAGTAGTACTTTTGCTTCTAAAAATGCTAGGAGAGCGGTGTTTAAGTGATTATATGTAATAATACTTCCAATAACTATCTCTTTTGTTTTGAAATGTTTACAATGTTCTTATTTGACTTGGAAAATTTCTACTTTTTTGTTAGTGTTTTTTTTCCGAAGGGCGAGGGCCTAAATTTTTTTTTGGCCCCGAGCCTAAATTTTGACAGGGACGCCCCTGCGTAAAATATTTCATGAGTCCCTCAAGATTCACAATAAGTCTTGACTACACTTCCAACTTGAAAATTTCTCTACCCTCACCTCCATATATTGGGGGGGCTTTGAGGGCATTTTGTGTGGTTAAAAAAAAGTTGTTTCTCTTCTCAATGTAGGTATGTGGTGGAAAATTTTATGTGATGATAGATAAAAAAATAAAAGTTGTTTTTAAGGGGATGTATAGAGGTTATTTGTTGGAGTAAAAATTTTATTGGGTGTTGAAAAAGTGTAACTAAAACGGAAAACGATGCGTTTAGAAGGAGTAATTGGGGGATATCATTGGGTCACTCTAATACTAATGAACGTGAGCCGTGCAAGGCACGGCGGACCCAACATAAATCGTTACCAACGATAATATTAAAGAATTGATTCCCAACGTGAAATAAATCGCGTAAGTTTAAACCGTAACAAATTAAAGGTATAAGACAAAGAGAGCAACATAACATATCACATTCACCGTAAGAAGTAGTTTTTTATTAGAGAGTGTGAATCACTTCTCTTCCAGCCCTATCAGGAGTTTCCACCTATAAAATAAAACATAATATGATGTATCGGAGAATAATGTCATAAAGTCGATCCTTTTAGCTTCGACTTTACGTAATGAAACATTATAGAAAAAAATAAGCGGACAAAACTTCACGATCAAATCTCCCGGGACGTCTTACGGTCTTAGCTTCCAGATAATTAATACGCTTGAAAATGTGTTTCACTCATTTTCTATACGACATTTCTCTTTCTCATCATTAATGAATACGTCATTGATCTCATGTTCATTCATTTTGTGGAGAAAAAAAACGTGTCAAACGGTCTGAAAAATATAAAAAGTGATTTGGCATTCCAACGTCAATTTTAGTGACGCTCGTACTGCAAATAGCCGTCGGTTCAAAATAATAAAAACATTTAATGTAGTGTCCACGTGGCCACATGTGGTCACACCTTCTTGACACGGATATTTGTTTGGCCATATTTTTTTGTTGTTGTATTTTATAGTTAAACTTGGCTAGCTCATCTTCCATCGTACACTACACAGTAGAACTTCAAATCCGTCGGTCTTTCCTTTTTCCCCCCTTTTTCTGCACAAACTACTAACGGTACACGCTTGATAAAAAAAAGTACGCGTGTTAATGTATTTTATAGCTAAACTTGGTTCATCTTACATCGTACACTACACAGTAGAACTTCAAATCCGTCGGTCATTCCTTTTTTTTCCATTTTCTGCATAAACTACTAACGGTACACGTTTGATAAAGAAAAAAAAAGTACACGTGTTGATGTATTTTATAGCTAAACTTGGTCCATCTTCCATCTTACACTACACAGTAGAACTTCAACTCCGTCAGTCTTTCCTTTTTTTTTTCCCTTTTCTGCATAAACTACTAACGGTACACGTTTGACAAAATAAAAATAAAAACCATAAAGGTAAAAAAAAATGTACACGTGTCAGCTAAAGAATGTGTCACGTGGCCTCTTGAGAACTCACCTCCTTAGCACTTAATAGAGATAAGATAAGATAAGATAAGATAAGATAACCTACCCCTCCCCACTTTTATAAGCTTTGGGTATTATGTTATTCTTTTATTATATTCATAACAAATATACTATTCAACATATCTATAATTATTTATAATGATGTACTGTTTTCTTCGAGAAGAATAATTATGTACTGTTTATAATTCTTTGTTTTCTTTCAAGGTTTATTAGAGCATCTCCTAATCATACTTGTTAAAGCGTAAAGCGCCGGCGAAGCGCCGGTGAAGCGCCGGGGCAGGAAAAGCGTAAGCGCTAAAAAGCGTAAAAAAAGCGCCGCTTTTTAACTTAAGCGTGCAAAACAAAAAATATGATATTTTAATTAAAACTAACCAAAAAAACTAATAAATCATATAAAAACAATATAATACTTTAATAAAACACTAAAATCAACTATTAAAACATCAAAACAACTAAACCACAACCACAAAGCAATGATGTCAACTATAGTCTATATAGTAATAACACTTCATTGTTATTACTTAACATAATAACATTCAACTAAGCAACTAAATTTCTTGTTGTGAGACAAGTAAGTACCTAACTAGGTAGACAACCGACTAACAATTTAGCATAAAAACAAATTAACAATAATTCAATAATATTGAAAGGATTTTTACTAATTAAAGATTTCAAATGTTACTTTCATGCTTATAAAAAGTACATTAGCATTGCTAAGTACTACTACTAATCACTAAGAACCAAAAATAAAGAGAAAGGAAAAAAAGAAAGGAAAAAAAACAGAAAAAACAGAATAACCCTTCTGGCAGCTCTTTTCGCGACAGGAAAGGAATGGGAAATCGTCAAGGATAACTTATGTTTTGGACAAACAGCGACGCTTCTACCGATTTAGCGACGCGTTTTACGCTTTAACGGCGCTTTCTCATGCTGACGCTTAGCTTGATATTTTAAAGCGTGGGATTGGCGCTTTGCGATTTAGCGACGCTTTAGTGACGCTTAAGTGGCGCTTTAGCGACGCTTTAACACTATTTTGTCGTTTACTCCCCCCACCCTCTTCTTTTTTTTTTCCTTTTTTTTTTCCTGGTTTTGGAAGATGCCAGACGCCCATTGCCGGTGTCTATCTCCACCACCGCCTTTCTTCACCTTTTATTTTTCGTTTCGTCCACTGAGAGTAAAAAGTTGAGAATCATCAAACATAAAGTTGTTCAAGTGTACAAAGAAATTGGCTTAGCTTCTTAATTACTTCTTACAGCAAATAATTAATCAAAAAGCGCAGCGGTTTAATTTAAAAGTAAGTCAAGATAATGTATCATCTTAATTAAACGACACAACAAATTTTATGACTGTCATGTAATGTAAAGCTATTACATGCATAATGTGGAAAGTGATCTCAATCACTTTGTATCAGAAATCGACGAAAGAAAAATAGGGTTCTACGGGAGAAAAAAAGGAATCAAAGAAAGGGGAACCAGACAAAATAAAATGGGTTTTTATTACTTCAACTCTGATATTTTGGTAGCAGTTTTCCTATTTATATTCTATACAATACGCAGCGTTTCACAAAGCTAAAATAGAAATAATTACATTTCGCACCCCATACTATTAGTGAATATAAGAAGTACCCAAAACACTAATACGGCTAATAAACTCCTCAACACCCCCGTCAAGATGGACTTGGAGAGGCATAGATGTCCTTCGTGTGAAAACGGGCAAGTAGGGAGTGAAATAGAGGACCATCGAGGGCTTTGGTAAAGATATCCGCCAATTGGTGTAAAGTAGAGACGAGCACGAAATTTGAACAAGTCCATCTTGAATTTTTTCACGGATAAGATGACAATCTATTTCTATATGCTTAGTCCTCTCGTGAAAGACGGGATTGTGTGCTAGGTGGATAGCACTAACATTATCACAATGTAATCGAACTGGAGTGGGAAATGGCACACCAAAATCATGGCCCAGAAAACATAACCATCGGATTTCACAAACAGCGAGGGCGAGAGCCCGGTATTCAGCTTCAGTGGAACTCCGGGATACCGTCGTTTGTTTTTTTGACTTCCACGAAACCAATGCATTGCCAATGAACATGCAATACCCAGTAATGCTGCGTCTGGTGTCCTTGCAGGCACCCCATCGAGTCCGCAAACCCGGACATGATAGTTGAATTAGTAGCGAGTAGAACAACCCTTTTCCCGGTGCGGACTTAACATAACGCAAAACTTGTTGTGCGGTGTGATAGTGGTGAACCGTGGGGGCATCTAAAAATTGACTCAATTGTTGTGTAGCGTATGAAATATCGGACGTGTAATTGTAAGATACGACAACTTACCAACCAAGCTACGGTAAACGAATTATCGGACGACAAATGCGAGTCTCGTGATAAAGGGAGACTTTGGATTTCATGGGTGTAGCGACCCTTTGCAATCCGGCATATCAAAGGTTTCCAACGATTCAATGCGTATTTTCGTTGTGAGACAACAATGCACGAAGAGGAACGAGACACTTCCAAGCCCAGAAAGAATTTTAACTCCCCCAAATCTTTGATTTTGAACAATTCGTGCAAATAGGTTTTAACTTCAGCAATTAGAGCCATTGAATTCCCAGCCAAAACAATATCATCTACGTAAACTAGAGCAACTACAAAGCAATTATCAAGCTTGTTTTAACAAACGGACTATGATCATGTTGAGATTGCACATACCCCGATTTTTAAGAGCTAAAGTGAGTTTATGATTCCATTGGCGACTAGCTTGTTTCAAACCGTAGAGGGACTTTCGTAAACGGCATACACGATGGGGTTTGTCGGTGTGAAAACCCGGTGGGAGTTTCATGTACACCTCCTCTTCGAGATCTCCATGGAGGAACGCGTTATTGACGTCTAATTGGTGCGGGAACCACCCGCCGCTGCGCGATGCTAATAAACTCCGAATAGTGGTAACCTTTGCAAGCTGGAGAAAATGTCTCCTCATAATCGATGCCCGGTATCGTGTGTAGCCCTTGGCTACTAACCGTGCTTTATATCTCTCTCTTGTCCCATCGGCATGGTATTTTACTTTATAGACCCATTTGCGGCCAATGGGTCTTTTCCTTTAGGTAAGTCTACTACTTCCCAAGTCTTGGTAGTCTCTAAGGCATCTATCTCTTTCTTCGTGGCTTCTTGCCATTCGGGGCTAAGAATGGCCTGGTTGTAGGTACGTGGTTACGTAATCTTGTCTATATTGGCAACAAAAGCAGAGTGGGAGGCTGAAAGTTGTGCACAACTAAGGACAGATTCTAAATCATGGGGTGAGGTGCGCTTCTGTGTGTGCGCACAGACATAATCTTGCAAGTAGGATGGTGGACGATGTACTCTAGTGGGCCTTTGAGAAATGTTCCCTGAGGAGCCATCTAGCTGTGGTGGATCGAGTTTGTGTTTCGGGAGGACATGGCGGATCTGGTGGTGTGTCGATGGTGAAACAATGGTTTCATGTGCATTATGTTGAGGTACACAAGGCACGAAATTTTGCTCGAAATGTGACTCGGAATGCGGGCTATTAACGGTGGAAAAATCAACTTCATCAAAGTGTGCAAGATGCGAAACTAAACACGGAGTAGGCAAGGGTACGAATCAATTGATACACACTTTCTCTTGTGGATTTGTGAAAAGGGAACACTAGTTCATGAAATAATACATCTCTGAGACGAAGAGCTCCTTTGTAAGTAAGTCGAGAAGGATATACCCTTTGCGGGTTTACGAAATACCCAAGTTAACACAAGTTCGGGCTCTTGTATCAAACTTACTACGGTCTCTTGTGAGGGTAGAAGCAAACACTAAACACCCAAAAACCTTCAAATGTTTGATGTCGGGATCCTTGTGGAAAAGGCTGCTCGAAAGGTGTAGAATCATTCAACAAGGGTGTGGGTGTGAGATTAATGAGTTTGATTGCGTCTTGTATGCAATGCCCCCAATATGGAATGGGCAAATTTGCTGAAGTTTCAATGCCACGGCTACGTTTAGTATATGTTGGTGCTTTCTCTCCACTACACCATTTTGTTGTGGAGTTGACACACAACTCTCTTGGTGTATAATACCTTTTTCATCATAAAACTACGGCCACCTAAACTACGCCCCTTGATCTTTCTTATGACTTTGACTTGTTTACGAAACGAGTAGACACGTAAGCACAAAAGCTTTGAATCAAATGCCTCACCTCTGCCTTCATTTTTAACAAGAACACCCGTGTGTATCTCTAAACTCATCGACCACTTTGTCAAAAAATAATGATGCCCATAAACTGTTGAATGCACATAAGGCCCCATATATCCATGTGGATCAAATCAAAAGGGAGTCCACTTTGTACTTGTACTCAAAGGAAAGGATAATCTTTTCATTCTAGCATGTGGACACACGTAGCATACAACTTGTCGGGCAAAATAACATCTTCATGTATTCGTTTAACCACACTCGTTCTCTGTTGGGACATATGTCCCAAACGTAAATGCCATAAAAGGTCTTTATTGGGAGGAATGTCTAATACTCTGCTTGGTACTTAGTAGTATTATTGCAAACGAGTCTTCACAACCCCTTTTTCAACCTCGAGCCTTCATTCATTTTCAAAAGATATAAGCCTCCCTCTTTTCTAGTTTGTACCAATTCTCTCCCCGTCCTTCTTGCTTTGTATACAACGAGAGACTATCCACAAACATAACACACAACATCTCGTATGAGTTAATTTCCCCAAGGAAATCAAGTTACATTGGAAAGTCGGAACACACAAGACTCGCGCAAAATTAACCTATCAACTTAACCTTCTTGTACCCACATGTGACACACATACTGACCTCACCATTTGGCAAATTTACGTAACTCCGTGCACCTTATTGACTTCTTCAAACATATTGACACAACGAGGCAACATGATCTGTTGCCCCGGAATCAACAATCCGGGTACACTGGAGATTTACACAGCGACCCTTATCATTACGCTTGAAATTCGTTGTCATCACGGTGGCCCCGTTCATGGTATCTTGAGCCTTCTCATCCAGATTCATTTGGTCAAGGAACCTGGTTAATTTTTGAAGGCTTGGTGAGATGTGAGTCCAAGATTTACCTCTGAAACCGTCCATGTTCATTTCTCTGTGAGATTGCTCCACCACTTTGGGGCTTTCTTCAATTTCGGTAAGATTTCCCTTCTTGTAAGAACCACTTCTCGGACTGTTTCCCACTTAGATTTGCGCCTCGATCATTGTTGGGAAGGAAAATCTTACAATCGAGAGGTGAATCTCTTGACACGAGAGCGGGATTCTCGAAAAATCGATTTGAGAATTTTACTTCCATCGGACCTTGTAACCGTGGCTTATTCGACATTTCTTCTCAAAGAAATCAAACAGCAACAAAACGCAAGAGATAAAAAAAAACGGATCTATTCACACTCAGTCTCTGATACCATGTGGAAAGTGATCTCAATCACTTTGTATCAGAAATCGACGAAAGAAAAATAGGGTTCTACGGGAGAAAAAAAGGAATCAAAGAAAGGGGAACCAGACAAAATAAAATGGGTTTTTATTACTTCAACTCTGATATTTTGGTAGCAGTTTTCCTATTTATATTCTATACAATACGCAGCGTTTCACAAAGCTAAAATAGAAATAATTACATTTCGCACCCCATACTATTAGTGAATATAAGAAGTACCCAAAACACTAATACAGCTAATAAACTCCTCAACACATAACTCGAGTTTAACTGCTCTACTTGAATAGTAATGATGGATTAAATAACTTCTTAGTTTCATAAACCTTGCTTGACCTAAAATGTTTAGTTCACGTTACCAAGTTGTAAACAAGACGCGTCCTCGCCAAAACCCTACCAAATGACTCCAACTGTATCTTACGGTGTGACACTTAATGTTATCTGATAGCTAGTCAACTTTGATATCACTTGTAACAATTCTAAACTTAATTTGGGATATTACAATCCCCCCCTCATGTTGGGACCCTCCGAGAGGAATTTAGAGGTGTCTCACACCATGTATCGACGTGACACTTAGTTTTGTCTGATAGTCAACTCTAATACTGGGTTCTGGTACCACTCGTGATCTCTGAGAAGTCAATGTGGGACATTCCAGAATTTTTTCGATGTGGCCCCCACCGTCTCGCATAATGTGACATTTAGTTTAAAATGATAGTCAGTGGTGATATCACCTGTAACGCCTCAGGACTTGGGTCTATCATTCGTACTTGAGTCATAATACATCCAATACCTACTTGGACACATCGTCTTCCCTCGACCTAAAATTGATAACTCAAGTTATATACCAAGCTTTTTCTGTAAAAAAAAAAAAAGAAGAAGAAGTTATATACCAAGTTTGATGGAGAACCATCAATTGAAACAACACAAGTAATCGTCAAAAGGTTACAGGAAAATTCATGTTTTTTTCCCTCTTTCGATTTCGGTCCGGAAGTGGTCCGGCTCCTTACCTTAATGTCTTCCAGTCCGGCTCCACTCAGACTGGATTTCTTTTTCTTTTCATTTTCGTCGCTTTTGATTTTTTAAATGTATGGTGGATAAAAGATCTATGAATTGATGACATTACATTGTGAGAATGTTTATGCTTAGAGTTACCACAATGGTGGGTTTATCAAAAGTTTTAAATATTTTGCAAAAGGTTTATCATCATTGGAATAGTATGACTAAGCAAAGCTTTTAAGAAAAAGCTTTATGTTCATCAATCGGTTCAAAGCTGCAAACTGTATTTATTTTTTGGTTAGTTTTGTGTGTAGTGGAAAAAATATTAATGTGTAATTGGTCCACTCTATAAGTTTTTTAAAAGGTTTATTTTTGTGGAGAAAATGTTTATAAGTTAATGATGTAGCACAATCATAATCTTTTAAGATGTTGTGATCGGTGATACTCTCAGAGGGAAAAAAAGTTTATAAACTAATGACATAACAGAGAACTTTTAAAACATTCATGATTGTGGATGTCCTTAAATGTTTATTTGAATTAGCAAATGACTAAAATAGTAAATAAAAGGAAATAAACTAACGATGAATTATGGTGAGACAATTTTTACATTTTGATGCATTATCAAACATTACGCAATTGCATTAGATATTGTAAATCGTTTTAAAAATTATTTTAGAAATTTTAATAGGAAAAACAACATTGCAATAAATACTCTGGTTTTTTTTACTGTAAAACACAAATTCTGTTAAAAAAAAATTACATCTACCGCATTCATCCAAATTTTTATGCGAGTACTCTAACACACCTAAAATTTTATCATATGTAATGTGTTAGGCCTTGTCCGTGTCTAGTGGTCTATGTGAGAGAGTAGAAGATGTGAGGGAGCTTTCTTTGAAAACACTTAGGTTGATAGTTAACAATTAATAGCATACGTACTTGTGTAGTAAAAGACTAAACATCATGTTATTCTTAATAAGGCACAAGACTATATCGCGACGTGTGGGCGGTCGGATAAAGTGATTAGCTCTGCTGGCCCAAGGGCACTAGGAGTAGAGGGACTTCGCGGATGAATAAGTCGGTAGGTTTACAAGACCCCAAGTACGGAGGGACTTCGCCGAACGTGTACACTATTGGGGCTAGCCCGTGGCTATTGGTGTGATCCACTGATAGGTTACAACCAGATATTTTATGGTGAGTAGCACCATGCGTAGTGTCCTTGAATGCTGATATAACAAAGATAAGCTAAGCTAGAAAAAAGTAGGACCTCATGACATGTTGATGAGCATGGAGTGAACCCTAGAGTTTGAGTCAGTCTCACGAAAGATAACTTAAATAAATAAAAATAAAGTGATTACCATTCGTTATAAAACTTAATTGTTCAGTAGCTTCTACTTCGTTACTGAGTTCTTTGTACTTACCCCTTTGCATGTTTATTTGTATGCTTTGTGGGGTGAGAAGATGAACATGTTGAACCAGAGTTTGACGATGACTTTGAGTGTTATGAGATGATGTTGTGCTATGCTTGACAATTTCATGCTTCTTTCTTTAGTTATGTTACTTTTCATTTTAAATTGTATTGTACTTTCATTTCAAGGCTTGTTATACTGTTTTAATAGATAAGTTGTAAGATTAGTTGTTTCCATTTTGTAAGATATTTGTGCATTGTAAGATACTCGTTGTTGTAAGTTACTCATTTCTACCTTTAGTATGGTTTGTAATCTATTCTAGTATATTTTTACAATTTTACCCGAGTCTTTCTAGCTTCCGTTTGCTTTTATCTTTATACGACGACGTAGAGGCTTACGTATAATATTAAATTTATTTAATGTTATACGTGTCGAACGTTCACTACCGGATAATGACTCGGTATCCGGGAGCGGGGCGTTACACATACTCCCTCCATTTCTAAATATTTGAGACAATTGTCAAAAACACGATTATTAATAATGTGATTTAATATTATAACTTTAAGGATGACTGACTAAAAATTATCTATGATATAATTAATACAGTTGAGACAGTTGTCAATAAATGATGTTTTGTAACATGTTATTGTTAGGTGTAGTGCCCGAAAGACAATTTGTGTAATTGTTTTTAATGGATGACAGAATTTATCTCACCTTATTACTTGCTTTGTGCTTGTAAGTAATACACTGTTGCAAACCCTAAGTATATCGTATGTAACCACTTAACTCGGTGTATGGATTACACGTGAGGATTGAGTTAGTGGAGATATGCTTAAACTGTTAGTCCATGGTGAACTTAATCAGAGTTTAGGGTCTCTTGATTAAAACACCAATAATGCGCCCAGAACACCTTAGGGTGTGATAGTCTTATCCGGACTGTCGGTAGATGGTACCTACGTGGGGCATTTATATATGATGGCATTCATATAGACCGGACCGATTTAATCGTATTTCTCGGTATAATTCCGTAATCGAGGAATCTTATTAAATCATTAGATGATCATATATGGATCAACCTTAATCCTGAGGTGATCACAGGGTGCTGCTTGTCTCGGGGTAGTGTTTGATGTGTTAGTTATGGTTCACTTGAATATGTGTTCCAAGCCACTTCTCATTGGCACTATCTCCTGGTGAGTGAGTAGTTCTGATTTTCACAGACATGGAATCCATTCCTTCCTGCGGAAAGTAGAGAGACAGTCCCCTTATTTGTTAGCCCTATGAAAGTGATCGATCCCGGGAGTTCACATTTGACTAATTAGCTACTAGTCAGATATGTGTACTAATTGATCATCAGGGGGTTAATGGTAAATAATGATAAGATATTCTGAGTCGGGTTCACGGAGACTTCCCACTCGAATGGACGATCCATGGAGGGTTAATCCGTATGTAGTGATTATATCAATGGACGCTTATTCACTCTATGGGTTGAGTATAAGTATACATCTATAATCGGTAGAGTTCAGTTTCGGGTTTATGGTGGCGTAATCCCGGAATTAATAATTAATGTACTTATTCTGTTCGATGAATAATTAATTATTGGAGCTACTGGTTATAGGTCCATGGTTCCCGATGTGGCTTTTGTAATTCGGACTAATAATCTTGTTATTCGGGCCTCATTGATAATTAATTGGCTGGGCTAATTAATTGATATGCATGGATATTATTTAGTTGGGCTAAATAATATAATACACAGAAAAGACATTTTCTGTGGGCCTAAAACCTAGTGTATATGGCGCCTCATACTTCATTAAATGCAAGATTTGATTTTCTTGTGTGATTAATGATTAATAAAAGATGATTGATTTGTAATTGATTGATTAATTAATCACAATCTTTTATAAATGGAATTATCCTTTATTGTGATTTCTTTTTAATTATTTATTTAATTAATTAGAAACTTGGAGGCCAATGATTTACTCTCCTATATAAAGAGAGTTCTTCCAAGACATAATGCCAAGGGAAATTTCGACCTATACACTAAAAGAGAGGAAAAATTGTTCCTTGTCTTGGGTTTCTGGTTGAAGAAAACATGGAGTTTTTCTTGGTGTTGCATATCAAGGATGTTCTCATATCAAGAAGGGTGTCCACCAACCGCCGTTTGGAGAACACATCGGAAGATCAAGGCGTCTCTTCCCGATATTTGTAACATGATCTTAACCCCCTTGTAGTAGTTAAATCCTTTATTTATGTATTGTGATATATAAATCGTGATCCATCCGCTGCGCATAGATCTAATTCGTTTAGATCTGAGCTCCTACATCCTTCAGTTATGCGTGTGAAACAATTTTTTTGGAAATATCTTTTCACACAGTTATTTGTCTTATTGCACAGTAATTCTTTTCCAAATTTGCCCTTAATTTGTTTTTCACTTACGCGCTATGATCGCGTGCAAAGCACTTACTAGCAATAGGACTAGGTCTATCGTAGTATAGTACTGGCGAGTCAAGGTCGATCCCACAGAGACTAGTAAGAACGTCAAATTATCAAGATTGAGCTTGTCACAAATATGGTCTAAGACCAACTATAATCTAGACAGTAGTAAAATTGGTTCCACAAACTAACAATAGTACGTTAGTTAACACGGACGTAAACAAGAGTTTCTAATGTATTAGTTCAACTATGAGTAATTAGTTATTCCCCCCACACATGCAATAGTTCTCCCTATTGGTAAAGTTTAATTCATTGTTCAGCTACGGGTACAACTCCTAACCCTATCTACTCCGACCATGTTAGTAGACAATCTATACACAAGCTACCCTCCTTAATTGGTCCGTAATAGCCCATACGCATAAAGAACTAGAGCTGCCGGTATTGAGCGATAACTCATACCGCTAACCCGCCTAGGCAGCTATCGACACTGATTAGCACGTTCCCAGGGTCCATCAAGATAAGGTCCAAACTAACACTTCACTATCATTACTTCATGCTAATTTACAATGACATGCAAATAGTTGATCAGACTACTAACATGTAAATTAAATCTATCGATCAATGTAGCTGGCGCCGATTATCATGAACTAGTAATTTACTAGGTATTCAGATCTAGCGATATAGACCGTCGCAGATCTGAAGAACGCAACCAATATTTCATGATTTCTTCACCAACGAATTAGATCTATAACACATGGGGTAAAATAAACTAACTACTACATAATTAAATTAAATAAACAATTAGCACATACTAGTGAATAGAACGACAACAGATCTACATCTTGGAAAAGACAGAAAATCATACCCTCGAAGACGAATGTAGATCTCCCTCGGATCTCTCCCTAGACGGCGACTCCGTCGTCTCTCCGACCAGAACTCATAAAATAATAAAATAAAGAACAAAGAACTTTTATTGCATAATATTTGTAATAGTTATGTGGTACATTGAATTCTAAGGCGAAGCCTCTTATTTATAGCTACATAAACCGACTTAGAAACACCTAGATCTACCCTCGTTTAAGAAAACGCATTTCGGATGATTCTGGAACCTCGGTAAGTCGGCGGCAGCTCTCTGTAAACCGAGGGTATTTTTGTCATTTTCTCTCTGTCGACTTAGCTTGGAATGTTCTGGAATACCCTAGGCCAAATCCTTTCGTTCAGCCCACTCTAGATTCATCCATGATGCTCAGTCCAATATTTCGTATTCTGAAAATAATCAAATAATATCGAAATAGTGAAAATAAACACTAAGTGCAAATTACTCGACTCACGAACCCGACATATGATATTCAACTCAAATAGTTCATAATTATAGGTCGACACAACTATTTTTAGCTTATAAGGGACATAATGTTGGTGCCGTAGGATAGACTATTTTAAGCGTCATCAACTACCCCCCACTAGCCCTTTGCTCGTCCTCAAGCAGAGTATCAAGGCGGAATGTACCTCCAAGAGCAATCTCCATCAACTACCACATATTCAATACTTGCGCATACACTCGCCCATCTTGCCTTCAGATTTGGTTACACAACATGGTACATTAATCGGACCGGGCGGACTCGGGGACTGAGTACCACTCTTAAGTCCTCGTTTGTTTTTTTTTATGTGAGGGTCATGTTACGAATTTGCTTCCCTCACTGCCTTTATTGCATTTATTTTTCTTCTTTTTCATTTTTTTCATCTTCTTTTTCTGGCAGATTTTCTCACCATTTTTTCCTCTCTCTCTCTCACAAGTCTGTTTTGTCCCGGTTTACCTCTTGTGGCATTCAAGTTGCTTCCCTTGTCTTACAACAATTTGTTAAAGTATATAGACAGACAAATAATGATTCCCGATTAAAACAATTTATCATCTGATCTTAAACACTTCTCACTCAGATTACGTGCTCAAATATTGAGCGCAATGATAGAATAACAATTAATAAGTCACTACTAATGCAACAGAATATATGCTCATTCTTTCATACTAAATTGAATACTCTATAGATAACTTCATATTGAAATTGGGCTCTTTTCTACCGATTCCTTACTCAAAAACGTGTAATAGGCAAACTAAAAAAAGTGTTAAATTTTCAAAAAACTTCCCTTTATCGATTACCCAGCTAAGACCGCCTACCACCCACTTATTATAGACATTGTCCCCAATGACTAATAATAAAGGAAAGTAAAGGTACTTAGCTCTGGAATTGGTTGGCTGAGTCAAAGTGAATCCCGGAGTAGAATCATTAGCTCCTAGGTCATCCATCTTCCAAGTTGTTACCTGCTTTCCAAAATACTTCCGAACTGTGAGTACCATGCAAAGGGCAATAAGAAAATAAGGTGGCGGTAATTGTGCATACCGGAGGAATGCGCAAAACAGTTTAAGCCACTTTATTCATTTATTGGCCTAAGCAAGACGCGAAAACTTGTACGAGGGTATCACATGAGAATCGTGAAGGAAAAAACCACATACATCTCGGGCCAGATGACCTAAGATATATGTGATTGAAAAAACCTTGCGATTGTCATGCTACTTTATTGACTCAAACAACATAAAATACGCAAAAGCAATAAATAAGGGTTTAAAGAAATAGTTCTGAGTTTATAGTCGCCAGCTCGACTGTACTAATAGGCTCTTTTATTCGTACTTTGGATCCGTCAACATAAAGACTTCCAACTCAGGGTTATACTTGTGCTCTAGGTAATGCTTCAGCCTGTGGCCGTTTACTATGAAAGTTTTCCCAGAGTATTCATTTCTAACTTCACACGCACCTGAATTGAAAACTTTTGTGACTACATGTGGTCCATACCATCTAGACTTCAACTTCCCAGGAAAAAGATGAAGACGCAAATTATACACCAACACCTTATCTCCAACTTGAAATGTGCGGCTGAGAATCCTCTTATCATGTAGGCGCTTCGTTCTTTCCTTATAAATCATTGCATTCTCATACGCTTAAAGTCTAAACTCCTCCAACTTATTCAACTCTAGCAATCTCTTCTCTCCGGCTAAACTTTCATCCATGTTCAGAAACCTCGTAGCCCACAGGGCTCTGTGCTCGAGTTCTACCGGTAAATGACATACTTTTCCAAACACTATCATATATGGTGACATCCCAATCTTGGTCATATACATTGTTCTGTACGTCCAAAGAGCGTCATCTAATTTCAAAGACCAATCCTTCCTCATGGGATTCACAGCCTTTTCTAAGATCCTCTTAATCTCTATGTTCGTGACCTCCACTTGTCCACTTGTTTGGGGTGATACGCTGCTGCAATCTTATGTCTAACCCTATATCTCATCATCAATTTCTCAAACAACCTATTGCAGAAATGACTCCCTCCATCATTAATTATGGCTCTGGGCACCCCAAACCTCGTCAAAATGTTCTTCTTAAGAGATCTCAGGACAACCCTGGCATCATTAGTAAATGAGGCCACTGCCTCCACCCATTTGGAAACATAATCAACTGCTAACAGGATGTAACGATTTGATTCTGACGATGCGAAAGGCCCAACAAAATCAATTCCTCATACATCGAATAACTCCACTTCTAAGAGACTCTGCAGTGGCATCTCATTCCGCTTAGAAATATTACCGGTCATTTGACAGGAATGACAGGCTCGTGTAAACTCGTAAGCAGATTTTTGAATTGTTGGCTAATAGAATCCACACTGCAGTACTTTGCTGTTGTCTTATCTGGCCCATAGTGACCTCCAGCTTCTCTAGAATGACATAGGTTCAAAATACTTGGAATTTCATCATCGTGGACGCATCTCCTAAGAATGGCATCAGGGCACAACTTATATAGGTAGGGATCGTCCCAATTATAATGCTTCAGATCCGTGAAAAACTTCTTCTTATCTGCATTCGTGAATTCCGGTGGTAGGCACCTTCCTGCTAAATAATTGACAATGTTAGCAAACCAATGGTATACCTTGCCAACTCTTGATGTACTATGTCGGGGCTCAGATTCAATTGGAGCTACCACTAAGACGGCAAAAATTTGTTCGTCAGGAAAGCTCTCCCTGATCTCAGGTAGTTGCTATTCTTCCAGCAAAGTTAATCTCGACAGGTGATCAGCCACCTGGTTCTTAGATCCCTTTTTATCTTTAATCTCGCTATCAAACTCTTGTAAGAGTAGAATCCATCTTGAAAATCTCGGCTTGGAGTCTTGCTTGGTTAGAAGATATTTCAGAGCTGCATGGTCAGTGAATATAGTGACTTTTGATCCTATCAGGTATGGTCGAAACTTGTCAAATGCGAAGATAACAGCTAAGAGTTCATTCTTTGTAGTCGCATAATTCCTCTGGGCATTGTTAAGGGTACGATTGGCGTAATATATAGGCTTAAATATTTTATCCTCCTTTTGTCCCAGGGCTGCTCCAACTGCCGTGTCGCTTGCATCACACATAAGCTCGAAAGGTTTGTTCCAATCTGGTGCTACCAGAATTGGGGCGGTTATAAGCATTTTCTTTAATGTGTTGAATGCTTGATTGCACTCCTCTCCAAATACAAAAAGATACATCCTTTGCAAGTAATTCCGTCAAAGGTCTAGAAACTTTAGAGAAATCCTTAATAAACCTCCAATAAAATCATGCGTAGCCAAGAAAGGCTCGCAACGTCTTTAATTTATTTGGAGGGGATAACTTCTCTATCACCTCTATCTTTGCCTTATCAACCTCCATTCCTTTATTTGAAATCTTATGACCCAACACTATTCCTTCTGTTACCATGAAATAGCATTTTTCCCAGTTAAGTACAAGGTTGGTCTCTTCACATCTCTTCAACACTCTACTCAAGTTGTCCAAGCATTTATCAAAGCTATCTCCAAATACAGAAAATTCATCCATGAAAATTTCCAGAAAGTCTTCCACCATGTCCGCAAATAATGACATCATGCACCGTTGGAATGTTGCTGGTGCATTACAAAGTCCAAAAGGCATGCGATTGTATGCAAAAGTTTCATAGGGACATGTGAAAGTTGTTTTCTCTCGGTCCTCGGGGGCGATATGGATCTGATAGTAACCAAAATATCCATCTAGGAAATAATAAAAAGCATGACCGCTTAATCTTTCTAACATCTGGTCATTGAATGGTATGGGAAAATGATCTTTACGAGTTGCATCATTCAGTTTCCTGAAATCAATGCAAACTCGATGTCCAGTAATTAGTCTCACAGGGATAGTGAATCCTCCTTTCTTGGGCACCACGTGAATCGGGCTTACCCATTCACTGCCTGCGATTGGGAAAATGATTCCCATTTCCAACATATTTATAATTTCTTCCTTAACAACATCCTTTAGTTGTGGCGTCAGCCTCCTTTGAGGTTGTGCTACCGCTTTCCTCTCGGGATCTACAGAGATCTTATACATGCACACCGATGGGCTTATCCCTCTAATATCTGCAATTGTCTAGCCGAATGCTCCCTTATGCTCTCTCGGTACTCTTAAAAGGTTCTCCTCCTCTAAAGGTGATAGTACCGATGAAATTATGATAGGAAGAGTATCATCTTGTAAGTACACGTACTTCAGGTGAGATGGCAAAGGTTTCAAAGTTAAGTTCCTTGGAGGCTCTTCTAGTGATGACCTTAACAGCTTACCAGTCAATTGTAAATCAAAGAAATTGTGCCACGAAGGTCTATGAATTGTTCCTCCTAAATCCACATAAGATATAGGCTCGACTTCTCGCACTTGACCTTCACTACACCTAGGCTAGGTTTCCTCATAACATTCTTCTTTCTTCAGGAGCAAAGTCTCTGCTACTTCAAGGTCTAGTGACATTTGCTGATATAATTCCAAAACAAGCTCGTCTATGGCATCTATCATGTAACATGCTTTTCCTTCATCTTGAGCATACTTCATTGAATTCATCATATTGAATACACTCTGTTCTCATTCACTCTCAGAATCAGCTCACCCTTATGGACATCTACCAATGTCTTACTTGTCGCTAGGAAAGGTCTTCCTAAGATTAGTGGAACATCGTGGTTAGCCTCCATGTCTAGCACTACCAAGTCTACGGGGAATACAAAGTTATCAACTTTTACCAGTAATCCTCCACCACTCCACAAGGTTGCTTTATAGACTTATCAGCCAATTGAAGGGTTATAGATGTTTCGTTCAACTCTTTCATGCCTAACTTATGAAAGATGGAGAGTGACATTAAATTGGCACTGGTTCCAAGATCACACAATCCTTTGTTTAGGCACACTCCTCCAATTGTGCAAGGTATGAGGAAGCTCCCAAGATCTTTACACTTAGGAGGCAGTTTGTGTTGCAAAACTACCGAGCATTCCTCGTTAAGGCAAATTGTCTCAAGGTCTAACAACTTCCTTTTGGTAGAGATTGCTTCTTTCAAGAATTTCGCATACTCTTGCATTCCTGCCAGAGCTTCTACCAAAGGTATATTCACTTGTAATTTCTTAAACATTTCTATGAACTTTTTATAACGAGCATCATCATTGTTCGGTTTATATTACCTATGGGGATAGGGTAAAGTAGCAAGATTAATTGTTATAGTTCATGAAGACTTACCCCCTGCCAGTTGTTGCTCTACATGTTCGTCTGCTGAGTTTTCAGACGCCCGGTTTACCGGCCCCTCTTATTCTCCTGATTCTGCTGCATTCTGCTTTCTGATTCTTCCTGGAAAGTTGGTATAACTGGTCCAGGCAGTTCTTTTCCACTTCTAGTCATGATTGCATTCACGACCTTTGGATTCTTCTCAGTATTACTTGGCAATCCTCCCGGTGGATGGGCTGACACTTGTTCGGCAATCTGCCCCACTTGGTGTGACAGATTCTGCACTAAGGCTTCCTGATTAGTCAGTCTTGTATCATTCTTCTGAAAATATGTGGTGAAGTTTGTATTCAGCTCAGTCATGGATTTCGTAAGTTGATAGACCGTGTCGGTCACAGTTGAGCTCATTTTATCCATGGCTGCTTCCCAACCACCTGACTTGTTGAATTGAGGCATGAATCCACCAGTTTGTCTTGGTCTCTCCCACTGATAGAGTCACTTTGTCGATAACCCCCTGTAGGGTCACTGTCGAAAACCAGGGTGGTCATGAGAACCTGGACGATATCCGCCCCCCATAAGGATTTCCTTGCCTCCCTATATAGTTCACATCTTCAGTGTTGGTTGCTTCAATTTCTTGAACTTTCTCAACCTTGGCAATGCGATCTTGCATGCCATCTATCGTCTCATTCATCGCCATTAGCCGGTATAAGATCTTTTAAGAAGTATCTTTTCCAAATACGCCTTCAGCTACCTTTGCAGTTTCAATTTGATGCGTTCCCCATTGGCTTGTAAGTGCGATTTGCTCCAGTTTTTCTTCGGCTTCCTCAGGTGATAATAACGCAAAACATCCGTTGCTCGATGCATCAACTCTCATTTGCTCACTTGGCCGTAATTCATGATAAAAACTATGCATTCGTACGGGCAAAGTGATATCATGGTGAGGGCATCTCCGTTGTGCTTCCTTAAACCTTTCCCAAGCTTCTTTGAAAGTTTCAGTGGGTTTCTGCTTGAAATTCATAATGTCTTGTCTCACCTGCAGTGACCTCCCAGGTGGGCAGTACTTGTTCATAAATTTCTGCAGCAGATCAGTCCAAGTTTGGATCAACCCTGGTGCTAGAGACAATAACCATAACTTTGCTTTGTCTTTTAGAGTGAACGGAAACAACTTCAGCTTAATGTTATCTTCAGGCACTCCTGTTGGTTTGAATATGCTGACTATCTCTAAGAAGTTAGTGACGTGTACACTAGGATCTTCGTTTGGTACTCCATGGAAGGTAGTGTAATTAGTCACCTTCTGTATCACGTTTGGCTTTGGATGGAAGATCTCAGCCGCATCCTCTGGGTGAACAATTGCTGGCACGAATTGCTCAATCGTCGGCATTGCATAACTCTACAGAGTTCTCATATCTCCTTGTACCACAACTCATGCTCCATTGATTCTTCCGTTTTGTCCATTCCCTTCCATGGTGTTATCTGTATATTCCAAATGTGGGATTTCTTCTTCCTTCTCACTGTGATCTCCTTCGTGTGAGCTTACGTCATCCACCAACCTAACCGCATTCTCTCGAGCTTCATTTCTCTTTTGTCTAGCAAACTTTTCAATCTCAGGTATGAATCTCTCGAGTTTGGCTGCTGAACTTCGTGTAGCGTACTACAAGACACAAAAAAAAGTTAGTGACCTGCCTCGGCGGCTGTTACATACACCTGGCAGACTCAAAAATACAGACTCTGACTACTGACTCAACGTTGAACTGACAAAAACCGATTCTGCCGAATCTGGGACCCTCGGTTTACCGCGGTATACCCCCGGTAAACCGGAAGAATGTTTTTCCAGAGTTCAACAGACCTGACTCTATACGACTCTAGTATAAACAGACTATAAAACAGGCTCAATAAAACAGACTCGAATATATACAAACAATCAATCTCAAATAAAAAGTATTCTTGATACGAGTCCCCGGCAACGGCGCCAGAAAATCTTGATCGCGTGCAAAGCACTTACTAGCAATAGGACTAGGTCTATCGTAGTAGAGTACTGGTGAGTCAAGGTCGATCCCACAGAGACTCATAAGAACGTCAAATTATCAAGATTGAACTTGTCACAAATATGGTCTACGACCAACTATAATCTAGACAGTAGTAAAATTGGTGCCACAAACTAACAATAGTATGCTAGTTCACACGGACTTAAACAAGAGTTTTTAATCTATTAGTTCAACTATGAGTAATTAGTTATTCCCCCCACACATGCAATATTCCTCCCCATTGGTAAAGTTTAATTCATTGTTCAGCTACGGGTACAACTCCTAACCCTATCTACTCCGACCATTGTAGTAGACAATCTATACGCAAGCTACCCTCCTTAATTGGTCCGTAATAGCCCATACGCATAAAGAACTAGAGATGCCGGTATTGAGCGCTAACTCATACCGCTAACCCGCCTAGGCAGCTATCGACACTGATTAGCACGTTCCTAGGGTCCATCAAGATAAGGTCCAAACTAACATTTCACTAGCAGTACTTCATGCTAATTTACGATGACATGCAAATAGTTGATCAGGCTACTAACATGTAAATTAAATACATCGATCAATGTAGCTGGCGCCGATTATCATGAACTAGTAATTTATTAGGTATTCAGATCTAGCGATATAGACCGTCGCAGATCTGAAAAAGGCAACCACTATTTCATGATTTCTTCACCAACGAATTAGATCTATAGCACATGGGGTAAAATAAACTAACTACTACATAATTAAACTAAATAAACAATTAGCACATAATAGTCGAATAGAACGACTACAGATCTATATCTTGGAAAAGACAGAAAATCATACCCTCAAAGATGAATGTAGATCTTCCTCGGATCTCTCCCTATGCGGCGACGCCATCGTCTCTCCGACCAAAACTCATAAAATAATAAAATAAAGAATAAAGAACTTTTATTGCATAATATTTGTAATAGTTATATGGTACATTGAATTCTGATGCGAAGCCTCTTATTTATAGCTACATAAATCGACTTAGAAACGCCTAGATCTACCCCTCGTCCAAGAAAATGTGTTTCGGATGATTCTAGAACCTCGGTGAGTCGGCGGTAACTCTCGGTAAACCGAGGATATTTTTGTCATTTTCTCTCTGTCGACTTAGCTTGGAATGTTCTGAAATACCCTAGGCACAATCCTTTCGTTCAGTCCACTCCAGATTCGTCCATGATGCTCAGCCCAATATTTCGTATTCTGAAAATAATCAAATAATGCACAAAATAATATCGAAATAGTGAAAATAAACGCTAAGTGCAAATTACTCGACTCGCGAACCCGACATATGATATTCAACTCAAATGGTTCATAATTATAGGTCGAAACAACTATTTTTAGCTCATAAGGGACAGAATGTTGGTGCCGTAGGATAGACTATTTTAAGCGTCATCAGCCAACATTCTGATCGGAGTTCGGTTAGAATATGAAACATTATACCTACCCAAATGTGGTCAAAACAATTTAGATTATTCTGACCCGAACGTGCTCAGGAAAACATTACATTTTCCGCCTCTAAAATGGTCCGATATGTTTCCTAAATTTTCATAGAGCCGTGGTTATATTCTTACTTGAAATAGAATAATACCTACCCAAATGTGGTCGGCACAATTTGGCTTATTCTGACCTGAACGTGGTCAGGAAACCATCCCATGTTCAGCATTTAAAATGGTTCGATATGTTTCCGAAATTTTCATAGCGCCATGATTATATTCTGACTTGAAATAAGAACATAAAACGTAATTTTCCTCCCTATAAAGCGGTCTGTATTGTTTCCCAAACGTACATAATAATGTCTCTTTATTAAGACCAAACATTGGTCCGGAAAACATAATGTTCTTGGCCTGTAACATGGTCTGAATAATATACAATTTTTAACTCATTTAGGGTCAGAATGATATGCGTGTTAAATTTCAAAACGAAGCTCACTCTCGCCCTGGGTATTTGTAAAACATGTTTAGTGTGAAAAGACAACTCATTTTTTTTTCAAAAAACTGCATCAGTTTTTTTAGTAACGGAGAAAGTAATATTTGGAGCATACAACACGATTTATTTGTCAAGACATTCCATTAGTTTCATAACAAAATGATTAAGACAAATTATATATATATATATATATATCATTAATTATGATATATATTTATATCACCTTATACGATTCTCACTATAATAAATGACACTCCCTCCTTTTCAAAATAGCTGAATCAATTAACAAAAACACGTACGGGGCGCCCCTGTGGGGGGGGCCAAGGGGGCCATGGCCCGGAGCCCTCCCGAAAATCAATGAATTTAAGGGCCCCACAAAATTTTGACATAATATTATATATATACTATATTTATATAAGCAAGGAATGTATTACTTTAATGGTTAGCACTCAAGTATACTAGACATGAGACTTGGTTTCGAATCTTCTAAGCTATAATAATTTTTGTTTTTCTAAACTAGGACTAGGAGCCAAATAAGTAGGTTTTTTTCCTTCCAAACCCATGACTATCACACGCAGTTTTTTTGTTTTATTTTTTTATATATATTTTGGTTATTGTTTTTTTTCGAAGACCGAGGGCCTAAATTTTTTTTTTGGCCCCGAGCCTAAATTTGGACAGGGACGCTCCTGAACACGTATATTAAGAATGTGAGTTAATACTTTAATTTGAATGTCAAAATGACTTAAAAAATTTATCTATAATTAACACAATATTGTATATTATCATAGATAAGTTTATTAACTTATCAATTCATGCACACTTCTGCAAACTTCCATTCAAAAAAGCATTATTCACATCAATATGTTGAATATCCGAGATAAAGTAGACATCAGTAGCCATAATAACTCTAATAGTAGAATGCTTGATCACAGGATTAAAAGTATTATGAAAGGCCACACCATAATTTTGACTGAATCCCTAAGCAACCAGCCTAGCCTTATGTTTATTTACCGTCCCATCTAGATTTAACTTCGATTTAAAAATCCACTTGTTACCAATCAGCTTCTGATGTGTGGATGGTGGAACAAGTTCCCATGTTTTGTTCCTTTGCAGTGCCTGGTATTCATACTTCATAGCATCCAACCAATGGGTTGATTCAATGCTTCAGAGACTATAGTAGGTTATGGTTTTGCTGAAGGGGATTTCGAAGCTAGATAGGAATAAGTCTAAGATTTAAAGATCCCACTCTTAGATCTGGTTTTCATATGGTGGCTTGGTAAGGGAGTTGCAGGAATAGGACTTGGAGGAGGATGAGTGATGTATAACATTTATATGATAAAAATTACGAGGTTTTATATACGTTATCGACTCTTTTTATATAAAATATAAGAAATTATAACGATAATCTTATAAAATATTAATAGTTATGAATAAATCTAAATACTATAAAAATCTAGTAAAAGTAATAAAAAGTTATAAATTTTGTACCGGGATAATAACCGGAGTGTCGTGTCAGATTTACGGGGGTATTTTTGGTATTTGCAGATCTTAGGTAAACCAAGACCCCGAGTGACGACACTTTTTGAAGTAAAATCGTATCTTTTGAAGGAAGTAAGGAAGTGCCACGAGATTTAAAGTTCAAGTGGATCAATGGTTCGTGACACCATTATCGAATTATATTTTCGACGAACAAATGGCCCATCAAAAAGGCATTTTCTGAAGAAGAGTCCTTCATGGAAGTTATAGATCTTTTCAAGAGCTTTCCAACTCTTCTTGAATTATGTCATTTGGAGATCCAGAGCTCAAGTTATGATTTTATTAAGTTTCAGATCAAGATGTGAAAATTAACTACCCGGATCAATCCGGATTTACCTCGGATCGATCCGAGGAAACATAATGATTATCCAGCCATGTGGTCCTGCAGAGAATAATCCTGGGATAAGATTTTTTATTCCCGGATCGATCCGGCCCTTTCTCGGATCGATCCGGCCCTGGGAATTATGCCTATAAAAGGAGCAGCTTTGCAGACACATAGGGAGACCAATATATATTTTCTTAACCTCTTTTTCTTAGTAGTAGTATGTATATAGGCCTTATGCCATAAATAAAGTAGTATCGTTATAATGCTCGAGAAATTATCAGAAGATCGGTGTTGTTGAAGTCGTTGTAATATCCGGAAGAATACAGCTTCTGATTCAACAGTTGTAATCGGGTAAAATTTCTTAAGTAATTATGTTTGTTATGTTTGTTTTTTATCTTTTATAATGTTATTAGGCTAGATCTAATAACTAGCCAAAGTTATGTAATCGTTTTATTTCGATCTTTTCGGTAAAGGAATGCTTGTCTAAGTAAAATTGATTAAAATTGAGTTAATTGAATCTTTTTCTATTCTGTAACGTATTGATAATATTCGGATTGATGTAATTAACCAAGATGAATCGCACCATATAACCTAACGATGAACTGACCAGAGAAGTTGGGATATGAGATAAAAGATAGAAAAACCGGAGGGTAAAATTGGCCGTGCGAAAGCGTGACTACGGAATCCTATTTCCTACCCGGGGGCAGATTTGTCTTGGGAAAGATGGATCTTATTAAAATTGTGCTCGAGATCATAATAATGTTAAAATCAACAGTTTAATTGAAACTAACACCGGAAAGTTAAATCGATCCGCCTGACAACCGGAGCCTTTTGAATAACATCGGCCATCTGACAAATGGAATAACCTCTTTTATCCGGGGTAGATTTGTACTCGGTACCTGTTCAGACTAACTGAGATTAGCATGGGGCAGTTGTGGAGATTGAACTGATGACAATGACATATGACAATTTCATACGCTCGTGTGACGAGGAATTGTTAACCTCAGGAGTGCACCGTTTCATTTACTCAATTGGACTTAATATATAAGGAAAGATCGAGCACATTCCGTCTACTGAAAAGATCGTATAAATCAATTATATAAACTTTGGCAAGTTCTATATATTGGTATCTATATATTTATATCTATATATATATTTTGCAATTTATGTACATCTATATATATTTATATATCTATATATATTATATTAGAATAACTTTTAAATTACGCATTTATTTTATGTTAAGTAGAATAGTAGTGATCTGTGTTATAAAATTGCGGTTTAGATCGAGTTAATAACAGCTCTTTGGTGTTTAACCACACTTAGAAGAATTACCAAGTTCCCTGAGGATTCGACACTCTGACTCACCATACTAGCACTACAGTTTGACCCGATACACTGTCGGTTAAGGACTGGTATTAGCACTAGAAAAGGCCACGTCAATGAGCATTGGTAGACTCAGAAGATTCAAGAGACTGATCAGACTGGTCATGATGTATAATAGGACTGAGATTAGAATCAATAGTAGGGTTAGATTAGGACTATGATTAAAAGTGTTGAAATGGTGTCCTAAACCCAATCGGGTTGGACCGGATCCGACCGGGTCGGGTCATTTATAGTCTATTTAGTTCATGTAATAACTTTGTTATGATTAATAAAATCACTTTTTCTATTATATATTTTGTTTATCTTCATATTATTGAATATGTATATATAGTAACGTCCATAGTATTAAACTGATAGAGAAACCATGGTTGATGAGATCTCTAATCACCTTGATAAGTTTGAACGTCAAATGTCTTTAGTCGTATGTACTGTCAAACGGGACATTGATGGTATGATTAGACTAGCACGTATTGGATGCCTTCTATCTTATTGAAGATAGGGATAGATCTCGTCTATCTATGTGTAGAGACGCTTGGACTGTACGTGGATGTGTATTGGAGAATGCGTACGTCAGACAGACCCACTTACATTAAGTGTCGCAGTATGTGGCAGTTGCGTAATTATCCTAAGACCGGAGTCTTCATGGCATCACGGTGTAGATTGTCATGCTTTGACACTATTGAGGTTTCCCCTAGCCATGGGGCATTCATGCGGTAGAGATCGGGTGTGATATTGAAGCATGCGTAGGATACATGTTTGTTCGTCCGGAAATCCATATCCTACGTTTGGGAGTAAATATCCGAAATGACCTTCTTATAAGGAATGTCTAGCTCTCGTGAATCTTTGCAAAGTGAGAGTAAATGAGTTATTCTATGAGAGCATGATATCCAGATTATAAGATACGATCGTTAATGTACTGACACTCGAGATACGATCGTATGGATATTATTACAGCGATAGGATTCTATTTACACGGTAATTATTTCACATGAAAGGCAGTAGTCATTGCTTTTGAATCTTCCGATGATTAAGGGTCACAGTGTGTTGCTAGACGCTATTTCATGATCGTTAGGTATGAAGGGAATTTTTCGTAATTTGCACTTTGTGTCTACGGCCAACATATTCGGAAGCCTATTGGGTCACACACACATAAGAACATCTAGCCAGATTCAGATGCGGTTATAATGATAAACAAATAAAGAAAGTTTATCTCGACTATAAAGTGTTATAGTGATTAAATTAATATGACGGTATTTATTTATTATGAATAAATTAAATACAAGATATTAATTATATTGATTAATTAAAGAATATTCAGGAAGTCATTTAATGGCTATATGGGGTGCCACTTTCTTGTGTATAAGATACACTTAGATTGTGTAATTTAATTAATGATATTATCATATATTAATATTGGATATTAATTGATTTTTGAAAAATAGATTTATGGAAATAAGATAAAGATATTCAATAGATATTGGCAATATCTTAGATTTATTTAATATGAGATGTTAAATTAAAAGATATAAATCAATCAAAGTGATTTTCCTTATTTTATTAGGAAATTTTTTTATTTCTCATCAATCTACTAGAAGCTTCTCCTGATCAGATTAGGAGGCATTGGGGCGCCACCTACCCCTATATAAGCAAGGGGTTGGCTAGCTCGTTCGTACATCACAATTCCAAAAAGTTCATAATTCTTGTGGAAAATAGAGAGCTTCTTCTAGAGAGTTTTAGAGAGAGAAAAGGCCGGTCTAGCAACCGTATTTTTCTAGTAGCAATCCAAAGAGGATTCCGGCAAGGAGTTCGTGTGGATATCAATAAAGGCCGGACACGTGGATGGCCTCGTCAATAGAAGGTGGTGCAGCAGAAGAAGGGCCGGCCCCCGAAGAAGATGGAGCATGCCTAGGGGCTCGTGTGTTGGAATAGTGTCCTAAACCCAATCGGGTTGGACCGGATCCGACCGGGTCGGATCATTTCTACTATTTCTTTATGCTTATACATATATTAAATGGCTTTTCTGTTGTCATATATATGTTCTTTTATAGAACCAATTATGAATTGTTGTATGATAACGTCCTTAGTATTAAACTGTGATAGAGAAACCATGATAGGTGATTATGGTTGATGAGATCTCTAATCACTTTAATAAGTTTGATACTTAAATGTATCTAGGCTGATGTACTATCAAACAGGGCATTGATAGTATAAACAGACTAGCACGTATTAGATGTCTTATGTCTTTAAGGGCAGGGATAGATCTCGTCTATCGAAGTGTAGAGACACTTGGACCGTACGTGGACGTGTATTAGAGAATGCGTATGTTAGGCGACCCACTTACACGGATAAGTGTCACACTATGTGGCGGTTGTGTAATTATCCTTAAGACCGGAGTCTTCATGGCATCACGGTGTGGATTGTCATGCTTTGACACTATTGAGGTTTCCCTAGCAGCCACGGGGCGATCATGCGATAGTGATTGGGTATGATACGAAGCATGCGGAGTATACATGATTGGTCGTCCGGGAATCGCGTATCCTATGTTTGGGATCGAATATCCGAAATGGCCTTCTTATAAGGAATGTCTAGCTCTCGTGAATCTTTGCAAAGTGGGAGTAAACGATTTACTTCGAGAGAGCATGATATCCAGATTATAAGATACGGTCGTTAATGTTTGACACTCGACGTACGACCGTATGGATATTATTACAGCGATAAGATTGTAAGTTACACGGTAACTGTTTCACATGAAAGGTAGTAGTCATTGCATTTGACTCTTCCGATGATTGGGGGTCACGGTGTGTTGCTAGACGCTATCCCGTGATCGTTAGGTATGAAGGGCATTTTCGTAATTTGCACTTTGTGTCTACGGCCAACATATTCGGAAGCCTATCGGGTCACACACATATGAACATCTAGCCGGATTAAAATGTGGTTATAGATGTTAACTAAATAAGGAAAGTTTATCTCGAGACTATAAAGGTTATAGTGGTAAATTAATATGGTGGTATTTATTTATTATGAATAAATTAAATACAAGATATTAATAATATTATATTGATTAAAGAATATTCCAGATGCCAAAATATTGGCTAAGGTGGCGCAATTTGTGTGTGTATAAGATACACTTGGATTGTGCAATTTAATTAATAGTGTTACCAAATATATTAATATTAGATATTGATAAATAAAGTATATATGTGCCAGCGTGTGTTTGCACCAATTCAAATGAGAGACTTTATGTTACAACGGTTGTAAGAAGGTTGTACCAAGTGGCATACATTAGAGCCTCTCATTTTTACTCTCTTTCACATAATACACTTTTATCGTATGTGAGAGGTTAGAAATAAATGGTTGTAATGTATGCCACTTGGTACAACCTTGCTACAACGGTTGTATTATAAAATTTGTCAATTCAAATTGGTGATTCATGCGCACCATATATTTAAATATATATAGATTTATTTGTGTAATATATATGTGATATATACACATGTGTAAATAGATTTATGGTAATAAAATAAAGATAGTCAATATTAGATATTGACAATATCTTGGGAATATTCAATATAAGATATTGACAATATCCTAAATTTATTTAATATAAGATATTACAATAAATGAGATAAATCAATCAATTCTATTTTCCTTATTTTATTGGAAAAAGGTTTTCTTCTCCTCCACACTTTGAAGTGGCGCCACCTTCTACTATAAATAAGAGGTGGGTGTCAAGCTCTTTTGTACATCATAATTCCAAGAGCTAATAGTTCTTGTGAAAAATAGAGAGCATCGTATAGAGAGTTGGAGAGAGGGGAAAAGGGCCGGTCTAGCAACCGGAGTTTTCCAATAGCAATCCATGATGGGATTCCGGCGGGTTGTTCGTGTGGACTAGCGGTAGAGGCCGAACACTTGGGCGGCTCTATGCAGAACTACTTTCCTTAGACGGTCAAAGCGTCGATCTTTTAGATCAACCAAGGTAACCACCGTCTACTAGTTTATTTGTTTATTGCTTAAACGAAGTCGATCCTGGCTAAAAGGAAATAAAATTTTAAATTCCGCTACGTTCCCGCGTAGATTTCCTAACATCGTGGTGGTAGGGCATAGGTAGGAATGTGGAGATGCATCACCATATGAGTTAGCATGCCTCGCATCTCTACTAACTCCCTAGTCACTTCAGCTTGAAATCCTTGTTGAGGTCTAGCACGTCCTTGTGCTGGAATCGCAACATGTCTTCTCCGCCTTCCCGTCCTTTGGACTGCCAAACTGTCAAGGATTGGCAGGGGCTCGATGATGAAGGTCAAATTATACCCGTAAAAGTCATCAACGTTGACCTTAAATCGAGGTTAATAATGTATATTTCATATTAAATCACTCGTTTATATTTATTATTTAATGTTAAGTGATTATTAATATGATATTTGGTATTTAGCTGTTTTTATTAATAAAAGCCGATTTATTGTGCGATAAATGCTGATTTTGTAGATCACGACAAATCGAGAGGATTAATGTCATTCAATCAATGGTCTCAAGATAATAGAGGAAGAAAATCGGAACATTAAATGAAAGATTAATCAGATCAACACGCAAGCGTGCAGTGGGGAGCAAGATAGACGAGAGAAACGTTTAACACGTGCAGAAGAAGGCTCGGTCGACCGAGCCCTATCATTCGGTCAACCGAGTATGTCGGTTCGGTCACTTATCGGATTTTTTCGTATTTACCTTCTAGATCCTTCATAAGTCGGCAGAAACCCCTATATAAGCAGCAGCTACGAGAAATTGTAAATCATCCCATCATCCCTTCATTCTTTCTTCAATCTTACAATTCACAATATAACTTTGATACAATGTAGAATAATTTGAGGGTTTCCAGCAAATTAAGGGCTGCAATATGTAAGCCTTTATTTTCTGTCTTCTTATTTTAAGTAATTAGTCCCCCCCCAATTATGCTTTATCGTTTGAGTTAGTTAATCATAGCTAGATGATGTAGATCTAGGCTATGACGTTAGGGATGTGGTGATACCTTGTCTATGGGGATCCCATAACCTACGTCATACACTTAGTATTTATTCATGAATCTACTTGATTTAATTAATGCGTATCTATGTTAGTTTATATGAATGCTTTACGAATTACTGTTTAATCCGTTGTGTATGATGAAACGCTGAGAGATATATTCAGGGATGCAATCTGGGGGAAAGGACCATTCGGTCGACCGAGTATCTGTATTCGGTCGACCGAGCCCACTGTTCATCCGTTAGATAGCCATGTCTTTATGGTTAGGTTAACTTAATAGAATTTATTATCTCAGTAGGTATGGCTATGGCTACGTTACTCGCTTAGTTTAATTAAAATGTGTAAAAAGGAAATACCAATATAAAACTCTTAGGTAGGCTTATGAATTGCTCTTCACGGACGTTCAGCGTTATCTAGGTAGGTTTATATTTGGGGATTGCTAGCACCTGATTATACATACGTCGTAGATTAGCATGAGACTATAACTTGGTAATTGCTAGTTGGACGAGAGCTTGAGTAATCGTTTAGGAAGTACGCCTAACCATAGGAATGTTGCCTAGACGAGGTGTATGATTAATATCGGCATCCTTAGAGTCGTAAGCATGTGAGTTATATGAGATGGAGGCACTTAAAAGGCGAAGTCACGTAACAATATCACAGTGATCTAGTGACCTACCGGTGCTAAGTCAAGTTAAAGAGGATGACTCCCGTAGCCAATCTAAGATAGATACAAACGGATTGATAGTTAATAAGTTCAGTTTATTATATAAATTATCTAGGTCCAAACGATAAAGACTATAATTGGGGAGGTTAATTACGTTGTGTCGAGTCGTGTCTTTACCTTTCTTGTCTTATGTTGGTCATAGACCGCCTTTATGTCCTTGACATGTTTAATTAATTGTTTGTATATAAGATGATCCACAATTGGTTCCCTGTGGGATCGACCTTGATTCACTATAGCTATACTACGATGGGCCTAGTCCTCTTGCTAGTATTGGTTTATGGTGGTCAAGTATATTATAACCTGATTGACCCCGATCAAGTTTTTGGCGCCGTTGCCGGGGAACCAACGGTCAATTTTATATATAAATAATTTTTTTTATTCATGTCAAGTTTTCTATTTTAGAGTCAGTTTTTACGTTTTGAGTCCCTCTGGTTGTTCCGCTCTGTCTGAAAATTCCAAATTCTAAAAAAAAAATATATATATATTTATTCGGTCGACCGAGAGACCTGATTCGGTCGACCGAGAATTTATATTTTTTTTGTTTTGTTTTGTTCTTGTTCTGTTCTGTTTACACGGTTTCTGATTTGTGTTTTTCGAGTGGAATTTCGCGTGTCCGTTTATCCCCGTATGTTTAATCCGTAGGTCCGACGGCGACATGGGAAACCATGTTAAAATCGATCTACGGTCTTTTTGTTTTTCTTCTGTTTGCAGAAACCAGGGAAGCAATAATCCAAGTCAATAATTTTTCGCGGGCGCTGAGAAAATAACCCAGCAAACATGTGGAGCTACGAATCTAAGATGGGAAAAGCGATGGAAGCAATACCTTTAAAGCACAAAGATGACTCCGAAAAAAAATTTAAAGGCTTAAATTCTTCGTGGTACAATGTTGAAGGCAAGGTACTACCCTTTTTTTGCTTATGTTTTACTACCTTTTGGTTTTTTGAGCATAAGTTAGCTTATACATGAACCTTAGTATGAATCTTAGCCCGGAGTTGGTTTGTAAGAATAATTTTATTAGTGTCGAAGGTTTTGCCCCATATCTGTCTCATCTAGAGGGTGTAGGGAAACATGTAGTCGTTGAAAGGAAGCAGTGAAAAAAGAGTTCCTCGTAGTTCTGTTAAAATCTCATTGTCCTATGCATGAGATTGCTTCTACTGGCCATGGGAGCAACAAATTGTGTAGTTTAAGCATTCACAATCTAAAGAAGACGTTGAGTTTTGAGAGAACACAATCTTCTTGCTTTCTTTGAGTTTTATGGTGATGGCTTCTCGGTGAACCCACCTTAAACGAAACGAGATTACGCTTTGGGTGACAATTTAGAAATCGGAGACTCTTAGTACATTGGTTCGGAAATGGTCTAACCATGGGCCGGGCGAGTTCAACCGAGCTTCGGCTCAATCGACTCCCCTCCACGTGTGATGTACGTTACAGCAGTTCAACAAGACTTAGCATAGCCGATAAGCCTTCGGGCTAAACGGGGCTTATCTTGACGGATTGGCCTGAACTGTCACATATGTTCCAACGAATAAGACGGCGTAGGCTTGCCTACACAACCGACCTTGTTCGGAGTACTTTGATTCATTGTTTCTTATTGTCAAGGACAATACCGTAATTAGTAACCGTAATTTTAACCGAGTTTCTTAGAATTCACTAATTCCTAAAACGAGAGCCGAGGTAAGAGCTTTGGATAAATGGTATGGATAAATGTCGTTTCCTAGGTCTCACAACCAAGGGAAGGGTATTAATCCACAAAAGCAACAAGCCCACCTCTTATAGTGCGCGAAGGGTCAAAGTCTGGCGATCCAAGAATGATAACTGACAGGGATACTTTTTGGAAAGTCGAGCTGAGGACTTTAAACTCAGAACTACTTCTTTAAAACCCTTAGGATTTCTTTTTAGGATTTTAGGTTTTTCCTTCTTTGAGTCCAATAAGAGTAACGTGACATATGTTGAGGTTTTTTATTTTGCCGTGTTCCGATGGCCATTGGGCTAAGGATGTGCAAAACTTTTTTACTCAATATAGGCCGCGTGAAATAGAGTTCCGTAGGAGAGTCGAGAAATTGCTAAAGAAAAAGAAATTTAGCAATGCACCTTAAGATGGAAGCATTAAGAGAGCTTGAGAATTACTGAAAATGTAACAGAGAATGATTGGTGCGAACAAGAACAATTTTGGTCAACTTCCAAAACTTTTTAGAATGGCGATCCGAGTGAAAATCCAAAGTAGCGTGCAATTCATTCTGCAATTATCCTTATCTTTCCATTTACACTTTTTCACCTTCAAACTTTTCGATCCTCTCACCAATCTGCCCCAACAGTTCACATTTATAACCATTCTTTCATCGCCTCTCTTTCTTTCCATCCGTTTCACTCTCCCACCCAATCTCAATGCCTTAACCATTTTCAACCCACCCATAAACACAATTTCTTACCCGTCCTTTATCTTTTCTTCCCATCCTTATATGTATCTTTTTCTAAACCCATCGTACTCTCAACCTCCATTTTGTTTACAAACTACCTTTGTGTTGCGGAATTTGAAATATTGCTATGTTTTATTGATTATTTTTAATAATTTTGATTTTCATGATCCTAGTTGGGGGAAGTGTAGCTCTGACCCTAGCTAGATTTTAAAGGTTTTTGGTTCGATCAAAGTACAACTTATCTTTCTACCGGCAGTTTTAAATTTTACATTTTTTCCGTCTATTCCGGCATTTCTAGATGATAAGTTTTGTTCTGAACTGTCACACCGATCCGACCTTGTTGATGACGGTTATGACTTTTGCGTGATACATTGGGTTATTAGTAATTTCGAGGGGTAGCTACATCTCCCTAAGTTTTTGATATCCAATGCAAGCGAGAAGTTTCTGCGCTAAGTTTTTGATTTTATCTTTAGTCTATAGGTTGCATTGAATCTGTTATACCTTACCAAGTTTCTCTTTTATACTGGACTGAATACATAATGAGCCAGTCCACCTCGTGTTTTCCCACATGGGGTTATGCTTTTTGATCTTTGTCTTCTCCACCCGGTTTTAAGAATATTTAGGCGATGGAGGTTGTAGATGAAGACCACCATCTTTAGTTGCTTGTTTATTTTTCTTTCTATTTAGTATTTTTCTTTTTGGTTTCCCTTGTCATTGGTTGTATAAAATAAAGTGGCTTAAACTGTTTTTAGGTATTTATACCTCATTACTGCCACTTTATTTTATAACTTCCATAGACATGGTATTTTACGGTTTCGTGGAGTTTGTTTGCTTATGCAGGATGTGTCTGTCTCTCCACAACGTGCTGACATTTACTCCGATATTGTTCCTTTACTTGAGAGCCGTTTCCAGAGCTAAGTATTTTTCTTAAATTCTCATTTATTTTTGTCATTGAGGACAATGCCATGTTTAAGTGGGGGGTAGGAGACTTAGCCATGTTATGTTATAATTGAAAATTGAATGAAACGGCACATGATTGAAAAAATTGAATAAATACCATATTAGGTATCTCGTACCCGTAGAATTGTGAGTTCCTAGCTAAGAATTGATAGGAAAGGAACCAAGTTTCATGAGTACGTAATCATTTTATACTTATGTTAAGTAAATTTTAGGATATTCATGCCGGTTTTTGCGAGTAGTTATTTATTATTCAATTACTCAACCTGTGAATCGAGTATACCGCGCAAATCATAATAACTGAAGAAATTATGTGTACATTGCATAGATGATTGGTTATGTGAACTTAGTATCAATATCTATCTGCTGATGCATTCTTATCTTTTAGCCATTAAAGCAGAGTAATAAGCTTGAGACGTACCTGTGTTTTAGCAAAATGTTAGACACTGGGCTTGTAGTAACATTACCAAAGTAGCCCCGCGCTTGTGGTAATATTCGATGCTAAACATGATCTAAGATAGGGGGATAATCTAAAGAGTTTTCTTCCTTGAGATTGATAGTATTTGAAAAATATGAAGAATTGAAGAAATTCAACTTTTAAGAGGCTTTGAGTAGTACTCGGTCTCCAAGTCCAAAATCCCTATAGATACGCTCTTGCTTATTGCTCTAGTGCTCTAACCGTTGCGAGGCATAAGAAGTATGAATGTTGAGGTTGGTAGGTTGAGATTGCAAAGTTAGCATAAACTCTAATCTTGCCACGAATATATAAAACTAAATGCACATGCACACATCACTTCGATTCATAGTAAGTAATGAATAATGGATATCTTATGAGCATGACTAGTATGAGTTGACTTGAGTTTCTTGTGTAAGTATGATTTGACCATAGAAAATGTTGTCTTGGGGAATGACTTATTGATGCTTTGTTCGGGACGATCAAAGTCTAAGTGGGGGGTAGTTGATGAAGGTCAAATTATACCCATAAAAGTCATCAACGTTGACCTTAAATCGAGGTTAATAATGTATATTTCATATTAAATCACTCGTTTATATTTATTATTTAATGTTAAGTGATTATTAATATGATATTTGGTATTTAGCTGTTTTTATTATTAAAAGCCGATTTATTGTGCGATAAATGCTGATTTTGTAGATCACGACAAATCGAGAGGATTAATGTCATTCAATCAATGGTCTCAAGATAATAGAGGAAGAAAATCGGAGCATTAAATGAAAGATTAATCAGATCAACACGCAAGTGTGCAGTGGGGAGCAAGATAGACGAGAGAAACGTTTAACACGTGCAGAAGAAGGCTCGGTCGACCGAGCCCTATCATTCAGTCGACCGAGTATGTCGGTTCGGTCACTTATCGGATTTTTTCGTATTTACCTTCTAGATCCTTCATAAGTCGGCAGAAACCCCTATATAAACAGCAGCTACGAGAAATTGTAAATCATCCCATCATCCCTTCATTCTTTCTTCAATCTTACAATTCACAATATAACTTTGATACAATGTAGAATAATTTGAGGGTTTCCGAAGCAATTTAAGAGTACACGCAATATGTAAGCCTTTATTTTCTCGTCTTCTTATTTTAAGTAATTAGTCCCCCCAATTATGCTTTATCGTTTGAGTTAGTTAATCATAGCTAGATGATGTAGATCTAGGCTATGACGTTAGGGATGTGGCGATACCTTGTCTATGGGGATCCCATAACCTACGTCATACACTTAGTATTTATTCATGAATCTACTTGATTTAATTAATGCGTATCTATGTTAGTTTATATGAATGCTTTACGAATTACTGTTTAATCCGTTGTGTATGATGAAACACTGAGAGATATATTCAGGGATGCAATCTGGGGGAAAGGACCATTCGGTCGACCGAGTATCTGTATTCGGTCGACCGAGCCCACTGTTCATCCGTTAGATAGCCATGTCTTTATGGTTAGGTTAACTTAATAGAATTTATTATCTCAGTAGGTATGGCTATGGCTACGTTACTCGCTTAGTTTAATTAAAATGTGTAAAAAGGAAATACCAATATAAAACTCTTAGGTAGGCTTATGAATTGCTCTTCACGGACGTTCAGCGTTATCTAGGTAGGTTTATATTTGGGGATTGCTAGCACCTGATTATACATACGTCGTAGATTAGCATGAGACTATAACTTGGTAATTGCTAGTTGGACGAGAGCTTGAGTAATCGTTTAGGAAGTACGCCTAACCATATGAATGATGCCTAGACGAGGTGTACGATTAATATCGGCATCCTTAGAGTCGTAAGCATGTGAGTTATATGAGATGGAGGCACTTAAAAGGCGAAGTCACGTAACAATATCACAGTGATCTAGTGACCTACCGGTGCTAAGTCAAGTTAAAGAGGATGACTCCCGTAGCCAATCTAAGATAGATACAAACGGATTGATAGTTAATAAGTTCAGTTTATTATATAAATTATCTAGGTCCAAACGATAAAGACTATAATTGGGGAGGTTAATTACGTTGTGTCGAGTCGTGTCTTTACCTTTCTTGTCTTATGTTGGTCGTAGACCGCCTTTATGTCCTTGACATGTTTAATTAATTGTTTGTATATAAGATGATCCACAATTGGTTCCCTGTGGGATCGACCTTGATTCACTATAGCTATACTACGATGGGCCTAGTCCTTTTGCTAGTATTGGTTTATGGTGGTCAAGTATATTATAACCTGATTGACCCCGATCACTCGACTCTCTCATCAGCAGCCAGGACTGGGCACTCTACTGCCATGGTCAATACATCTATCATGTTGCCATACAGTAAAATCTCTCTTCTTGTCCCGCAACCTAGCGAATCCGGCTATGTATCAACAGACCGATGTTCACGTCATTCTCGACATCTAGATAGTACATAAGCTCGGCTTGCAGACAAGTCACGGTATCTGCATGAGCTTTGGGTAGAAGATAGGTAATGAAAAATCTATGCAGCATACGAGCGTCTCATGCCAACTCGTTTGAGTAGAAGGTAGACGGGAAATTGTTGGCTCCGAAATCCCTGAGATCACTCAAACCTATACTGTCCAAGGTATACCACACTCCCCAATTGGGGAAGTATCCAAGTGGACTCGAGGTGAAAGTCGCAAACAACTTCCGCAATTTAATTTTTCAAATTTTTCAAAAAAAATTTCAAACTCTTTGGAAACTCCCGGTCAGGTATCTTTCTAACACATTCAAGACCTTTAAGGTTCTCAAGAACACTAAGGTACTTAGATTCTAACTGTGAGTAGAGTACGAGTTCCCAACTTTCATCAACACTAAGTAAGTGGTTATCTGCAGCGAGAATTGGCTATCCTTTAACTAACCGGAGACTATTTTATATATTTTTGGTTCCTCATCTAACAGGTTCGTGTACTGAGGTTCAAGTGAGTATCTGATCAACCAAACCTATTCTTAGAACATGATATGACTACTGATAACAATTAAAGGTGCCAAATTACAAAACACGCATGTCATGGAAGTTACTCGGGACTCACAAATTTTCAAAAAATTTATCAAATTTTTCAAAGGAGCAAAACTAGATAACATGTAAAACAAACCAGTTGTTTAGGGTATATTTTACTATATTTTCGGGCTTAATCCCTAAACAATTTACCTTGTTTTTAAAGGAAATAAATGAGGAAAGCATGTTTTTAACCAATAAATTCATATAATGTTCATTGAGGGTTTATAATTTAATTATGAGGAAATATTGGGATTAAATGTTATTTTGTTACACATTTTATTATTATTATTATTCGATGACTTGGTGTAACAGTAATTTTGCAGAAAATAAAGAAATGCAAGGGGATGTTATTTATTGAGAAGATTTATGTCATTCAATCAAGGATTTCAAAATAAAAAAGAAAATCGGATCAGCATTTGAAGAATAAATCAGATCAGAGCGAAAGAGTGGAGTGGGGAACACGGTATACGAAGCACAGTGTGAACGCGCTCAAGTGGTACGCTCGGTCGACCGAGCCGTGCTATTCGGTCGACCGAGCCTGGACGTTCGGTCTACCGAGGCTGCAGAAATTAATCCGACGCGTTTCTAGATCCTTCCCTATGTCGGCCACAAACTCCTATATAAGCAGCATCCATTCGAGCAGAAACAGACATCCAAAAAATCAGAAAATTAGTATAGCAATTAGCAATAAATTAGATTCATAGATAGTCTTTCTTTTATTTTTCTTTCAATTTCAATTCAGCAAATAAGGATGTTTTTGAAGAAGATGAGTGGCTAAAGGCCCGAGGCTAGAACCACCAATGTGAAGCCACCATCGCCGGAATAAACAAGGATTTTTGCATTTATTCGTTCTAGTAAGCTTCTTGTTCTTCCTTCATGTTTTGAATTGTTTATGTGCAATGTGTATGACTATACTTGTGTTGCATGCTTTGATTGAATTTAGACATACGATAGTTGATAAATTCATAGATTGCCGTGAAGGAGAGTGATAATATTTCTTCTAACAAACGAAAGTTGAGGGAGAATATTGTTAGATTAGGATTTTATATCCATATCTTTGTTCCGTAAATTCGTTAGTTGCATCGAGAGGTGGACTAGTTAACGGTGTTAAATCGAGAGAGGGAACGCCTTTTTAGTAGATAATAATCCAAGGCTTGCAAACGAATGTGCGTCTTCCTTGTTAATTTCGGTGGGGTGGTGGATCAACGGTGCTTCTAGTTGTTTAATTATAATTGTTACGGAAAGATTTGTTACGTGCTAGTTTTTATTTTCAATTTTCAAACTCTTTGTTTTATTGTTTTTTAATCCAAGATCGTAGTCATCAACCTTACAAAATAAAATCGAAAGCAAAAACACTATTTTCGTACAAGTCCCTGCGGATACGACCCGGTTTCATCACTATAGCTGCGAACCTTCGCACTTGGGGTTGACATCGGTTTTATTTATTATATTTTATCACTGCTTTGCATAAAACCGCAAACACAATGCCGTAATGGGCATTGATAGTCTCGATCAAGAAATCAATGTGGACCCCTCAAACCATAGCAACATTAGACTCGGGGTTGGCCGCTACATAGACATAGAACTCACGAACTATAGTGGCATTAAAAGCGGACGGAATGAGAGCAATGTCCGCAATGCCGTTAAATTAAAGAACTCGTGGTATCACGTCACCACAATCATTAAGGTCTATGCCTCTTTCCCTTGCAACCGACTTGTTGTTCAAATGAGTCCTGAATGACTCATAAATAGCAACAGAAATAGACTGGTCGATACAATTTATTGTGGTCATGGCATCGCCTTAAAGTCTCTGTTGGCCTCCTCTACGTCTTGGAATGGGGTTGCCTCTACCGGCCATTAAACTGCCTGAAATAGACTATGTTTTTGCCTGAAAGTGATTGCCACTACTGCGGGAAGGGATCTCGCCGCTTCCTGAGAATCAGATTTCTGGGTTCTGGATTTCTAGGAGCTCTCTGCAACTCCTAATGAATGAAACGATACCGATTTGCAGAAATCAAAAATTAACAGCAGCAAAGGAAAAGGATGATGGAAATTTGGTTCATGGAATTGGTGGTTTTGGTGGTGTAGTGGCTAAATTATTGTGGTGTTATGGTGGTGGTTTATATAGGAGAAAATGAGATGAATTTGAAATTTGAATGGTTTGAATTTGAAAAGGTTGTATGGAAGAGTTGGAAGAATTAATGGTGGGGGAGTGGATTGAGAGAGAGATTGATGGGATTGATGAGAGATGGAGTAATGAGGGAGTAATGGGGAAGAGGAAAAGGTGCAGTGGTGAAGAGAATGGATGGGACGGTTCCCTGCCCTATCAGATTTCTGAGTCAGCGCGTGTTGTCCACGCGTCATCCTGACTTCCCAGAATTCAGTTAAACCTCGGGAACCGGGCATAAGTACTCTCACGGTTTCGGGAGGTACTTTCACTGCTTTCTGAGATTTTTCTTTCCAGATTTCTTAAAACCTTAAAACAGCTTCCCTTCTCATTCAATACTTGCTTCTTATCAATCAGCACTGACTCATCTTAGCCTAAGTCCTTGCCTTTCTCATTCTTTTCTTCTCCGACTCGACTAACCTACTTCACCGGACCGCTCAACAAGTAAAAAAAAACCTTCCCCCATCCTTTAGCATAAAACCTCGGGATGCGGTATGATGAAAAAGAGCTTGTTGTCCAATACCGCTACTTTTATTTGACTCAAAATATCCTAAGGGTAAGAAAGTAGTTCTGAATTTAGAGTCACCAGCTCAACTTTCTTTTGACTCTCACTTAGTCTGATTTTTGGGTTTTCACCCGCCTGCATTGCACTCGAGAGGCCTTAACCGAGGTGTGTCTTCCATCTTTTTCTACGAAAGCTCTTCCTAGACTTTTTATTCCCAAGTAGATGCATTCCTTCTTTCTATCCAGAAGTGCTACTTCTCGAACCTCTTCAGTAAAACCTTGAGCTTTCGGCCTTGCATTCTTGGCCTTCCCAAGTCTACTCCGAGATTTGACCTTATTGCCCAAAGAATTCACTTCTTCCACTTTTGATCTCAAGTCGTCACTACGCTGGGCGGATTCGTCAAGACTGACCGTCTCCCTTGGCGCATTTTTTTGATTCTTCTCGTCCTTTTCTCGGAGTAGAACTGTCAAAAACTCTTGCTCTCTGTTTTCTACTACCACTTGCCTCGTATTATCTTAGATATCCTCTATCTCGACAACCTTAACTTCTCCGGAATTCGAGCTGACGTGATACTGTCCTGGTCGGTTGGGGAGTGGCTCTAGGATCGTATATGTTTTTGCATCATTATTGACCCTAAGCATGATGTCGTAGTTGTCGTAGTCCAAGATTGCTCGGTTGGTTACTAAAAAGGATGTCCTAGCATAATGTTTGCACTCAGATCATCGAGGATGTCCATAACTACAAAGTCGGCATGGAACTCAAAACTTCCCACTCTGAGCTTATAGTTTCTTAGCGTGCCAGTGAGCATATCGATCTCACGATCGACAAAACGCATACTGCGCGTCTCAGTCAACTCGACCTTAAATTTAGCATGCTTACACAGAGAAAGAGGGAGAATGTTGCAACTAGAGCCTGAATCACACATTCCTAGTCCTAAAGATACTCCATCAATCGAGACTGTGAGCCCAAATATACCAGGGTCTCCTAGTTTCTCTATCATGTATGAGTCAGGGTAATCATCTGAATCAGAGAACATGGTATCCGGGTCCTCTTCAGGGTTGGAGTCAGTAGAAGATACATCAATTAACTCAATAGGAAACTCACATGATCTATAGGTCTCGTACTCTTTGAGGTTGGCTTCCCGTTCCCTCTTATCTCCGGTTGCTTCCTTCTCTTGTTCCACTCTCCTCTTGTCCGCTTGGTATTGCTCGTATACCTTTGAACCTGGGTACATTGAGATGGGCATGGCATTTATGAGTCTTCGTGGCATTGTGCTAGCTGGTTTTAGAATTCCTTTGATCTTTCTAGTGATTGCCGAAAGCGTTCTGTATCCCTGCAAAATAGATAAAACAAAACAAGAACATGGTTAGTAATTTTCCGCCTCAGCTGGGCCAAGACCCAACTGTTGCGGACCTACTAACTAGTAACATAGTGGGATGAACATAGAAAAATAGAAAAGTGATCAGAACCAGAGTTACAGATTTTTGAGGCTGCGGCAAGGCATGTCGCTACTTCGGAAACTGCTTCCCTTTTCCTGATCGTAACATAATGCAGGATGATACAGGACAGACTCTGAATTAAATAACAAACGAATAATTCTTATTATGATTTAATGAACATATTATCTATATTGGCCATTGTCCCCAGCAACGGCGCCAAAAACTTGATCCATGTGTAAGCCACTAATACGCACGAAATACTAGCAAGGGTACTAGGTCAATCGTAGTACAGTAGATGTGAGTCAAGGTCTATCTCTCAGAGACAATGAAACTTAGATAAAACCCACTAAATCTAAACAAGAAAACAAGCAATGGTCCATTGACCAACATAAATACAGAAAAGGTAATTGGTATATCTTTCCTCTCGGATCTCCTAACTTGGTGTCATTAATCGTTATGTCTACTTTTCCTCGTAATTTACTAGATCAACCAGAACATTTTCTAATTCAGTTTAGCTATGGGTGCTCTCTCCTAATCTTATCTACTTCTATTGAAAGGATGGTAGACGTCTATGTGCATCTAACCTCTTTAGTTTGTTGTATTAACTCACACACAATAAGTATTAGAAAGCGCCGGCTCGAACCGAGAACCTCCCTAAGCAGCTATCGTGGATTGACTAGCACGTTCCTAGGGATTGATCAGACTATGTCGTAATTAACACTTCACCTTGCAAGTCCTTCATGTTAATTTACGAATACAATAAGCAGATTGGCGAGATCTAACCTACTGCTAATTAAATTTGTCGATCAACGTAGCTGACGCCGAATCTTCAAATTAAGGGAACCTAGGGTTGTTACGGCTGCGATATAGACCGTCACACGACCGGCGGCGATGGTTCCTAATTCTGAAATCTACATCGTTCTGTTCTGATTACTTTAGTGAATTACGATTCGTTTAGACATGCAGATCAATTACAACATGTTAATCTAACTAAATCTATCATGATCAAAATACGAAGGAACGTTCAAAGATTCATACATTTATCACTGATGACTAGCTTGATCAACTCAAGCTAGTTGATGGATTGGAGGAGATAACCAAGCAACGAACTCAAAAAAAATAACAAACTTCGTTATTTCATAGAAAAAGTGTATGTTGAAAAAGTCAATACGAGTTGTATATTTTTACAATAGACTGGCACAACCTTTATATAGAGCTGTAAACCGACTAAGTGGATCTAACCTAACCGACTTAATGTAGATTACGGCTATCTTCTTTTCGTGTCCTCCAAGTTACCACGGCTGCGGCTAAGGCTTCCGCAGCCTCCAGACCTTTTTCTCTTTTCTGGTCCAGCACACTTCATATTGACTTCTTCTGAATTCGGTCCAATGTCTCTTCCTCTAATCCGGATCCATCTCTATTTAGCCCATATTATGGTGTTCCTGAAAATCACATAAAAACGAGATGAAACAGTACCAAATATCGGAATAAAATATAAAGTTGCAGAATGAATAACTGAGGAACCGGCATTAAACAATGATAACGCTCTAAATGGTACCAATAATTATACATATATTCACTCCGAATTCTGCTCAAGAGAGGATAGATAGGCTCGTTATTGCTTAGAATATGTGTTAAATGCTATGTGAGTGTTTCCAGGATCGTAATTCTGCATCTATGCTATTTTCCCGATGTTTTGGTACTGTTTTGTCTCGTTTTGCATGTTTTATAGGATGTACCGAATCTGGAGCATTGGAGGATGGATCTAGACCAAAAGGAATGCATTGGGCTGAGTTATTGAAGTCCAAGAAGAAGCTTGCTGAAGAAAGGGAAGAATAGAAGACCTGGTAACCCGAAGGTTAGGCCCGGTAAACCGGCGTCTTGTGGAACACGAAATTTATTCTGCCGCATTATCTAAGTCGGTTAGGGTTTTAGAGAGTCTTAAGTCGGTCATTGTATCTATATAAGGCCGCATTATCAGATTATTGCATAAGTCTTCATAGTTTATTATCAATTCTTTAATTACATTACAATATTATGAAATAAAGTTTTCTTGAGCTTTGGAGAGTTGTTTTTGGTTTCCTCCCTTCTTCCATCATCTCTAGCTTGGGTAGATCGAGCTAGATCGCCATTATTGAAGGTATGAAGCTTTGAACGTTCCTTTATTGTCTTCAATATGGTAGATTTGTTCGTATTTATGTGTTTTAGTTAATCTGCATGTTTAACAACCCCATAATTTGCTTATTTTAATCGTACTGAGCAATGTAGATCCAGAACATAGGAAAAGCCTCCCCCGGTAAACCGGCGGTCTATACCGGTTTACCGAGGCATATTTTAGAAAACCTAAACTGGGATTCACTATAGCTACATTGATCGGCAGTAATAATTAAAACGAGTAATAGGTCTGGCCAATCTTATTCGTAATTCGTAAATAAACATGAAGGACCGCAAGTGAAGTGTTAATTAGGACATAGTCTTTATGGACCCTAGGAACGTGCTGGTCAATGTCGACAGCTGTCTAGGCGGGTTAGCGGTATGAAGTAATGCTCAATATCGGCAGTTCTAGTTCTTTATGCGTATAGGCTATTACGGACCAATTAAGGAGGGTAGCTTGCGTATAGATTGTCTACTGCCATTGTCGGAGTAGATAGGGTTAGGAATTGCACCCGTAGTTGATAGATATGATAATAATCATTTATAGCTCGCGATTAATCTAAGGAAATTATGTGGGGAAGTAAACATAACGATTAGCTAATCCAAGTTAGTAGATCGGTGAGGAGAGGAAAGGAATACCATGTATGTTTTCTTTTATGTTATTGTTGGTCAGTGACCGCCTCTATGTTGCTTCTTAATTAGGTTAGAATCATTTATAATTATAAGTTGCATTGTCTCTGTGGGATCGACCTTGACTCGCATTTACTATACTGCGATGTACCTAGTATTCTTGCTAGTAATATCGACGTTAGTGACTTACACGCGATCAGACAATCGACAAGTATTTCGAACAATATTCCATATATCACTAATCAATTGGGCATGATTCGAGGCAAATAAAGGTATGATTTATAGTATCATTTTCAGTGTGATCAAGTGTATCCCACTATCTTTTAGAATACTAGTGAAAGATATGTACTCTCCTCCCCAAGCTGACTAGACAATTTTGGTTTTAGATGAGAACTGATTTTCAACAAGTTTTTTGAAGTGGATAGAAACATTTAAGGCATCTGACTTGTTTTTCAAAGAGTAAATCCAAGTGAATCTAGTGTAATCATCCAAGAAGTGTATATGGTAGGTGAAACCAGACACATGTTTAACAGGTAAAGCCCCCCACAAATCAGTGTGAATAAGTTCTAACACATGAGTAGTAACAGATTTAGAATTAGAAAAAGGTAAGGCATGATTCTTTCCATACTGGAAGGCATCACAAAAAACCATTTCATTACTAAAGGAAACATTACAATCTTTCAGCAATGACTCAAAATTTTAACAGAATGATGTCCTAGTCTCATATTCCATAGGACATCACTCTTAGGTCTAGTAATACTACTAACATAAGTGCTAGGGTTCCATAAACCAATATGCTGAGAGAAGAGGACTTGATGTTGGAATTCACTGAGCTGTTTCGGGATTGAAAGGAGTTCTGGAGTTGTGGAAGAAGCAGCTGGTACAGTCCATTAACCACTTTACCTCTGAGAAGGATTTGGCCCGTGGTGTTGTCCTTAACAACACAATCAACATTGTTAAATTCAACATAAACATGATCATCTGAGGTTAATCTATATATACTAACAAAATCTTTGGTGATATTAAGAACACATTGGATATGATTGAGATGCAGAGTGGAATTAGAAACAAGAAAAATGCATAACCAAGATAAGCAATTTTAAGTTGAGAACCATTACCTACTCCAGTGTTTCTGACCCATTGTACTCACTCCCCAATTGCATTTTGCTGAAGTATGAAGTAATGTGGTTTGTAGCACCACTATATGCACGCCAATTAGGATCCATCAGTGTATCAGGGCCAGCCAAATATGCAGCAAGAGAATGTTGACTGTTGGGCTGTCTTGCTTGATTTGTAGGAGCATGGTTGTTGAAATTATGATCAAATATGTACCAACACTCTATCACTGTATGACCATTTTTGTTGCACATCTGACATGTAGGCCTTGAATTGTTGTTGTTGTAACCAGCTCTGCCCCTGCCTCTAGATCTACCACCTCTTTGATTTTGTCCACCTCTGCCTCTACCTTGACCTTGATAACCATAATTTCTTCTACCTCTTCCTTGATAAGTATCTGAACCACCAGTTTTAATAGTTGCATTTGCAGATACTTTTATGCGATCAAGAGTTGCAATGGGATTAAATCTGTCTATCAGTCTCTCATGAGTGATCAATTGTGCTTGAACCTCTGGCCAAGACAAAGCTATAATTCTGGATGTCCTATTGACAATCACTGATTCATATTTTCTACAACTAATTCCGATCCATTGATAGGATAGTCTGCTGCCCTCATTTTATCAAAATAGTTCTTCATTTGAGCCAAGTAATCAGCCATACTTTGGATCCTTTTTCTGCTTTAGTAAGAGCATCCTTATACTCAAGCCTCTGGGCTTCACATTGATTATTAAACAAGAGCTCTAGAGTTTTCCAGATTTATTGAGAGGTAGTGCAACCTACTACCTCCATTAAAGCTTGCTCAGTCATAGAAGCCAACAACCAACCTGTTAAAAGAGAATCCTTAATCATCCATTCTTCATACGCAGGATTCACCGTTGGTAAACCAACATAAGTAACATTGGGCATTCCTAAATACTGTGGTGGACAAGGAAGCGTGCCAAACAGAAATGGATCTAACTTGTGACCTCTAATAACATGTAGAATAGTGAATTTCCATAGCAGATAATTTGTTCTGTCCAGTTTAACAGTACATATTTGATTCAAATTACCTCATAGAGTTTGTACTGGGCCGAGTTTCGGAGGAGCAAAAGTGGGTCTGGTGTGAATCATCGGTGAGAGCTGTGTTGTTGAATTTCCCATGAATCCGGCCGGAAAAGAACTCTGCATGATCCAACCGGTAGTGGTGATGTCTCAATGTTATGGAGACCATAAGGAGCTGTTGTAGAGCTCGGAAAAACACCGGCCATGGTGGACATTGCCGGAGCTGCCATAGAAGCAGGATTACTTGTTCCCGTTCCTTGACTGGACACTGGCGACGATGGTGGCGCCGCCATCTGCGTAGGCAAAGAAGCTTTGAACCAACTTAAAGAATTAAAAGGAAGAACATGTCACAAGAATTCTTTCATTCATCATTTCATAATTTGCAATTACAAGATCTTCTCCTTTATCTAACACACAATGATAACAGACTTTGCTCACATCTCAATGGTGCAGTCGAACGACTGATTCCCCTAAGGAATATTACACCTGTCAAACACAAATGCCAAGTGGCTGATACATGCACACTTATCATAGATAAGTATATTAATTTATCTATTCAACTATACACTTATCAAAATAAAATGAAACAAATAATTTTGAAAATTGAATCACTTATTTTGAAATGAAAGAAGTATAAATTATGTCATACATTGTGTCACCAGCATTTCCCAATACCAAAAAGAGAGATTTTATGGTGCAACGGTTGTAGGAAGGTTATATCAAGTGGCATACATTAGAGCCTCTCATTTTTACTCTCTTTCATATAATACACTTTTATCGTGTGTGAGAAGTTAGAAATGAATGGTTGTAATGTATGCTACTTGGTAAAACCTTCCTACAACGGTCGTATTTTAAAATTTCACTACAAAAAAATACTATAAAATAGAAATCATGACACATTCGAATGAGGGTCCCGGTGGACAGCAGGCCTAGTAAAGAGACTTTGCGTTGTTGCATATTGGTTGGGATTGATATTTTCCCCTTGTATCCATGTCATTTTCTCCAAGATTTTCGAAAGCGATTTTTCCCCAAATTTCCTTACTAAAATATATCAATTATTTTGTACATAAAATCGTAAAAAGAAAGTTGATACTCTGTCTTTGGGACAACATCAATTCCAGCCAATTAAAATATAGAAGAATTATGAATAATGACACAGTTTGAATATTTTTAAGTAACATGACAGTCAATCGGCCATATATTTTTTATAAAAAGAATGACAATTTTTATAACCTAAGAGACAAAGAAATAAAATAAAAAAATAAAATAAAAATTAGCGCTGATGATCCTGTACGTGGGCTGTACCTGGGTTTGTTTTTTTAATTTTTTTCTCTTTTCTCCCATATTTTCAAACTCTTATATCTTTTGATTTAGATCTCTAAACGTGATGAAACTTTCATTGGATTTTTTTATTTTTTTCATGCTCTTCAATTTGAGACTTGATTCGATATAATTACATTATTTTTCGTGATATTTACTGTTGAAATTCACTCAGTGAATCCTGAAAATCAGTGAATATCGACAGTGGATTATCTGAAATCACGTCGGAATATATTGAATGTGGTTTTAAAATAAACATCATGAAAAAATAAAAAAAATTGCTGAATTTTTTTTTCTAATTTGAAGTTCTAAATTGAGAAGTATGAGTGTTTAAAAAAGATGGATGAGAGAAAATGTGTTGTTTTTCTTTTGGGAAAAAAGGTCACCAGAAAATTAAACAAATAAATTTTTTTTTTTTTACTCTTTATGCAAAAGTTTCAAAAAGCTATCATTCTTCTTAATTGATGAAATATTAATGTCATTCTACCTCATTTTCCCTTAAAATATTTCCCTTTTTTTCTCGTATCACTAGATAAGAAAAAGTTAAGTTCGTGTGATACTTTGTTTGTGTGTAATGTAAGGTGAAATAGAATTAAAAAGAATCTGATAAAATTGAGATATTACTTGGACTACTTTTGACCCTGAAACAATAAAATGGACGAAAATCTGTAATAAATGACACAATGGACGAAGAGCGGCAGGAATAGGGCTGTAAATGAACGTCAGTATTCGATTCGATTCGCTGTATTCGGCTCGAAAAAAGCTCGATTCGAGTTCGATTCGAACCTTCGAACGTCGAGCCGAACGTTAGGTATTTGATATTCGTCTATCGAGCCGAACCGTATCGAACACGTTCGGCTCGAACTATTGTATATTTATAAAAAAAAACTATATATATAAGGTTCGAACATGTTCGAACCGTTCGAACATGTTCGAACATGTCGAACATGTTCGAACTTTCGAACCCGAGCCGAACCTTGCTAAACTAAGGTTCGATCAGTTCGAGCCGAGCCGAACCTTAGGTTCGAACCTTTCGAGCCGAACTCGAACCCTGCACATGTTCGGTAGAGTTCGGCTCGTTTACAGCCCTAGGCAGGAATAGGAGGTGATATTAAAGTGGTCGAGATGAGTGTAAGTGGTAAAAAAAAAAAAGATGGCCAGTGTGTGTGGGTAAAAATCGGGATATAACTAAGGGAAAATACTTGTGTGGTATCTCTATAAGTGTAGAGACAATCGCGTGGAGACATATAAACCATATAGTTTTATTCTGTATTTAAACTGTGTGGTTTTCGATCGTTTCATCCGTCACTTCACCTCAAAATTCTCTCACACATAAGTATTTCCCACAAATAAGGGTGCATGACGATAAAGTGTAATGGTAAGATAAAAAGAAAAAGGGTAGAGTGAGAGTAAGGGTTCAGGATAAGGCGTTAGAAGTAATGAGCATGGTGGTAGTAAGGTTAAAGCATATGATAATGGTAAGAGTGAAGGTGTGGTGTGTATGACGATATGGATTCAGATGTGGAGTGACTGCGGGTTCTGTCAATCTTTTTACTATAAGAGCACTCGCATTAGAATCTGTAAAAAGTGGTAAATCTGTATATACAGCTCCAGATCCAACTAAAATGTCTTTGCATCGAATCGTATACATGATCTCTATTCAACGATTCGGATAAAATTGGACATCATACTCTATATCTACCGCAATCGAATTTTTTACGATTCAAGTTTTTGCTATTTCTAACATCAAATATATATATATATATATATATATATATATATATATATATATATATATTTCGAGTCACAAAAAAATCTTTAGAAATATTTCATTAATAAGATCTTCTATACATATTTTGAATATCCATACAAGGTAATATTTATCACTATAATAATAGAAAATAAATTATTTATATGTGTATTTGTTTTTGTAAATATGTCATAATTATTTTGGTTTACGATTCTTTATTATTGTAGTACGGTAGAGATTCGGTACAGGTGACTATGTGTAGAGATTCTGTAAATGATGTTAGAATCTGTAAGGTAGAGACTCTATTCAGAGACACTGATGCAAGTGCTTTCTAACCATTTCAATGAAATGAGAAGCAAAAATAGGCCCTTGAAACAACTCAATAGAAAGCCGAGGAATCCGGATGTCTTTTTTACCAGGGTTTAGGTATAGTCCAGACTCAAACCCCGGTTGACCGAGTCAGCTAAAGGTTTGAAGAAAGGTTTCCATTTGAAAATGTTCAAGAAATATCCTATCATTATCCAAAAACCGTTGTTCTAAACATAAAAATATCAATCTTTCGAATAAAACAAACTGGATGTAAATTTTTACATGGGGTAACAGAATAATAACACTACATTAGACAATTGTATTATGCCAATTCAATTGTGGACCATAAATCAAAACAATATATCAATATATATAACTGTGGATTATTATTGATCAAAAGACATAATAATTAAAAAGAATATAATATCGTGATACAAATGTAATATCGATCAATATTATTTCTGGCCGGGTCGAAATAATTATTTAATGCCGGACAAGAGCGTATCTAAAAAATTCGATTCAGTTGCTTTAAAAAGTAAGGAGGAAAGGAAGGTTAACTATTACCAGTTTAATATTATTTTTTATATATAGCATGCTGTAACCACCTCATGTGGGACAAAGAAGATAATTTGAAGATCAGGAACCTTGTATTTTTTAGTAATAGCTTAATGTTGTTCTTGACTAAATCCACAGCCAACTAAGCTTTAGTTTGGTTTTTTTATTTCTTAGATTGTTTTGTCTTTTGATTTATTTGCTATATTATTCTCTGTGTTGTTGTGTTTTGTATTTGATAAAGATGTACACAGATATTGATATTGAGCTTAGCCTCTTTAGCTCGTAGGTGATCTTTTCTTTTGTTCTTTAGTGTAGGAAATTAAGACTGCATTAATTTTTTTATAAAGAGATGAGCAGATAAAACAGCAGACGTGCTCTTCTTTGTCTGGACTGTTGGTTGGGAGAACAAACTTGACTTCAAACATGATTAGAGGAATGCCATTTTTCTATATTTTTTGTTTTTGGAAGACTCAAAATTAGTGGAAACAGCAGATCTCGACTCTTTGGAGTTTGGGCTTTGTGCTTCTTTTGAGGGCTGTGTCAAAGCATGCTTCTTGTTCTTCATTGAGAGGGTGCATTTGATAATTGCATTGAGGGGGAAAAGAATACTAGTAGAAGATAAAGGAAAAATCTTTTCTTTTTGCGGGATTTGAGGAGAGAGAAGGTAGAAAATGTTTTCCTGAGTGGATATTCTTGATGGGTTTTAAGTATTAATAATTATTCACACAAAACAATGGCATTATGATAGCATATTTTGAGTTCAGAAAGAAACCCTTTTTTTATATTGTCTTAAAAGTTGGTCTCAAGACAGTCAGCAGAACTACCATGGTGAACTGTGTGTGGAATATATTACAAATATTATGTACATCCTCTCTGTTTTTTAGTCCAAGAGAATGAGCTTTGGATTAGCTGAAGAACAAGAAAAAGACAGAACATAATAAATAAAAAGAGTTGATTTTTGAGCTAGTTATGATAGGGAGGAAGTTGCAAGTCCACCATATGGTGGCTGCAAGGTTGAATGAACAACTGGGGATGAAGAGAAAGTATGTCTTTCTCACAAGGCCATGGCTTAAGAAAAGTTTGTCACTTTGGATTGTGTTCATGTTATTTGCTAGTAGAGTAATGTACACAAAATTGGATGCTCCAACCAAAGAGAGGAGGAAAGATAGTCTTGTGAGTATGTGTGACCAAAGGGCAAGGATGGTTCAAGATCAATTCATTGTCAGTGTTAATCATGTCCACGCTCTTGCAATACTTGTTTCCACTTTCCATTATAACAAGAATCCATCTGCAATTGATCAGGTTTGTGCTTTTATATAGCTTTACAATTTTTACTTAATGTTTTTGCAGTTATTTGTATTGATCATTATTTACTTTAACTGTGCGAAAAAGGGTTTTGTTTAGCTTAATGATTTTTTTTTTTTTTGCTAATGTAGGAAACATTTGCTGAATATACGGCCAGAACGTCGTTTGAAAGGCCATTGTTAAGTGGTGTGGCATATGCACAGAAAGTAATGAATTATGAGAGGAAAGAATTTGAGAGGCAGCATGGTTGGAATATAAAGACGATGAGTGGAGAGCCTTCTGCTGTTAGAGATGAGTATGCCCCTGTAATTTTATCCCAAGAAACTCTCTCGTACCTCCGTTCAATGGATATGATGTCTGGGGAGGTAATTAACTAGATATCTTTTCTCTGAGTCTGTTTACCTAATTTTGAATCATTGTGGTGTTGTTTTATGATGGAAACGTGTTTGTGCAATTCTATGGCGTAATGCAGGAAGACCGTGAAAATATCTTGAGGGCCAGAGCTACTGGAAAAGCTGTTCTAACCAGCCCCTTCAGATTGTTAGAGTCTCATCATCTTGGGGTTGTCTTGACCTTTCCCGTATACAAGTCCATGCTTTCATCGAACCCTACTATGGAAGAACGCATCGAACAAACTGCAGGGTAAGCATTTTATGGATTGAAATGTTACGGGTACTTCCTACATTTAGGTTCTTGATTTCATTGTTGCCTGGTACTACTGGTGGAAACATTCGTTTGTTCTCGTGCAGCAGTAGATTTTTTGTTTTGTTTTCATGCTTTTGATCCATTTAAACTTATGATAAGTAGGTATCTTGGTGGAGCTTTTGATATTGAAGCACTAGTTGAAAATTTGTTGGGGCAACTTGCTGGAAACCAAGAAATTGTGGTGAAAGTTTATGATGTCACTAACACATCCGATCATTTGATCATGTATGGCCACCAGAATGAAATTGGTGACTTGTCTCTTAAGCATGTGAGCAGGCTTGAGTTTGGGGATCCGTTTCGTAAACATCAGATGACTTGTAGGCAAGTCCACAACGCTGCGATTTCCCTTTGAATTTTCACAAATTTCTCAGACTAGTGGAGATAATATTACTACTTTCTGATACTTGCCTTGTGTTCAGATACCTTCAGAAAGCTCCAACGTCGTGGCCTGCAGTCACCATGTCACTTTTAGTCTTTGTGATCGGTTTCTTATGTGGCTACATTTTATATGGAGCTGGGAATCACATTATTAAAGTTGAAGATGACTTCCACGAAATGCAAAAACTGAAGGTTCGCGCAGAGGCTGCAGATGTTGCCAAATCCCAGGTTTCTGTCTGAAATTGCTCGCTGAGTTGTTTCATGTTTTCTTACTGTAACCAACTGACGTTGATTCTTTCCCCTTTTCGTGCACCAGTTTTTAGCGACTGTTTCACACGAGATAAGAACTCCAATGAATGGAATTCTGGGTAAGCCCTTGACTGCTTATTGATTGTGCTGACGTGGTGAAGTTTTAGCTCATACTTTGATTTCATAAATATTGTATTTTGTAGTAACTGTTTGAAGTGTAAATGCAGGAATGCTTGCTTTGCTTCTGGATACGGATTTGAATTCGACGCAAAGGGACTATGGTCAAACTGCTCAAGCCTGTGGAAGGGCATTGATAGCAATAATAAATGAAGTGCTTGACCGGGCAAAAATAGAGGCTGGCAAGTTAGAACTTGAGGAAGTCCCTTTTGACCCTCGGTCCATTCTAGATGACGTGCTTTCTTTGTTTTCTGAGAAGTCTCGGCGCAAAGGCATAGATGTAAGTTTATATGGTTAAGATGAATTATCATTTATGCTTTCTTCTTGAATATTTGACGCGATGAATACTTGTTGAGTAACTAACTTCATGTTGTTGTGTTTCATATGTTCTCCTACTACTATTTTCGTTTGTGGACTACCGAATCAATTTACGGCTCGATTTATGAACTGCTGGAGTACAGTTGGCGGTGTTCGTCTCTGATAAAGTTCCCGAAATCGTCATGGGGGATCCTGGAAGATTTAGACAAGTCATCACAAACCTTGTGGGTAACTCTGTCAAGGTAAGTCTCGAGTGTGGGACAAATTCAACATCAAAGTTGGTATTTTTCAGTTCTTTGTTACGGGGTGGGGGGCTCAGCGTCTCACTGTTATGTATGATCTGTGTGTTTCTTCTTTGCATATACTTATGGTTACCCTTATATTTTATGTTTTACAGTTTACTGAGCAAGGGCACATATTTGTAAAAGTTCATGTCATGGATAAAGCATATACCAAAAGTACAATGTGCTTGAATGGAGTATCTGAAGGAGTACTTGGATCCGGAGGTCATCCGTTTTTAACTTTAAGTGGGTACGAAGCCGCTGATGATCAGAATAGTTGGGATTCCATTAAGCATCTGATTGCAGATGAAGACATTGCCTACGACAATACGTTTAGTGATACCTCTCCAAATGTTGCTATATTGGTGAGTGTTGAAGACACCGGAATTGGGATTGCCTTGCACGCGCAAGATCGGATTTTTACACCGTTTATGCAAGCTGACAGTTCAACTTCCAGAAATTATGGTGGGACCGGTATTGGATTGAGCATTAGTAAATGTCTGGTAGAGCTTATGGGTGGTAGGATAACCTTTGTTAGCCGTCCTAAGATTGGAAGTACGTTTTCGTTTACTGCCAGCTTGAAAAGGTGCGACAAAAGTGCGGTTCTTGATGTGAAAAAGTCAGCAGCTGGTGATCTGCCTACATCGTTTAAAGGTTTAAAAGCAATAGTTATTGATGGAAAACCGGTTAGAGCTGCTGTTACCAGATACCATTTGAAGAGACTCGGTATTCTAGTGGATATTATGAGTGGCATGAGCATGGCTGCTGATAAACTAACGAATAATGACATCCTCGTTTCTAGGTAAGCAACGTTTATTACTTATTACCCCGTAAAATTTGAAGTAGCTTAATCCATGCATAGATAAATCTCTCAAAATTGATTATCTTTCATTTGTGCAGAACTGAAAGACAGCCGGATATGATTCTGGTTGAAAAAGATCTATGGATTTCTAGTGAGAATGCTGGTTCTAGTTTTAGAATCTTTGATTCAAATCAAAAAAACCATTCATATGGATTTCCAAAGATGATTCTCCTCGCGACCAATTTTTCACGAGGTGAATCTGAGAAGGCTAAGGCATCAGGATTTGCAGATACTGTGATCCTGAAGCCATTGAGGGCAAGTATGATAGCTGCATGCTTAGAACAGATAATGGAAATGGGTAACAAGACGACGTTAATGACAAAAGTCATGCATAATGGTTCTACGCCTCTTCGTGGGCTGCTTTATGGCAAGAAGATTCTAGTGGTTGATGATAATATGGTCAACCGGAGAGTTGCTGCAGGGGCGTTACAAAAGTTTGGGGCACACGTCGAGTGTGCAGATAGTGGGAAAGCCGCGCTTAACAAGCTACAATTACCGCATATGTTTGATGCTTGCTTCATGGATATTCAGATGCCAGAAATGGATGGGTATGTAGAAAAAGAAATTTAACAATAGTATTGAGATCTTTTTTGTTTACATGATTATAATTTTTTATTTTTTGCAATAATGTGTTGTCCTTAAAAGGAAGTTCATGAAAACAAACCTAGGAAAGGAAGGAAAATCTTTAAGGCTGTCCAAGTACATCTGATGTATTATGATTTCCTTGTTTTGCTGGTATTATTACAGTTTCGAAGCGACACGGCTGATTCGTAAGATGGAGGCAGCTTTCAACGAGCGGTCGGGTGACGGAAATACGACGAAGCAGGTGTGGCATTTGCCAATAATGGCCATGACAGCTGATGTAATACATGCAACATTTGACAAGTGCTTGAAATGTGGTATGGATGGTTATGTCTCAAAGCCATTTGAGGAAGAAAATCTTTATGAGGCTGTTTCTGCTTTCTTTGAATCCAAACCCCCCCTCATTGATTTCTAGACGACAACACCCCACTTCATGTATATGCATTTGCTACCAGCAAATTTTCCATGCTCTGCTGGCAACGAGAGGTTGTATCGGACCGTCAGATATGGTGCAATGGAGATTATTATTCTTCATACAAGCATTTCCCACTGGGGACCCTTGTACTCGTTAAGTAGCAGATATTATCCCGTTGTCTCATGAAAAAAGGACAGGAAGGGGGGTTCTGGAAAGTTAAGGGCCCTATTATTTAACAAACTTTAGCTATGACTAGATTGATTATGGCTACCTACGTGTATAATACCGCCATTGAACCTCCAATCCCCACTTGTATGCAGATTAGGAGGGGAGGGAGGCTTCCACCAGTGTATTATAATGTGATGTTGCATGTAATGTAACTCTCTTGGAACTTTTTACTAAAGAGAGTATGCTGTTTCTTGATCTGTAAACACTTAATGATTAGGCAAATCTTTCGCTTTCTCATTTCGGATTAGGCCTGGAAATTGTATCTTGGGATATGATCAAGAATTTCATCCCACAGCCTGTACCTTTCATGGGCGAAAACTGGTGGCAGATCCAGCTCGGAGTTTCGCTAGGGGTACAATATTCAAGGGACAGAGAGGGTAAAATATTTTTTTTTATACTAAACGTCAAAACATCATTTAAGGTATATACAAAAATTAATCTAATTGTAATATAATTTTACACTAATGATCAACCGCGAATGTGCCTCGGGTGAAAATCACTGTGTATTTTAAAAGGCCATAGGATAGGTATACGTCTCTTTCTGACATCTTTAGCTGATAGCTGAAGAAGGAAAAGTGAGGTGCTGTAATGAAAGTCAATTTTGGTTGGTTTCAAAGGAAAAATGGTTAGGTCAGTTGAACCTAAAATGGTCCCTCCCCTAGGGGGGGTTCTTAGGTCTCCCCTCCCTCAACCACCTTTTCCATTTCAATGTAAAATGCTTGTGTCATACCTAATTGGTATGAACATGTTCCCATTAGGGGTTTTAGGCAAGGGGAGGGGTGGGGTGGGGGGTGGGGGGTGGGTGAATTAAGAATGCATGCACAAGAAAATGGGGTAAGCTTCTAATGGTCATCTTATTTTAGAGATGTTAAATTTTTTAATTTTTTTTAGGGGTAGACATGTCAATTCAAGAGGCAATTCTTCTCAAACAGAAAATTTCAAATTTAAGAGGCAATTGATTAAAAGGAAAGAAAGAAAAAAACATAGTTTCTTTTTCATTTAAAAAAAATTTGACCTCATTGTATTTAACAAAAAGGATAAACTATCAACCATAAACAGAAAATTCCCCTACTTAACATTTTCATTTTTTTCGATGTTCAATTAAAGCAGTTAATATATATATAATAAACCATACTCCTTCCAACACCTTTGAGCTGTTACTGGATGATCTTCATCAGATAATACAGGCACCAATTGATCAGATAAATGAAACAAGGTGTACACACCGGAGGTGGATGAAGAGGGTTGAGAGGAAAACGATGTTTAAAAGGAAACATGTGTTCATTAAATGTAACATCTCTCGAAATGTATACATATGGTATACTCTCTTTCAACATACAACAGTTATACCAAAAAAACATCTCTTGAGATTGAGGGACTACCACTTTGGTAGCAAGAAAATGCTGCTATAATCTTACAGGTCAAGAGCAGGAACGTCCAGCTGATGTCTTCACTTTACAAAATTTCTCTTTCAAAACTTCCTCTACTTTTCTAAATACCATGAAAAATTCCCCTGCGATTTGTATCAAGCGCAAACACAGGTCAACATAAACAGGAACACATAAACTTGCTTACAACAAAACTCAAATTTCAAGTAATCATGTCATTTGCAGCACTTACCCATGCTAGGGCTTTCTCTATGACACAGCAATCCCTTCACCAGAAGGGTACCAGGAGTTTGCTGGAAGACCTACAAATGCAAATGTAGTAAAATCAGCATACAAGTTAGACTACACTATTATAACACATATCCTATCACGCTAGATAATTGTTGAAAATATAGACCTCTGATGCTAGTGAGTTCTTGTAGGATGCAAAAAAATGTTGTAGTCACTTACAGTTGCTAACAATGGACTCATTCTAATGCATGATAAAGGTAAAAAGCTATCACTACATGTGATCTAACAGGAAAGTTAGGTTCGGATGGTAAAACTTCCCCAATATTTGAATTATTGTGGCTGGCATGTTCAAAGTGACGTCATTACAACAATGAGAAATTCTTAAGGAATCTGAATAATTTTTTTTGTGTGAGCTGAAAGAATGACTGCCATTTCGTGACCTGTTGATTATCAGGGTTCGTATAATAAAACCTAATATGCACTTTGCTGATTCTTGAACTGTGTATTTGGAAGCTCTGTTTATCAGATGGAATAATTTCAAGGAGAAGGTTCCACAGCTTGGAGTAGCTTCGTGGCTATCTGCAAATGATCATCACACATGGCACAAGGGCTCAACCTCAACACTCAACCTTATTCCCACTGAATAAGGTTGGCAACATGGGTCACTTGTCTCCACTGCACTCTAACGGGGTGGGTGGGGGTCATACTCTTTCCAATACCCATGTAAGTCCTATCCTTTGAAATGTCTTGTGTTTTCTTCGGTCTTCCTCTCACGTGTTTAACATGTGCTCCTTTTGTTATCAGAAACGCCTAACATGTGCCTTCACATTGTGCAAAGATGATGACTTTACCATCTCAACCTAGACTCACCTCATATTCTCCCAAACACATCGCATGAGGGGCAATGACAATAATTTCAACAAAAGCAAAATTGCATGACATGTAGCTTGGCAGCATATGGTTTTTCCATATAACGTTTGTTGCTCAACTTGCACATTGGTAATTGTCTGATGGTAAAAATAACTAATTTAGATCATTTAGGGGGGGGGGGGGAATACATAGAATAAGAAACATTACAGAAATGCTGAACTGTAGCTCCGGAGTATCCAGATTATTTGGAATATTTGACAATCCCATGGGTTGACAATTTTTATTGTCAGCATTCATCATTGCTTCACATGTCCTCTTTGAAGCTATTACCTGAGTAAACATCACGTTTTTTGTTATGAGACAGAAAATAAGAAGGGGCAGGGGGTGAATGAAAAAGGTAGGTACACTCTACATGTAACACTCTTCAGTCATTTTGGAGCCGTTAATCACACTAGACCCCACTGACTAAAGGCGAACTGATGGATCGATCAGTGACTCCAAATGACTGGAGTATCTTTAGAGTGTCACAAGTGGATTGTACCTATCACTCTTGGGGGTGAATGGTCGGAGGGAAGGATCATGTCAGTTAAGTGATGAAGGGTGCATACATCAATCTTGAAGGAGGAGATATCTAATTTACAGGACGCACCGCCACTGCATAAAAAGGTCTCCAGTGATTGCAATACATGAACCACGGTGTGTTGTCGTTGAAGACCCTAAATGTATAATGATCACATAATGCATCATGATATCAGAAGAGACTGGTAAAACAGAGAAACAAAGAAGGTCAAACTATCAGGAAGCCCTACGATATTAAATTAAAATAAATTTTAAACCACACCAGATGCAATACATGAAGCACAGACAGTTCATTACAAATGTCCCAAGTATAACCTCTGTCATTTCATGAAATCGCTCAAGGGTCTAAACTTGATTTGAATAGGCCTACAAGTGTCAAGTCATAACAATTCACCAGCTACCAGAATCGCAAGCAAAAACTCCAGTATCCTATGTTGTAGAGCACAAATTATACAAATCAAATTACACTTGAAAATACTTTTCACTGACCAAATCCTACAAAGTCCATCAAATCACTGATGACTGATCAAAGTTGTAAAATTCTTCAACCTGCTTCTACGGGAAATAAGACTTTTGTGTGCTTGCAAATCTCCAACCCCCACCCCCCAACACATACACACAAAACACAACAAAAAAGAAGCGTTCTTCCACATTTAAGAACGAGACATTCGCACAAGAAGAAAATGACAATACCATGTTATGAGTTGGATAGGCAGTCTTTTACTTTGAAGGAAATTAGAGTGCAAGTCAATTTACAATCCTTAAATGAGTGTCTTAGGGTGGAACAAAATCCTGAATCTGCATATCATATGATCAAACGTTTCGGAAATCAGCTAGTAAGTGTGACTACCCCTATTGACGAAGGAAACTTTCGAAGATATACTCTATGAAATGAAGGTACATCACAGGCTTCCTACAAAAATTAACATCCATCTAATGGCTTCTAAAATATCCTGAAAGAATTAGATGGATGACAGGAAAGGCCTCGTAAGCTTTCTGATTGCTATACTTAGCATAAACTTGGGGGCAACCCAAAGTTAGAAGATATTAAGCTTAATAATCGAAAGCTAAAATTGAACAAGTAAATAAGAATGCAGGCTAAAGTACAAAAGAAGATTGTTTACCTCAAGCATGAATGACAGATTATTCTTCTCAGTGACATGCCTTGGCACATTTTTCCTGGAGGGAGATATGAATGACCAAGCAAGTCCCCAACGACATGTTTGACCTTGAACAAATTCCGTCTGCTTCACTATGGTGACTCCAGAATCACGAAGCTTTGATACAAGGAGTTTCAGATTGGCTTTCCTCCCAACCATTGACGAATACCACCTAAGTACAATAAGGAGAGTCGAGAAGGAAAGATTAGCCTTAACAATTTCACAAAACAAAACAAAAACAAAAAACACTTAATACCGGAAAGATTCCTTCAATTTGGTGCTATCTTCAATCATGCGAGTAATAAAAGCCTGTTCTCCTCCAGGACAAACCATCTCCTCTGGAGTCCCACCACATGCAGTCTTTGGGTTTAACCCTGCTACTTCCATTGTCTCAAAGAAAGGAGGATTGCACATGCAGAAGTCAAATTTCTCGCCATCCTTGACAACACCGACAAGTATGGACGGGCCACGGTAACTCTTATCAATGTTAGAAGGTAATCCATGAGGATGTGATGGTGAAGTCTCTTTATCAGTAGCCTCAAGATGGTCCAATCCTTTGGTGCTTGCACCATCTACGGTCTGCCCATCATCGACTTCTTTTTTATCAAACACACCAGGATCACCATCAACCTTTCTGATTTCAATCAAATGAGAGACATGTGGGTTATTTTTCACATTTTGTTGTGCCCAATCAAGAGCCACCTCGGTTACATCTGCACTGCAAGTATCAACAGTAAGCTAAAGTGTTGTTACGGTATAAGAGCATCTCTGAACAAATCTTAAAGAAAATATGCATGTCAAAACAGAAGAACTACCTGAGCCGACAAACTTCCAACCTAGAAGGGATGCACCTAGGAGAGGGTAGATGCAGTTAGCCCCAGTTCCTATGTCAAAACCCTTTACAACATCACCATCTGCTCCATCTTTTGGTATGATATCTGATGACAAATGATCTTCAATCCAGTGGATGTAATTGGATCTATTGGGGACCGTAGGACAAAGCTGCCCATCAGGAATCCACCTATTTCATTCAATTGAGACCAAGTTGATTGAGTTATAAAGCTTCATCACTTAAAACATACTTCACAAAACAAATATATTGAACAAACTAAACATGCATAGGCTGAAAGATGAAGGAAAGGTTTTAACTTCAGCATTTGCAAATCAAACAAAAATCCGTAGCAGCTAAAGGTGCCCCATTTCCCCAATCTTATTTTATATTTCCATTAAGTCAATCTAAGGTGTTAATTCCGATTTTACTTATCGAAGCATGATCAGACATATTATCAGCTACATGATCAACATCACTAAAGCTTAACTACAAGAACATACTAAACAATTTTCTTTACACTGTAAGAAAGATGGTACTCAGAAACAACGATATAAAGGGTCGAATTAAGTAGTTAGAATACCAGTTAAGGGAATGATCATGAAGGAGCAAGACCCGGGTAAGCTCTCGGGTGGCATTGTAGTCTGTCCAATCAATTCTAGGTCGACCGTCTCTAGAGGGATAGAAGACAAAGGGCTTGAAGGTGGGGTACAGAGATGCCAATACACCGAAATCCGGCGGCTTCTCTGAGTACTTGTTACGAGGGTGTATGGTTGGTCGCTCTTCGGCTCTTTTTCTCTTCTTGCTCACCATTTTTCTCCACCTTATGAGACCCCAAACAGTATAAAGTTTGAACGACTCCCGTAAAGACTGCACAACCTTTGCACCGAAAAGTGCATATCATAGGATAGGAGTGTAAAACTGTAAATTACCCATAAGCCAAACGGTTTGAGTTCAGCTCGGTTTTTTTTCTCGAATAGTTCGATCCAATAACACTTGAGATTGAACATTATTTTTTTTTTTTAGAACGAGATTGAATATTGTTTGATTACTTTCTTTTGAGGAAGAATATTGTTTGATTCTAAATGAGTCAATCTGAAATACTACATTATTAAAATTTATTAGTAAATTATACGTTTTAGTATTATTATTTACGAATTAAATCGATAATTCAGAAGTTTTATTCAAGAAATGCATTGTCTTTTTAAAAATATAAATCATGTGATACCATTTTTTTATCTTTCGCGAGGTATCTCAAACAATTGTCTGAAACTAATCATTCAAGATACTGTCGCGCACCAAATGTGGGACCTCTCCCAACTAGGGGTGTAAAACGAGCTGAGCCACTCACGAGCAGCTCGACGCTCGCTCGTGAAATGCTCGCTCAAATAAGATTTAATCGAACTTGAGCCAAACTCAAGCAGTTCATCAATATTAACGAGCCAAACTCAAGCAGCGTAATGCTTGATTCGAAATACTCGCGAGTCTTATCGAGCGGTACTTATATATATACACACGTATATATGTATTCTTAAATATTTTTTACCATTCCATCGTTTTCATTTTTTTAATAGAATTACTTTTGCCCAGTTCTAGAAAAACTTTTGAGTTTTTCAAAAAGGAAAAAAATTTGAGTTGCCTTTTATGAATATGAAATCAATCATTTACCAAAACCCCGGCCTAGCCGATCAGCTCGACACTCGCTCGTGAAAATAAGATTTAATCAAACTCGAGCATCTCATCAATATTAACAAGCCAAACTCAAGCATCTTTTTTCTTGCTCGAACAAACCCGAGCCGAGTTCGAGCATCATTATTTTTTGAGGCTGCTCGGCTCGATAAGTAAATGTTCTATTCGGTTCGGATCAGTTACACCCCTACTCCCAACAAGGTTTGTTGCATCCACAAGAGTTTGAAGAAATTCATTGTCTTTTAGCTTATTATTAAAAAGGATACACAACATGATTGTTTTATCGTACTATTTCGAATAAAAGCCCGTATTTTCTTTACCTCAAAATAAGCTCGAATTCACCTCAAGCTCGGCTCGAGTTTGAAGGTGCTCGTGATCAAACTTGACTTCGATAGTCATAATAATTCGTGTTTTGACTCGAGTTCGTAAAATTTAAAGTACGCTCGACTCGATAAGCTTAATAATCGACTCGGTTCAGTTCATTTACACCCCTAGATATAACCATAAGCTTGACTGAAATGGTAATAAAAAGTTATACACACACATAGGGCACAACTCATCCATACATAATGCACTATAACATTAGATTTTGTTTTCTAAAAAAATATATATAACCCATTGACGATACAGGGTTTCACTCCTCCACGTGTCGTCTATCGGTTGGTCATCACACTATGTATTGACTCCAAGGCGTTCATATCGACACCCATACTCGGGATAACGACTATCGACACCAAGCAGTGTGGGACGACGAGTCCGCGAGGACAGGGTCCACACCGCCCAGCGGTGTAGGACAACGAGTCTAGAGTCGATAACCGCGAGTCGAAGTATCGACATCGAGGACGGGGTCCGCACCGGTACCGTCCAAGCCCATTAACGGCGGTAGCTTGGGCAAGGGTTAAGGCCCATTAAAGGTTAAATCGACAATAACATAAGCCGACTTAACCTTAGGGTTTAGGCAGGTGTTGTCATTATAAATACCCCATTCCAGGAACTACGTAAGGCTTGATTGCTGGAACCTAACAGGATATGTAGGCAATCTAAGATACAGTCTTAGACTCAGCCGCAAATACTAAACTCCACCACTGCACTCTTTTAAGCATTAGGGTTTTATGTGTGTTCATCACTAGATTCAATTAGGGCCCGGATTATTCAAGTTGACATAATTTGTCATCGTCATTGGCGCTAGAATGAGGGTCTTCTATTGATTGAATACACCAAGAACACGATGCCTCCCAGAAAAGCCGCATCCAAGGCTGCAGATCAAGGCTCACAGATTAATGAGCCGTTCGATCCTGATACGCAAGGAGAAAAAGATCCAGTTTTGGATCCCGCTCATCAAGATCCCCAGCAGAGAAAGCAGGGAGGAAAAGACCCAGTCTTGGATCTCGTCCAGGAAAACCCCCAGCAAGAAAAGCAAGGCCTTGCTCCAGAATACCAAGCGCTTGTCGATCAATTAGCAAGGGCAGACCTGGAGGTAATGTCCAGGATTATAGCAGAAGCAGTTACGGCACAAAGACTAGCAGCCGCTGGCCAGAAAGACACCACGGCAGAAGGTGGTCAGAAGGACGTCGCAGCAGAAGGCGGCCAGAAGGATGCCGCCATAGACAAGCCTAAACAAGCGTCAAGAGATGAAGTCAGTGCATCCTCTAGCTCGGTGGATAGAAAGAGGCGTGAGATCCAGCAAAAACACCAAAAGATGGATGAAGACAGTGTCAGAGAAGAGCTGGACGTAATTCTGGGAAAAAATCAGGTTTCGTTATGGTTAGAGTCTCCCTTCACGAAGGAGATCGAGAGCTTTCTTAAACCCAAGGGGTTTAAGATACCGAAGATAGAGCCTTACGATGGTACTACCAACCCGGAAGACCATCTACACAAGTATCTATCTCAGATGAGATTGGATGGAGCACCCGACGCAATGCGATGTCGGGCGTTTGAGACGCTACTCGTGGGTCGAGCAAGAGAATGGTTTACGAAGCTACGACCAGGGTCGATCTCCAGTTTTGCCATGCTGGCTCACAAGTTTCAGGATGCGTTCATAGTGAACAAGAAGTTTCATTTAAGTGCCACGCACCTCATGAACGTGAGGCAGCAGAAAGATGAACCGGTAATGGAGTACTTGAAGAGATTTAATCTTGAGGCCATGCAGGTCAAAGATGCAGATGGTCGACTTCTAATCACGTCGTTCGTGGGGGGGCTGCGTAATACAAAGTTGTACATGAAGTTGAGCAGAGATGTCCCCCATACCATGGACGAGTGTGTTAACGTGGTGCATCGATTCTGTCAAGGGGAAGAGGCAGTGCATAGGCACACCCAATCCGACTGGATGGATTCCAAGAAGGACAATCGAGGTCCGAACATGAATCAATCCAAGAGACAAGACATCGAGAGTAAGCCTTCAGTCAAGGATCGTATCGAGACACCCTCTCAGACCGTAGGGGCAAGAAGGGACCCACGCGAGACAAGGATTTTATTCCGCTTAATCGATTTCGAGCCGAGGTGTTATCGATCATGCTCTCGAAGAACATAGCAAGAAAACCACCACCGTTGAAGAAACCTCGGGAAAAGAGGAATGCAAGCAAGTACTGCGATTTCCATGAAGACATAGGTCATACAACAGAGGATTGTATCGACCTGAAAAAAGACATTGACGTCTACATCCAGGAAGGGAAGCTAGACGAAGTGGTTGATAGATCCCGGTATGATGGGCCCAGGGGCCATGCAGAATTTAAAAGAAAAAACTTTGATCAAGATAGGGGTCGAGGTCGAGACGCTCAGAGACGGAGAGATCGATCACCCCAGAGGAATCAATCTCCAGGTCGAGATGGCAATAACAGAGACAACTTTGGTAGAGACAGGTATGATGATAATCGGCCAAACAGTTACGTTAACACGATCTTCGGGCCTGGGGAGAGTGACAAAGACCAAGACAGTCAGGACCTAGCTGGTAGCTCGAGAGAGCGCAAGCAGCACAGATTTACGACGGAAGTCGGGTATGGCCCCCGCGATGATATCCACAAGTCGAGGAGTCATAGTGAAGGGTTAGTTATCGAGGCCGTGATTAGCCGACCCCGTGTATCGAGAGTCTGCATGGATAATGGAAGTGCAGTGAACATCTTATATTACTCGGCGTTTCAGGCGATGAAGTTGAAAGAAAAAGATTTAGCTCCTATAGCATCCCCTCTGTTTGGATTCGCAGGGCAAGTTGTTCATCCTATGGGATCGAAAAAGCTGCTCACCACGGTCGGAGATGGTGAAAAAGGAAGGACTCTCGAATTGAGTTATGTAGTGGTCAAAGCTCCATCTACGTATAATGTTATTCTAGGGCGACCTGCGCTCTTCGACCTGCGTGCAATCATTTCTACATTCCATAATAGCATGAAGTTTCCAACTAGGAACGGTTCCCACGAAGTAAAAAGAGATGTTGAAGTCGTACGGAGTTGTAACTCCGTTGTCATGAATGGGAAGATAGCAGTTCAACAAGTCTTAATCGAGGAACTGATTCCAGAGGAAGAAGAGGAAAAGAACTGGGTCTCTAGTGATGCCGTTGAGAATGTCCGGCTCTGGGAAGGAGAGGACGATAAATATGTGCAGGTCGGGATTTGGATCCCCTCGAAAGAAAAACAGTTGCTCATTGAGTTGCTCATCGAGTTCAGAGATGTCTTTGCCTGGAAGGCTACCGACATGCCAGGGCTGTCTACGGACATCGCAGTTCACAAGCTTGAAATTGACCAGGCTAAGAAGCCAGTCAAACAGAAGAAGAGAAATTTTGCGTCTGATCGACTTAAGGCCATAGAGTTGGAAGTCGGAAAGCTACTAGCGGCCCAGATAGTGAGAGAGGTGTTCTATCCAGAGTGGCTAGCTAACCCAGTATTGGTCAAGAAGCCCGATGGCAGTTGGCGCATGTGTGTGGACTTCACCGACTTAAACAAAGCATGCCCAAAAGACTCATATCCGTTGCCAAAAATCGACAGGTTGGTAAATTCCACCATCGATTTTGAAGTGTTTGGCTTCTTAGACGCGTATAAAGGATACCACCACATTCTCATGGATCCTCGAGACGCAGAAAAAACGGTGTTTAACACGGAATTCGGCACCTTCTGTTATGTGACCATGCCATTCGGATTGAAGAATGCTGGGGCAACATACCAGAGGGCAGTCAATAAGATCTTTGCAAAGCAAATTGGTAGGTGCATGGAGGTGTATGTAGACGACTTGCTCATCAAGAGTCGATCTATGAAACAATACTTGGTCGACGCTCGAGAGGTGCAAGCACATCGTCAATGACGGCCCGAGCAAGGAAAAAAGCAAGTTCATTCGAAGCATCGAGAATGTCTAAAGCGTGTCTTCTCGCATTCCAAAAGTAAAACAAATCCATTCACAATATCATCGGTAGAGAACACTCGATGTGAAGTGCAGAGAGCACGCGCACCTACCATTAGCGCATCCACCGACTACCAGCTACAGATCGATCGTACTATAGCTACTCTTAGGTAAGAAATTAAGATATTTCAAGCTTTGGGCAGATCCCTGGTAAGCCCAACACTATACAATTTAGTAGAGATCCGGATATTATCATATTTAGCCTAGTCCAAAGTCCGAATCATTGCTCAGTTGGTAATCCGCACCAGGATGAACCTCTTTCTAAAGCTGAATTAGGTATGGCCAGGCATAAAAGATTTGGAATCTATTGACACAGGGCTTATGTAAAAGACTCGGTGTGGAAGGGTAAACCACGCTCACTTGGGGACTTTTTACTCTTCCCAAGAGTCTCCGCTAACGGAACCGCGTCCGATGACTCCCCGTTCCGCTCATCCCCTTCGTCGACCGTTTGATCGGGATACTATTACCTAGGTTCCTAAACATGGAATGGGTGGTGGAGCGTAGGCCAAAAGGCATATCGCGCAGGCAGATCTATCAATTCACAATTCGAATACCGGACTGGCGGAAGCGAGGTTTAGATGGCCAGTGCTTTCACGCGGGTTACCGCTCTAAGGTTGCTAAGTCATGAGGGGGTGCTCAAAGAGGCCTGGGTACAATAATTTATACTTCTAAAGCCTGCTCCCGAGAGGTCTTTGAAGTATTGAGGGAAACGCGGATGAGATTAAACCCGAAGAAGTGCACCTTTGGGGTCAGGTCGGGTAAGTTCTTGGGATACATGATTTCAAAGGACGGGATTCGAGCAAACCCGGACAAGATCGACACTCTGAAGAATATGCCTGCCCCTCGAAATACAAAGGAGGTACAGAGACTCACTAGTCGGATGGCTGCTCTCAACGGATTCTTATCGAGATCCGCACAGCGTGCGCTATCATTTTTCAAGATACTCCGTAAGGCCAGTCCTTTTCATTGGGATGATGAATGTCAGACAGCCTTCGAGGAGTTGAAAGCTTATATATCAGAGTTACCTACCCTCACTTCACCTCGAGAAGGGGAAAGGTTGTTAATTTATTTGGCGGTATGTGAGGAGGCAGTGAGTGCGGTCCTAGTTCGAGAGGGGGTACATGGCCAAGTTCCAATCTACTTTGTCAGCAAAGCATTACATGGCCCCGAGGTCCGGTATTCACCAGCTGAGAAGTTAGCGTTATGTCTTGTTCATGCCTCGAGAAAGTTGAGGCCATATTTCTAAGCTCATCATGTTGTGGTAGTCACTAACCAACCACTAAAGCAGATTTTGGCAAAACCCGACACCTCAGGTCGATTAGCAAAGTGGGTGGTAGAAATGGCCCGGTACGATATCGAGTTCGTACCTCGAACTGCGATAAAAGCACAGGCCCTGGCAGATTTTTTGGCTGGAGGAATTTCCATCCAGCTCGATCAGGAGAAGCAAAGTCCAGAGGAAAAATGGACTCTCCAAGTCGATGGAGCCTCGAGCAAGGAAGGGGTAGGAGCAGGGCTCCTTCTAGTAAGCCCAAAAGGCGAAGAATTTCCATACGCCCTTCGATTCGATTTTAAAGCAACGAACAACGAGGCCGAGTATGAAGCTATGATAACTGGTCTAAAACTTGCTCTGAAGCTGGGTGTCGAGGATTTGTTTGTATACAGCGACTCGCAATTGATGGTAAATCACGTGAAAGGGGAGTATGAGGCTAAGGAAGAAACCATGAAGAATTACTTAGCAGTGGTCCAAAGCCTCATACCTAAGTTCAAAACGGTTTAGTTCGAGCAAGTTTCCCGAAGTCAGAACAAAAGAGCCGATGCACTCTCTAAGCTGGCATCGAACTTCGTCTCAAGTAAGAAGGTTCTAGTCGAGTTATTGTCAGATAGGAGTTACGTCGAAGCGGAGGCCCAGCCGATCACTCGGCAGGCCACGTGGATGGACTCGATCGCCCTTTATCTCAAAGACGGAATTCTACCATTCGAAAAAGTGCAATCCAGAAAGGTCCGACTCCAATCAGCTCGATACGCATTCTTCGACGACATCCTTTACCGAAAATCCTTCGTAAGCCCTTGGTTGAGGTGTGTTTCCGAGACGGAATGCGAGTATCTCTTAGAAGAAATTCACAGAGGAGCCTGTGGGAATCACTGTGGGGCCAGGATGTTGGCTCGAAAACAAGTTAGCTGGTTACTTTTGGCCGTCGATGCAACGAGATGCGAATAATCTTGTCCATTAATGCAACTCTTGTCAGATTCATGATAATATCTCTCATCAACAAGCGCAAGATATGAATGTCATCTCGTCAGCATGGCCTTTCGATCAGTGGGGGGTCGATATTGTTGGACCTCTCCCCCGAGCCCTGGGAAATCTCAAATATGTGGTCGTCGCAGTTGACTACTTTACGAAGTGGGTAGAAGCTAAGGCTTTTCCCGACATCCGAGCTACCACCATCAAAAAATTCTTATGGGTCGACATTCTATGCAGATACGGAATTCCGAAGGCTTTGATCTCGGAAAACGGTAGCCAGTTCGAAGATCGAAAAGTTAGAGAGTGGTGCAGCGAATACCAAACCGATCAGCGATTCACCTCAGTAGCTCATCCACAGGCAAACGGTCAAGTTGAGCAAACTAACCGACAGATCAAGCTGGGGTTAAAGAAAAGGCTAGAGGCAGAAGGTCGAGATTGGGCAATACAACTTCCGAGCATCCTATGGTCGTATAGGACAACTCCTAATTCATCGACAGGAGAAACTCCTTTCTCTTTGGTATACGGGTGCGAAGCGGTGATACCTGCCGAGATCGGTGTTCCTTCTCCTCGAGTTCTGGCTTACAATGTTGAGACAAATGACCCCGAACTCCGACAGGAAAGGGATAATGTCGAGGAGCGAAGAGAGATAGCCTCGAGGGCAAGGTACAAGCGAGAAGATATCTCGGTCAACTCGTCGGGGATATTTCAAAGTCGTTTGGTTAGAGAAATAATAAAGCAAGTCGGCAAGAAGCGATCGGAAAGTTGACCCCGAATTGGGAAGGCCCATATCAGATTCTGAAGATTCACCCCAAAGGGTCATATCAACTTGGGCGAGCAGATGGAACCACGGTCCCTCGACATTGGCACGCCAACAATCTGAGGAAGTATTATGTTTGAGATAAGATTTGCTTCGATCAACTTTTGTTTACTTTTCAATTTTAAATCTTGTAATAAGTCCATGAGACAATTTTATGAGCATTTTAATAAACTTGTATTTTCTCGAGATGTTTCCGCGTTTGTTAGGACTTATAGCCGTAACGTTACAAGTCCAATGTGATACAAAATGTTAAAGGCAAAACGGTAGCCAACGAGTAGAGAAATCCACGCTTCAATATCAAAGGTCGGACATCTCGGTAAAGCCAAAAGCAAAGTGAGCCTATAAGGCAATAAATGCGAAGGCACATCCCGAATCCCTATACAAAAACAACCAAAACAAAGCAAACACGGGACATGGTCGAAAATGCACACAAAAGTTACAGTAAGTCCGTAGATAACCTCGAAGCCCGAAAGTGCTGCGCAGTACGTTCATCTTAAAGAATGAATATCTCACGACTCATGAAAGAATGTTTAAAAGGCAAGGTTGAGAGTTATGGCCGGGAGCCATAATATCCGAATTAGATTCCATCAATGACAACCAGGTTATGAACCTAGTCCATCTTACCCAAGGGAGTGTCCCTGGAAGGCCGACATGGATAAGTAATACGATTACCATAAGGCTATAGTGACGGCCGAAGGGTATGAGGTGTAAACCTTGTAATTATCTTTATGCCGCCACCGTGCCCCGCCCTATTCGATAATGCTTGTTATAACTTCGTATCGTGACTATATGATAAGTTGAAGACGTTGGGCAAACAACCCGATGTTCATAGACGATAACATGATATGTAAGCCCATGAGATCCATTTACGGACTCAAACAAGTTTCTCTAGACGATTTCTTTGTTTGATAATCAAAAGGAGTTTGATTTAGTCAAAAGGAAGGATACGCCCAATGTGCAAGATGGATAGTGGAGCGTGTTACGATTTTTGAGTGCGGTATTAGATATCTCTCTTAGGAATCATCTCCCCGTGTCACAGCTCAATTAATGTTTGGTAGTTCAAGGTCTTTACGAAAGCACTTGGATTAGCGGTTCTTATTTTAGAAATGAGAATCTATAGCGATAGATTTAGGCTAGCATGTTAGATTATAGTTTACCTATATGTATGTGATGCTAAAAGAAGTTTAGCATAGATCACGAGATCTATCTATGTTAGGACATTGGTCCTAAAGATAAGGTGAAAGATGATGCTTATGGAAGGTTTCCTTCGGCTATCGCGATAGGAACCATCTTATAGTGTGATGCCGGATGTTCATAATTCATGAATAGTCATTGTGCGGTTCTTCCACCTTTTCTATATAAGCTTGATATAGTAAGTGGATTCATTGCTTCGAAGCAAAGGACCGGGTCTCGTCGAGAGATTCGTGTGTGTGTTGAGGCGGTTCCTTTGACTTGATCATATGGAACGTGATACGAAGATAGTCCGAGTCCCCACGGATAGCGATCCGTTTATGGCTAGGGCTAGTTGCGAGTATTGCATGAGATTCTTGTGTTTCAACTTGGTCTCGTGTGTGCGAGTGATTGGTTTTAGGCCAAGTGGGAGATTGTTGAAATAAGTGTCCTAAACCCAATCGGGTTGGACCGGATCCGACCGGGTCGGATCATTTCTACTATTTCTTTATGTTTATACATATATTAAATGGCTTTTTTGTCATATATATGTTCTTTTAAAGAACCAATTATGAATTGTTATGTGATAACGTCCTTAGTATTAAACCGTGATGAGAAACCATGATAGGCGATTATGGTTGATGAGATCTCTAATCACCTTAATAAGTTTGATACTTAAATGTCTAGTGAGGCGATGTACTATTAAATAGGGCATTGATAGTATAAACGAGACTAGCACGTATTGGATGTCTTAAATCTTTAAGGCGGTGGATAGATCTCGTCTATCGAAGTGTAGAGACACTCGGGTATGCGTACGTGGACGTGTATTAGTAGAATGCGTACGTTAGGCATCGACCCACTACCTACACGGATAAGTGTCACACTATGTGGCGGTTGTGTAATTATCCTTTTGACCGGAGTCTTCGCTGGCATCACGGTGTGGATTGTCATGCTTTGACACTATTGAGGTTTCCCCCAGCCACGGGCGATCATGCGGTAAGGATTGGGTATGATGCGGAAGACGCGGAGTATACATGATTGGTCGTCCGGGAATCGCGTATCCTATGACGCTGGGATCGAATATCCGAAATGGCCTTCTTATAAGGAATGTCTTACTCTCGTGAATCTTTGCAAAGTGGGAGTAAATGTGTTACTTCGAGAGAGCATGATATCCAGATTATAAGATACGGTCGTTGATGTTTTCGACACTCGACTAACGACCGTATGGATATTATTACGGCGATAGATTGTAAGTTACACGGTAAGCTCGTTTCACACGAAAGGTAGTAGTCATTGCATTTGACTCTTCCGATGATCGGGGGTCACGGTGTGTGTTGCTGACGCTATCCCGTGATCGTTAGGCATGAAGGGCATTTTCGTAATTTGCACTTTGTGTCTACGGCCAACATATTCGGAAGCCTATCGGGTCACACACATAAGAACATCACAATGGATTAAAATGTGGTTATAGATGATAACCAAATAAGGAAAGTTTATCTCGAGACTATAAAGGTTATAGTGGTAAATTAATATGGTGGTATTTATTTATTATGAATAAATTAAATACAAGATATTAATAATATTACATTAATTAAAGAATATTCCGGATGCCAAAATATTGGCTAAAGGTGGCGCAATTTTGGGATGTATATGATACACTTGGATTGTGCAATTTAATTAATAGTGTTACCAAATATTAATATTAGATATTAATATATATATATAAACAATACTTAAGTGTGCGTGTGTGCAATAGTGCAGTTGCATGCGCATGTGAGTATATATATAATATATAGATTTATATGTGTTATATATATATGTGATATATACACATGTAAATTGATTTATGTAATAAAATAAAGATAGTCAATATTAGATATTGACAATATCTTGAAATAATCAATATAAGATATTGACAAAATCCTGCATTTATTTAATATGAGATATTATAATAAATGAGATAAATCAATCAATTATATTTTCCTTATTTTATTGGGAAAAGGTTTTCTTCTCCTCCACTCTTCCCAGTATGAGGCGCCACTCTCACTATAAATAAGAGGTGGGTGTCAAGCTCTTTTGTACATGCATCCATAATTCCAAGAGCTAATAGTTCTTGTGTAAAATAGAGAAAGCATCCTATAGAAGTTGGAGAGAGGGGACGGTCGTCAAAGCGTCGATCTTATGTATCAACCAAGGTAGAAATAATAAAGCAAGTCGGCAAGAAGCGATCGGAAAGTTGACCCCGAATTGGGAAGGCCCATATCAGATTCTGAAGATTCACCCCAAAGGGTCATATCAACTTGGGCGAGCAGATGGAACCACGGTCCCTCGACATTGGCACGCCAACAATCTGAGGAAGTATTATGTTTGAGATAAGATTTGCTTCGATCAACTTTTGTTTACTTTTCAATTTTAAATCTTGTAATAAGTCCATGAGACAATTTTATGAGCATTTTAATAAACTTGTATTTTCTCGAGATGTTTCCGCGTTTGTTAGGACTTATAGCCGTAACGTTACAAGTCCAATGTGATACAAAATGTTAAAGGCAAAACAGTAGCCAACGAGTAGAGAAATCCACAGGTCGGACATCTCAGTAAAGCCAAAAGCAAAGTGAGCCTATAAGGCAATAAATGCGAAGGCAGAGAGACGGTTCGCATGGTCGGGCCACCAGTCCCAGCCAAAGCCAAACGAGCCTAAGAGGCGAAAAAGGCTATGGCAAAGGACGGTTCGCATAGTCGGGCCACCTGTCCCAGTCGAAAGCCGAACGAGCCCGAGAGGTAAAAAAGGCCAAGACAAAGGACGGTTCGCATAGTCGGGCCACCTGTCCCAGTCGAAAGTCGAACGAGCCTAAGAGGCAAAGAAGACCAAGACAAAGGACGGTTCGCATAGTCGGGCCACCTGTCCCAACCGAGAGCCAAGCGAGCCCAAAGGGCGAAAAAGGCCAATGTCAAGGGACAGTTCACACAATCGAATTAAAAACGCTCAGTCGGGGGTCGAATAAGCCTAGGGGGCAAAAAAACTAAGGCAAGCGGGTCGATCAGGGTCAAACTCACAAGTGCAATAAGAACCAAAGGTTCATAATACACTTGGGGGGCAGTACAACATCGATAAAATAAATAGCGAACAGAGCCAAAGGCTCGACAAGAGAAATACGAACGGAGCCAAAGGCTCGACAAGAAAAAGACTACAACACATCAAGAAGACGAGCAAAACAATAAGAACATTGCAAAAATCGAATTAAAATTCAAAGCAAAAGTCATTACAAGCGAGGCCAGGTCAAAAGACCAGCCAAAGTCGATTCAAGATAATGTCATTACAAAATTTCAAGTTCAAATGATAAATCAACAAAAGATTTAAAAAGACAACAGTCAAGGGTCGGCTTCAGGAGTCGACTCAGGAATGGCAGAAGTCGGGTCAACAGCAGTCGAATCAGCAGCAGGAGCAGAGGTAGAAGGACCATACTTGATGGCCAAAGACTCTCCCTGTTGGAACTCTTCGACGTACCGATCGTATATCGCCTCCGAGTCGGGATTGTAAAATATCGGTGTCTCGAGGGTCGACATGTCGAATTCCGGGTTGACAGCCTTCACTTGATTCACTGCCAGAGTGTAGCCACCCATCATCAAGGCACGCATGAGCACCTCCAGATCAGCATCAAGGTTGGCCGACTTCCGATACTCCATGATCGCATCCGTCTTAGCTGTCTCGACTTGCGCGCGCGCTCGATCCAATTCAGCTTGTAGCGCATCTCTGTCATGTCGAGCCTTCGCCACATCTTCCAATGAAGCCTTGTGCCACCCTTGCACCTTCTCAAAGTCCTGGGCTAGCTTAAGCAGCTCCTTGCCCTGGTCGTGGCTTTCAGCCTGCAGTCGGGCCAGCTCTTTCTCAGCAGCCATCAGCTTATCTTGCAGCTTCTGGAACTCGGCAACCGACTCGCACTTTAATGTCTCGAACTGAGAATCAATGGCGGAGATGGCGGCATTCTTCGCAACGACATCCTGCAACAGTCTACCATTTTCTTTCCGCAGGTCATATGCCGACTCACCCGTTTTGGCCAGCCTTCGGGCAGCCTCCCGATTGAGATAGTTACTCTACGAAAGACAAGGAAATGCCAAACAATAGATAAGGCATAAGCCTCGAGAAAAATCAATATCTAAAGAGAGGAAATGCAATCGACTTACGAGACGATTTGACTTCCGGACCGCCGGAGCCAAAGCCTTATCCTCCAAGGCCGCACAATCTTCAGCGGCCCAGTTCATATCGACTTCAATCTTGGTAGGAGTTTCAACAGTTTTGGGCCTCTTCGACTGCCGATGCTGCTCTCTCACCAGTTCAGGGACCGTCGGTCTTTTCTTTGTCGGCGCCACCCGTTCCTCGACGTTAACCTTCACAGTCGGAGTGACATCGACCAGCTCCTCCTCGTCCTCATCTCGCAGAGAACCAAATCGGACCGACAAGCCGCTGGTGGTCGGAGGTGGCTCTGATGATTGAGCCGGCACAGTCGTCCCGACGGCAGCAGGGATTGTATCAGGTCGAGAAGCACCCCCCTCTCTAGAAGAAGAAGGCGCCCTGATTCCAGCCACAGGCACTTCAGGCGCGGCCTGACCTCCGAGGGGTGGAGCAGCCACGACCGCCGATAGAGGAACGCGAGTAGGATCGCTAACCTTGGAAAACCTTCCCACTGCAAAATGAAAAGAGCAAGTTAGTTTTGATCAAACAAACAACAAGTTATCGACTCAACAAATAGCAAATGTGAAAAGCAAACAAATAAGGAACATCCTACGATTCTCTTGATCTTGGACATGAAGGTTTGCGTATAGAACCGGCCCGGCCTCCTCCAAGTGGGCTAGGTGATAGAGGAGACTCAAGTCTCGAGTGCACACCTCAAGTTATGTCCACCCAGCAGTCGGGCCTCTTGAGGAATGGGAGCGTTTCCTAGTTTGTCATTCTTCACCCGCCTCGACCTCCACTGCCGTTCTCCAGGCCATGTCGAAGAAAGAAAAATCGAGGCTTCCACTCCCCGTGAGAAAAAGGCCCCTTGGTTATGAATTCATGTCGATGCGCTCTCCTCTAGAAGGTATACCATAGCTTGTCGGGCGTAGCTGCCATCTGATAATAATACCAAAACAAAGGTATCGAGAAGCAGACCCCCGCAATTCGACATGCTATGATGAACCCCATCAAAATCCTGACGCCATTCGGGGAAATTTGGGAAACACTTACCTCATAATGGTCGAGGACCGCAAGAACAGCCGGACAGAGTGGAAACCTTAATCCACTCGCGAGTTGATTCTCGTAGACAGCACAAAATCCCTCTAGGGGCTCATCAGCAAATTGATTTAGGCCAGAGGGGAGTCAAGCTTCAAATGGGGGATTGGTGATATTATATCTTTGGCAAAGTCTGGTGATCTCCTCGGAAGAAAGCGTCCTGAGGCACCCTTTGGCACATTTTCCATCCATCCTAGTTACTAACTTCTTAGGTTGGTTAGGGACAGGAGGGGAGGAGGCTGTGGGTTCACCGGAGTCTTGCCGGAAAATGTGATCGGAAGTAGCAGGTGCCGGAGTTTGGCTGCGGGAAGGCGTTTCGCTACCCCTATCGGATTCTGTGGCACTACTACTGGTGGACATGGATAAATCAAAGAAAAGATGAAGAACACTAAGAAAAAGAAAGAAGCTTACTTGGTGTTTGGAATTTGGAGTTTGAGATAAGAGAATGGCAAATAAACTCTGCTGCAACTTCTATCTCCTTTATATGCTAGAAAAGATTTGCAAATGAACTGAAGAGACGTGGGTAATGGGGGTTATAACCCCTGGAAATCGCGACAGTCAAGGCAGTGACGCGTTTCGCGGGATACGAAGCGTTTGTGAGCCAAGATATCGTGCCACGCGTCCATAGGCAGTTAGGGTTGCAAAAGGCAGGAAAAAGCCCGCCCAAAGGACGACCCAACTCGGAGACGATTCATGTGACAGACTCGACCTCGGACAACGGGATTCACCTCTCTCAAGTCTGGGGGGCTTATGACGATACAGGGTTTCACTCCTCCACGTGTCGTCTATCGGTTGGTCATCACACTATGTATTGACTCCAAGGCGTTCATATCGACACCCATACACGGAATAACGACTATCGACACCAAGCAGTGTGGGACGACGAGTCCGCAAGGACAGGGTCCACACCAGCTAGCAGTGTAGGACAACGAGTCTAGAGTCGATAACCGTAGGTCGAAGTATCGACATCGAGGACAGGGTCCGCACCAGCTGTCCAAGCCCATTAACAGCGGTAGCTTGGGCAAGGGTTAAGGCCCATTAAAGGTTAAATATGACAATAACATAAGCCGACTTAACCTTAGGGTTTAGGCAGGTGTTGTCATTATAAATACCCCATTCCAGGAACTACGTAAGGCTTGATTGCTGGAACCTAACATGATACATAGGCAATCTAAGATACATTCTTAGACTCAGCCGCAAATACTAAACTCCACCACCGCACTCTTTTAGGCATTAGGGTTTTGTGTGTGTTCATCACTAGATTCAATTAGGGCCCGGATTATTCAAAGGTGACATAATTTGTCATCGTCACCCATACTATTTCATTTTGTGTGAACGAGTCATGCAATATGTGCGTGTCTTTGTCGTCTATGAATCGTAATTATTAGAGATATTCGAGATATTATATTTATTGTGTTCATACTGTGATTGATTATGTGTATCATTGCAATCATTAGATTGATTCGTTTAGATCCTACTACTAGCTGTATATATTGTATATATACGTTGTAAACACCGTGAAGCAATACAATCAATCACATTTTCTCGTCATTCTATCAGTAATGACAAAATACTTAATTTAGGTTAATCGGTTTGACTTCCTTATGAAATGTCATCTCAGAGGATATAGGGGTCAGGTCTAAAATTCCCATATAAGAACCGTACTCTACCAACACTCAAATGGCCGATTTCGGATTGGCCGGGTCAATACTCCGGATAGTCGGATACCGAGGGCATAAACAAAAAATTGAAAAGAATAAATATCTCTCCGTGAACGGCTGAATGAAACTTGTATTCCTCTCCACACTATTTCTTGTCGCCTCCCCCGCCCTCCCCTCTATAGTCCTCTTGTTACATTCGTTACAAGTAAAATCAAAATAGAATGGTATTAGGGTTATAACCATTCGGTCCAGTTTGGCTTGATCATATTTGTTCTTTCATAGTTTTCACGAGCAAATGAAAGTATTCATCTGAAGTTACAATTTGTTTATGAACAACAAATGCTAATTCATATGATGCATAGATACTATTATGTGAGTAAAACAAAAAATAAATAAAAATTTAACAAATGATTTATACCGAACTTATCTTTATTCACGCTAAAATAATATCTCACAACGAACCACCCTTTAACTACCATCCAATTCAATGATGACAATCAAACTTCCCGGCATGGTGAATCAACATGATAAAATAGTCGTTCATTATCTTTTTTTAACTCATCGGTGTAAATTATGATACTGAACTAACACATACACTATCGAGTAACATATAATATATATATATACACTAGCCAAAAACTCGTGCATGATGCACGGGAATAAAAAAACCAAACCATATATGCAAAAAAACCGTGGAAATTGCATTAGAAGAATGGAGTAAAACAACATGGATAAATGTGAAACGTTATTATCTATATTTCAACAAAATAATGCTCCAAAAAGACAATGTATGAATCTAATTCAACGACTTAAAGCCAAAAAGCCAAAAATAAAACCTCACTTCAACAAATGAATTCACTTTTTTAGTTTTGAGCCAATATGATAAAATTATTTTCTTCAAATGCGATGTCTTCTCAGCCTTCACTTTGTATCACACATTATCACCTTATTGTTGTCGAAAATCCTATATTGTACAAAAATTCATATTACAAAGTCGACTTACAAAATGAAGAAATAAAGCATAAAAAACAATGTTAGTTATTAGCCAAGTAATAATCATATGCTGATGAGGAATCTCATCATTATGAACCTATCTATACCACCAATTTTCTACTTATGTTGAAACAATATAATTAACAGATCATTCAAATACCTTCAAGTGCATTGCATTGACATTCAATGAAAGAATTAGTTTTTACCTGTACAAAAGCTTGATTGCCTAAAAATTTGTCAAAAGAAAAAGACCCAAAAAAGGAACCACAAAAATCACGATGGCATCGATGGCCGTGCGCCATATCGTATTCGTACCTCCTTAACCACAACACAAAAGGAAACCATCCACAGTATCCAAATTCCTCCTACTGCACGACATTGACATTCAATGAAATAAGAGAAATGATACAACCACAATTTCCGTTGCCATCTCTTTCTGTGCCAAATAATCAGATTCACCACACACTGATTGGCGGACTGATTGACGTATATTCGTTCTATTGGTTACCTGGAGAGCGGAGCTCTCATTCTCTCAAGCAAGTTAAGTTATGAGATCTGGTGTAAGACTGAAATATGAACTGAGAGAGGATCATGACTCATCATGTAATCTTCCTCTGCGGAAAAAAAAAGTGTAAAATGTAATACTTTTTAAGAGAACATTCAACTATTTAGAATTTAGTTTGATAATCACATTCCTCTACCATGAATAGAATCTTAAGAGGCAGAAGGCTAAGCCATTTTTGTATAAAACCATTTCTTTAAGCAACGACAGAATATGTGTAATCATGCATATCACCTGCAAAACTGTCGATCCAAAAAGAAAAAGAAACCCATTGAGTTTGCCAATTGGAAAACAACAAATGAGAGAAAGAGGAAATCATACCTGATGTAAGAAAATAGTATCGAACTCGATGTTAAATACATTATCACAAAACCATTTGTAATCATCCATTCTCTGATAAATAAATACCTGGAAAAGCAAGAAACTTCTTTACAGCAGCACTAAAAAATAATAATGTTTTTATAAAACCCAAGAAGCAAAACTACCCAAAGCAATAAAAAACCTAGAAAAATCTGAAAATACCATTTCAAAGATGGTAAAATGCAGCGGTGACGTTCCGTGTATCGTTGTTAACCATGTTGATCCAGGCTGCTTAGGGACTTCAACCCGACAATCATAAAATTGGCTAAAAACAAATTTTATATTCAATGTGACTATCATAGAGAGGGACGGTTCATGATCATTACGCAAAAAAAATAGAAAGTGGAAAGGAAGAAAATAAATGCACATCCATTGATAACCAAATGCAAAAATAACAAATTAGTGGAAGCACAAAAGGACACAGATAATGTAACCTAAATCAAACCTATATGAGAACATAATTATGCCGAAACGAAAAAATAGAAAGCAAATTGAATACTAACAACGTTGCAACAAAATGTAAGAAATCTAAACTCGATACTTTAACACGTAAGCAATACATAATAATCTCAATCCATATTTCCGTTTTATAAGAGCCGAGTGCTAATGTCGGAGGAGGCCTATCCTCAACATTTCAAGAACTGCATATATAAAATCAAATGATATTGCACAAAATGCAGAAAAATTAAATGGTTCAAAACAAAAAGTCAATAAAAAAGAACCTATCGGAAAACAAAAGTATAGTTGGCCCTCTTAGTGGTTAAAAGACCGGCAATCAAAAAGAAGAACCTGGTTGTCGTGGCAAAGTAGGTGGGACAAAAGCGCATCAAGTTTGGATCAATAACAAAGCCCCATCTGCAACAAATGGTTCATGGAAAAAACAATATCACAAATAGAATAAAAATAGTACCTTTAACTATAAATTAACAATGTCATTGCCTCTATCACCCCATAACTCCATTGATTTAAATAGAATAGTACATTTAACCATAAAGAAACAATCTCATTACCTCCATTATCTGATAACTCTATTGATTTAAATAGAAGAAATTACATGAAAGCAACCCTCGGTGCATCAAAGTAATTGAGTGGAACCTTTTTTCTAATAAAACATCTGTAAAAAAAACGGATCAAGAAAGAATAAAAAATGTCCTCTGACCAATAAAATAGTACCTTTAACAAAATCAAGACCCATATTACATTCATTTTGGCAATGACATAACGAACGCCTTCGATGGAGTAAACAGTGCCTCCGATTGTGAGCGAGGCATGTATTTGAAAATTCTACTCATGATGAAACTACACAGCAATAAATCAAAAAACCAAAAAAATAAAAATCAACATTGAGATTATAAGGAATTCTACGGCTAATTCAAATGCTACCATTTGGGATGAGTCATCTCAACACCACCTGCAAAAAAAAAAAAAAAAAATAGTGATTCTCAACACACTATATAAATCAAAATTGAGATCGGCTAAAAAATACCGCACAAAATCAAGGCAATAATTTGATGAACCGAGCCCTAATTTTAGAACCACACTATATACTCCTCCGATCGTAAAATCAAATAATGATTCTTCGTCATTATAGGATGGGTTCTGAATGTTTAGGGTGTGGTTTATTATTTGAATTCAATGATAATAATATCACAACACTTCCGGAGGGTTTGTTTGAGTGATGATTATCGCAACAACTTCTGCTTGACTTGGAAGATTGAGAGGGTTTGTTGGAGTGATCGATTTGTTTTTGAACGTGTAATCTCGATAATTGACGCAAAACAGAATCGGGATTTGAATTTGACGATTATTACGTGTTATAGAAAGCATCAACATGTTTCATTTCCGGGTATGGGTCGTGAAATTAGGTATTTTACGGGTAATTGGGTTAAAAGTGCACTTCTTTATATTATGGTATAAGGTGTGGTTTATTATTTGAATTCAATGATAATAATATCACAACACTTCCGGAGGGTTTGTTTGAGTGATGATTATCGCAACAACTTCTGCTTGACTTGGAAGATGGAGAGGGTTTGTTGGAGTGATCAGATTTGTTTTTGAACGTGTAATCCCGATAATTGACGCAAAACAAAATCGGCGTTTGAATTTGACGATTATTACGTGTTATAGAAAGCATCAACGTGTTTCATTACCGGGTATGGGTCGTGAAATTAGGTATTTTACGGGTAATTGGGTTAAAAGTATTTTTCTTTATATTATAGTATAGATATAGATAGATAGATATATATTTTGCAAGAGTATATGAATTAAAAAAAAGTTAAGACAAAATAGTATTACTATTATTATTTTTAATAGTAGTAGTAGTATTTAAGTACACGAGATGAAGAAAAAGGAACACCTATTTTTTTCACGACATATGTTGAAAAAAGAGGAGGAAGAAGAAAATTGAAATTTTTTTTTTTGAAAACAAGAAAATTGATTTAAGACGCAATTTTTTTTTACTCAACCCTAGTTTGTTTGTTTGTTTTTTATTTTTTATATAACAGAAACGAAGGAAATATACGCACATATTTTATTCTTATTGGGACTCGAACCCGAAACATTCTGGTTAATGACCGCAGCACTCTTGTTTAATCAGTTTAATGTTTTTTTTTTGGACCGGCAGTTTAATTTGTTTTTTACAAAAAAAATTAGTTTTATTTTTTTTTTTTATTTTTTTATTTTTTTTATTGCTTAAAAAGTCTTTAATTTGTTTTATTAATCTGTTGATTCGATTGCATAAATTTTGTTTACCCTTATTAGAGAGGGAGTTCTTGGACAAACACGAACAAATTGAAAAAAGACCTCTTTGTCAAAGAGGTTTTCATCTTCATCATCGGAACTAAACCCCTCGGCATGAAACCCTAATCTGCAGAATCAATTTCCCTTCTCCCTCTACTTACTTCATAGAGAATTGTTAAAATTCGTGCACCGTCACTTGCTGCCAATACTCTGTATTCATATTTGGGGTGAAAAAAATGTCCCTTCCGCCAGTGGAGTGCGCCTTTCTTACCGAGGACTCAATTAAAGAATTAAAAAATGGAAATCCCGACTTCAAGTTTCCAAACCCTGTTCCTGTTCTTCGATTCCTCTTTGAGCTCTGCTCAACTTCGGTAATTTATTTTCTTATCTGATTACTTCTCTATTTTTTTTTTATCTATGTTGTGAATTTTCTTTGATGGTGTTTTTCGTTTTTGATTATTTAGGTGAGAGGGGAGTTGCCGTTTCAGAAGTGTAAAGCTGCTTTGGAGGCAGTGGAGTTCAGTGATTGTACTTCGGAGGAAGAAGTTGGTTCGAATTTTGCAGACGTTGTCAGCTTAATGGCTCAGGATGTGAGTTAACTTGAGTTATTTATTTTTATTTTTTCTTTCTGGCTGTCAAACTTAATGGGTGTAGACTCTACATGAAGTTTTCCTAAAAAAAAATGTCATTGTCCATTGTGCAGCTTACAATGCCAGGAGAGTATCGTGCCCGATTGACAAAACTGGTGAGCATGTAGTATTTTTATTTTTATTTTTGATAATCTGTTGGCATCTGTTGTTTCCTACCATCCACTGTATATATTGCATTTTCTCCGCAGAAAAGCTGCTGACTTCAATTATACAACTTTGCAAAGTGTTATGGAAGTCAAGCAGTAGATAATTACATTGACGGAACATTCTTCTCATAGCAAAGTTGTGTATTTTATTGCAGCCTAGTAAGCACGTTAGTTCAGAACTGTGCCTGAGTTGTATCGACTGTTTGCTCCGGTATTAAATGATTTAATTTACAACAATAGCACGTTAAATTCAGAATATAAGTGGTTGGGGAAACATTTTCTTTACATAAAAATTGTATGGTATATAAGGAGACAATTTGAATTAACTTGTTTAGGGATTGTGTAACTTAATATTTCAACACTTCAACATGCTCACTTGTGCCCGGGCCAATCAATAGCTAGCAGGGAGATCAAGCACCAGATCTCGTGCTAATAGAGCATGCTTTGTGGAGATAAATCTCTTATACATGGTGACACCATGGATCTCCACAAAGGCGTCCAAATCATCATTCAAGGTGTCACCTTTTCTTTCCTTTTTTAAGCACCACATAGGAGTACTTAATTTTAAAACGTCTTACCTGCAAGGCGGATTGTTGGACACATGACGCTTTGGACTTAAATTGTAAAAAAAATGCATAGACGAGGGGTAAAAGTGCCAAACTGTAACATTGGAGATAGAAGTGCAAAAATCATGAAACAAAAGGGACCGAAAGTGTCTTTATCCTTACACATACACATTATCTGGTTTTCTTTTGGTTGCCTTTGTGCATTTGGTCGTCTCTTTGCTTTCCCTCATGGAGCTTGACAAATACTAATAAACGGAGCTTGCAGTTTACATTATGTATCAGTGAAAGATTGATAACTCAAATGTATGTTGCAGTCCTATATGATTGGTAAAATGTAATTGTTAAAGATGTGTTATGATAGGCTTGAGCCATTTTATTGATTTACCTGGTATGCTTTTCTCAATTATGTGTATGGGCTTGTCTTATGATATACTACTCTTCCCTGCGCTGTTCTAGGCAAAATGGCTGGTGGAATCTGCATTGGTCCCATTGAGATTTTTCCAAGAACGTTGTGAGGTGTCAAATATTCTGTTCATAATTTTTTTTTGCCGATGAACCAATTTTTTACAGTTCCATATCTGAAGCTGTGTCTTTCCCTATCTTTTAGGAAGAATTTTTGTGGGATTCTGAAATGATCAAGATTAAGGCTCCGGATTTAAAGTCAAAAGAGGTAATTGTGGTTATTCAGTTATGTTTTCTTCAGCTATATGCCCTCGTCCCATGTTGCTTGCCATAGGTAGCCCAATTTGATATTCACGTACTACAGTGGTATCTCAAATATTTTTGCGAAGTTCTTAAATTACCCTAATTTAGTACTTCAGACTGTCCTTGATTGAGCAGGCAAAAAGTTATTCGTTAATAGATGGATTTTTTTTTGAGAGTAGCTGTTTTTATCAAGGGCAAGAGACATTGGAAGTCTATAAATTATTACGGTTGTAAAATTTTGGCCCCTAATATTTTTTTTGGGAACAAACTGGCCCTTAATCAATCAAAATTGATACATATTGGCCCTTCTGACTGATAAGCGGCTGGAAGACGGGTAATTTTGTTATTTTACCTTAAAACCTACCATAGGACTTCATTACTGAGAAAAACTGGTCCATGCTTACCTGCTGTCCATGATGGTGAAAACCTATTTTTAAATGATTTCCACCATTGTTAGTGCTCATCCTGGTTGTGGAATGAGGCTGCATATCAAGGATTTATATGAAATAAAGTTAGAGAAATTCGTTTCGTCTTTTCTTTTCCACCGTTGTTTCAGCCTGATAGATTGAGGGTGAAGATAACAGAAAGGATATAAAAATTCTGACGTGCTACTATTTAATCTTTCATCTACCTAGGACAATTTTTTGATTTCAGCCTTAAAGATTGAGGGGGTAGTGAAGTGAAGATAACAGAAAGGATGTATAAATTCTGACGTGCTGCTATCATCTACCTAGGGCAATTTTTTGATCAATAATTAATCTGTTTGTTGAAATCAAAAGTATGTTGATGGCATGGCATAAAGAAGAAGTTTTCTTTTCCATTTTTCTGGGTTTGTTGTTTCTTGTTTTATTTTTTCCCCTCATTTTGTCCATGGCTGGAGAATTCTTTCTTCAAGGAGATTCATGTCGTGGTCGGTTGAGAATGGGTTTGAGAGAAAGAATGGTGGTGGCTGCCAGTTGGGTTGAGGAAGATAGAGGTTGGTGAAGATGAATAGTCGTGGTTGCGATGAGAAAATAGGTATTAAAGATGGTGAATAATGTTTGTACAATTTCACCTTAAATGAATATTGCATTTGTGGTCGATAAAGGAATATTCCCCCGAAATCGGCCATAAGAGCCAAAATTTACCCTTTCTTTATTGATTACAAGCCAGTTTGTAGAAAAGAAAAAGACCAGGGTATTACGATCCTTATAGTTAAAGGCCCCCGATGTCTTCTGCCCTATTATCAATGAGCAAACAAAGTGTTTAGACCCATTTGCGTAATAAATTGGAAGTACGAAGTTGGACTGTCAATTTGAGACGAAGGGAAGAATTATTCACTTTTCTTTGGTATTGTTTTGTACATCTCACTGATGCTATGTTGTTGAAGATCCTGTCTTGTGTTCCAAGTTCTGCTCTACCATAACTAGGGAAGGCTATAGCATGAATTTGTTCAAATGGGATGCCTTTGTATCAATATGAATGAGTTTTATTTTGTTTCTTTAGGCTGAATACTCTTTTTGAGGCGATATTCTGATATCGTGTTTTATGGGTTTTAGGTCAGGGTAAATACTCGACTGCTTTATCAGCAAACGAAATTCAATCTTCTTCGAGAAGAGAATGAGGGCTATGCCAAGCTGGTATTTTCTTCTCGCTCTTTTCCCTTCATTTAGTTCTGTGTCTTTTCTGTCCATTCCACTATCTTGCCTATATATTTTTAACTATATTTTTTTTCTGTTACTTTCATCAAGGGTTTGATGATCTAGGAAAGGTGGTGCTAAGATACCTTGAAAATTGAATAAGATGCGAAGCTCAATTAGTTTTTTATGTGAATAGCTCCAGTAACTTTCATTCACCATAGTATATAGTGTATAGACGCACTAGTGTTGAGACAAACATCAAAAAAATAAAAAAATTCCTGCCTTCCGATTTGGCTTGAAACAATATTTTATTTTCACCTTGAAGGATTATGCATAGCCTCCGTTTTTCCAACCCAAAAAAACTCATTCAAAAAATTAATACGTTTCCTAGATATTCATGTTGTATATCTCTTACGGATTTTAGAATTTGATATTGCTTTTAAAAGGGCATAGCTAACTCAACACTTCTGTAATTATGCCGTCAAACATAATACCAGGTTTGGTTCGTATTGATTTTCAAACTAGTGGCATGTGTTAGAACACCTTAGGGCTGTTGGATTAATTACCTTGTTATGGTATAGGCTTCCACAGCTGGGTGACCAACTTATGAATTTTCGCAATGTCATTTTATGGGTTTTCCTGGAAATGGCAGTAATGAATTTATCTAGGGATGGAATTTTTTGTTGTTTAACTTCAGTTTCTTGTTATGCTACCGTCTTCTACCATTGGGTGAACAACTTGTGAATTTTTGCAATATGGTTTGATGGCTTTATGTAGGGATCGTAAAGTTATCCTGTTCCCTTTAGATTCGATTTCTTACTGTGCAATCAGAACTTCATTTCATTCCAGCTTGGCGTTGAATCTTACATAATCACGTCAATTATCAACTTAAACTAAGGAGCGGTTGTGAACCCTGTCGTCCTTCTATGGTGGCAGGTGGGGTGAGGGTGACGGTGAAGGGAGAACCATTATTGTTAGGGAAAACCTACAACTGCTCGAGGTTATCATGCACATAGAAAAATAGGAATATATAAAGCAATAATTTGATCATTCACAGCCAACTAAATTGGTTATTTTTCTGATTATTTCTCGTTTGTTATTACCTTATTTTCTTGTTCCTTGTCCATTCTTTATAACTGTTACATTTCATTTCCCTCGTCATGCCTTAGAAATGGAATAGCTTATCGATCTTTTGATAACTGATTTGTTCTCTTCACTTATCAAGTTGGTATGAACATTGTCAGTTATTTTACTTTCTTCCAGTTCTGATCTCCAATTGTTGACCTCCGACTGGCAGGTTACACTACTTTGTCAGGTTCCAAAAACGTCAACTAAAAATATATCAGCAGCAGTAGTGGGCATCATTAAGGTTCAATGCTCTTATAATTTTTTGCAAAGGAATTTTTATGCATTTCCTTGTTTCTGAAGTAGTTGATCCTATGCAGTCTTTGATTGGACACTTCGATTTGGATCCAAACCGTGTCTTTGATATTGTAAGTTCTTTTGCTGTGCTGTGTTGTTGGCTGACTCGTTTCCTCTCTGAAAGTGTGCTGAGTGTTTCTAAAATATTGGATGTTGGGTTAGGTTTTGGAGTGTTTTGAACTTCAGCCTGACAATGATGTCTTCCTGGAGCTTGTTCCAATGTTTCCCAAGGTGTGTATGCATTTCATATCTTGCCTATTCCTGGTTAACATTGTTCCTTCTCTTAGTTTATTTTGTTTTGTATTTCATTTGTTTTCCTATCATGCTTCACTCTCCATGTATCACGCTATTAACGTTCAGACTGATCCTATGGTGATTTGCAGTCTCATGCATCCCAAATTCTTGGCTTCAAGTTTCATTATTATCAGCGGGTCGAAGTAAATCGTCCGGTACCTAGCGGGCTTTATCAGCTTACTGCTTTATTGGTTAAGAAGGACTTCATTGATGTTGATAGCATGTGAGTTTTTTGCTTCATTCTCTGGCTTGCATCTTTAAGTTCTTGTACATGTATTTATCGTTTTGCTGTGTGCCTATCAGCTGTGAAATGATTCATTGTATTTGATGCCTAACAAGTGGAAGTGCATTTCATATTGATCCCTCTGATTAGAATGACCATATATTTATATCCTAATGCCTACATTTTTACTATTGTCTGTCTTACTTCATGTGACTGTGGCTTGGTGCTGACCTATGTTACACTGAACTGATACAGAGATACAATTTTTTTGAATAATATAGGATATAGTACGAGGGATACGTTTAAATGTTAAAAATATTAATACCAAAATGTAAATATTATAATATAAAGACCAAAAGAATAATGGACGTGCCTGCATATTGTACTGAAAACAAAGGGAACCCGCCATCCCATCACATATCTGCACTCGTATCCTGCATATCCGATCTGTATCTGTATCCTTGCTGTGTCTCTTCTTATTCAGGACGGGCATATCTTGTTAATGTTTATATGATACAAGCACCAAATTGGTGCATGAATGTAACCACCGGAACAAAGTCTCTGCCTTACTCTGATTCCCGTTAAAAATAAAATGCAAAAAACTGAACTGCAAGTTGGAGTTCGGTTTTGGTGAAAAAATCGGTTGCAAAAGTGGGTGGATCCATCATTTTCCGTGTTTTCAGAAAGTGGCAATTTAGTTTTTTTTTTAACCTTTATTACAAATGTGCTGTCTAATTTTGTATTACAACTCACAAATTTACTATTTTATATTATTGTTCTCAGTTAGTCTTATGGTATTTGTTTTAGTTACTCCCATCTGCTTCCCAAGGACGAGGATGCTTTTGAGCAGTATAATGCATTTTCTGCCCGGAGACTAGATGAGGTACTTCAGATTTTCTAGTGTTATTTACCTCATAAAATGTTTCTGTGACATTTGTTCAGAATCAGGTTATGTACTTGCATTATGTCTTGTGGTTGTACCGAAAGACTTAGCTACTTCATAAATGATTGTGCTAACTTCTCTTAAATGCTTCAAGACATGGATGCCGTATATCATGCTTGTTTGACCCACATATCTTAGTGGCTCACATCCGGCATAACTAACATAAAACGTGACACTCACACTATGTTTGCATGTCATGTGGTCCTGCCATAATTTTCAACCTTCTCATAAAAGGGTGGCCTATTATTTATACTATCTTGTTATGTTTTAATCCCAGATCCAAGTGTAAATGGATTGGTTGGGTGGTTTTGCGTTTCTTCACCTTAGTGATTTTGCCACATTTGGAAAAAGAGTTACCAGTGCAGGGCAATTTTTTTAAGTTAATAATCTTTTTATTCTGTGTGTACTATTCAGGCTAATAAAATTGGAAAAATAAATCTTGCTGCAATTGGAAAGGATCTTATGGATGATGAGAAAGAGAAACAAGATGTGACTGTTGATTTTTTTGCTGCTATAGACATGGAAAGAGAGGCTGTTGTGGAGAGGTCTTCAGAACTTGAAATCAATCAAAATCTTTGCTTACTCCTGGGATTTCTGGCTGTTGATGATTGGTAATGGAGATTCAGGATCTTTTTTTCTTTTTGGTCCTTTTTACAGCTAAGTTGCTTGTATGGTGGTTTGCAATATTTTCATTGCTTTTGATCCCTTCCTGCTAGCTTCACAGTTTATTGGGCCTACAGTTATTATCCCATTAGTATTTTTGTTTCACTTGTGCTTTATGTTAAAAGATTGGCTGTTACTTGCTCATTGTTGAATTACCATCTCTCTCAAAAGCTTAAGCTGTTGGGGAGACGTGTCATTTACATATTTAAACACTATATGATTCAACACTATAAACTTATCTGAGTTTGTTATGTTCAAATGGTGTTGTAACTTTTCTTTGGTCAGTTCCTCTGGTTTTGTGTTCCTTTTTTATCGGGGTGATGTTAACCTGAGCATTTTTGTTCTCCAGGTTTCATGCCTACCTGCTGTTTCAACGTCTCTCTATGCTTAACCCAGTGGAACATGTTCAAATTTGTGATGGTTTGTTTAGGTAACTAAAATGAATGTTGTGCTGGACTCTGAATGGATTTATGGCTGTTTCGGTTTTTTGTGAGGCTTTGTGTCTTTTTTAATGTCTAGCCGTTTACTTGTTTTGTCTGTGCAGACTTATTGAAAAATCAATCCTTTGTGCCATTGAGCGTGGTTGTCAAATGCAGTCAGTGAGTTCCAGTACTCCGGCCGTTGCTGGTTCTGATACAATGGAGACCTCAACTTCAATCGCTAACAGACCACATGTTGATCTTTCCAAGGGATTTTTTGAGATGCTTGCTACTGCTGGGCCTTACCTTTATCGCAATACTATATTGTTGCAGAAGGTATGCTTGTTGTATCATTTTGTTTGGCCACATGCAGTTTGGTTTTGTCTAAAATTTGGCCTTATTGATGAGCAGGTGTGCAGAGTGTTGAGACGCTATTACCTTTGTGCACTTAAACTCTGCAACTGTGATGAAGGGTCTGATAATTCTCATATTGGTTCTAACGGTGGAAATCAAGCTCCCCACTTGAAGGATGCTAGGTTAAGAATCGAGGAAGCAATCGGAAAATGTTTACTTCCTTCCTTACAATTGATTCCTGCAAACCCTGCTGTTGGGCAGGAAATTTGGGAGCTAATGAATCTCCTTCCTTATGAGGTGCACTGTAAATGAGTGCTTCATTTCGTGTTTACGACTCTTTTGATTACTTGGGTATTAATTGTAGAATTTTACTTGTTCAGGTGAGATATCGTTTGTATGGCGAATGGGAAAAAGATGACGAGCAACTTCCAATGATTTTGGCTGCAAGGCAAACAGCAAAGGTATAAAATTTAACTTAGTGCTCTCCTTTCCTTTTACTTGGAAAAAAATTAAACAAATTATGCGACACATTCTAAAGTTGGCAAGAATGCTGTTTTTCAGTTGGATACCCGAAGAATCATGAAGCGCCTTGCAAAAGAAAATCTCAAACAACTAGGTAGAATGGTGGCAAAACTGGCTCATGCAAATCCTATGACAGTGCTTCGCACAATTGTTCATCAGGTGGCTTCTTTTGACCAATTGTTTTATTTGTTTGTAGCGCGGACTAGGTCTGTAACCATTTTTGTCTTCCTTTTCTCTTTTTTCTATTTTGTCTTTTTGCAGATAGAGGCTTACAGAGACATGATTACACCTGTTGTGGATGCATTTAAATATTTAACACAGGCATGCCTTTCTCCTCTTTACTTCTGTTGTATTTTATTTATTTATTTAATAATAATATTATTATTATTATTAATTTTTTTCCCCCTCAAATCAACGAACTTTAATTTAAGATTAACATTTTCAATCCTTCTAGGGGTTATGAGGCATATAAAAAAAAACTTACATCATTCCTCGGAAGTCGTTGGAAATCATCAAGTCTTTAAACTATTTTCAAGCTGATACATTTTTTTAAAGCTATTTTCCTCCAATTTGAGATGCATAATCTAATGATATTTAAAATTTCTATTTCGATGACAATATATGGGTGTTCCTTGGGAGGATGTGGTGAAGTGGTTGTGCTGTTCCAGACTCAGTAACCAATTCCAGTTTAATGTGCTGCCAAGTATTGGTATATCGATGATCATCAATATCATTTGGTTGGAAAGGAAAAGTGACTGTTTCAGCAAAATGCTTTTGTAGACCTTTACACATTAAGAATCCGTTTGGGAGGTGTATTTTTTTTTTACTCAATTTCTTTCGCTACACTAATCAAGGATAAACTTTTTCCTCCAAAACCTTTAAACAGTCGTTTCTCTAAACCCTATTTCACATCGTAGAGAAAAACTGCAATTCTAATAAAAACCATAAGCCCTGTATGTTGATCAGTCCATATTAAAGAGCATACTTTGAAGATTAGTACACTAATATCTGTATCTTTTCCTTGAGGTATAAAGAGAGAACAATTTCCTTTCAGACATGGGGTAGTTAGATGATCATTGGAAGTCGTTGTGCTTGTTAAAATTGTGCTTGAGAATATGACAAATTTAAAGAGGAGCCAGTATCTTTTTTTTTGAGATAGCTGATACGTCTAGGATACAATTTTACTCCCTCTGTCCCAAAATATAAGTCACCCTACCTCTTTGGGTTTGTCCCAAAGTATAAGTCATTTTACATTACCAATGAAGCAATTATTACTCTTTTCTCTATCTTACCCCCAATTTATTACCAATCTAACCGCTTATCATTAATTTTATACCTATTGCAATAATGATTGTCAAAGGGTACTTTAGTCATTTCTCCATAGATTTTATGCCATTCATCCATTTTTTAATCTGTGTGATAACCCCTAGAATGACTTATATTCTAGGACGGAGGGAGTAGTAAACAGTAGCAAAAAAACATTCATATTAGGTGATAAGGGATGCTTCAAGTACTTCAAAATTGTTAGGGGAATTCTGATCCACATTTAATTAAGTTTTTATATTAAGTGATAAGTTGTGTTATCAAACACAGCTTTACATCAGTACTTGGCAAACTGAGGCAGAGTTAACTTGCAGGCCATGCTTTGAAAACCCCGGTATGGATGCTGAACTGATAAGATGTCTGGGTCACGGTTTGACTAGTTGGATCAGTCGGACCAGATGGTTTATTGGGTATTTTTGAAAAACAAGAATTTTGAACTTGAATTTTTTCTGGTAACAACCTATACATAACCCCAATTATAATCTTTAGCACCAATAATTATACTAGCAATATAATTCTCATATCAATCACTGGACCTCAGTGGGGCCTACTAAGATTTTGAGTTAACTTTATGTGGTGTCAAAAAGGTTGCATCTCATGCCATTCCGATTCAAATTTTTGAATAAGAGAACTTGATAGCTGGTACCGTGTAAAGAATTAGATGAGATGAAGTGAATAGACTTCAGATGAATCAAGAGAAGATTCAGGTTTAAACAGATGCAAGTAGCTTAACGGCTAGTTAAGCAGACAGGTAGTTATTTTCAAAACAGGCACGTAACCTCATCTAAAACAACCAACAATAATTTAAGACCACAGATTAAAATTAGTATAGTATATTATAAAGTTAATGGTTCTCAACACATTTATTTCTTGCTAGTTTTTCTCTAAAGCAATACACATATTCATCAGTGATTTTCTTCAATGTTTTCATTTCCTGCCTTTTTTTAATAAATATAATATTTTTTGCCCTATGCAGCTGGAGTATGACATTCTGGAATATGTTGTTATTGAGCGTTTGGCTCAAGCTGGTCGTGACAAGCTGAAGGACGACGGCCTTAATGTATCAGATTGGCTTCAATCATTGGCATCATTCTGGGGTCACTTGTATGTGTTGTTTTGGATCCTTTCATCATCTATGCTATCATTCTATAGTGATACTCACATAACTTTCATTGATTATTGTTTCCTGGGATGTTCGCTTTCTTGATTTATTCCAAGTTCTTGTTCTATATTCTCCTAGAGGGCAGGTAAAACAATTTTGTGCGACGTGCTTGCCTTCTTTTAAAAAATAAAGAAAACTTGACTTGTTTCTCTTTTTTTGGGGGTCATTCTGCAAACACACATGAACTCCTGGAGAAACATGATTCGGCAAGGGTTGACCTCTTTTTTGGTCATGAATAACACAGGAGAGATTTTCGCCCTGAAAGGATTTTTTTAGCAAATCATTTGACTCTGATAAATTTACTTCTATCTCCAAGAACTTCGATGATGATGAACTGCTTTGCTGGGAGGATATTTGACTTCTAATGAAGCCGGTTTGGTGGAGCTTTGATACAACTATTTCTAAGTATCCAAAGGAGATCAGTTTTTTGGTATCACCACTTTTGGCTTGGAATGGTGACATAGTTGTGAGGATTCGGAAACCAATGGCTTACTAGATGCATAAAATTTTGGTTCTCCAAACTCCATATTCTTTTCGATGTTTCAGTTCGATAAGCATGCCTTTTCTGGTTGATTGAGAAAGTTAAAAGGAGTTAAGCGCGGTGATAAGCCAAAACCTGTAGTCCCAGTTTTCTCACCCTAGACACGTTTCAGATGAAGCGGACACTTCTGATGGACAAGATGAAATGTTCTAGACATAAAATAAAGATTCTAAGAGGTTGACGTGCCAGCCGGAACATATTTAGTAATTATATTTCTTGAACAATGTTCTTAGTTCTACTAGTCTGTGAATGCCTAAACTGCAATTTTGGGGTGGTCCTTTGTGTGGATGTGGAGTCACATTAGCTGGTCAGTTAGATAATATCAAATATTTTGGAGGGCTTTCATGTGTGGCTATAGAAGTAAAGATAAACACACGATTTAACCACATTTCTTCTAGGCTCTTTGCTTTTGTGGAGTTGTTGATTCTGCTATTCAACTTAGCTTCATGGCGGAAGGTTGATCTGCTATTGAGTGTAACTTAATGATGGAAGGTTGATCTGCTATCGAGTGTAATTTGATGATGGCAGGTTCCATGCTTTGTATGTCAGGGTATACAACTACATCGGTTACTTCCTTTAATGGAGCAATTTTGGAAACCTCACATCTTTCCTTTATGTGAAAATTGAGACCATGTTATGTCGGAGTTACAGACCTTATTTGACCTTTTGTCTGCATCCTGATTGGTTTAAACTTTTTGGGGGTGAGGATCTTGTTTGTTCGAAGATGTTTGGGACAACGGAAGAGAATAGCACAAGGCTTAAATTTGAGTTCGAATTTTCATTCTTCTGGTCTCAGTTGGCATATCTTTTGGTTCCCCGTCATCCTTATATCAGTGCTGTTCGTTATCTTTTTTTCGGACAAACATGCCTTGTGCTTTACTTCAGGATCTGCTTAGCATTTGTGGCTTAGTTCTATGATGTGTGCTGAGGGTCGTATTTCTTAAGTTTGGCACTCAAAGATGAGGAAGAGCTTTCTTGGTTTTCCATCCGTCCAACTTGAAGTTTGGTATTTCTTCTCAAATATACTGTTGTCGAGATGAATTCCACCGGAGGCATGATATTCAGTAACATGTGTTTAGTTAGTAAGTTGTCCCTTTGATGCTAATCATGTTTTATGTTGCATGAAAGGTCATTGTGGTAGTGGAACTCTGGTTTAAATCGTAAAATCGTTGCCCTTGAAAGTGTGCGGTCTAGGAGTGGGGGTTGTTCTGTTTCTATGCATCTATCTCTCCCCCCGCTAAAATGACACCACCAAAACTAGATCGTTGTTGTTTAAGCTTAGATCCTAATTCAACTTTGTGTGACAATGACATAGAGTGCTTGATTAAATGGTGTTACTTTCCATAATTGTGATATTGAGGGTTTTTTTCTTTTATTTTTGCTTTTTTTTAGTCAAAACACCCAAAGGCACCTTGGTTCTTGTTCCACCTTCCCTCTCTCCCTTTTCAGGGCGAAATGCAGTCTTATTTGGCATCTGGTACACATTTGTGAGGCATTTGTGTGTTTGTCTTAAATTTTTTAGGGGGTGGGGTGTTTGTTAAATGGCACGTCTTTGCTCCCTCTACTTGTTGGACTACTATTCTCTGATCTTAATCACCTATCTTCATGAGTTGCCCCTAAACACCAGGATCTTGACCAGCTTGGTGATGGATGTAATCTATTGTTCTGCAAAATGACTCATGGTGTTCAAATTGTTCTTGGTTTTTATTTTTCTTTCAAATTCTTATCTACACTTATTTTTGGTTGGTGAGGGGGATAATACATGACAAGACAATCTTCTTCTTAAACTCAATTGCTGGAGGTTAGTTGGACAAACATTTGTCATGTACTCATTAAATGCTCAAGGTCTGCCCCTACTGTGCCCAAATAGACCCTGGTTCTCACACATCTAATGCCTTGGGAAATGCTGCTACATATCTTTTAAGTATAATTTTTTTTTCTTTAACTCTTGGTGATTTCCATACTCTGCCAGTGCCAGCTAGCATTATTGTCTTAGTAAACTGGAAGGTATTTCATGCAATCTATCTTTGGACTATCACCCGTTTATGAAATCATTTAAGTGTTGATTTTTGATTGATACGGTCCTTAGATTTTCACTGAAGTAGTCGTTTCTCGTTGCAAGTCAAATTGGGCTTTAGGTGGCTGCTGCTTAGACTTTCTTAAACTCTTACCATTCCCTAGATTGGCAAACAAAACCTTTATAAATCCGTCTTTCTTGGAGCTTTCTTTCTGTAGTTGATAATACGAGCTTTGTCCAGCTGAAGATTGGCATTAGATTTTGTTAAGCATCAGAATTTGGCCTTGGTGAATCTTGGATTATCTTTTGACCTGCTTTCTTATCCAAGCAGCCTTTTGACTTGTAATTTGTCGAATGAATCATGGTGATGGCATAATCTGCAGATACTCTGATAGTATAATTTTTCTTATAGATGGTAACTTATTTGAATTCTTTGTTTATAGGTGTAAAAAATATCCTTCAATGGAACTCAGGGGTCTTTTCCAGTATCTTATTAATCAGTTGAAGAAAGGGAATGGGATTGAGCTTGTTCTTCTACAGGTGCTCATGAGATTTACATTCACTTTATTTTTGCTGTCTGTTTTTCCGCCTTCATTTTTGGTCAAATTTGAGCATTGCTTAGATGAATCTCATTGATGCTGCCCAGGAGCTTATACAACAAATGGCTAATGTTCAATACACAGAGAACATGACAGAGGAACAATTGGATGCCATGGCTGGCAGCGACACTCTTCGGTATCAGGCTACGTCTTTCGGGGTGACACGGAATAACAAGGTATGTTATATATTTGAATATAGTTTTTTCAATTTCTTAAAAAAAGGGTAAACCCTACCCCCGAGGGTCCCCATACTCCCGATCCCACAGGTGTATGGAGATGTAAATCTGGGTACCTAGTAGCTTAGAACACAAGCTGCCCATTGACAGGAGACAAAGAGCGATTCGCCCCTTGTGGGGTTCGAACCTTAGACCTCCCGCTCCTGTTCAGGCTGTTTTTAAACACCCATGCCTTCACCACTAGGCCATATCCAGGGGATAGTTTTTTTCAATTTCTTGATTCCTTTTGTGGATGAGGTTTGAAAACCTGAGTAGAATGCTTTCAGCAAGTATCCGGAAGATTTTGTTTGGTGGGTGCTCGAGGCTGGTCTTAGAAGTTTCTGTTGACATTCATAGTTTATTATTCTAGAAGATACGTGTTCGAGTTTTATTGGAGGGAACTCCGCTGTGATAAGGATATCGATTCATCCTCATTTTCTGGGAGTTTATCCTTTAGGTCAAGAGTTCTCTCTTGTTCTCCTATTTATATCTGCTTTGGACGCTGCATTTAAAATACAATTAGATTGCTTCTTTCTACATTTATTCTTATTTTGGACATGGTATCATGAGGTAATGGGTTCAAGCCTCTCTGCATTGCCACCCTAATAGTTTTGTCCACGTGTTAGGCCTCTTTATTTGGCTTTGTTTGCCCAGTGTTGGCTCAACCCTGTGTATGCCTTTGTGCCCTTTGGTCACACCTTTGTGTTTGGAAGTCTTCCTTTTTCCCGACTAAATATGTTGCCCCTTCCCCATTTTTTTCCTCCCCATTACTCACTTAGATGTCTGGCCAAGTGTCTGACTCCCCTTTTCCCAATGAAATCAGATACCCCTTTCCGATTGCCGTTCATTTTTTTCCCGTTCGTTATTCGGTTGCTTTGGTAGATACCTACGGTCCTTGGTGGCATTTTCCGTGTTGTTAGAATACATCCATTCTGCTGACAGCTTAAGAAATGAAATTAGGCTATTGTAAGTTGTTACTTTCTGCGTAAACAAGATGGTGGGGGCTGGTTGAGCTGGAAGAGGTTTGCAACCCTGTTCAACGGGGGTGTTTTGGTTTGTTTAGGTTGCGCCTAGTAGTTAATGCTCCACTTATGAAGTTGGTCCAGAATGTCTTTTAAACTAAGCAATCTCTATGGTCTGATTGGTTCATTCCGTTTTCCTATGTGGGACATCTTTTTGGAAGGTGTCGTCCGCTTGGATGGATTCTTGGACGTCGTGCAGAATATTGGCTTTGAGATCGTTGATGATGGACCAAGTTGGCCACTTGAAGTAATAGTTGGAACACCTGGTTTAATAGTTGGCATCCTCTTGGTTGGTTGTAGCCACTTTGCTTTGCTGCCTCTGAAAAAATTATGGCCTGATTTAGCGTTTTACTGGAGGAACTTTTGGACGATGGTGTCTGGTAATGTCCTGGTGGAAGGAGGGGTGATGTTCAATGGTCGATCTGCTCGACTCCTGATTGAAAAGGTAGACGACCTGACAGAGTAGTTTGGATGCCTTTAAGCTTCGAAGTTTATGCACCCAGTAGTTCTTTGGAAGCACAATTAACATATGGGCAGAAGGTTAAATGGGGATCATTGTTTGGCCAGCCTGTAGGATGAGGCTAAATACCCTGGACACAGTGCAAGAGTGGGTGTTGGTTGAGAGTTCAAAGTGCCTTCTCTGTTACAAGGCTGATGAATCTCACAGCATCTATATTTAGGTGCACATGTTAAAAGGCGTTGGCGATCCAGTCATGGGACTTCTCTTAGGAATATATGCTGCAGATGCCTGAGGAAATTCTGTCTGTAGCAGTCCATCAGGATGTGTCGTTTCTGTGTTTTTTCTACAGTGACGAGCTCCATCTGGCAGGAAAGGAATATGAGAACGATTCCAACAGAGGAAGGCTTGAGTTTAACTGGAAAAGGAGATAACCACAACCTTGAGGTTGTCTGTGGGAAAATGGAGAAGAACAGCCAGAATTTGAAAACACCCGACTCTTCTCGTTAAGTTGTGATTTTAACTAGAGCCTGCACCATAGGTTCAGTGGCTATCGCTCTATTAATCAGTAAAATCTCATCTGGTATATACCACAAAAAAGGGGAAAAAGAAAAATGTTGAGGGCTGCTGTTTTTTTTTCACTTGGCTAAATGGCTTATGTATGTTGATTTCTGGTAGTCACGTATCTTGGAGTTCCAAGGTTTATACCTCAGCCTCACAGGATTTGACTAGTTGAAGGGAAAGACGAGTAGATGTTGCGGGGACGGAGAGTTGCCCTAGCTGCTTTTATCAGTATTTTTTGTGGATAGAGAGAGTCTCAGACAGTTATAGTAAATCTAGAGTTGGAGGCATGATTGTTGTAATTCAATACGGAAAGTTGAGAGCTATTTGCTTTTGGGCCACAGAAACCTTCCCTACTTGTGTAGGTCATTGGATAGACTTTTGGCTTGTAAGTAGTAATATTTTTGTTGATTAATGCAATTTTACTTATTGACGGAGAAAGGGCAGGTGTGGTTTTATTGACTCACTGCTGGTGCATTTGAATGTCCCTTTTCTGCTGTTTGAACTTTTTGGTTACTGGTGACTTGTGTTACATTCAAGTGTTTAGGAAGCTTTACGCTTCAGTTCACTCTGTGCTTTTGACATGTATGGTTAAAACATGAAAATGTTGAGTAGCCTCATTATTGTGTTTTATTTGAGAAAGGCTCATCAAAAGCATGATGTCATAAGATGGGTATGTAGAATGCCCTTCAGGGCAAAATGGACAATGGATAAGAAAAGCATAACAGGTGCTCTGAACATGGAGATAAAACGCCTATTTTCCATCTTTCTTGTTGGTTTCTTCCTCATCTCCTTCGTTACAATCTGTCATCTCTAATAACTTGGGATTTGAAATCGTTTGCTGTTTTATATACGTTGTCTGTTCGTGCATATCTTTCACCTTGGAGACTGATATTTTTGGTATTCTTGTTTATTTTCCCTTTGCTTTTATGGTGGCTGACTGAACTCTCTGACTGATTGAAATCACCTTTTTTAATTTCGATTTTTCGTACTTTATTCCATTTCTCGCGATTAACTTATACACATTTGCATCTCTAGAACTATATTGCTCCTGTCAGGGAACTAGAATCACTTTCACTCCGTATTATGATATATTGGTACCTAATAATGTTGCAGGCATTGATAAAGTCCACAAATAGGTTAAGAGATGCTTTGCTCCCAAAAGAAGAACCAATGTTGGCTGTCCCTCTTTTGTTACTCCTTGCTCAACATCAATCTGTGTAAGTTATTTGTAAACGAACCATTCATGTAGCTAATTCATATAAATTGTGTTCTTGGGCATTTCATATTTTTGTTTCTCTGTGAACCTTGCATCATGTTCTGATGCCCAATGGGCAACACTGCCTTTGATGGGCGGTTTTGCTAGAATAGGCAATAATGAGATCCTTGTTTTAGTAAATGATGCAGAGATACTAATTCTTTTATTTTACTGTTGGCGGGTCTCTTTGTATGTGTTGTCCGGAAAGAGGAGGACTCGATGATTATTCGTTCGCCATAACCAGAAGGGGTGGGGGGGGGGGGTAGTTGGAGCTGGAATGGCTGTGTGGTTAGAAATTATATTGAGTAGCCATATTGGTAGATGCTTTCAAAATAATAGTGCTTAAAATGGTTTCAGCAATTAATATTGATTTTACTTCTAGAGTAATGTTTCAGTTTATGACTGTAAGCCAATTTTTCTTTGCAGAGTTCTCATAAATACCGACGTTCCTCATATTAAGATGGTCAGCGAACAGTTTGATAGGTGTCATGGGACCCTTCTTCAGTATGTGGACTTTCTTTCTGGTGCTGTGGTTCCCACGTCTGCTTATGCTCAGTTAATTCCCAATCTCGATGAGCTTGTTCACCTATATCATCTTGATCCCGAGGTTTCTCTTACTCCTCTAATGTTGAGATTCCATTCTCTTTTCCCTTACTCCAAGACCTCGTTTTACACACAAATACGGGAAAGATTTACTAGACCGTGTTAAAAAGTAAAGTTCTTCTCTCTTATCAGGTGGCCTTTCTAATTTATCGGCCTGTGATGAGGCTCTTCCGCTGTCAACAAAATGTGGACCGATACTGGCCCCTAGATTGCAGCGATGCAGTATTTACTACCAATGATGATAAAGAGACTGAATCTACAGATTCTCCTGCTCAACTGGTTCTCAGTTTTGATTCTGCCCGCAAGCCTCTACGGTAATGTTCTCAACAGTCAACACTCATGTTCTTTTTGTCTGCAATTCCGTTTAGTCGTTCTTTCGTTATTTTTACATATTCTATACTTGTCGAGTAAGCCAATATCGCTCTCATTAAATGTACAAATATCTAAACCAAGAGTTGACTTAAAAGAGTCGATTTTGGGAGTAGCTGCAATATACTTTTCTTAAACTGTATGCCAGTTGGCATGGATAAGCATTTTAGGGTTCATGCCTTTTCATGCCGGATTTTTAGCTTTTTGTGGATGCACCGCCGTTTATAACTGAAGAACTGGTAAATTTAAGATGATAAATGAGAGGGATTTTGACCAAACAATTTCCGGTTACTCGTGAAGGGGATTATGTTCTTATTAAGGTTAAGTCACTCGAACAATGTCACATTAGCAAGAAAGGTTCTCTGTCTCCCTTCAGAAATAGTGTTTGTCATCTTGGCAATTCTGTATATTCTTTTACCCAATCACTCCCCCCTTCCCCCCTTTTGTTTATATCTTCCCTCTTGTTTTCCCATAGAAGGTTGGCTCCTCGCTCAGCACCATGTTCGGAACTCTTCGCCAAATGACACAGGGTCTAGGTAGCCTTGCTGGGAAACTGGAAATTGTGCTTTCAACTGACAGAGGCTAACTTACTATAGGGTCACAATCCCTCTTGTGGCACCAAGGGTAGATTGGCCTCTAGCAGTGTTTTACTAATTTATCATCATACATACACCGTCCAAAGTGACTTGAAGGCACTCTATTTGTTCTATCCCCTTCAAGCTTTTAACCGTTCCTCATCAAAGTCTCATTTTCAGTGGGGTTTTTTTTTTTTTTTTTTTTTTTTTTTTTTTTTTTTTTGCGTATTTTAGGAACTGTCAAAGGGCTTGCCTTCTTGATCTGCAGTTTATTCGCAAGAGTTTTTGATCTGTAGTTTCAAACATAAAATACCAGAGTAAAAGCTTCCTCACAATTCCACATCGTTAATGCATACGCTGCTGCTCATGGTTCAAGAATAGATCTCCACATAAGCATCATATTCTTGATGATAGTCTTGGGAGTCCCTTATCCCATGCACTTTCCACATTTAATCTATTCACTTTCTTCCTGATTCTCTATATGAATAACACATGGTGTTTCTCTTTATGACACTCTAGCAACAGTAGTCTTCTCTTCTTAAAGAATGACCCTGTTAGTAGACATCTTTTTGCCAATGTAGTCAGCTTCTTCATTAAGCATCTCTGGGAGTACCAATGAAGCTTAAGTCTACAAAGTGTGACCCGGAGGTATCATCTTTGCCTAGAGTTTGTTATCTTCGTCCATGGCTTCAAGTAAAGTATCTGTTTCCATACATCGCGGTTATTTAGCTCCAGAACTTGTCCTGCACCAGGAAATGGAATTCTTTGAATAAATTTCCATTTTTTTTTTATTTGTGTACCTTGGACCCATTTTTCTTAGGTTCTGACAATCCTTAAGATTATTTATTTCCTGGGATGGAGGTTAAAGCATTTCTAGATGTGGCAGTGTAGACGGAAAGACGGGGTGGATTTGGTGAAAATCTACATGGATATGGGTGTTTGATGAAATGACATTGTTTTCTTCTCATAATCATGTCTGTTTTTCTTGGCTCTTTTCTCACTCCCCCCCCCCCCCACCCCCTTATATCCTACTTGTAATTTGACTTGTATCTGCCATTGTTGTTCTGATCAAATGATTAATGGTTGTTTTAGGGGGTTTCACACGGATTAAGACAGTGGAGGATTGCCAAACAATTTAGATGAATAAGTCTAAAATACCCTTTGATAGTCATTAATGCAATGGTTGAAAAGCTGTTTTATGTATAATAAATTAGGGGTAGTAGGAGAAAAAGAATAATAAATGTTTTCTTGGTATTCTGGAGTGGACGTATATTAAAGGACAAATTATTATGGCCAAGGCAACTATTATTTAGGAGCAGATGTAGGTAGTGCATGAAATTATAACTCACTCAGTTGGGCAATGTCGTAAAACTCATAACATGCTTATGTTTTAAATTATCCTCCAGCACAAACATCTTAAAGCAGCGAGGCATGCTAAAGCATTATGCATTTAGCTTTTACAGCTGCGCGAAGCATGCCTTTTGAAACATTACTACTTTGAGGTTGACGTGTATGCTGGGGATTCAGAAACTTGCCCAGCTTTCCAGTTTGCTTCATATATGTTTTTGCCTTTTGGGTTGAATTATTGCAGGTGGTCAGATCTTCTGGATACGATAAAAACAATGTTGCCGTCAAAAGCCTGGAATAGTTTGTCTCCAGATTTGTATGCAACCTTTTGGGGTCTCACCCTTTATGATCTTTACATCCCTAGAAGTCGTTATGAATCTGAAATTGCTAAGCAGCATGCTGCTCTTAAAGCTCTTGAAGAATTTTCTGACAATTCAAGTTCCGCAATAACCAAGAGGAAGAAAGAAAAAGAAAGAATCCAAGAGTCCTTAGATCGATTAACAAGCGAACTCCAGAAACATGAAGAACATGTTGCTTCTGTCCGCAGACGGCTCTCTCTTGAAAAAGACACGTGGTTGAGTTCCTGCCCAGATACTTTAAAGATCAACATGGAATTTCTCCAGCGTTGTATATTCCCCCGGTGTACATTTAGCATGCCAGATGCTCTCTACTGTGCCATGTTTGTAAATACCCTGCATTCTCTTGGGACACCATTTTTCAACACTGTTAATCATATTGATGTTCTCATATGTAAAACACTACAACCAATGATTTGCTGCTGTACTGAGTATGAAGCGGGTCGACTTGGGAGGTTTCTTTATGAAACTCTGAAGACTGCATATTATTGGAAGGTATAATTTTCAGGCTGTATTAAACATTGCAGCGAATTCTAAGATGTTCGAATAAAAAAAATGCTTTTCTTGTAGTTATATATTTTACTAAATTGGGGTGCAACTGTTTACATATCATGTATCATCTATGCTGACTATTGCCTTTCTTTTATAGAGTGAAGAATCAATATATGAACGCGAGTGCGGAAATATGCCCGGCTTTGCTGTTTATTATAGATACCCAAATAGCCAGCGGGTGACATACAGCCAATTCATCAGGGTAAGTGGGCATTTATGCACCCAGCATCATTCTGTGTCTGTAAGACTGTTCGGTGAACTATGGTAGTCTTCTACTTTTCCATATTCCTTTGGCTACTGCCTCGTCCTCCTACGAGTTGGGGAACTATAGATAAATAGGAATGCAAGTGCTGAACTATGCCGGATTAATCTGTTTATAAAACATGAAAATGCAGGAGAAGTGGAAAGATGACACAGAGAGACAATTAAAAAAAAATATAACTTATATTGGTATTGGGAAGGGCATTGTTTCTATGTTTCGCTGATTCCAACTGTTTAAATTTATTAGTGTCCTGGTCTTAAGCTACTGCCCTTGTTTTACCTACATTTGTTGTTTGAATACGGTAGAAAAATTGGCGCCATGTTTTGTCTTTATGACTTTTTGCTGAGTATAGCTTATTATTGTCTGAAAGGTACACTGGAAATGGAGCCAAAGGATCACAAGGTTACTTATTCAGTGCCTGGAATCGTCGGAGTATATGGAAATTCGAAATGCTCTAATAGTTCTGACTAAAATTGCTAATGTTTTCCCTGCTACCCGGAAAGCTGGAATTAATTTAGAAAAGCGGGTATGTCAGTATTTGAAGCCTATTTCCATTCCTTATCTATAAACCATTTGCCATATTTTTTTTAGCTGTCTTATTCTTTTTATTTAGGTGGCTAAAATAAAAGGTGATGAGAAAGAGGATCTGAAAGTCCTGGCTACAGGTGTTGCTGCGGCCTTGGCTGCTAGAAAGGTAAATTGCAGCTCTAGTCATGATATTCCTTTTTTAATCTCAAATTGTGACTCAACTGGGCAGTCCTAATTGATACTGTACTGTCTTACTGCTACAAGAATCTTTCTTTGCTTTGTGAGACGTGTCACCCTTTGGGTTAATCGTGTGCTGGCAATGTTTGCATATTGCTACCTTTTTTCACGATTTCATACTTGATACGAGTTGAACTAATACCTGTAATTGTTGTGCTCGCAGCCCTCTTGGGTTACAGATGAAGAATTTGGCATGGGTTACCTTGAAATAAAGCAAGTTACTGCACCTGGATCAAAATCTTCAGGTTTAAATTCTGTTTCTGTTCAAAATGGAACGGGCCAAAGTAGTGTACAAGGTGAACCTACTGTAGGAAGAAATGCAGCTGCTGGAACCTCACAACCAGAATATGGTAAATCTACCAAAGAACCTAGGGCACGACCTGCCACTGGTAGAATAGAGAGACCAGAAAGTACTTTGGTGAAATCTGATGCAGGTTCGGCAAAGTCGAAAATTAGTCCTTTGGTCAATGGCTCTGAACTGTCTGCAGCGCCATCCAATAATTTACCGTCGGGTACAGGCAGGTCAGTTGAAAATCAGCGGCTTCCGGAGGACCTCGGTAAGAAATCTTCAGAAGATACTGGAAAACAGGGTTCAAAGGTGCCTGGTGAATCTGAGGTAGAGCACAAATTACCACGATATTCCATTGGCATCTCTATGATATGTTATGACGGCATAGTGAACTTGACATTTGCATCTGCTGTTTCTAGCCAACGTTTTAGGGTTGTGGTCTTGTTTATTATGGTTGATCTTGCATTTGTTTTTATATTGATTGTCATGATGGCAATGTTTCATTAATAGTTTACTTACGTGCATTCTATGGTCCCACTTGCAGGGTAGGACTGTGATTAGACGGTCTACTCCTTCCGCTTCATCTTTAAAACAGTCCAAACCGAAGGATGACAGCAAATACGTCAAGTCTGTGGGCGGAGTTTCTGCCTCTTCCGATAAAGATTTGCCCGCAGATCCATTAGAAATCAATCATAGTACTGTTGCTGGAAATAGCATTGTTTCTGCTTCAAATAAAGTGAATCAATCAGCGAAAACTTCAGATTCCGGTGGCGGATTAAAAGCAGAGGTAGTAGGTGATCCAAAGGCTTCTACTGCCAGAGATGAATCTGTTGAGGCATCGGATGCCATAAAATCTTCCCGATCAGTGCATTCCCCAAGGCTCGACAGCTCTGTCCCCGCTCCAAAATCTGGTGATAAACCTCACAAGAGAGCCAGTCCAGCAGAAGATGTGGATAGGCTGAGCAAACGTAGTAAAGCAGAAACAGATTCAAGGGACATGGATGGTATCAATGCGGGGGTGTCTGAAAGGGAAAGGTTGAGCGATATCCGCGTTACTGAGAAACTCCATCCATCAGAAACAGATGAACATATTACAAATCGGCTTAGTACTGAGAAATCAAAGGAAAAGGTCAGCGAAAGACAAGACAGGGATAATAGGGAACGCCTTGAGCGTATTGATAAGCCTCGTGGGGATGATGGTAGAGATAGATCAATCGAAAAATATGGAAGAGAACGGTCTGTTGACAGGATCCAAGATAGAGCTGGTCCCGATAGGAGCTTTGATAGGCTTGCCAAGGAAGAAAAACACAAGGATGACAGAGGAAAATTGAGGTACAGTGACACATCTTCTGAGAAATCATATGGAGAGGAACGCTTTCATGGCCAAGGCTTACCTCCGCCTCCACCATTGCCTCCTAATTTGGTCCCACAATCATTAAATGCAAGCAGACGAGAAGATGATGGTGATAGGCGATTTGGAACTGCCAGGCATAGCCAGAGACTATCCCCCAGGCATGACGAGAGAGAAAGGAGACGGTCAGAAGAGAATGCTTCATCACATCTGGATGATGCAAAACGTAGAAGAGAAGATGAATTTCGAGACAGAAAACGTGAGGAGCGAGATGTGCTCCCTCTAAAGGTACGTTGACAAATCTTCAAGTTATTGTTAGATATATGTATCAATTACACTTCATAACAACTTAAGCAACTTTTAAGTGAGCTGATAATTTATAATGGCAACAGAGTACGAGATTAGGGGATCAAACCTCACCCATGCTTCATTTATTAATAAAACTACTACTACTACTGTTGGTAATCTTGCTAACATGTCTGCACTTGTCATCCACATGTTGGTGAGTCACATGGGAGGGGACATGTTGATACAAATTTAAAACTTTTAGATGAGATGGTAATTAATTACTTGCAAATCATGTTAGGGCTTAGTAATAAATCCTTTCTATAATATACCATTAGATTGTTCTGAACCACTTTTCTTACAGGTCTAGATTATTCGTTATTCTTTTCGGTACATTGTAGGTTGAGGAGAGGGAAAGAGAAAGAGAGAGGGAGAAAACAAACATAGTGAAGGAGGATTTGGACCCAAACGCAGCTAAAAGGCGAAAGTTGAAAAGAGATCATATTCCGACTGAACCTGGCGAATATTCTCCGGTAGCACCACCTCCTCCCCTTGCAATTAATTTATCGCAGTCCTATGACGCCAGAGAAAGAGGAGACCGAAAGGGCACTACAGTCCCCAGACCAGGAGGGTACTTGGAGGAGCCTAGTTTGAGAATACATTCTAAAGAAGCTGCAAGCGCCACTGTTCGCCGTGATCCAGAACCGTATCCTTGAAGTTTATTGTTTTATGCATGCTGTTTTTTTAAGCTTATCCCTTTTATGAATTTCATTTGTAGACCATTGTCTAAAGCTGCAGCTACTGAATACGCTTCTTCTGCTGTTTGAAAAATACTCATCTGCTATAAGAACTGCCTTACATTGCCTGAACCCTTTTATCCCTGAGAGATTTTGTGGTACCACCACTGTTGTAGCAATGTTGTACCAAAGTGGCATTCATCTCGCCCTTTCATCTTTAGTCTCTTTCACATAATGCACACCTACTATGTGATAGAACCTAAAAATGAAATGACATGATACATGCCACTTAAAACAACCTTGTTACAATGCGTGTATTGAAAAAAAAAAATCTTTATTCCTATGTTGTTTTCCTGGTTGGAATGTGCTTATGCATGCATGTATGTAATCCTTGACTAGATTGCTCAGAATGTATGACAGAGACTGGGATGAAGAAAAGAGGCTGAGAGTTGAAGCAAAGAGGCGGCATAGAAAATAATTTGTAAAGTCCATTCGAGGAGATATCGCAGTTTCAGCATTTTTATTGCTGGTATTCTCCATTTGCAATTGCAAGTGCCTGTTTTGGTTCTTGATTTGCTCAAAATGTTTTGCCATTTGAAGTAGTAGTAGTAGTAGTTACTTATTGTCTTACATTCTGCTCTGCTTAACAACAGAGTGGTGCCAGATTTTCGTGATTTTGATGAGACCGAATAACCAGGTATATGTATAAGAAGTAAATTGTGAATGCTAATCTCATGTATTTATTAAGCCCCTCTTTTCGCTGTTTCATTTCACTTTATGTATGTGCCTTTGATGGCTGATGAGGCCAAAACCACCTAGTTCGTGTGCCCGGGTTTTAATAATCTCCCCTATTTACGCATGCGTTGTTCCATCACTTTCATGATTCAAAAAGTGTGTTGTGTTTTGGAACCACCACCCAAAAGCAAAGGCCATGGCTTAAAAAAAAAAAAAAAAAAAAAAAGAACAGAGCAGCAATGAGGCTCCAATATGTCTGAACAACAATAGCGATAAAAAGGGACAGTAGTCAAACATCATTTACCTCAAAAGAGCCTGCACAAATGGTCAAATGTAAAAAACCAAAACAAAGGAAACTCAGCCATTCCATGGATCCAGTAGCAACCAAGATACTTGAGATACACCAACATCGACTCCAACCCATCTATTTTTAACTAGAAGCAGTGTGATCACACAAAAAATGAGGGTTAGCAAACACTTGAATATGATTATCTAATCTACCAAAATGAACCAACCACTCAATATCCCTAAGTAATACAAATGGTTGCTTTAATGTGTTAGCTGTTATGATGCACATACACTTCAATTTGGTCGTCTTGCGCCGTGTCCGACACACGACACGCTATAACACCGTGTCCGATACGTGTCGGCTGATTAAATTAATATTATTTAAAATTTAAATATCAGACACACTTCCGACACACCGTCGACACTCGTGAACCCAATTTTTTAATTTATTTTTTCTTTATTTAAGTTTTCTACAATGGAAACGTTAAAATACACGATTTTCATTTATATAATAATTAAATAAATAATACGTTGTATCAAGTTTATATGTTTTTTTTGTTGATAAACAATCATATTTACAATTTGTAATATTTTTGTAGGTCAATCACAATTTCTTTTGGCACCGTATAAAGGTCGAATATCTATTCTAGATATTCATAGAGTTTATATAATACCTATATTATTTTGTCTAGTTTTTTCAGATGATTACGAATATTTTTTATGATCAATTGAATTTTATTTACATTATATATATATATATATATATATATATATATATATATATATATATATATATATATATATATATATATATATATATATATATATAACGTGTCGGAGGCGTGTCGTGTCCGTAAATTTTGGAATTAGCCGTATCTCCGTGTCCGTGCAACATAGGTTAGCTGTGGTGATTTTAATTGAGGCAAATACTTGAGAAAAACAGATCCATAATGAGGAATAAAGCCCTGAATATATCTCTCCTGTCAGGGCAGCCAATTTGAGATTTCTTGTAATCATTTAAGAAACAATAAAACTGTTGAAAGGATCAAAGAAAAACCAAGAGAGTGAATATATATATCTCTTCTGATGCACCCTACAAACAAAAGTCACTTCATTACATTATACTACTGGCTTTGTCATTTGATTCTTCAACTCAAGTAAGAGCCTTTCAATTCTTCTCAATTGAGCTTCCATATCACTTAACTTTTGTGGGCCTATGCCGGCATTTGGGATCTCCTGCATTCTTCCACAACTAGTTCCCACTGCTGTAGTTGAAGATGATACAATTGCTTCAGAACGAATACTTGAAGAATTGTTTTTTATAACTTCATTATCCACTATTCTTGCATCTTCATTGCTTTCTTGTTGCTCCTTTTCCTCCTCGGTTTCTTGCAGCTTCGAGTCTTGAATTTGTGTGATTTTAACAATCGGAGGAAAACCAGGAGGATCATCTAAATCCGGTGCTTCAGTCTTTATCTTTACTTTAATTCTTTCTTGCAGCTTTGTGTCTTGAATCTGTGTGGTTTTATCAATTGGAGGAAAACCGGGAGGCACTTCTAAATCCGGTGCTTCGTTCTTTATCTTAACTTGAATGCTTTCTTCCAGCTTTGCGTCTTGAATTCGTGTGGTTTTATCGACAATTGAAGGAAAACCAGGAGGCGCTTCTAAATCCGGTGCTTCAGTCCTTACCTTCACTTGCATGAAAGTAGTTGCTTTCGGGTGAAAACCAGGCGGAACATCCATATCTACTGCTTCAATCTTCACCTTATCAAAACCTTTAATCCTTCCATTTTGTGACAACAATACATGACTTTGTCTACAGTCTTCTGTTTCAACACATTTTGGCTTACAACCAAATTGTTTATCTAAGACAGAGTGATCATTTTTGACCTTTTTAGCATTTGGTGTACTATGTTTTCTTGCATGTCTACAACTTCTCTTCTTTCGAGCAAGGCCCTGGAACGAATCAAGAGGAGGAACCAATACATCTTTCCTCCACCAATCCAAATACCGAGTACTCACATCTGACTCGATCAACCTAGGAGGAAGCTCTAGTTTTGATGCAACCCTAAAAGGTCTACTACTACTACTACTATCATCAAACCATGCAACATCAACACAAGATTTTGAGCGAGGAATCGATGCAGGAATATCTTGATCGAAACCAAACTGCATGGCTACCCTATGAGGATAGTAAGGTTCTTCACAATCTATTCCAAAAAGGACACAGACCCTCATACATACAACATAAGATTCCACTTCTTTGTCCAAACATTCTCCTGCTCTAATACATGTCCACTCTTGTTTATAAAACTTGGGGAAAGGCCAATTATCAACGGGCAAGCAATAAGGCCGCCACAAAAACACGTCACCTGAAGAACTAATTATAGGCCTAACGTTCCCAATATCGAGTCTTTTAAGGTCATCCCACCTAGCTACCCTTGGATCACCCTTGTTGAGTGGATTAGGGTCTGGCCGGAATTGAATAAACCTCTCCCAAGCCCATATTTGAACTAAATACAATGGTGCCCAAAGGCTTACAGCTAAAATGTTACCTTCACCTTCTTCAGCTACCATCCTAGTTGAAGCATCCATTGAAACTTTGAGTAAATTCATGTCCCTGTAAATAGAGGCAAGAACAGCTGGTGCAAGGGCTATTTTAGTACCTTTAGCAAGGTACACTGCAATAGGAATCATTTGTTCTCCAACTTTATCGTATTCTGTTCCTGGAAACACAAACATTGAAAGCCAAAGTGAAAGAAAAGCTTCATGCTCATGTTTTTTACCCTTGTTCTTGAAATAGTTTAACCATTGCAAATGTGTTTGCATTCTTTTTTTAATCAGTACTTCAGACAGATCCACACAAATCCTAGCTACATTTTCATCTTTAACAAGTGAAAAAAAAGGGGCACCTAAAACAGAAAATCCACCAAGAATCATCATATCTTCTAATGTGATAGTTGATTCACCCCATTGAAAAACAAAGGTATTTGTATCACAGTTCCATCTCTCCGCGAGCCCGAAAATAAGATCATCAACCCTATGGAAACTACACTTTGAACCCAAAATGGCTTCCAAAATTCCAGCCCTTTTCCATATAAGGGAATGTTGTGAGTGCATTTCGTCCACCCATTCACTCCATTTCTTAAAGGGCTCAAGCCAGCCATTGAAAGCTACATCCAAAGGCCACTTAGACTTAGGAGAAAGAAAGGGCTGCTTCAATTTTGAATCAATAGGGGAAGAAGAAACAGTGGGTTTCAAGAAATGGGCAATTCTTTTGCATGGAATTCCACCTGTGGGTGAGACCATAAACTCTTCTTTCCTTCCAAAAATATCAGCCTCTGTGAATGGAGAAACCATGGGAAAGGTTTTTTCCAGGCTTGTAGGGCAGAAAAACAGAGTAAACAAGAAAAAGGTGTAGCCTTTTTATGCCTAAGGCAAAAAAATATATATATATATAAAAACAAGAAGGTTTTCAGTACCTGGACATGGTGGTTTTTTTTCTGCAAATGTCCAACCTTTTTAAAGGAATCTTACAGTACATGCTACTACATATAAAAGTTGTTGAGTCCTTTTTTTTTTTTCTTTTTTTTTTTGTTCAGGTATATCTTGTAGGGGAAGTCTAACCGTAATTTTTTTTTTTCCATTTTTTTTTTCAGGTATATCTTGCAGGGGAAGTCTAACCGTAAAACTCATTTACATGGCTTTAATTAATAATAATATAATAATAATAGAACAAACATGTAGTTACATTACATGTGATGAATTATTTGAATACACTGTAAAATCAATACTTGTTTTTTATAGGGGGAAAATCAGGAGTTTTGTAAAAAAGATGAATGACGGATGTATCTCATCTACTAAATGGTAGTATTTCGTACAGGTTTTTCTTCTTTATTTTATTTTTTTGTCACTTATAATATACAAATAACGTACTATCATTTTTTTTTTGGAAGAATAAGGGATTGTCTTTTCACAATAAACATGTTTTACATATTCCAATGATGAGAGTGTTTCTGTTTTGACATTTAACTCGTATATCATTCTGATCCTAAATAAGTCAGGAATTATATATTATTCAGACCATGTTACAGACCTGGAGAATTTTGTTTTCCAGACCAATTTTTGGTCTGAATAAAGAAACATTGTTATGTACGCTTGAGAAACAATACAAACCATTTTACAGACCGAAAAATTACATTTTCCGTTCTTATTTCAAGTCAGAATATAACCACGGTGGTATGAAAATTTTGAAAACTCATCAAACCATTTAAAGGCCGAACATGTAATGTTTTCCTGACCACATTCGAGTCAGAATAAACTAAATTATTCCGACCACATTTGAGTAGATATAACCATATTTCAAGTCACAATATAACCATGTCGCTATAAAAATATCGAAAATGTATCGGACAATTTCAGAAGCCAAACATGTAATGTTTTCCTGATCACGTTCGGGCCAGAATAAACTAAATTGTTCTAAACACATTTGGATAGGTATAATGTTCTACATTCTGACCGAACTCCGGTCAGAATGTAGGCGCGTAAGTTATAAAAAATTAAGGGCAAAATTAGAAAGTAATTGTTGTGCAATAAGACAAATAGCTGTGTGAAAATACATTTCCGAAATAATGCACCCTTTTTCTTTTGATATTAATTTAATTTTTTTCCCCTTTTTTTTTACACAGATACGAAATATACACGCGCAAATATACACACGTACGAACACTGTCTCCACTATGACTTGAATCCGGAACATCGAGGTTAAGAGCCACACGCACGCACGCACACACACTGTCTCCACTATGACTTGAATCCGGAACATCGAGGTTCAGAGCCACACGCACGCACACTATCTTCACTATGACTTGAATCCGGAACCTCGAGTTTAAAAACCACACACACGCACGCTGTAATATCCCGACTTTTCGAAAAAAAAGGCAGACGTGTCTTTTTACGAAATACGGAATATTATATTTATTATTTATGGAATTAAGGTATTATTAATGTGTGTGTGTATATATATATATATATATATATATATATATATATATATATATATATATTGATCGGCCTTTTCTAAGTGTCCAATCTCACCGGCAGTGTACCGAGTCAACTGTAGCATAGAATTGGTGAGTCAAGGTCGTATCCCACAGGGAATCTGGTCGAGTACCAAAGTCGGTCTCGTCCCTAGTTCAGGTCAACACAAATATTGAACGTGGTGACTTGTCAGATCACCGGTTCTACAAACTAAATATACAAAACAAAAGAAAGATCTAAAACTATATAAAAGAGATAGCCGAGCTATGATCCAATCTACTACTCACAAAACCCTAGCCAAGTCCCGAGGTATTCTTGATTCACCTAAACGTTCTCGATGTTACATAGGGTGTCGTTTCCTGGCTCTGAGAATAGACATTATTTCAATAATCTACCCTCCTATGTCAGGTTCAACAATCCGCTGACCGGATTTAACTGACCTCACACGGTCTACGATTCATGAAACGCTCGACAAGTCGATACAAAACCTCACAACGAAACCGAGTCTGAACAACTCAGTCGGTTTTACACGGTGATCCTAGAACCACGGCTCCCGTATCCTCTCGCAAAATACATATGTAAAGATGATACGTGTGATACGTTTATTAAGTGATCAATTCAACAAACGTGATAAGAATAAGTTCTAGAACTATGGTAACGTCGAGAATCAACATATAAACATCAAGAACACCACATGAACATGCTAAGGTTCGATTTCATAGACTATCATATAACTCAACTATCGGGCTATTAGCTACTCATTCTAACAACATAAACAACAAGAAATCAACAATAAAAATAACATAAACAAGAATAAAAGCAAGAACAAGAAAGGAAAACGAATTACCAAATATTATAGGCCGTCAAAAATCGATCCACCGAACGAAAACCCGTCAATAACGCGTCAAGCTATCTTCGAGAATCAACGGATTACAACAATCTAAGCCTAATCTAAGCTAAACTATGTACATAATTGATCTAAGCTAAGAAAAACGATGAAAAACTGAAGAAAAACGAGTTGGGAAGAAGGTGGTGTGGATCTAGATCCAAATGAGGGTATTTATAGTGTTTTATGAGTTCTGGGAGCTAGGCGTGCGCCTAGGAAAGTGCAGGCGCACGCCTAGGATGATAAAAACACGTAATGACTTCTGGCCAAAATTGACTGCTAGGCGTGCGCCTAGCATTTGTCAGGCGCGCGCCTAGCTGACACACCCTCAGAAAAACAACCATAATTTTGTCTGTAGACCTCCGATTTGAGTGATTCAAGATGCGTTGGAAAGATCATTCAATTGTCTACAACTTTCATGAAGATGTCCAGCCCAGAAAATGCATCTAAGGTGGATCAAAATGCAGATAAATGGAAGGTATGGTTGTAGAACAACCGCGTTTTGATCCGTTTGAACGTTTAAGCTTCGGGCACACGTTCAAATCCTCATATCTTGCCTTCCGGACATCTCAAACACCTAATTCCTGTACAAAATCACAACAAATACCACACATAATCCCTACAGGACACTAGGGTGACCGAGAGTATAGTAAATTACACCGAAAAAGACCGAGAATCCCGGACATTACGTCCTAGGTCCCGAAATGATAACCAAGGTGTAAATACATCAAAATACAACTAAATGTCTCATAAAACATATAAAACGAGGTATAAACGGGGTATAATTACATAGAAAATGATAGCCAATTTGACTCTCATCATATATATATATATATATATATATATATTCGAAATATATATATTAAAGGGAGTTAATTTGGAATTGTTTTTGGGAATTAATGGAAAATAATGGTGGGAGTTATTTTTGGGAAATAACCTCCCTCCCATTATGTCTGAGAAGTTTCCAAGGGAAATCAGAAATCCGAATTTAAAACGTACGAATACGTTCTTTGATAGCAAAGGAGAAACGGGAAGCAAGCCAATGAGACTACTACAAAATTGTCACAAACTACTCAACGGTTTTCAGATCGAATTAGAGTTTTGGAATCAGCGGGACAAGAGGATCGTTTTGATACAAGAAAGTTGAAGTTTTGAGAAAGGTTAGTTTTGCTCTAGTTTGAGATCATCAAGTTTTGGTTGTCTAAATCTCTTATTCGTAGACTCGTATGTGTAGAAGCTTTGATCATCAGTTAATCCATGTTTAATTGTGATCAAATAGGTTTCCAATTGAAGCCTTAGAAAGTGTTGTTGTTTTCTGGAAGGTTTTGCTTTGGTTTTTGCTTGCTAAAAGGTAATAGGCTCTTCCTAATGTGTAATTAGGTTTATGATGTTTAAGGTTGAGTGATTGTATGGTTTTGATGTTGGAATTGTGCCTAAATGTTGTTAGGCAAGTATAGGATGTTATGTGGCGTTTTTCCTGTTGTTATAATGCTTAGATTGATGTTAATTACGTTTGGTTTTGAGTAGGAATCAATAAAGTGCAGAAAAAACATGTTTAGGGCTGTTTTCGAGCTAATGCGTGCGCATTAGTAGGCAATGCGTGCGCATTCGAAACATCAGAATGTCAATTTGTGAAACAACAGCCGAATGCGTGCACATTCGGGAGGCAATGCATGCACATTGCTCTGGCAGAATGTGCCAGAATGCTCAATGCCTGCGTATTGAGCCTATTTTTTTGTGAAATATTGTGTTTTAAGCCTCGAGACTAGTTTTAAATGTTGTTTCTTGATCTAATAACATTATATGAACATGAACAAGTCATGATTAAGCTTCTGATGCGTTTAGTTCCGGCACCGGATGAATACTTCTTAAGAGTTGAAGTTCGGGACCGTCGGAAGAGTATGAATGGCCTATGCTTTGATGAATTAGAGTTCATCAATGTCTGTGAATGTGCTAGGAGCTGTCCATGTCTAATGGTCTAGGTGAGAGATTAGGAGTTGTGAGGGAGCTTACTTGAATAAACTTAGGTGGCTAGTTAACAACATAATAACCTACATACTTGTGTTGTAAAAGATTAAACATCAATCCGTTCTTGGTAAGGCACAAGTCTATATCGCGATGTGTGGGCGGTCAGATAAAGTGAATAACTCCGTAAGTCTATTAGACTCAAGGTGCGGAGGGACTTCGCCGAACGTTTACACTATCGGGGCTAGCTCGTGGCTATTGGTGTGATCTATCAATAGGTTGCACCCAGATGCTTAATGGTGAGTAGCACCATGCGTAGTGCCCTTGAATGCTGATGTAACAAAGATAAGCTAAGTTAGAAACAGTTAGTCACGGCATGTTGATGAGCATGAAGTGAACCCTAAAATTGAGTCGGTCTCACAAAGATAACTTAATAATAATAAAGTAAGCCTTTCGTTATAAACTCTAATTATACTTTAGCTTCTCCCTCTTATCTAAGTACTTTGTACTTACCTACATTGCATTTTGTTGTATGCTTTGTGGGGTGAGAAGATTAACAGGTTGACTACGAGCTTGCTGAGGATGATGTTTGATGATGTTGATGACATGATGATGCTTTCGCTTTCTTTTACTTATTAAATGTTGTACTAGATATGTTGTACTTTTATTTCTAGATTTTTGTAAGATAAGTTGTTGTGCTCTTTTTTTTAAGGCATCATATGTTGTTAGTTTCTTTTCTTTCGTTGTTGTAAGATAAACCTTCCATCTTTTGTCAGTTTGTAATCTATTCTTAACAACATTTATAGTATTTTGCCGAGTCTCTTTAGCTTCCGTTTGCTTTATATTGATACGACGACATAGAGGCTAGCGTATAATATTAAATTTATTTAATGCTATACGCGCCGAACGCTCCTTTCCGGAGGACTCGGTATACGGGAACGGGGCGTTACTAATGGCAGGCCCAGAATTTTTTTTCAGCGGGGTCCGTAAATATTTAACACAGTAAATAATTTTTTTCACGGGGTCCGAAATATTTTTCAATAGGTAAAATGTAGAGTATTTTTATTTTTAGCGGGGTCCGTGGACCCTCATATGCTCAAGGTAGGTCCGCCTATGGGCGTTACACACACACTTGTACTTAAACCCGAAAGCTCCATATTAAGAACCACTTTACATACTGCTGGTTCAATGCCTTGTTGGCAATCGACGTTCAATATACAATTAATTGGAAGACAAATAGATTGGTGGAACTTCTACTATCTATGGTTTAAATTATTGAATATAATGAAAAGATAACAAAGTGCTTCTTCATGACTATCAAGCCTTATTCTCTGATGACATGTTTGTTACGTATGAAATGAAATGTAATTAAATAAATAATATGACTGGAACGGAATGGAATATATTCATTCTGTTATTGCGTTTGAAATTTAAAAGAATGGAATGAAACAAATTCTATAACATGTGACACATTGAGTGATAGGTATGAAATATATTCATTCTATTACAGTGTTTGAAATTTAAAAGAAGGGAATGAAACAAATTATATAACATGTAACACATTGAGTGATGAGTAAGGCAGGGTTGAGTAGGGTTTTATATGAAATGGTTCATAAGGTAGGATAGGGTGGAAGGGGTGGGATGGGGTAGGGGTGTAAACAATCCGATCTGATCCGAATCAAGCATTTACTTATCGAATCGAGCAACCCCTTAAAACAGTGATGCTCGAATTCGGCTCGAGATTGCTCGAGCAGGGAAAAAATTGCTCGAGATCGATTCGATACCATATTAATCACGCTCGAAAAAATTCGAGCACGTTCAAACTTGAGTTCGAGCTCTTGCAGCTCGGAAAAATGATACAAATGCTAAGATATGCACATAAAATATTAAGTCCACCAGCATAAAACTAATAAATATCATATATTTTAATATGATATAAATATGTTCGATAAGGCTCGCGATCATGTCGAGTCAAGCATTAAAATGCTCGAGTTCGGCTCGTTAATTATGATGAGCTGCTTGAGTTCGGTTCGAGTTCGATTAAAACCATATTCGAGCGAGCATTTAACGAATCGATTGTCGAGTGGCTCGTGAGCGGCTCGGATCGCTTACACCCGTACATAGCCCTACCACACCACCATTTTACCCTACCACACCACTCTACCCTACTCTACCTACCATTCCTTACATATCACTTGTCTTACCAATCACCCCACTGCACCTTACCTCGATACTCACCCTACCCCATCCTACTCTACCACCCACCTATCTCACCTACCCTACACCACCTTATCTTACCCCCTATCCTACCTTACATACCTTACTCTACCTAACCAAACCCTACTTAACCTACGCCACCTCACCCCACCCCATCCAACACGCACCCTACCCTACCATACCTCACCACCCCACCTATCCACATTGCCCTACCTTACCCTAACAAAACCAACCGACCTTTTCACTCACCTACCTAACCCTACCACACTTTCACCCCACCTCTACCCTAATCCTACCCACCCTACTCTACCCACCACCCCACCATACTTTGTCCTACAACCCCACCCTACCCACCACCCCATCCTACGCTGCCTCATCTCACCCTATCTTACCTTACGCATCATACCTACCTTACCTCACCACCTACTCTACTCCACCATCACCTACCCTACCCTACCTTACCCCATCCTATCTACCATACTCCATCACCTACCCTACCCTCGCCACCACCCACCCACTCTTACCCCATCGCTCACGTGTTTTGTCGATTTTCATTTTATTTTATCGCATTCCATCCATTTTTGGAAGGAAATAAAATGAAATTCTTTTCATTCCTTTAATATAAAATTTCATTTTATTCCTTAACTAATAATTATACACAAGCATTTGAATAAAATGAAAAATCATTTCATTCCATTCTCGTCTAACAAACATGCTATAAGTGTGGTCACAACTTGCTTTTTTCTTTACTAGTAAATAATCATTATTTATACCAGAAATACAGAACTCTTTGCATATTTTAATTAATTTATTATACTTTTCCTTAGAATATTATTCTACAACATTAATTACTAACAATAATAAAATTCAAAAATCACAAATAAACTATTTTTTTTTGTTTTTGTTGAGTGGATAAACTAAAATATTGAAAACATGAAAACAATTTCTTAAGGTGGAAATGTCCTTGGCTAGTTAGGCCCATCATCAACAACTAAAAGGGGAATTGTTGTCTTCCATTTCGAATATAAACTCAGAAATCGGAGTATTATCATCCATGTCCTACCCAAAAAAAAAAAAAAAAAGGTACAAGTTTTACACAAAATATACTTATGAAATCTCAAAATTTTACAACTTTATTCTCCAATTTAAATCCAAAAAAATCCTCTCGAAATCGACATTTTGATCCTTCATGTGGTAAAATTTGCAATAAACATACATACACATATGTTACGGGGACGCTTTTACTCGACTGTCAGAAATTTGGTTTTCAAAAAGTTGATTGTCACTGTGATGTCATCATGGTTGTAGGTTTGGTATGGTTACACTAACATCGCCCATATTTTTAATGGAATCATTTGCCTCAAGAGGCATCAAAATCTTAATGGATATGTTGATAGGGGAATGGTCCATTATAGAAAGGGATGTTGTATGTTTGATAAAAATGGTTAGAACCAAAAGGATTTCCTTGTCTACTCAAGACTTGAATTTGCCGTTGATTCACTTTATTTGCAAACATATTGGTAGCATTATTATTTCCATAATATTGAGGCCCATGATATCCATAGAAATTGTTGAAGTATAAACCATTGTTGCTTGAAACAATTCTTGGAGGAGGAGGAGGAGGAGGAGGTAAAGAAGCCTCCAAAAGAACCTCCCAACTCACTTCATCATATTCATCTTCAAATTTTATCAATGGCTCCATCTCTTTGTGTTCTTTCACCATCAATCCCATTTCCTCCTCTTTCTTTTCGACCGTTACATCTTCTATCACGGTTAGAGACATTAATGATGACGACGACGATGATGATGAATGTGGTTCAGAGGACTCCGTGAACCGCCACAATCCTTGTAGAAAAGTGCCGAGGGCTCGGATTTGAATCTCGGGGATTCGATCCACATAGGGATACTCATAAGCTCCACAAAACCCCATAGGTTTGCTCCAATCATAGAATTCTGAGAGGTGGATTGCTTGGTTTGATGCCTTCTTGTAAATCCCAAATGCCTCTATTGAATCATTGTATGGTAATTGAATGAGATTGTCTAAGATGACAACAATATCCTTCCTAAAACTTCTGTAACATATAAAGCTATCTCGAATTATATGCTTCATTGTTACTTGTACTAAAAAATTCTTGGCAGCTGCCCCTTTAGGCCTGCAATCCATGACTCTATCAATCAAGCTCTGTAGTTGTGGTAAAACTTGTATTAATCTTCCGGCTTGTTTCGTCTCGTCGAGTATTAAGCTCTCGAGCGTGTTTTCTTCTCCGTTACTGAGATCAATTGCAAAGCATCCAATGGCTTCATCAAGAAGATAAGCATATGATCTTACAAACACGGAATAATCATCACCTGCTGCCTTTGAAGAGACATCCTGAAAGCTACACGGGTTCAACGATATGGACCCGTTTACCCGTGCACGTAACATTTCCGCCCGTAAGTGGCTGTTCACGGGGAGTGATCGTAGTAGGCGGTGGAGGAGGAGGAGGGATTTGAGGGCGACACGCCAGCATCGAGTCTTCATGAACCGTTTTACGAAACACGATGTAAACGCTCGGGACGAGGTGGTCGGTGCGACGGAGAATATCTTCAAGAGGTCATGAACATACTTATCATTCAATGGAAAGTCATCAGGAGAAGTTGCTTTTATTAGTAACAAATCAAGGTTGCAGAAACCACCCATTGTTGCAATGTGTGCAAAGCTTACACTTGTGTTCTCTTTTAGGTTGCACAACACCTGCCTAATTCTCCTTGGAATCATTTTTTTTGGGGGGGGGGGGGGGGGGGGGGGGAGTGGGATTGTGTTGAAAAAAAAGCAAGGATATAAATCTTGATCTGATTGGCATAGGGGGTATACATAATGCATAAGTTTCAACAATATTAGTGGGATGGGGGTGGGGGTGGGGGTGAAAACTACAAGATGCTTCTTGTTGCCTGCACAATACTACTAGGCCAGTGATTCTTGACAATAAGGAGTCATATTTTTGACATATGCAGCATTCTAGTTCAGTTATAGTTGGCCTAAGGGAAGGATTTACTATGCATTCTGTCTTTTTTTATTTGGAATTATTACACCACAAATTTGAAAAGATACCAACTTATCTTTTATTTTTATTATACATACTATATATAGAGGTATTAAGATTGGATTAATAATGCAAAACCATTATATCTATGAAAAACTAATAATGAATTCTGATAATTCTGATCATGAACTTGATAAGTAAATAGAAGAAACTTTGGCTCGAAAAAATAAAACTAGAAGAAAGTTGGGAGATTATTGTTCAACTTTTAAAATTTAATTACAAAGTACCAACTATCCAATTTTATTTTTTATTTTTTTCGCCGGCAGTAGAATAAATCTCATATTGGACATTATTGACAAGACAAAAGACACATATAGTGAAACTTTTCGATATTCATCAAACAAATATGTAATATGGAGAATAAAGTTTGTCAAAATTCGGCCTCTATTTTTTAAATTTTCCCATAATTGTAGACGCATGATGCTTTGCAATTTGATCTGTTTAGGTTTCGGATTACGTGTATCAATCTGCATCATTCGGTTTCAACTTTCAACCCACAATAAAATTATGTATTCCAGATTGATATAAGTAGGCTAACTCCACAAACGGAATTAGCACGTAAGAATTACATAATTAAATAAGCCTTCAAAACAGAAAGGTAATGTATTGATTCGACATAATTTCCATGTTATGAGGAAATGTATGCAGAATTATGTCTCAGTCTAAGCAGCAAAAGAATAGAATGGGGGGGTGATGAAGCCTCTCAATGATATGGTAAATATGATTGACCTGTATCATTTTATGAACAGTGTGTTTCGGAGGAACTCTCTCCTATGGCGGGGCGGCATGGATATGGACCAAAATTATCGATTACCTAGTCTGTGTAGCTCAACAACCACGTTAGGCTCTGCATGAGCGGAAATACGAGTCAGTAGTATTAATAAACATAGATGAAGATACTTAATTAGCAAAAGATCTGGATTAAAAATAAATGGATTGTTATTTTAAATCAAGATATATTTGTTGCAGTAGTTGCAACAGTATAGAAAGAGTTACCTCTATACATTCTGGAAGATCATCATCATTTTCCAAGGCATGTGTCTGAATAAAGATATGAGATAAAGGTCAACGAAAAAAATTAGAAAAAAGGAACAAGTCACTTGTTCTGCAGGATTTGCACAAAGATATAGTAACAATTCAAACAAGAGAGAGCCATGTTTTAGGGAAAAAAATTAAGTTAAAACTATATTGTAGAGGAGTCTAGCTAGCAAAATTAAATGTTTACCTCAACGACAGGGCTATCGGACGTATTTTGATATGCAGTACTTGCAAGGACGACTAGTCCAGCTGCTACAGTGGAAGGCCAAAAGCGAAGTTGCTCAAATCCTAGAAGAGCTAGAACAGCCATGTAGTTAACCATCTTGCTTACTTTCTCACTTGCTCTTGTTGCTTTGAGGTAAAACCTGCCTCGAATATGAACTTTTTAAGTCTTACAAATAATAAACATAAACTTCACTCTAATTGCCAAAGCACAGTATTTAATTTATGCCCAGAAATGCAATATGGCTAAGTGACTATGCTAGATCTTCATAGAATTATAGTACATTGTAGAAAGAAGGCATACCATATAAAGTCGTAAATGGTTGGCAAGTAGCATTTGAACTTTAGGACTTCCTGTACTAGCCACTCCATGGCCACCACCTCAGATCTGCTATATGTACTGCTGCCTAACTGGAAATCCTTTTCTCGAACACTGAAATGTCAATCAAACTCATTTACCCGAAAAGCTAAAGCTATAGATAAGTATAACCTTAATTTCCTTTCTCAAAGAAGTCAGGTGTCAGGCATGGATGAAAAACCTGAGTAAAAATCATAAAATTTGCTGATGCATAACAGTAGGCATCTCTAAACATAAATCTGCATCTTGTACTTAGTGTAGTTTCTACTAAACAAGGATTCATTACAGTGTCAACCATTCTACTAATCAGTAGAAACTCCTTTCATCTTTCCTCTTCTCCTCTGCTTATCTGTTTCACCCGTAATGTTAATTACACCAGAATGTATCCTGGATTACTTCTATCAAAGCTAAAATATCTCAGTGCAGCAGGCAATAGATGACTCATATAATGTAGAAGAGCAAAGAAAGATTGGATTTACCTATTAAATGGCTGGTTTTCTTCAATCCTTCTTGCCAGAGTGAGGCATGCAACGCCAACAATTTGTAGATTCCTCTTTGTTTTGAAATAGCCCTTGCTTAAAAATCGATCCAGAAGGCTGACACCAAGGAACATTGTCTGCCTCTGAAGGTCCTTGTTTTGAAATTGCTGATATAGGATGTTAAATACATGAAGGGTTTTCATTGTAACAACAAATGATGAAAGTATATTAGTTTTCATGACTGTTTTGGCTGCTAAACTAGTTACATAACAAAGATAATTATCAACCAATAGACATTTAATTTGACTATCAGTAACTAATCAATTATCATAATTACTTATCAATTTTTATTTTTTTAAAAACATAATTACTTATCATTTTAAAAAAACATAATTACTTATCAATTACTTTTTGAACATATGATATCATCAATAATAAGCATATTTTCCTTTTAATGATTTAGGCAAAACAAAAAAGTAATTAGTACGAAAGAAAATATGAATGATGCTTAAAGAAGAATGTAATTGTTACCTCATAAATCCAATGCACCATTTTTATGCGCTGCTCAATGATGAGCTCGCCGGAGCCTGTGGTGGAGCAGTACTCTGTGATGTAGTCTTGTAAATACAGTTGCCTCCTCTCCCTCATTTTTATCATCTTGTAGCTCTCTATGTCATCTTTATCATCCAAACCATGCAACTTCATCATCCATGATCCCAGTTAAACGAGTAAAAATTCCAGTTAATTACTTTGTCTCATAAATAAAGTAATAAAATCATAAAGCCGATAGTAAAATTTAGCATGTATTCAAATTTTCACGCAGTTAAATGTGTATAGGACAAGTAATTGTTTCATGTAGAGATTTTAATCGAAAATTGAACAAAAATCTTAATAATGCATGTAAAGTAAATGCATAACAAATGGAAAATAATTCTCCTCAAAAAAAAAAAAAAAAAATGGTAAATAATTCGGCAATTTTCAGATTGAGATTAATTAAAATTAAATTGAATGAAAACTCACGGTGATCTCCTGGAAATCATGATCCTCGGGAAGTGAAAAGGGACTAGAATTGCATTTCGAATGGAAGTTTGATCGGCAAAGCTCACGAGAGAACTGAAGGAACAGTTGAAAAGTTGGCGATGAACTCTCATTAGATTTGTCCGAGAACTGGCTGCCGGAATCATTATCCCAAATAGACTCAGCAAAATCCGACAAATCTAATTCCGAATTCTCCGGCACCGAATCTGACAACAGCGCTGAAAACGCCGACGAGTAGCCGTAGTCGCACTCACCTGAGAAGTCTTCATTAGAGAAATTCTCCGAACATGTATAATCAATCTCAACTGGAACTACTTCATCTCCAGTTTCCGCAACTGCAGATCGCCGCTCTTCTCTGCTTATACTCTTCTCCTCAAAGGATTTCTGAACTTGCGTCAAATCAGAGTGAACCGGAACGACGTCATTCGAATCAACCTCCACTAACGTCTCACTTTGAGGCTCTTTCTGAATCTCCGCTCCGTTTTTCAGAAATAATCCGGAAAATTCAACAGTGGTTTCAGACTTATCATAAACCTCCGATTCCTCACATACGAGCTTGCTCACACCGAATTTAGACAGTTTCCTCTGATTCTCAGCTCCTTTTCTCAGCTTAGACTCTCTCTCCACTAAAACAGCCGCCGGAAATGAATCAACACACGAAGTCTCCGAGATCTCCACATGATCAGCATTTCTCCTCTTCTCGACCGCTTTCTGATTATCACCGGAATGCTTCGCTACTCTGCTATTGTCATTCACTGATGAAACTACAGTCGAATCACCATCAAATGACTTCTGGAAATCGGGAGAAACGTGAAAACGCCGTGGTCGCCGTGGTGCCTTTGAACGGAGCTGCTTCTTCACGGCAACAAACAGCTGCAGCGATCCAAGCAATGAGTTAACTTCGGATTTACGCTTCATCTTTTGAGCATTCGGAAATCGTTGAACAACTTGCTGCTTAGGATTTTATGATCAGAAGTTAACAAAATGGAGAGAGATGAGAGATGTGAGAGTTCAAGTTGATGAGTGCGGTTAGTGTGCAGTTGAAAACGCTGAAGCTGAAGCCTGGAGTTTATATATGCTACGGTTCAGGTGGCCCCATCTCTCAGTCACGTTGATGTAGTCGTGAGTTATGACATTGGATTTTTATTTATTTATTCTTTTTTCCTTAAAAAATGATTAGATCATTAGAGCTTTAATAGTTATTTATTTATTTATTGTTCAGGTACCTCATTTGATTTACATACGCTTTAACATACAAATACAAATTATATTACAAAACCATAGAAATTATACACCTCAAGGTCCTCAACTACACTCGAATCATAATCAATGATTTGTACAAATATTATTTCATAGTATGTATAATAAATTATGTAATTACGTACTAAATAAAACTCGATTAACTCGCATACTACTCGGTTATTAGATTTTCAGTTCATGGTTGACCGTTTAATTATCCAAATAACTCGACTCACACTCATGCTCGAAAAAGAAATTGAATCAAACTTTTTTCAAACCATATAAAAATATATAATGAGTAACCCAATTCACTCTCAACCTGATCACCACTATTCTGGATATGAATCCTTCAAAATAAAATTAAAAAATGGGTCAAAAGGCCTAACTAGTTGTGCTACGATTGCGGTCAAAGCGATTGAGCATGAAGACACAATGGTCAGTGTTAAGACACATGTTGTGGTTCCCCCAACGTATCGTACGAGTGTTGTTGAACGAACAAAGTCGCTCACGAATAAACTCGTGTTTGACTCATTAGTATTTGCGATCGTTCACTTGTTTAGCTTAATGAACCAAATTTGAACAAGATTATAAACTTGTTCACTAAACAATTGCAAACGTACACGAGTTTACCTTCAAACGTTCAATTGTGTTTACTTATATAGATAAATCAATGCACAACTTAACCATCAATCATAAGATTATAAGTCATCTATTAATCTAATAGATACACTAGAGTAATTTTATAGAATATTTATTGAGTTCACCTATTTTTTTTTTTGGTACTATTATGTTTGAAAAATTGCACCGTACTTTTTTAGATATTCATATGGACTTGATTTTCTATATCTTAATTAGTCAAACTCGAGCCGAACTCAAACATGAAGGCAAAAATACGTGTAGCAAGCCAAACTCGAACACGAGCTCGAACAAATTTTGTTTAAATGAGCTGAGCTTAAACATAATTTTATGTTCGTTTATTAAACAAACGTTCGTGAAAATGTTCGTGACATTAACGAACCAAAATTGAACCTTTTTTTCGTTTATTAAACGAATAAACACGTACAAGCTCATGACCTAAACGATCACAAGATTGAACAACTGATATTCGGTTCAACTTGACTCGTGAACAGCTCTGACAAGAAGCGGGTTGGACCCTCAACTCGCAAGCTCTACTTTTTTGAAACTTGAAACACCTTGACTAGACTCGAATCATAATCATTGATTTGTTCATATATTATTTGATGATATATATGGTATGTATAAACAAACACATAATTAATTACTAAATTAAACTCGATTAGCTCGCAAGCTATTTGGTTGTTAGCTTTAGAAGTTCATGGTTGGATCGATTTATAATTTGAATTAAATACTTTTATTATCATAAAAAAATACAAATAGATCACAAGTAATCCAACTCACTCGAAACCTAATCACCACTAGTCTGGATATGAATCCTTCAAAATAAAAATTACAACATATGGGTCAAAAGGGCTATAACGAGTTGTGCTACGATTGGAGTCTAGAGCGTATTGAGCTGAAAACGTAATAGTCCAGTTTTAAGAAGTCGTGATTTTGGGCTTTAAAGGCTGTGGTTGCCCCAAAGTGTCGTACGACAAACGAAATGGACTTTTATCCATTTAACATGCACAAAAATTTCTTACAGTATGGGCCCAAACTAAAGTAATTCTCGCCATCGATTCAACTTGGATAGGGAACCAAGCATCCGCTCTGAAGTATTGTCTATTAAAAATTAATTAATCTTGTTTTAGCTACTAAATGGAGGTAAAGCGTAGATATATCTTTAATATTCTAACAAATAAATAATCACTCTCTTTATATTTCTATTTCTCATAGTTATCATTTTCAGAATAGTATAAATTTAAAACTTAAATCATTTAGATACTTAATAAAAATCATTAGAACTCAAGTTAGAAACCTCAATAATAACAAATGACCTCAAAGCTTCAAATAGACAAGATGGAAGATGACATTAATTTTTTTAATTATTTGTTTATAATATAATAAAGTATAGGACCATAATACATTTATGGTAATAATCACATCACATTCAATAAAAGTTTTTGTATGTTAATGTGGTTCATATTAAGCAAAGTTGACTTGATACACACCAAGCTCAATATCAGCCCAAACTTTTACAAATTTAAAAAAAAAAAAAAAAAAAAGTCTGCCTCAAATTTCAATTAACAGTTGGCATACAAAAATAGTATTACTTATTTTATTGGATGACCGGTGTGGGTAAGATCGGTCCCCTGACACGTGATACTCATCTTTGCTACTTTAATCCACATTAACGTCTTTGCTCATGATGGTTTACTATCGTACTATATAAATGGGTCATTATTTTCATTTTGAACGTACGCACACTTTTACATACCAAACTCACAGTTACATAGTAAATTACAAGTCGGATAAACAGGCCGGACTCGCAGCACCAACACCAAAATCAAGGAGAACAGTGGCCGAATACGCTAAACCAAAGAGGAAACAACAAAAAACAAGGAACTTACATAAAAATGACAAATGAAAAGCCTCCTCCGGCGAGACGCCGGAGGGACAGAGGAGATTCATGTGAAAAAACAGTCAAGAGGTTTTGGCGTGGGGAGAGAAAGAGGTTTGTGTCCCATTTTCTTATATCAATGTATTCGATTAATAATATTTTAATGTAATTATGATGGGCATTGACGATACTGAAAATCGTTCGGGTCGAATCTACATAAATAAGTGAAAAATTGGGCCTCCAAAGTATGATCCAACAAGCCTACCAGCAAATCTACAACACAAATAAGACGTACGAGAGCTCGAAGTTTGTTTTCCAGGTGAACACTCTGACACTCATATCAGTTTGGTATAGGTTGTAGGCTCGCCGGTCTGCAAATCGTGGTGACGGGTTGATTGCCGGCCCTATTTTCGTCTTGGAGGCTGATTGGCTCTTTCTTCTTTTCCCCAGAGACTTTTGGGTCAGATCTAGTGTGTCTCCGGCGTTAGGGATGGCCGGTTGCAAGCTAGACGGCTTATCCTACGGGTTGGGTAGCTTCTCTGAGTTGTTGGTCAAGGATTGGTGTGTTTTGCCTTCTTCTTCCTCTAGGTTTCCCGGTATTTGTAGGTGGATGCCGGATCTTTGACCGTCGTTGGTGGCTTCTGGGGAGCTATTTGTGACCTGCACTCTACTTATTCGGGAGGGAGTGTCTTTCTTTCGGGATCTCTTGTCCCGTACGGTGGCGGCATTGGATAGTGCTGGGTGGCCGGTGGCTGGTTTATTGTAGTCTTTCTTTATTTTTGTTTTTATCTAGCTTGGTTTATGTTGTCAAATATTGAGTTGCTATTGAGGCCTTTGTCTGAGCGCCCCTTAATCATTATAAAAGATTTTTCTTTTTCTGTTCAGCACGCCTCAATCAGCTCTTTGTTTGACTTTTATGTATGTTTTGTTAAGAGTCTTGTTGGGTAGTTCTTCGTTTGGTCCATCGGGTAGTGACTTTGTCCGGTTCTTTTCGGTTGTATTTTCCGGCGTTAATCCGACTTTATAAAATCTTTCGTTTGATGGAAAAAGAAAAAGAAAATGGGACATCAACAAGGTTAGCATTGTTGTCAGAGCATTTCTAATAATGCTAACATTAAGAGCAACCCTACTAAAGCAATTATAGAGATATTATGTGTTCATTTTTGTCAGAGGAGAATAAACATTTAGATAAATGTAGAATAATGATAGTAAAATAGACAAACTTTTCTGGACACTATCTACTCTCATATCTATTTTGAGATAGCGAACTAGACAATTTTCTTCATATTTTATGTCACATCAACTTCTACGTTTTAAAATTTCTTCATCTTCCCGGTCATGTTTCTCCCCCCTTCCTGGTATGTTCTTTTATTTTCTTCATAATACTTTCAAATGGGTTTAACACATAGAAATGTCTTGTGACTTGTCAAAAAAAAAAAAACTGAATTTTTAGGGTGTCTAGAACAACCAAATCAAGAAAACCAAGTTGGTAAAAATCATTTTGTGTAAAGCATGTAAAGTTTTTTTTAACAAAATCCATCTCCTTCTACATGAAGAATTCAATTGGTTCAATTGAATGGTCAAGATTGTATGTATTTAAGAAGTACTTTTTCCAATTCTTTTAGTTTTATTTTTGGTTGAATACCTCACTTTTAGATTTTTTTTAATGTATTTGTTTGTGGTGGTTTAGAGAAAGTTTTTGTAACTACTACGGCATCTTGTCAAGAATTTTTCCGGATAAAATCAATTAGCAACCTTTATCAAATCAAAATGCTCCATGTGGCCTGTTCTTATCAGAAACAATTGGAAAAAAACAATTGGTATGTTCTTTTATCTTCCCCATGCATTATGAGTTCCGTCTACTAAGGAAAATTATGACATCAACATCCATCTATTTTATAAACAATAAAAGTAGTAAAATGCTAACACTGATATTATTCTAGAAATTTGAAGAAATATGTCTGAAAAGTAAAAAATTTAATAAAATATGCCTCGACGTATGCGTCGTGCGTGCGTCGCGCAGTGTTCATGCGTGCCTTGTGCGTCGCGCGTGCTTCGCTCGTGCGCTGGAAGCAGACATAATTTTCAAATGTTTATTTTTCAGACATATTTTTTTCCAACTTTTTACTTTTTGGGCATATTTGTTCAAGTTTCCCTTTATTTATTCTAAGAGGAAATAATCACAGTACCCATAGACTAAAGGTTAAATATGCTTCAGGGGGATATATATAGATTAGCTCTAGCTTATTTATTAAAAAGTAATCGTGGTTGATATCATTTTCTTTTCTAATAAACGTTTTATATATGCTTTGATAAGTTTGCTTATATATAATAGTACGTAAATTATCTCTATTCCAACAACTTAAGCTTCTGAGAAGGGTGATAATTTAGAATGTGTAACAACATGTATTTTAAAAGTGCTAATTGAGAATGTGTGATGCATTCTTATTTATCATTTGATAATTCAAAACATAAACTATGGTCATTTCTGGAAATTCAAAGGAAATGTTCCACGAGCTAGCCGGCGGAATTGTCCCGCTTCTGCGGTGTTCCTCAATCCATGTGCCTATAAAAGACATAGAATTACAGAAGAAGTCTGACTCTATTGTACATCAACAATTAAACCCTAAATACGCTGGACGATTTCAACAATCTCTTTATTTATCTATACTTATAAAAACCTCATTTCAATCACAAATAATCAACCTCAGTTGATTTCTAGGGATCCGGAGCATCAACCATCGCAAGTTGTAACATATGATAAGAATTCGCGGTCTTTTCGATTCCATGTTGTTATATTATGGTTTTGTTATTCAAACCAATTCTTTAGTATTGAACTAAAGTCGAATCTTTCTTGATCTACTCGTAGATTTTCATTCTGAATAAGTAACTATTTGTTTCCAGCATCAAATCAATCATACATATCGCAATTTGAAACTGTTAAATGTAATGATTATATAAACGAACTGCTAGGGCTTTACTTTTTGAAATTTAATATAATTTTCGCATTAATGTTTTCTACATTCACTCACCGTAAATCATGAATTCGAGTCAAACACTTCACTGAGAGAAGTCTTATATAAAGAGCTGCAGCAGTTCTAAGCTTACAGACCAACGGCTCAACGGTGCACTTCCATTGCCTCAATGGAGGTCTTGAACCCTAAATTTGTATGCAATTGTCTTGTCTTGATGTGCATTGCCTACCTTTATGGTGGTAGATTGTTCATGCATAATATTTTTCCAGAATATTTCTTAATTTATAATCTAGGCACGTGGAATGTGTTAGAAAAGTCAGTAAAGCCGGTTGCAATATGCATGTCAGTGATTATTGATTAAGTATTAGGATTACATTGCTTTTCAATCAATTCCATTGGCTCGCCAGCCAACGCTTACATGAAAGGGACATATCTTTACAGGGTTACTTTTTTTAGAGGCATTTTTCAACATGTCTTACATTTTGAGAGCATATTCCACCAAGACTTACATTTCGAGGAGTCTGTCCTTCTCGGGCTTACATTTTGTTAGGAACATTTTATTTGTTTTGATGATTGTCATATTAACTGTTATAGCAGGCCTGAAATAAGTTAGAAAGATTTGTATAAGTCTTATTTAGAGTCTGACATGTTGTATAAGTACAGTCAGACAAGTACTGTACTAGACTGACGATCCGCAGAATAAAGGCAGCCAAGTACCAGCAGAGTCAAGTGAAGACATATAGACTGACTTACAATCAGGGAAGTCTGTGATGACCTTGGATTTCAAGTGATGAAAACTATTGTTTTAATATGGTATACACTGATCTCATATAAATAAAGGATCATTGAAGTGCAAGCATACTTGGAAAATCAAAGAAGGAAAAGAAACAGTAAAACAACAAAGTAAAAATTCTACCGGCTGATTAAAGAAAAACAGTGAAGGAGATCTCGACAACAAAGGAAAAAGATTCACTAAGCCGGTCAAGCAACATCTTAAACAACAAAGTCAAGTATGATGTCTGCAATTTATTCAGAACGTGAAAATAAGCAAATCAAGCAATTAATGCAGAATCAATCAAGGACGGATTTTATGAAGAACGTTTGAACAAAATCCAGATCATTGAAATCAAGAAGAATATAATCAAGGAAGAATCAAGAATTGAATCAAGGATTATTCTCTACATTAAATAGCCAACGGATGAATTTTCAAATCAAGGAGATCACGGCTATAAATAGAAGCCATTGGCAGAGAAGAAAAACAACGATTGAATTAAGGACAAGAAGTACTGAAACTCTACAAAATTCTCTAGCATTCATTCGAACTTTCATTGCTCAATCTAGAGAATCAAGTTCAGAATTATCAAGGACTCAATTAGAATCATTCAAGTCTGAACCCGATCAAGTTTGGTGAATTTCCCAAATTCACATTCATCTCAAGCAACTGAATCAGAGAAGTCTGAGAAGGAGTTGTGGTTTTGTGTTAGCTGCTGAAGGATTTTCTCCTAAGGAGCAGTGTTGAAGACCGAGTCACTGAAGCTTTTGTAGCTAGGGAGTGATAGTGTTGGAGATTGTGAAGCTTGTGTAGCCAGGGACAATCATACTATTGTATTGGTGAAAGTCAATAGTGAATTCCTCCGATCATCACATGAGAAGAGTGGATTAAGGGATTACACCACCCTGAACCACTATAAACCTTTGTGTTCATTTATTTACAGCACTTTACTTTACAACATTTACTTACTGCATTCTATTCATACTCTGTGTCTGCACAACCTACTTTAAAACAACTTTTAAGAAGGAACTTATCCGTTGCCCAAAAGCTTTTAAAACAGAGAAGTTTTTGAAACTCCAGTATAGTCATTCACCCCCTCTAACTATACTCTCACCCTTCTCTGGTACCAACAATTGGTATCGGAACAGTGTTCCTAGTATCAGAACCTGTTCAGATCTGATTTCTGGTAACAAGGAGATCACATACTTTCAAAGTAGTTTCCAAATTTGTGCTTTATAGATACACCTTTTTGTCTGTGACAATGGACTCTTCAAATTTTATGTCTAAAGTACCTGTATTCAATGTTAACAATTTTGATGAATATAAAATAAGAATGTTGTCTCATCTTGCAGCAACTCATGAGGAGATGCTGGATGTTATCAATGATGGCCCAATCAAGATCATTAGTCAAGCCAGAGGTGCAGATCAAGGAAAATAAATAGAAAAGCTTAAGAAGGATTGGACCAAAGATGATAGAAGAAGAGCAAATCTTGAATTTGTTGCAAAAGATATGATCTTGAAGACTCTGGACAGCAATATGTTCTTGAGAATTAAAGACTGCAAAACAGCGAAGGAGATGTAGGACAAATTGGCACTAATCAATGAAGGATCAGAGGCAGTCAAAGAAAACAAATTATATGTTGCAAAATAGAAATTTGAGAATTTCAAAATGTAGACTGGTGAATCTCAAATGGATAACAGATTTTCAAGCATCATCAGTGAACTGCAACAACTGGACATATATATCCACAGAAAGCAGTCTGTCAAAAAATCTTGAGAGGGCTACCTGAAAGATAGAAGATCATCACATCAGTACTCAAAGGCATAATAGATCTTGCAAAACCGACACCTATACACTGATGTCTCAGTTAAAAGCTCATGAATTTGAATTGAACAATGAAGATGGTGCGCCAGCAGAGCCACACAAGGCCAGTGCACTGGTTCCACCCCAGCAAAGCAAAGAAGCTGACTCAACCCGCAAAGATACTGAAGAGCAAAAGAAGCAGATTGCCTTACTGATCAAATAATTTGACAAATTCAGCAAAAGCAGTACAAAGGAAGGTCTTCATCAAACAAAAAGTCAAATTCAAGCAAAGACATGAAGAAAAAAGATGATGAATACAGATGCTTCAATTGCAAAAAGAAAGGACACTTCAAGGTTGATTGTCCTAAAGAAAAAGACAAGGATGAAGAAAAGAAGAAATACAAGTCATCAGATAAAAGAAAGAGCAAGAAAGCAATGAAAGCTAAAACCAGTAGTGAAAGTGATGAAGAATCATCTGACAATGACTCAGATGACGTGAAGGCACCAGTTCAGACAATGACAAAGCCTATCTATGCCTAAAGGCAAAAGAAATTGAAGAAATAGAGGTACTATCTAGCTCATGCTCATCTAATGCATCCACATCTGACATTGCACAATCTTCTATTTTTCCATTAGATTCTGTAAATCTAATTCAAAATATCATGAATAGATTTGAAGAAATTCAAACAAAGCATTAAATTCTGGAACAAGAGTGTGAGAATCTGAGAGAGGAAAATAAAAGATTAAAGAAAGAACTGGATGAACTAAAAGTTGAATAAACTAGTAAGGAAGTACACTTAACTGATCAACAAGAAACAGATGATCACTCATCTAGTGCTGACAGACCAGTTGAGAAAACCTCCCTACCAGTTAAGACCACCATTGCACCACTTGAAGCACCAGCTTACAAACCCCCAAAAAGGTTTGGATCCAGATCTGGTCTTGGCTACAATAGTCAAGATGAGAAAGGAAACAATGGACAACACCAATCTGAACCTAGGACCAACATTGGACCTAAATTCAGAAAAAAAAAAAAAAAAACAGACCATAGTTTCAACTACTCATCCTGCACCAGTAAAGTCAAAACCCAGTACAATGAAACAGCAGAGTAAATCATCTTACCAGCCCACTAAAGGCAAAGGTATACTGAAAGGTAAAGGCAGACTCTACCCCTCAGAAGATGATTGGAATGTTCCACCTCCAAAATACAAGAGAAAACCATTCCATGTGCAGTCAAATGTATTTGGGAAAAGCCAAAAATGGCATGGTCCTGGATACAAAAGGCAACATGAAAATAGGTCATCTACTATGTTTTGGAGAGTGAAACAGTATGCTAGAACACCAAAAAGTAGAGAAATGTATCAGAATACTTTTAGTAAACATATTAGAAGTTATTCTGCCATGACTTATACATATGAGGTTGATGACTTCAACCATCCACTTGGAGTAGGAGGCATGACTGCTAACAAGTATGGACCCAAACAATGTTGGGTACCTAAACTTGCTTAATTTGTTTTGTAGGATGTCTGGTACATAGATAGTGGATGTTCCAGACACATGACAGGAAATAAAGAATGGCTGACTGATTATAAAACTTTTGATAGACCCAAAGTTACTTTTGGAGGCAAATAAAACCCCGGCAAGATTAAGGGGGAAGGCATCATGTTGAAAAGAACAATCTGAAGATTCAGAATGTGGCTTATATCAAGGGATTGAACTTCAACCTTCTAAGCATTAGTCAGTTCTGTGACAAAGGCTATGTACACTTCATGAAAAAAGGATGCAAAGTGATTCACAGTCAGACCATCATAGTTGTACTTGCAGGTAGAAGGGAGGACAACATGTATGTGGTTGATTGGAAGAAAGCCAAAGCAGAGGCATGTCTTCTTGTCAAGAACAAACAATCACCTAGCTAGATTTGGCATAGAAGACTGAATCATATGAACTTCAAGACCATCAACAAACTATCAAAGAACAAGCTAGTGGAAGGCCTACCTGACATGACTTTCAAGAAAGAAAGTTTTTGTGATGCATGTCAGAAAGGGAAATAGATCAACAGTTCTTTCAAGTCAAAGCCACATCAATCAACATCTAGAATATTACATCTTTTGCATATGGATCTTTTGGACCAGTTACACCAGTAAGTGATAGTGGAAAGAAATACACCTTAGTAGTGGTTGATGACTTTTCAAAGTTCACCTGTACCATCTTCATGAACAAGAAAATAGAAACTCTCAAGAAGCTTCAAGATTTATTGAGAAGAATTCAGAATGAAAATGAGTTGAAGATCATCAAGATAAGATCAGACAGGGGCACAGAGTTCCTAAATGAAGTGATCAGAACCTTCTGTGAAGAAAAGAGGTTCTACATCAACTATCAACAGCATGAACTCCACAACAAAATGGAGTAGTAGAAAGAAGAAATAGAACTCTGAAGGAAGCAGTTAGAACCATGATAGCAGAAGCAAGCTTACCAAAGAGATTTTGGGCTGAAGCAACAAACACAACATGCTATACTCAAAACAGACCCATCATCAATAAACATCATGGGAAAACACCTTATGAAATATGGAATGGAAGAAAACCTAACATATTTCATTTACACATGTTTGGATCTAAATGTTTTGTTTTGATCATGAATCAGCTTCATAGTTTTGATAAAAAAGCTGATGAAGCAATATTCATGGGATACTCAAACACCAGCAATGCTTTCAAAGTACTCAACAAAATTCATGTAGCGTTTGATGAACTAAACACCAGTAGTGAAGACTTACACTCTTTTGAAGAAGAAGCTGCACAAGGACAATCTACATGAATACAACAGTACCAGCTACCATTCTGGACCACATATTTGATAACCAAGATGAAGTACCAGCTATTACAACAACAGAGCCACCAACACAAGCTCAAGAAGTTGATGTAAAAGTAGGAACAGTAGAATAACCAGAACAAGCACAACTTTAAACTGACTTAAACTGGCTCAGAGATCATCCAGAAGAACAAGTCATTGGAGATGTTCATACAGGTGTCAGAACCAGAAGACAACTGGAGAGCATGCTAACTTGTTTTCTGTCACAGGTGGAACCCAAGACAGTAGATGATGCAATCCAAGATACTGATTGGATTACAGCCATGCAAGAAGACCTCAATGAATTTGAGAGAAACGAGGTCTGGAACTTGTTGACAGACCAGACATGGCCAACATCATTGGAACAAAATGGGTATTCAGAAACAAGATGGATGAACAAGGAACTGTTGTCAAAAACAAGGCAAGACTAGTTGCAAAAAGATATTCTAGATTATGATGAAACCTTTGCACCAGTAGCAAGATTGGAAGCAATTAGACTTTTTCTGGCTTTTGCAGCCCACAAGGACTTCAAAGTATATCAGATGGATGTCAAGAGTGCATTTCTGAATGGACTCCTGGAGGAGGAAGTATATGTGGAACAACTCCCTGGTTTCCAACTCAAAGGAAAAGAAGACAAAGTATACAAGCTCAAAAAGACACTATATGAACTCAAACAGGCACCTAGAGTCTGGTATGAGATACTGTCACAATTCCTGATCAACAATGGATTCAACAAATAAACCATTGACAAGACTCCTTTCAAACTAGAAGATGGAACAAGCACATTGCTAGTTCAGATCTATGTAGATGATATCATCTTTGGATCAGAAGATGAAAAGCTATGTGAAAATTTTGCAAATCTGATGAAAAGCAAATTTCAAATGAGTATGATGGGAGAACTCAACTACTTCATTGGCTTACAAGTGAAACAAATGGAAGATGGCATATTTATCAATCAAGCCAAGTACACAAATGACTTGATACACAAATATGGAATGGATACAAGTGGCACATCAGACACACCAATGTGTGCAAGGATTGTTCTTGGAAAGGATGAAAATGGAAAAGATGTTGATCAGAAGCTACACAGAGGAATTATTGGCTCTTTATAATACTTAACTGAAAGTAGGAGTATGTGCAAGATTTCAAGCTCAACCTAAGGAATCTCACTTGCTAGCAGCTAAGAGAATCATCAAATACATGAAGCACACAATCAATGTAGGGATTTGGTATCCAAAAGAAGGTGGATTCAAACTGATATCTTATTCAGATTCAGACTATGCTGGATGTAAAATTGACAGAAAAAGCACTTCTGGAACTTGTCATATGCTAGGCAGCAGACTAGTATAATGGTTTAGTAAAAAGCAGAATTCCATATCTATTTCAACAGCTAAAGCAGAATACATAGCAGCAGGTAGCTGTTGTGCATAAGTATTATGGATCAGACAACAGCTAAGAGACTATGGAATAGAGGATAAGACAATTCCAATCATGTGTGACAATACAAGTGCAATATCAATTACAGAGAATCCAGTGCTTCACTCAAGAACAAAGCATATTGATGTGAGACATCATTTTATCAGAGATCATGTGGAGAAAAGAGATGTAATCTTGAGATATATATCTACAGAAGATCAATTGGCTGATATTTTCACAAAACCACTCAGTCATGAAAGATTTTGTAAGTTGAGAACTGAGTTGGGAATGATTGAAATTGACTAAGTTATAATGAGCAGCTAATTGGAGTAATCACCGGAGTGACTTCACCAACTGACTAACCTTTGCCATTTTCGGTGCGCTGACTTGGCAGGTATGGCACTAGTACCAGCGGAGTTCACTTCACCGATTGTTAGGAACAGTTTTGATGAAGCAGCTCAGTGAAAGGCCGGCAGAGTAACCAGCATACTAATCTCATCACTCCACCGGTGAAAGAATTATCAAGGAAATGTGAAATGAATAATGCATTTACACATGGGAAAATCTGAGGATTTATCTTTTTACTCACGTGGATTTTATTTTTAATCGTAGAGGTTATTTTTGAATTGATGGAATGACGGCAACTGATCGCGTGCAAAACACTTACTAGCAATAGGACTAGGTCTATCATAGTAGAGTACGGGTGAGTCAAGGTCGATCCCACATAGACTCGTAAGAACGTCAAATTATCAAGATTGAGCTTGTCACAATTAACGGTCTACGACCAACTATAATCTAGACTGTAGTAAATTTTGGTGCCACTGGTGCCACAAACTAACAATATTACGCTAGCTCAAATGAACGTAAACAAGAGTTTCTAATGTATTAGTTCAATTATGAGTAAATTTATTCCCCCCACACATGCAATAGTCCACCCCATTGGTGAATTTTAATTCATTATCAGCTACGGGTACAACTCTTAACCCTATCTACTCCGACCACGGTAGTAGACAATCTATACGCAAGCTACTCTCCTTAATTGGTCCATAATAGCCCAAACGCATAGCTGTCGATTTTGAGCGCTAACCCATACCGCAAACCCGCCTAGACAGCTGTCGACACTAATCAGCATGTTCCTAGGGTTCATCAAGATAATATCCAAACTAACACTTCACTATTCTTATTTCATGCTAGTTTTACGATGACATGCAAATAGTTGATCAAGCTACTAACATGTAAATTAAATCTATCGATCAACGTAACTGGCGCCGATTATCATAAATTAGTAATTTACTAGGTATTCAGATCTAGCGATATAGACCGTCGCAGATCTGAAGAACGCAACCACTATTTCATGATTTCTCTACCAACAAATTAGATCTATAACACACAGGGTAAAATAAACTAACTACTACATAATTAAACTAAATAGGCAATTAAAACATATTAGTCGAATATAACAATGATAGATCTACATCTTGGAAAAGATAGAATATCATACCCTCGAAGACGAGCGTATATCTCCCTCGGATCTCTCCCTAGGCGGCGACTCCGTCGTCTCTCCGACCAGAACTCATAAAATAAATAAAATAAAGAACAAAGAACTTTTATTGCATAATAATTGTAATATTTGTGTGCTACCAATGTTACATTGAACTCTGAGGCGAAGCCTCTTATTTATAGGTACATAAACCGACTTAGAAACACCTAGTTCTACCCCTCGTCCAAGAAAAAGTGTTTCGGAAAGATCTGGAACCTCGGTAAGTCGGTGCCTATCCTCGGTAAACCGAGGGCAATTTTGTCATTTTTTCTCTGTCGACTTAGCTTGGAATGTTCTGGAATACCCTAGGCCCATTATTTTCATTCAATCCACTTCAGATTCGTCCTTAATGCTCAGCCCAATATTTCGTATCCTGAAAATAATCAAATAATGCACAAAATAATATCAAAATAGGGAAAATAAACGTTAAGTGCAGATTTCTCGACTCACGAACCCGACATATGATATTCAACTTAAGTGGTTCATACTTATAGGCCGAAACAACTATTTTTAGCTCATAATGGATAGGATGTTGATGTCATAGGATAGACTACTTTAACCGTCATCAACTACCCCCCACTAGCCTTTTGCTCGTCCTCGAGCAGAGTATCAAGGCGGAATGTACCTCCAAGAGAAATCTCCATAAACTACCACATATTCAATAAAGATTTCCTGCAGAACATAGATTAAGCCACAATCCATAAGCTTCTCATTAATCACTACTTATCACGCATCAATGTGTCATGTGATTAATCAGTCGTGATAGTGCGTTCGTGAGGAGAATCAAGTTGTATTAACCCCACACTCTTAACTTACCTGCGCATACACTCGCTCATCTTGCCTTCAGACTTGGTTACACAACATGGTACCTTAGTAGGGCCGGGTGGAACTCGGGGACTGAGCATCGCTCTTAAGTCCTCATTTGTTTCTTTTTATGCGAGGGCCGTTCCCTTTTTGCTACGATTTGCTTCCCTCACTGCCTTTATTGCATTTTTTTTTTCTTTTTTCATTTTTTTCTGGCAGATTTTCTCACTATTTTTTCTCTCTCTATCACAAGCCCGTTTTGTCCTGGCTACCTCTTGTGGCATTCAAGTTGCTTCCCTTGTTCTACAACAATTTGTTAAGGTATATAGACAGACAAATAATGATTCACGGTTAAAACAATTCATCATCTAGTCTTAAACACTTCTCACTCAGATTATGTGCTCAAATGTTGATTGCAATGACACAATAATAATTAATAAGTTACTACTTCATGCAACATAACATATGCTCATTCTTCAATATTAAATTGAATATGCTATAGCTCGTTTCAAATTGAACTTGGGCTCGTTTTCTACCGATTCCTTACTCGAAAACGTGCAATAAGCAAGCTAAAAACAGTGTTAAATTTTCAAAATTATTCCCCTTTTTCGACTACCCAGCTAAGACGCCTACCCCCCACTTATTATAGACATTGTCCCCAATGACTAATAATAATATTAAAAAAAAGGTACTTAGCTCTGGAATTGATCGGCTGAGTCAAAGTGAATCCTGGAGCAGAATCATTGGTTCCTAGGTCATTCCTCTTCCAAGTTGTTACCTGCTTTCCAAAAATACTTCCAAAAACTGTGCGTAACATGCGAAGGGCAACAAGAAAATAAGGTGGCGGTAATTGTGCATACCGGAGGAATGCTCAAAAACAGTTTAAGCCACTTTATTCTTTATTGGCCTAAGCAAGACGCGAAAACTTTTACGAGGGTATCACATGAGAATCGTGAAGGAAAAAACCACATATATCTCTAGCCAGACGACCGAAGACATATGTGATGAAAAAGACCTTGCGATTGTCATGCTACTTTATTGACTCATAATCAACTAAAATAAACAAAAGCAATAAATAAGTGTTTATAGAAATAGTTCTGAGTTTATAGTCGCCAGCTCGATTGTACTAATAGGGCTCTATTATTCGTACTTCGGGTACGTCAACATAAAGACTTCCAACTCAGGGTTATACTTGTTCTCTAGGTAATGCTTCAGCCTGTGGCCGTTTACTATGAAAGTCTGCCCAGAGTATTCATTCCTAACTTCACACGCACTTGAATTGAAAACTTTCATGACTACATGTGGTTCATACCATCTAGACTTCAGTTTCCCAGGAAAAAGACAAAGGCGCAAATTATATACCTGCACTTTATCTTCAACTTGAAATGTGCGGTTCAGAATCCTCTTATCGTGCAGGCGCTTCGTTCTCTCCTTGTAAATCTTTGTATTCTCATACGCTTGAAGTCTAAATTCCTCCAATCTATTCAACTCAAACATTCTTTCACCGGCTAAATTCTCATCTATGTTTAGAAACCTCGTAGCCCACAGCGCTCGGTGCTCGAGTTCTACCGGTAAATGACATGCTTTTCCAAACACTATCATGTACCGTGACATCCCAATCGTGGTCCTATAAGCTGTTCTGTACGTCCAAAGAGCGTCATCTAATTTCAAAGACCAATCTTTCCTTGTGGGATTCACAGTCTTCTCCAAAATCCTCTTAATCTCTCTATTCGTGACTTCCACTTGTCCACTTGTCTGGGGGTGATATGCTTCTGCAATCTTATGTCTAACCTCATATCTCATCATCAATTTTTCAAACAACTTATTACAGAAATGACTCCCTCCGTCACTAATTATGGCTCTGGGCACTCCAAACCTTGTCAAAATGTTTTTCTTATGAAACCTCAGGACAACCCTCACATCATTAGTAGGTGAGGCCACTGCCTCTACCCATTTGGAAACATAATCAACCCGCTACCAGGATGTAACGATTTGATTCTGACGATGTGAAAGGCCCAACAAAATCAATTCCCCAAACATCGAGTAACTCAACTTCTAAGATACTTTACAGTGGCATCTCATTCCGCTTAGAAATGTTACTAGTCATTTGACAGGAATGATAGGCTCGTGTAAGCTCATAAGCAGATTTATGAATTGTTGTCCAATAGAATCTACACTGCAGTACCTTTGTTGCTGTCTTGTCTGGCCCATAGTGACCTCCAGCTTCTCTAGAATAACACAGGTGCAAAATACTTGGAATCTCATCATCATGGACGCATCTCCTAAGAATGGCATCAGGGCACAGCTTGTATAGGTAGGGATCGTCCCAATGATAATGCTTCAGATATGTGAAGAGCTTCTTCTTATCCGCATTCATGAATTCCGGTGGTAGGTACCTTCCTGCTAGATAATTGACAATATTAGCAAACCAAGGGTATACCTTTCCTACTCTTGATGTATTTTGTCGGGGCTGAGATTCAACTCGAGCTACCACTAAGACGGCAAAAATTTGTTCATCAGGAAAGTCCTCCCTGATCTCAGTCGGTTGCTCTTCTTCCTGCAAAGTTAATCTCGACAGGAGATCAACCATCTGGTTCTCAGATCCCTTTTTATCTTTAATCTCAACATCAAACTCTTGTAAGAGTAGAATCTATCTTAAAAATCTCGGCTTGGAGTCTTGCTTGGTCAAAAGGTATTTCAAAGCTGCATGGTCAGTGAATACAGTGACTTTCGATCCTATCAGATAAGGTCGAAACTTGTCAAATGCAAAGATAACAGCTAAGAGTTCCTTCTCTGTAGCCGTATAATTCCTCTGGGCATTGTTAAGGGTACGACTGGCGTAATAGATAGGCTTAAATATTTTATCCTCCCTTTGTCCCAGGGCTGCTCCAACTGCCGTGTCGCTTGCATCACACATAAGCTCAAAAGATTTGTTCCAGTCTGGTGCTACCAGAATTGGGGCAGTTATAAGCATTTGCTTTAGTGTGTTGAATGCATTCTTACGTTCTTCTCCAAACACAAAAGGCACATCTTTTGCAAGTAATTCCGTCAAAGGCCTAGAAACTTTAGAGAAGTCCTTGATAAATTTCCTATAGAATCCTGCGTGGCCAAGAAAGGCTCGCAACGTCTTTAAGTTTGTTGGAGGGGGTAACTAGAGCTGTAAACGAGCCGAACCGAACCGAATATATGATATTTGAGTTTGTGTTTGTTTAGTACACGAATGAGCTCAAGTTTGTTTGTTTACAAAACGAACATAATTTTATGTTTGAGCTCTGTTCGTTAATATATTGCTCGGGCTCGAGCCGAGCTCGAACGAGCATGCCTCCCCTTTTACAACTTATCCTGATGTTCTTCAATTACCGCTTTCAAGTGTGAAATGACAAATGAGTTGAATGTTTTCTTAGTTTGTTAGTTTGTTTTTTTGTTTTTATTTTGTATTAACTAGATAGTTGATATGGAGAATATTAAGAAGAACGATAGAGATAGAGACAAGGGTGAAACGACACTAAGACATCATTAGAGATTTACGGTTAGCATTTTGAAAATATACATAAATATGCCTATGTTCACGAACATTAACGAATATTTGCGAGCTAGCTCGTGTTTGTTCGTTTAATAAACAAGCACAACAATACGTTTGAGTTTGGTTCGTTAAGCTTAACAAACGAACGAACACGAGCTTATACGAGCCGAATCTGAATATGTTTGCGAACGGCTCTGTTCGTTAGCAGCTCTAGGGGTAACTTCTCTATTACCTCTATCTTTGCCTTGTCAACCTCCATTCCTTTCCTCAAAATCCTATGACCCAACACTATTCCTTCTGTAACCATGAAATGGCATTTTTCCCAGTTAAGTACAAGGTTGGTCTCTTCACATCTCCTCAGCAGTCTACTCAAGTTGTCCAAAAATTTATCAAAGCTATCTCCAAATACAGAGAAATCATCCATGAAAATCTCCAGAAAGTCCTCTGATGAGCGAAAAATTCACCCACTAAAAATACATTTATAAAGACTCGCAACTGTGGGTAAACTAACTCTCTAACTGGCAGAGTACCAGGTCGATTGCTAGGATAGCTACAGGAGTACGAGGTCGTCCCAAGAGAAATGTGGTTGTGAGTACCAAAGCGAACGTGGTTCTTAGTCTAGGCGATCAAAGTTTTAAGTGGAGTGTTTATACTAATGCGAAAAATAAATTTTAACTAACGAGGTTAACTAGGTGATTAAAAAGCATAGTCGAGCCATGATCCAACAGGTTATCTCCCCACAGGAAAAACTTGATAAGGAGTGTGTTTTATCTGATTCAGTTCATATGATATTCACGGGAGTCAACTCTTTATTCTTGCGTTAAGATCTGAACGGCTCTCACTTAACCCCCACACTAGGTTTATTAACCCTCCCTTTAGAGAGCTAACTCGCCTAACATGGTTGACCGGAATAAAAAGCCGTTGAAAAACCTCACAAAAACATAATTTTAACGTATCACTTAGGTTGCCAATCTAACGATTAAGACTATGGTTCGGTGATTTTAAAACATGTTTCGCACATCTCGTAAAAATAAGAATTTCACTTAGGCATAGTCCGGATCGTCACTTAGATTGTCAATCTAACAATCAGGACTATGATTAGTGATATCCATATCTCACATCTCACCGCAAAATAAATTTATAAGCTCGATGTAACCGTGAACAAAGTTGTCAATTTTATTCAAAGTTAGGAAAATGATCAAAACGGGTTTTAAAACATGAGTTTATCATACGAACGTTTAATTACGCGCACACAACTCCCATCTCGTCTCCCGAGGGTCAATTTTACCCGTTTTCACATAATTCGGCTATGTTTAGTTTAACTACTCATATTAACGAAAATAACAACGAAAATAACAAAACGAAAGAAAACAAAACGAAAAGATAACTACAGATATATAGATATACGTATAGATATATATATAGATATAGATATATATAATATACGTATATATATATATATTTTTATACTAATTGCATAAAATAAAAGAAAGCAATAAAAACGGAAACGAAATTATATTAAAATGATAACTAGTCGGGTTATTACACCGACATTATAACGACATATATATTACATATAGGCCCCTCCATAACATAAATAAAAGAAAGAAGAAGGAGAAGAAGAGAAATGGGAGAAGAGAGGGGCAGCGTCCTCTCGTTTGCGTGCTCTGCTATATATAGGAAAATAGGGGAGCCGGATCGATCCGGGAAAGGGCCGGATCGATCCGGTAGTGATCATTGCTTATCTGGTTCTAGATCCTTCTGAAATTTCTAAAATTCATATCTTGAGTTGTAGACCTCCAAAAATTATGATTCAAACGTCAAAATTAAGCTCTCGGAAAATTCTTCAACTTTCATGAAGGACACTTCTTCAGAAAACGCCTTTTTGATGGGCCATTCCCATTACGCGTCGTTTTCGGGATTTTCCCTAATACAAATCAATTAGCCACTTGACCACCATTTGAGTTGTAGAAGTCCGATTGACTTGATTCAAAATCCATTGGAAATCTTTCTTGAAGATATACAACTTTTATTAAGGAAACTTCTTCAGAAAATGTCGTTTTGATTGAGCCATTTCCATTACGTGTCGTTTTACGACATTTTACTGATACGAATCGATTAGCCACTTGACCATAACTTGAGTTTTAGAACTCCAATTTACGTGATTCAAAGTGCGTTGGAAAGCTTATGTGAAGATCTACAACTTTCATTAAGAAGTCATCCCCTGAAAATGCCTCTAAACTGGGTCAAATCTCTGTCGAAAATATGTAACGATTCAAGTACTTAGGAAAAACGACCCTTTTGAACTCGTAAGCTTGTGGCACCTTCTTCTAACCCTCTAAACACCTCTTTTAGGGCTCAAAACATGTCGTTACGTAGAATCTTGGTCCACTTATGATTCTGCAATAAACCACCAAAATACCAAACGTAAATCCGACACGACACTCCGGTTACTAAACCGATACAAAAACTAATAAAAACTTCTAAAAACACGATATTTTACATAATAGTTACTACTTATATATTTTTATGAAACTTAGGAATTAAATACTCGAAATGATATAAAAGTGCTCAAAATGATATCCGAAACGGGGTGAAAAGTTATAAAAATAATTGTGAATTTTTCCGTTATCACAACCCCCCACTTAGCTTTTGGTCGTCCTCGAACAAAATAAGCGGTAAAATAAAATGAATGAGGAAAAATTCCTGAAGATAAGATATGAATGAGATGATGCAACCATTCGAATCATAACTACACGTTAACCGCAATATAAATGTATAACAGAGTGAGTGTGTGACAAGCCTTTTCAATTTCCACTATCCTCTCTTGAATAATTCAAGCAAACGCACAAATATCCATTCGAGACGATCCTAATGACTTTCCTAGGTATAGACGATATAGTTCCACACAAAGTCCTCCCGTGTACTCATTAGGATAATCCCTAAAGCATATCATTCAGTTTATACTGGGGATAGTCAGAAGAAAACTAAGTTATAAACCATACTCCTTTTTTTTTTTTTTTTTTCATAGAATACTAACATATCCGAACTCATTGCCAAAATCGACTATCTTGCAAGCGTCATGAGGTGAGATCGAATACATTAATACCTATCTTCTTCTTTTTTTATTTTTTTTATTTTTTTTAATGTATAGCATATGCCCTCATTCCCAGCAATAGGATGTTTCTTGATAACACCCTAGCTGGACTACTATCATCAGGCAGTCGGGAGCTTTTAAGCCTCATAGTGGTATAGGACGTTTCGTGATAACGCCCTACCGCACTCAAATCATTGGTAGCTACAACCGACATATATATAGTTCATCTTAATTTGGTATTTTTCTTTTCATTCCACTTAACTTATATCCTTTCTATCACATTCAAACCTTCAGATATTCACAGTACACGTTCAAAAATTAGGTACTAAATTACTGCAATTATCTCTAGAATAACTACTAGGATACTGAATGGATACAGTTTAAAATTTTCGCTTCAATATCAAAGGCTTACGTGAACAATGAATTCATGTTACACAAATAAATTTGGGGTTAAAATGCACTTACTGTTCACATTGGTTATATACATCCAAATCGATCATTACATCATCAAATCCATGAAATATATACCTTATACAGATTATTTTAATCAACTAAATAATGCTCGAAAAAGATCCAAAAACTAAGGGTTTAAACACTTACTTGCCATTTCTAAACCAACCGGACTCTACCCCCCACTTACGATTTTGCATTATTCTCAGAGTGTAAATGAGATAGAGAGGAAGACTTAGCTTATAAACCAAGCAAAAAGATGCTATCGAATCCCGTAACATCCATGAGAAAGCACGTCCCAAATCCCTGTACCAAAACAATCAAAACAAAGCCAGCACGGGACATAGTCCTCGTGCCAAAATATTGAACGGGGATATGGGAATAATGAGATAATGGCCCCGTCACGTCGAAAAATTCGATAGGCAATATATATATAGCTTTAGATGGAAAAATAACCCACACGGGTAAAACACGAACATCTAAGCATATACGTATCACATATATCATAGTCAAGTAAGTTATTCCTAGATTCATTTTTATTACACACGCTTTTATTAAAGCGGGAATACTCACCACTATACTACAACGACCGAAATTTGAAACGAGACTAGATCATAAAATGAAATATGTGAAAGAGTATTGAGTCTTTTATACCCGGATCCTCAAGGATTCAATAACCTAAGTCCAAGAAATGATACATTTGAATTTTTATCTTTTTCTCCATCGGGATTTTCGGATAACCACCTAATCATTCCCTCTTAATGAAATTCAAACATTCATCCCGAGACTTGGTTGTGCTTTGTGTTCATCTTTCATACGATTCTACATTTCATTAAGACTAGGCTTATTCAAATTATTATTTAACGGGCTGCCTCCCGGTAGCGCTTTTGTTTAACGTCGTTTGCTCGACAAAAGTAGTATTTACAAGTTATCAACCAAAATCAGAACTTAAGAAGATCAATAGCTTAAGAAAAATTAACAATGCGAGAACCAAAGAAATTAAATTGTCTAGAAACGTACCTCGTTTGGCCCTCGATGCTACCTCCTCCCAGCCAGAGAATCTTCTTTTATCAGACCGTCGAACCATCTTCTTTTGAAAATCACCATAAAGCTCATCCATTGGGGAGTACACAAAGCGGACCGCGTAAAATTCATCCTCACAGAGTGGACGAATGTAGTAATCCGGGACCGATATATTAACTATTACCAACTCTCCCAGTGGCTTTACTAAAGATGGCCAATCAATCTCTCGCTCCTCTAACTCTGTCATCTCCAAATCTTGCACTTTTTCTTCGCAAACTGAATTATCAACCTCATTCTCACCCTGAACTTTTTCAGTGATAACATTTTCATCCCTAACCACTTCTATTGCACTTGTCTCTGCCTCTTTCACATACCTCACTAATTCAATCAATTGCCCCACCTTGTCTTGTAGATTTCTTATAGCGGAGTCAGTACTTACCTTGAACTCCTGCATGTCCAACAATCGCTCTTCCGGGCTCTGGTTCAATCGTTCTAGTTGCTCTATTTGACTGTCGGTGAAGTCTTCTTGTGGCATGGGGGAAAACTGATCATATTGACTTTGATTCATCAGAGGTGAGTAGTAGTCCTCTTGCCATTCCAGACACTGATCATATGGCTGAATATGGTTGAAGCTATCAACGCATTGAGCATGAATACCGTAATCCTGATAAGCACCAGGGTTAGGACAACCCTCGTAATATTGTGGCTCATAACTCGAATACCCATAATTCTGGTCCCGGTATGCATTAGGGCACCGATAATCCCATGAACCTTGGTTATTCTGGTTGTTGATACTGAGGCTGAGGCACGAACTGTTGTTGATAACATTGTTCCGGTGCCTGAGGTTGGTAGGAGTATTGTTGTTCAGGTGAGTAGTATTGATTGAAAAATCCATCCATTTAAACTCAATCTGCAAGATCTCAGAAAACAACAAGAAAACAATAAATTTTTTCTTTTTTTTCTTTTTTTCTTTTTCGTTTTTTTTATATGGTAGCCGAAGGTCCTAAGCCTCAGTTCTAGCTGGACTTACAAGATATCAACCTAATATAACAACCCCGTAAAGAGATTGGGTTGAGTACCAAAGTCGTATTCAAACCAAGTTCAGGACAATATCACTTCAGCATCCCAAGACTCTTATCGAAAGTAAAATAAAAATAAAAACCTAGGCCCAAGCCTTCGGTTCACTTACAAGATATCACAACAATATCACACATTTCCCCGGCAACGGCGCCAATTTTTGATGAGCGAAAAATTCACCCACTAAAAATACATTTATAAAGACTCGCAACTATGGGTAAACTAACTCTCTAACTGGCAGAGTACCAGGTCGATTGCTAGGATAGCTACAGGAGTACGAGGTCGTCCCAAGAGAAATGTGGTTGTGAGTACCAAAGCGAACGTGGTTCTTAGTCTAGGCGATCAAAGTTTTAAGTGGAGTGTTTATACTAATGCGAAAAATAAATTTTAACTAACGAGGTTAACTAGGTGATTAAAAAGCATAGCCGAGCCATGATCCAACAGGTTATCTCCCCACAGGAAAAACTTGATAAGGAGTGTGTTTTATCGATTCGGTTCATATGATATTCACGGGAGTCAACTCTTTATTCTTGCGTTAAGATCTCGAACGGCTCTCACTTAACCCCCACACTAGGTTTATTAACCCTCCCTTTAGAGAGCTAACTCGCCTAACATGGTTGACCGGAATAAAAAGCCGTTGAAAAACCTCACAAAAACATAATTTTAACGTATCACTTAGGTTGCCAATCTAACGATTAAGACTATGGTTCAGTGATTTTAAATCATGTTTCGCACATCTCGTAAAAATAAGAATTTCACTTAGGCATAGTCCATATCTGTCACTTAGATTGTCAATCTAACAATCAGGACTATGATTAGTGATATCCATATCTCACATCTCACCGCAAAATAAATTTATAAGCTCGATGTAACCGTGAACAAAGTTGTCAATTTTATTCAAAGTTAGGAAAATGATCAAAACGGGTTTAAAACATGAGTTTATCATACGAACGTTTAATTGCGCGCACACAACTCCCATCTCGTCTCCCGAGGGTCAATTTTACCCGTTTTCACATAATTCGGCTATGTTTAGTTTAACTACTCATATTAACGAAAATAACAACGAAAATAACAAAACGAAAGAAAACAAAACGAAAAAGATAACTACAGATATATAGATATACGTATAAATATATATATATAGATATATAGATATAGATATATATAATATACGTATATATATATATATATTTATACTAATTGCATAAAATAAAAGAAAGCAATAAAAACGGAAACGAAATTATATTAAAATGATAACTAGTCGGGTTATTACACCGACATTATAACGACATATATATTACATATAGGCCCCTCCATAACATAAATAAAAGAAAGAAGAAGGAGAAGAAGAGAAATGGGAGAAGAGAGGGGCAGCGTCCTCTCGTTTGCTTTGTGCTCTGCTATATATAGGAAAATAGGGGAGCCGGATCGATCCGGGAAAGGGCCGGATCGATCCGGTAGTGATCATTGCTTATCTGGTTCTAGATCCTTCTGAAATTTCTAAAATTCATATCTTGAGTTGTAGACCTCCAAAAATTATGATTCAAACGTCAAAATTAAGCTCTCGGAAAATTCTTCAACTTTCATGAAGGACACTTCTTCAGAAAACGCCTTTTTGATGGGCCATTCCCATTACGCGTCGTTTTCGGGATTTTCCCTAATACAAATCAATTAGCCACTTGACCACCATTTGAGTTGTAGAAGTCCGATTGACTTGATTCAAAATCCATTGGAAAGCTTTCTTGAAGATATACAACTTTTATTAAGGAAACTTCTTCAGAAAATGTCGTTTTGATTGAGCCATTTCCATTACGTGTCGTTTTACGACATTTTACTGATACGAATCGATTAGCCACTTGACCATAACTTGAGTTTTAGAACTCCAATTTACGTGATTCAAAGTGCGTTGGAAATCTTATGTGAAGATCTACAACTTTCATTAAGAAGTCATCCCCTGAAAATGCCTCTAAGCTGGGTCAAATCTCTGTCGAAAATATGTAACGATTCAAGTACTTAGGAAAAACGACCCTTTTGAACTCGTAAGCTTGTGGCACCTTCTTCTAACCCTCTAAACACCTCTTTTAGGGCTCAAAACATGTCGTTACGTAGAATCTTGGTCCACTTATGATTCTGCAATAAACCACCAAAATACCAAACGTAAATCCGACACGACACTCCGGTTACTAAACCGGTACAAAAACTAATAAAAACTTCTAAAAACACGATATTTTACATAATAGTTACTACTTATATATTTTTATGAAACTTAGGAATTAAATACTCGAAATGATACAAAAGTGCTCAAAATGATATCAGAAACGGGGTGAAAAGTTATAAAAATAACTGTGAATTTTTCCGTTATCATCCTCCACCATGTTCGCAAATAATGACATCATGTACCTTTGAAATGTTGTTGGTGCATTACAAAGTCCAAAAGGCATGCGATTGTACGCAAAAGTTCCATAGGGACATGTGAAAGTTGTTTTCTCTCGGTCCTCGGGTGCAATATGGATCTGATAGTAACCAGAGTATCCATCTAAGAAACAATAAAAAGCATGACTTCTTAATCTTTCCAACATCTGGTCAATGAAGGGTAGGGGAAAATGATCTTTACGAGTTGCGTCATTCAGTTTCCTGAAGTCAATGCAAACTCGATGTCCAGTAATCAGTCTCATTAACTCGTCACACTCATTAGGTTGTACAGTGAATCCTCCTTCCTTGGGCACCACATGAATTGGGCTTACCCATTCACTGTGTGCAATTGGGAAAATGATTCGCATCTCCAACATCTTTATAATCTCTTTCTTAACATCTTTTAGTTGTGGCATCAACCTCCTTTGTGGTTGTGCTACTGCTTTATTTTCAGGGTCTATAGAGATCTTATGCATGCACACCAATGGGATTATTCCTCTAATATCTACAACTGTCCACCCAAACGCTCCATTGTGCTCTCTCAGTACTCTTAAAAGTTTCTCTTCCTTTAAAGGTGATAGAAATGATGAAATTATGAGGTGAATAGTATCATCTTGTAAGTATACGTACTTCAAGTGAGATGGCAAAGGTTTCAACGTTAAGTTCCTTGGTGGCTCTTCTAGCAATGATCTTAACAGCTTACCAGTTAATTGTAAGTTAAATAACTTATGCCACGAAGGTCTATGAATTGTCCCTCCTAAATCTACAAAAGATATAGGCTCTATTTCTCCTACTTGACCTTCGCTACACCAGGTCAGGTCTCCTCATAACTTTCTTCTTCCTTTAGGAGAAAAGTCTCTGCTACTTCAGGGTCTAGTGCCACTTGCTGATATAATTCCAAAACAAGTTCGTCTATGGCATCTAGCATGTACCATTCTTCTCCTTCATCTTGTGCATACTTCATGGAATTCATTACATTGAACACTAATTTGTCCTCATTCACTCTCAGAATCAGCTCACCCTTATGAACATCTATCAATGTCTTGCTCGTTGCTAGGAAATGTCTTCCTAAGATCAATGCAACATCGTGGTTAGCCTCCATGTCTAGCACCACAAAGTTTACAGGGAATACAAACTTAGCAACTTTCACCAAAACGTCCTCCACCATTCCACAAGGTTGCTTTATAAACCTATCCGCTAATTGAAGAGTTATAGATGTTTCATTCAACTCTTTCATGCCTAACTTATGAAAGATGGAGAGTGGCATTAGATTGACACTAGCTCCAAGATCACACAATGCTTTTTTTAGACATACTCCTCCAATTGTGCAAGGTATGAGGAAGCTCCCATGATCTTTACACTTAGGAGGCAGTTTGCATTGCAAAACGGCCGAGCATTCCTCGTTAAGGCAAATAGTCTGAAGGTCTAATAACTTCCTTTGGGTAGAGATTGCTTCCTTCAAGAACTTCGCATACTCTGGCATTCCGGCCTGAACTTCTACCAAAGGTATATTCACTTGCAACTTCTTAAACATCTTCATGAACTTTTTATAACGAGCATCATCATTATTGGGCTTATACTTCCTAGGGGGATTGGGTAGATTAGCAGGATTAATAATTACAGTTCGTGAAGACTTACCTGCTTCTTGCTGCTGTTCTGCCTGATTGTCTGTTGAATTGTCACTCTCGGTTTACCGGAGTAGTGTCCCGGTTTACCGGCCCCTCTTTTTCTCCTGATTCTGCTACGTTGTGCTGCTGACTGCTTTCTGATCCTTCCTGGACAGTTGGTATAACTGGTCCAAGCAGTTCCTTTCCGCTTCTAGTCATGATTGCATTCACGTCCTTCAGGTTCTTCTCAGTATTACTTGGCAATCCTCCCGGAGGACGGGCTGACACTTGTTCGGCGATCTGCCCCACTTGATGCGACAAATTCTACACTAAGGCTTCCTGATTGGCCAGTCTTGTATCGTTCTTCCGAAAATATGTGGTGAGTTTGTATTCAGCTCAGTCATGGATTTTGTAAGTTGATTGACCGTGTCGGTCACAGTTGAGCTCAATTTATCCATGGTTGCTTCCCAACCACCAAACTTGTTGAATTGTGGCATGAATCCACCAGTTTGTCTCGGTCTCTCTCCACCGTTAGAATCACTTTGTCGAAAACCCCCAGTAGGGTCACTCAATCGAAAACCAAAAGTGGTCACGAGAACCTGGGCGATATACGCCCCTGTAAGGATTTCCTTGCCTCCCTATATAGTTCACATCTTCGGTGTTCGTTGCTTCGATATCTTGCACTTTCTCAACCTTGGCAATGCGATCTTGCATGCCATCTATTTTCTCATTCATCGCCATTAGCTGGTATAAGATATTTTGAGAAGTATCTTCTTCAAATACGCCTTCATCTACTTTGGCTGTCTCAATTTGATGCGTTCCCCATTGACTTGTGAGTGTGATTTGCTCCAATTTCTCTTCAGCTTCCTCAGGTGATAGCAATGCAAAACATCCATTTCTCGATGCATCAACTCTCATTTGTTCACTTGGCCGTAATCCGTGATAGAAACTATGCATTCATACGGGCAAGGTGATATCATGGTGATGGCATCTCCTCTGTGCTTCCTTAAATCTTTCCCAAGCTTCTTTAAAAGTTTCAGTGGGTTTCTGCTTGAAATTCATAATGTCTAGTCTCATCTGTAGTGACTTCCCAGGCGGGCAGTACTTGTTCATAAACTTCTATAGTAGATCGGTCCAAGTTTGGATCGATCCTGGTGCTAGAGACAATAACCATATCTTCGCTTTGTCCTTCAGAGTGAATGGAAACAACTTCAGCTTGATGTTATCTCTAGGTACTTCTGCTGGTTTGACCGTGATGACTATCTCCAAGAAGTTGGTGACGTGCACACTAGGATCTTCGTTCGGTACTCAATGGAGGTAGTGTAATTAGTCACCATTTGTATCACATTCGGTTTCGGGTGAAATAATTCAGCCGCATTCTCTGGCTGAACAATTGCTGGCACAAATTACTCAATCGTCGGCATTGCATAACTCTATAGAGTTCTCCTATCTACTTGTACCACAACTCCTGCTCCATTTTGTCCATTCTGTCCGTTCTGTGCCATGTTGATTTATGTATCCTCTAAAGGTGGAATCTCTTCTTCCCTCTCGCCGTGATCTCCTTCGTGCGTACTCACGTTGTCCGTCAGCCTAACAGATCTCTCTCAAGTTTCCTTTCTCTTTTGTCTAGCAAAATTTTCAATCTCAGGTATGAATCTCTCGAGTTTGGCTGCTGAACTTCATGTAGCGTACTACAAGACACAAAAAGAAAATAAAAAGGTTAGTGACTTGCCTCGCCGGCTGTTACACATGCCTGGCAGACTCAAAAATACAGACTCTGACTACTGACTTGACGCTGAACTGACAGAAATGATTCTGCTAAAACTGGGACCCTCGGTTTTCCGCGATATACCCTCGGTAAACCGGAAGCAATTTGTTCTCAGATTTTAACAGAACTGACTCTGTACGACTCCAGTATAAACAGACTATAAAATAGACTCAATTAAACAGACTCTAATTTATACAGACACTCAATCTCAAATAAAAAGTATTCTGGACACGATTCCCCGGTAGCGGAGCCAGAAAATCTTGATCGCGTGCAAAGCACTTACTAGCAATAGGACTAGGTCTATCATAGTAGAGTACGGGCGAGTCAAGATCGATCCCACAGAGACTCATAAGAACGTCAAATTATCAAGATTGAGCTTGTCACAATTAACGGTCTACGACCAACTATAATCTAGACGGTAGTAAATTTTGGTGCCACAAACTAACAATATTATGCTAGCTCAAATGAACGTAAACAAGAGTTTCTAATGTATTAGTTCAATTATGAGTAATTAGTAATTCCCCCCACACATGAAATAGTCCTCCCCATTGGTGAATTTTAATTCATTATCAGCTACGGGTACAACTCCTAACCCTATCTACTCCGACCATGGTAGTAGACAATCTATACACAAGCTACCCTCCTTAATTGGTCCGTAATAGCCCATACGCATAAAGAACTAGAGCTGTCGATATTGAGCGCTAACCCATACCGCAAACCCGCCTAGACAGCTGTCGACACTGATCAGCACGTTCCTAGGATCCATCAAGATAATGTCCAAACTAACACTTCACTATTCGTATTTCATGCTAGTTTTACAAAGACATGCAAATAGTTGATCATGATACTAACATGTAAATTAAATCTATCGATCAACATAGCTGGTGCTGATTATCATAAATTAGTAATTTACAAGGTATTCAGATCTAGCGATATAGACCGTCGCAGATCTGAAGAACGCAACCACTATTTCATGATTTCTCCACCAACGAATTAGATCTATCACACATGGGGTAAAATAAACTAACTACTACATAATTAAACTAAATAGGCAATTAAAACATACTAGTCGAATAGAACAACGATAGATCTACATCTTGGAAAAGATAGAAAATCATACCCTCGAAGACGAGCGTAGATCTCCCTCGGATCTCTCCCTAGGCGGCGACTCCGTCGTCTCTCCGACCAGAACTCATAAAATAAAGAACAAAGAACTTTTATTGCATAATAATTGTAGTATTTGTGTGCTACCAATGTTACATTGAACTCTGAGGCTAAGCCTCTTATTTATAGGTACATAAACCGACTTAGAAACACCTAGTTCAACCCTTCGTCTAAGAAAACACGTTTTGGAAAGATCTGGAACCTCGGTAAGTCGGTGCCTATCCTCGGTAAACCGAGGGCAATTTTGTCCTTTTTTCTTTGCCGACTTAGTTTGGAATGTTCTGAAATACCCTAGGCCCACTCCTTTCGTTTAGTCCACTCCAGATTCGTCCTCAATGCTTAGCCCAATATTTCGTATCCTGAAAATAATCTAATAATGCATGAAATAATATCGAAATGGGGAAAATAAACGTTAAGTGCAGATTTCTCGACTCACGAACCCGACATATGATATTCAACTTAAATGGTTCATATTTATAGGTCTTAAAAACAACTATTTTTAGCTCATAATGGATAGAATGTTGATGTTGTAAGATAGACTATTTTAACCGTCATCAGCAGCGCCTCGATTCCCGAGATTGATCATTACATGCCTCAATCCTCTCCGCCACTACACTCAAAACCCGCGATTCATATACACAAAATCAAGCCATTACTCCACCACAATCCTTCTATATTCAACTGCTTTCACACTATAAAAACCTTCACCCATATAAACAACACTTTAGCTTTACACAAACTTTATGTTCTCTTTTGAAATTCTCAAACTCTATTTTCTTAGAATTTTCAAATCCTTTTCCTATCAAATTTCTAAGACTATGGCATCACCTTCCTCAGTCCAAAAGTCCGGCAAGCAGTATGAGAGATCGATCATCACCGGATCATTCTTTAGAACAGAACACTATCTCACCTTGTGCAACAATGACCCTCAAGCACAAAGATTGGTGGATGGATGCACAAACCTTGGATTAATGACCTTTCTTAACCCCCCCCCCCCCCCATCACAGGCATCTGCTTTGAAAACCTAATCTCGTTATGGCGAAATGCAAAGTTCGTTCCAGGCAAGAAGAAAGGATCACTGGACACCATCACCAGCAATGTCTTTGGACGGGTACTGGTTATCACACCAGGTCACCTTAATAGGTGTTTCAAACTCTCTAACCCCGGACCCTCAAAGATAAAAAAATGTGGAAATCAACATCAATACCTTCTGGACAGAGATTGCCAAGAATCCAAGTCTTATGGCAAAGAAACTCAACTATCCAAGATCGGCACTCAAACTGCCGTTTGCAGAATTTGCCCACCTGATCACTAAAAGTATTAAAGGGAAGAAAGGATCCATGCACGGGATGACAGAAGTCAGGACCAGACTAATGGCCATCATTTATCAGGGCCTTGAGTTCAACTGGCCAGTCTTCTTTTTCAATAGACTAAAAGAACAAATTCAATGAGAATTTGATCTGGGTAAGTTAGCGGCAAAGAAGGGGCAGCAGAAGGAGGACATCTTCTGGGAGAAGAAATCCTATGGGATTCCTCTCCAATTTTTGTTTGATCAAATGAAAGTGAAACCTATTCACTTACACAAATTACATGAGGTAAAAGTGATGTTCACTTATATTAAGGCTTCACAAAAACCGCAGACAACATCAGGGAAGAAAAGAAAGCAACCAGAAGGCGGTTGTTCTGGGATCAGCAGACGAACCAGATCTCAGACCACAAAATCCCAACAAAGGAGTCTGTTAAGGGTGATTTTATACGTTTTATAAGGATATATTTTATATCAATTACCCCCATATGTGGATGTTTTTCATAGAAATCGAGCTTTATAATTGAAATATTGAGCAAGTGGTGTTTTCAATAGTTAAATTGCAAAACGTAACGAATTATGTGCTTAAATTGTGATTTTATATTATTTTGGAATATCGTTACGCTTTGGTATGTTTTTCCTACATTGTAGATACACATTGTTGATGGAAAAGATGATCTTTAAAGAGATAAATTCGAGTGGAAAGGAATCAATCAGATTTATGGAAGAATAGAGGATATGAGGAAAGAAATCAAGTGTTGAACCAGCTGGACTGGCATCCAGATTCATCAAACTGGCGTCTAGTAGGACGGGCGTTTGACATGATGGACGAGCGTCCAGGAGGAGCTTTTACATTCAGGATGTTCAGATTTTCAGTGGACTGGCGTCCAAAATTGCATAGGACGGGCGTCTGACGAAGACTCGGCCCGACTCGAAAGTTCAACGCATCTGGACGGGCGTCCACGGCCGACTTAACCACAACCGACTTAGTATTCTATATATAGCCGCATCGCCCCAACCCTAATTACATCAGATTTTTATACACAAAATACATAGAGCAGCCGCACTCTGAGGGTTCCAAGGCCGATCACCCGAGCCTTGTGCTCGGGTGATCCGGGTTAGATTAGGATGCTTTTTCTTTTCGTTGTTGATTCATGGAGATCATCCATTGTACCAAACTAAGTGAGTTTATCTTTTAATTTATTCAATCCTTTGTTTATTCTTATGATCTTTGATTCGTTTTGTATCTTTCTATGATTTATGTTGCTATTGTGTGACTAGATCGAGAGATCGGTTGCTAATCGTTGTCTAACGTTGATGAGAATCGTTGTTAGGCTAGATCACCATAGAAAGATAGGATCTTTAATCGTTAATTAGTGACAAATTAATTGGTTAATTACCTAGGTTGCTAGATTCTAAAATACGGGAGTTAACTTGAATCTACAACTTCGTTTTGTATGAAATTGGTCTCAACATTCGAGAGAGGAGAGATCGATAATTGAATTCACTAAGGAATTAGGAATTCATAGCTTGAGAAATGGATTCACTAAGGAATTAGGAGTTTGTATCTCGTGTAAAGGTGAAACCACAATATTGAATTAAAATCATGAGATGAACTTGGATTGAAATCACTTAGTTTGTGTAATGTTTAATCCCATGTATCTTTAGTTTAGGTCGTTTTTATTATTCTTAGCTTATGTTTGTTTGTTCTTTCGTTTATTTGTTTTCGTAAGTAACAATTGAAAGGAATTAATAAGATTAGATTCATCAACCCAATTCCCTGTGGATCGACCCCTTACTTATCCCGCTTTACTAGCAATTACTTGGTATTCGGCCGGTTAGGAGTTAGTTTTGCATATAGGTTAGGGTTTATAAATTGTTTTTGTTTAGTGATGCAAAAATCCTCCGAACAAAATTGGCGCCGTTGCCGGGGAATTGGTGTTTTTGTCGAATCTAATTGAGTTAATTCTTCTATTTTGTTACGATTTAATTTTTCAGGATAAAAGGGGTAGTTAGGGCACATGGTAGTATTTTGGCCGTAACTTTCGGCTCGAGTGTCCGTTTGGCGCGCAGGACCCCAATTTGGAAAGCTCGTTCCGACGCCGACGACGCGGTGAACGGCCATAGGCCTTCAACACCGTTTTCGAGGTCAAAATCCACTGTTTTCCCTTCCATTTTGGCCCTATAAGATTTCAACACGTTTTTTTCCCTCCGTCTTAGTGTTTTTTCTGTTTTAAATTTTTCGTAGGTAGGTTTCCGTTTCTGTTTCCGTTTCTTTTTTTCTGTTTCTTTTCTTTCAATAAGAGTAGCGTCACACAAATTGAGAGTTTTTATTTTTGCCATGTTTCGATGACCGTTGGGTTAAGAATGTGCAAAAAGTTTTTTACTCGATTTGTGAAGCGTGAAGTGTAACCTAATATGTAACCTAGTGTGCTCTGTGCTTAAATTTATCCGTGGCTGCTGTATGTGTGATTTGATGATCTGAGTTGCCATGGGTTTAAGATGTTAGTCTAGGGTTTTCGGCTGTGCTTTACTAAGTTGCAGGGTGCTGTATCGAACTTTCAAACGGGCGTTCGGCTCATTGAACGCCCGTCCAGTGCAAAATTTCCAGGCAACCGCCCGTTTGGTATGTTGAACGCACGTCCAGGTTCCAAATTTTTCTTGACTTGATTTTTAATGCTTTATTTGACGTGGATACTTTCATATGAGCTTCTGTGGCTAATTATTTTTACGTAGATGTTCTGAAATTGCATGTTTACATCTTTCCATCTACCGATCCATGTTAAATAATTGATTAACTTTTATATACATGATTCATCCATGCATGTTATAGTTAATGTCGGTTCTCGTATGCTATAACTGTTCTTATTGTTATTTAGTAGCTAATGTCGGTTTCCATATGCTACATATCGTTGTGATGAATCCTGTGAGCTTTGAGACTTATGTGTTTTCTTGTTATTTTTGTAACTCATATGGGTAGCTACTGTCGGTTTTCCGTTACTACCATCTTTGGCTTATGAGTTATATATGTTTAGTATAGCTAACTGTTGGTTTTCCATAATGCTATCACCTTTGATGAGTCTTAAGGCTCTACACTGCATATAATGAATAGTACTGTCGTTTATCGTAAACTATCATTATTTGGTAGACGTTTATGATATACATGTCGTGTTGCAAATGATGGGCTAGTTTTCTTTCTTTTATTTTCTTTTATTTTTGCATATCATTTAGTTGCATGTCATCTAGTTGCATTGTTTTTCTATTTTTCTTTTATTTTTCTTGAGGGTAGTTACTGTCGGCTTGCCGTACGCTACCATTTTTATTTTATGCCCTTCATTTTCTGATTCTGCACGGGCCGTAGTCACTGTAGAGTTGCCCTCCCAACTTGCTCAGCCTGAGTCTGTCAGCATTTTTTTTTATATAATTGCATATCATGTAGATTGCATTGTAATATATTTTCGTATAGTGCACCTAGCCCTGCTATTTTGTAATGTTCCATGTGTATGTTCCATCTTTACATGAGCTTAATCTGAAAAAATCTCTCTGACTTCTTTTCCATGTGTTTTACATGTACAATCCTGCTATTTTGTAGTGTCCTTAATCTCTATCCTTATTTCTGTATGCACATGTTGGGCCTTATTTGTATTATGAGCTTCTGTGGCTTATTTGACGCTTAGATGTCCTGTGTTTTAACTGTGTGGTGATTTTTCCATCTGAGCAATTATACCATGTGCTTATATCATTATTGTTGCATGTTATCTTCCCCCGTGTTCCCCGAGATACTGCCATGTTTTTCAAGTGGTGCAGGTACATTTTTAGTTGTTTTTGTTAAGTCGGCCTTGGAAGTGAATCGGAGAGGAATACCTATGACATCTCGTGCCTCAGAAACGCGGATCGATTTTCTATCCTTCTTCAGCCTATCTTCATATCATTACCAAATCAGCTAAGTTCTTTTCTCTTTTCTTTAATTCTGCACAACCTGAGGACATGTTGTAGTTTAAGTGTGGGGGAGGGGAATGGTTTTGTGTACCTACATATTGTTTGCTTAATTCGTTATGACTCTATGTAAAATGAGCTAAAATTTTCAAGTTTTTGTTTTGTCCCGAGTCGGCAATGCATATCTTTGTTCGGTTTTAATATTCATTGATGCTATATATATCATATGTTTGATAAGTTAGTTGTTTCACCCGATATATATATTTCACGAGCCATAGTGAATGATGAGCTAATTTATAAAGTTATACCCCTTTTGATTAGTGATTTCTGATTTTCTTATAAGTAATGTGCTTAGTGCTACGTATGTATCTTGAGATTTATGATAGTTTGTATTTAGATCCGGAGTATGTTATACTGTGAATATCTTAGGTTTGAATGTGATAAGTACCACGTAACTTATTGTCAAATGAAAAAGTTGAGTTTATAATATAAAGTTATTGGGTGTGTCGAAAGCTAGTCGATGATTTGAGTGCGATAGGGTATACCACGTATGTCCTATACCACTATGATGACTAAAAGCTCACGACAGTCAGAAGAAGCTGCCTTATGATTTGAGTACGGTAGGGTATATCACGAATATCCTATTCTGCTATGACAGGGCAATAGCTCATTCTGATGTGTGTTTAATTGTGAAGTAGTTAAATCAACTAATGAATTGTTATGAATATGTGGAAATACTATGGTTAATATTACATTATTATTACACTCATAACATGTTACAATGTAACGTGTTACTTTCTATCAAGGGACATATTAATTGCATTGAATAAACAATTAATATGTCCTAATAGTCATAAAGTAACTATCCTTTGTCCTATTATGTAATAGCATAGACATAGCCGACTCTAGCATTTATTGTAGCCGGCTCTAGTTACTTTTACTTTACTAGCTAGGATCCTCTCTTGTACGGATCCTCTCTTGTATCTATTTATACTCATTCTTTCAACATGAATAAACAAGTTGGAGTTTACTCAAGTATTATTTACTTTCTCAAACTCTCTTCATGGTATCGGAGCCTTAAACTCCTGAATCCGCTGCAAATTCTCAGCACCCTGCTGAATCAAGAATGTCTTCATTATCTGAAGCTTCCTCACCCTCAGTCGAGTCCCAGCTGCCTCAGCAGGCTGGGGTCACTGACTCTTCATCTTACACAAATCATAGACTTGATGGCAACAACTACTTACTGTGGTCAAGATCTATGAAAATGTACATCTCTGGACAAGGTAAGATGGGATACACAATCCGGCTCTAAACCCCGCCTTCTTTGAAGATGAACCAGGATTTGAAGCATGGGATACTACTAATAATCAAGTCATGACCATTCTCACAAGATCAATGACAAAAGAGATTAGTGAGAACTTTATGATGTATGATACGCAAAGGAGATCCGGGATAATGCCGGGGATCTTTACTCCAAGAAAGACAATACATCCGAAGTGTATGAACTTGAAGCTCGGATTCAAAATTGCGAGACAAGGAGATATGTACGTAACTCAATACTTCAATCAACTATCTAGGGCATGGCAACACCTGGATATGTTGGAAACTCACCCCCTGGAATGATGTCAAGGATGCCGCCTTTATAAGGACATTATTGAGAAAAAGAGAGTATTCAAGTTTCTTACTTGACCGAATCCTACTCTTGATGATGTTAGGGGAAGAATCCTTGCCACAAAACCTCTCCCCAATCTCAAATCCATGTTTGCTTTGAAGTCAAACATGAGGAAAGCGAGGAGAAAAGTGATGCTTCGCCGAACTCCCCTACCGACAACCCTACGAAAGTGCTACCTGGCCGACCGTCGGGAAGCCCGCCGAGGTTACGAGACCGTCGGGAAGCCTGCCGATCGAACCGGAAAGTTGTTCGTGAGCACCGCAAACGCACAAATCACACCAAGGACACTTGCTGGAAGCTACATGGCATGCCCAAATCCTCCAAGCCTACCAGGGAAAGTCAGGGCAGGCACGTCAATGAAGGGGAGAATGATAACAAGTTGAATGCTCAGTTTGCTGCATTCAAAGCTTTCCTTACTCAACAAAAAGAAGGTAGTCCCTCTACTGACATGGCTACACAGCCGGTACGGGTAAATTCTACTCTTCTATTAGTAATGAAACGTGGATTGTTGATTCTGGGCCTCCTCTCATATGACCGGCAATAAAAACCTCATAACTCACCTTATGCCATGTCATCAAATTCATAAAATTAAGACTGGCGATGGATCTATCTCTCATGCAAAAGGTTTTGGAAATGTTAAACTCACTAATAAGATATGCCTAAAGGATGTCCTATTTGTTCCAAAATTAGATTGCAATCTCATATCTCGTAAAAATTGCAAAAGATTTGAATTGGACTGTGGTGTTTAATAAGAATCAGTGCACTTTCCAGGACCCTTCTTCACAGGAAGTGATTGGGAGGGCTAAACCCTGCTCAGGATTGTATGTGGTCAACCCTGCTGAAGACAGAAGACGACGACCGAATCGCCTCGGCGGCCGCACTCAAACCTTAGATAATATCATGTTATGGCATTATAGACTAGGACATCCAAGTTTTGGTTATTTAAAGTCTCAGTAATTCCCGAATTATTTAAAGGATGTAATGTCAATGATCTTCAATGTGATATTTGTCAATTTGCCAAACTTACCAAATCTGTGTATACCAAACTACCTTATTTGCCTTCAAAACCTTTCACTTTAATTCATAGTGATGTATGGGGACCTTCAAGAGTAAAAAGTATAACAGGGGAAAAGGTGGTTTGTCACTTTCATTGATGATCATACCGAAACACATGGTCATTTTTAATGAAGGATAAATCAAGTTGGAACAGTTTTTCAGGAATTTTACAACATGATCTCTACTCAATTTGACACTAAGATCAAGATCTTAAAGACTGATAATGCACTTGAATACTATGAGTCTAACCTCAGTAATTTCTTGATGGATAAGGGGATTGTCCATACCAGTAGTTGTGTGGAAACACCTCAACAAAATGGGGTTGCTGAGAGAAAGAACGAGCACTTACCGGAAATGGCTAGATCACTCATGTTCACAACACATGTTCCAAAATATATGTGGGGTGAAGCTATATTAACCGCCACATACTTAATCAACGGACTTCCCAAATGAGTGTTAGGCTTCAAAACTCCTATCCAAACCCTTTTGACCACTCACTCCCCGTCCTCATCTTATTTCCCAATTACCTCCAAAAATCTTTGGTTGCACTTGTTTGTTTATATCCATGCCCAACACGAAGCAAACTTGATCCCAAAGCTCACAAGTGCATTTTCCTAGGATATGCAAAGGACAGGGAAAGGTTACAAGTGCTATTCTCCTTCCGAAAAGAGATTTTACAATTCTATGGATGTAAAATTCTTTGAAAGGACTCCCTACTACAACAAGTCCACCGAGGCGATCAACGATGGAAACCCGATTGAACTTGACCTAAATCCTTTCCCTCGGCAAACTCTTGAACCTCGACCCCACCGACTCTCGGCATCCTAATGATCCTCGGCAACCTCCCCGAACCGGGAGACTACTAACCCGAGCTCGTCGAACCGGAGACTACGACACTCGGCAACCTGCGAGTCACGGCGGTCGAACCTCGGCACCCCACCGACTCTCGGCGGCCTGGCGACGTTGATGACGGACCTATTGCTATCGGGAAGGGAAAGAGATCTTGCACTACTAATCACTCTATTCATAATTATCTATCCTATGATCGGTTATCACCGTTTTTGCCATGTTTACACGGGACTTGGATTCTCACTCTATTCCTAAGAATATACGGGAAGCTCTCCAACATGATAAGTGGAAGGCGGTATCAAAACCGAAATGATCGCTCTCCTTGACAACCATACTTGGGATCTCACCACTCTCCCACATGGAAAGAAGACGATCGGTACCGCAAATGGTTGTTCACTATCAAGTACAATGCCGATGGTACTATTGACAAATACAAAGCTAGGCGGGTTGCAAGGGGATTCACTCAAACATATGGCCTTGACTACAAGGAAACCTTTGCACCCGTGGCAAAACTAAACACTTTGTCGAGTACCGATCTCAATTGTCTTTGTCCAACATGATCGGCCTCTACACCAATTGGATATCAAGAATGCTTTCCTAAATGGTGACCTTACGAGGAAGTCTATATGAATGTACCTCCCGGTTTTTCCAACACTCACACTCGGGGAAAGTTTGCAAATTGAGGAAATCTCTATATGGCCTAAAGCGGTCCCAGAGCCTGGTTTGGCAAACTCACTACTTGTGGTTAAAGGCTGCTGGATACCATCAATGCAACTCGGATCACACAATGTTTATCAAAACAACAAACCGTAAAAGGTCCATTCTTATTGTCTATGTGGATGATATCATCCTTCGGTGATGACCTCCGTCGAGATCCAACACTTGAAGACCTGCCGGCAAAAGTATTTCAAGTTAAAGATTTGGGCTACCTCAAGTACTTTCTTGGTATGGAAATAGCTAGGAACGACCCGGGGTATATCTCGTTTCACGGAGGAAGTATGTCTTGGACTGCCGAAGGAAACGGCATCTTGGGATGCAAACCTCGCCGTATCCCCAGAGACCCCAGTAATACCCTGCTGCATGGTGACATTGCTGTGAGAAAGGATCAATATCAAAGACTTGTAGGGAAACTCATTTATCTGTCCCATACAAGACCTGATATTGCATATGGCGTCAGTCTGGTTAGCCGATTCATGCATTGCCCTACCGAGCAACATTGGGATGCCGTGAACAGATACGAGGTACACGAAGTCCACTCCCGGCCGGGCTTACATTTCACCAAGTCTCCCGATAGATCAATCAAGGTCTACACCGACGCCGATTGGGGTGGATGTCACATTGACGGAGATCTACCACAGGCTATTGCTCATATGTATGGGGAAACCTAGTTACTTGGAGAAGCAAGAAACGACCTCTACGTGTCAAGAAGCGATCGAAGCCGAACTCGGGGCACTTGTACTTGGCATTTGTGAAGCTCTGTGGCTAAAAAGGGTACTCACCGAACTTCGGAACCTCTTCACAACCTATCACACTCTGCTTGTGACAATAATTCACCTTTATGCATGGCGAGAGGATCCATCCATCATGATAAAACCAAACATGTGGACATTGACGGACACTTCCTAAAGGAGAAGATTGATGCCAAGATTATTCAACTCCGAAAGATGTTCCCTCGGCGGATCGAATGCGATATTCTCACCAAGGCCATACCACCACTTATGTTCAAAGCGACTAAGTAGCAAACTCGGCTGTATAAACATATACAACCCAGTTTGAGGGGGGGTGTGGAAATACTATGGTTAATATTACATTATTATTACACTCATAACATGTTACAATGTAACGTGTTACTTTCTATCAAGGGACATATTAATTGCATTGAATAAACAATTAATATGTCCTAATAGTCATAAAGTAACTATCCTTTGTCCTATTATGTAATAGCATAGACATAGCCGACTCTAGCATTTATTGTAGCCGGCTCTAGTTACTTTTACTTTACTAGCTAGGATCCTCTCTTGTAAGGATCCTCTCTTGTATCTATTTATACTCATTCTTTCAACATGAATAAACAAGTTGGAGTTTACTCAAGTATTATTTACTTTCTCAAACTCTCTTCAGAATATAAGGCTAAGTTATCGTCTATCTTATCCCCAGTAGAAACTGATAGATATGCTGTAGGGATTATCCTCTGAGTATTTCAGAAAGGTCCTAGATGCCTTCTATCATTCTTTTCGGGGTTTTTTACGTTTGTAGGGTACATCTTATAAGTGTCATTTATTGCTAGTCCACGAGGGGGTATTAGCTAGTTTGGCTTTGAGTTTCTCAAGTTTGGATTTAGTGGAAGTTTTCTATGGCTTTGCACACACACTTGGGTGAACCTCTAAACTATTGAATATGCTTTATGGTTGCATAAATGTTTATAAGTCTCGAATCTTGATTATGTGTTGTTTTGCTCGGGACGAGCAAAAGCTAAGTGTGGGGGAGTTGTTAAGGGTGATTTTATACGTTTTATAAGGATATATTTTATATCAATTTCCCCCATATGTGGATGTTTTTCATAGAAATCGAGCTTTATAATTGAAATATTGAGCAAGTGGTGTTTTCAATAGTTAAATTGCAAAACGTAACGAATTATGTGCTTAAATTGTGATTTTATATTATTTTGGAATATCGTTACGCTTTGGTATGTTTTTCCTACATTGTAGATACACATTGTTGATGGAAAAGATGATCTTTAAAGAGATAAATTCGAGTGGAAAGGAATCAATCGGTTTATGGAAGAATAGAGGATATGAGGAAAGAAATCAAGTGTTGAACCGAATTGGATCAAGGCGTCCGATTCATCAAACCTGGGGTCCAAGGGACGGGCGTTTGACATGCCGGATGAGCGTCCAGGAGGAGCTTTTACATTCAGGATGTTCAGATTTTCAGTGGACTGGCGTCCAAAATTGCATAGGACGGGCGTCTGACGAAGACTCGGCCCGACTCGAAAGTTCAACGCATCTGGACGGGCGTCCACGGCCGACTTAACCACAGCCGACTTAGTATTCTATATATAGCCGCATCGCCCCAACCCTAATGACATCAGATTTTTATACACAAAATACATAGAGCAGCCGCACTCTGAGGGTTCCAAGGCCGCATCGCCCCAACCCTAATGACATCAGATAATATATTGAAAGCATCTTGGATGATTCAATCAAGCAGCTTGACACACTCATACAAGTATCTGAAGCCACCAATCAAATTCTTGAAGAAAAGTTTGATGCTACCAAAAGGGGGAAGGTGGTAATAAGCCTGGAAGCTCCAAAGGCAAAGGCAATGAAAGCACAAGTAAATGCAACAGGTTTCAAGAGAATAAGTAGATTGTAATAATTCCCTCTATTTTCCTTTAAATAAGTTTTATGCCCTTAATGGATGAATAAAATTGTTGAGTTTTATTCTTTTTATGAAACATGTTTACTTATGTTCAGGCTTATGAAGGTTTTGGCATCATCAAAAAGGGGGGAATTGTTAGGAACATTTAATTTGTTTTGATGATGGTCATACTAGCTGTTATAGCAAGCCTGAAATAAGTTAGAAAGATTTGTATGAGTTTTTACTTAGAGTCTGACATGTTGTATAAGTTCAGCCAGACAAGCACTGTACTAGACTGGTAGGATGGCTAAGTGAAAGATAGACGATCAGCAGAATAAAGGCAACCAAGTACCAGCAGAGTCAAGTGAAGACATATGGACTGATTTACAACCAAGGAAGTCTGTGATGACCTTGGATATGTCTAAATACATTTCAAGTGATGAAAAATATTGTTTTAATATGGTGTGCACTGATCTCACATAAAAAAAGGATCAGTGAAGTGCAAGCATACTTGGAAAATCAAAGAAGGAAAAGAAACAGCAAAACAGAGAAGTAAAAGTTCTACCGGCTGATTAAAGAAAAACAATGAAGGAGATCTCAACAGCAAAGGAAAATGATTCACTAAGCTGGTCAAGCAACAACTTAAACAACAAAGTCAAGTATGATGTCTGTATTTTATTCAGAACGTGGAAAATAAGCAAATCAAGCAATTAATGTAGAATCAATCAATGACAGATTTTATGAAGAACATTTGAATAAAATCCAGATCACTGAAATCAATGAGAATATAATTATGGAGGAATCAATAATTAAATCAAGGATTATTCTCCACATTATATAGCCAACGGACAAATTTTCAAATCAAGGAGATCATGGCTATAAATAGAAGGCATTGGCAGAGAAGAAAAACAACGATTGAATTAAGGACAAGAAGTACTGAAACTCTGCAAAATTCTCTAGCCTTCATTCAAACTTTCATTGCTCAATCCAGAGAATCAAGTTCAGAATTATCAAGGACTTAATTAGAATCATTCAAGTCTGAACCTGATCAAGTTTGGTGAATTTCCCAAATTCACATTCATCTCAAGCAACTGAATCAGAGAAGTCTGAGAATGAGTTGTGCTTTTGTGATAGCTGCTGAAGGATTTGCTCCCAAGGAGCAGTGTTGAAAACTGAGTCACTGAAGTTTTTGTAGCCAGGGAGTGATAGTTTTGGAGATTGTGAAACTTGTGTAGCTAGGGACAATCACACTATTGTATTGGTGAAAGTCAATAGTGAATTCCTCCAATAATCACAGGAGAATAGTGGATTAACGAATTACACCACCCTGAACCACTATAAACCTTTGTGTTCATTTACTTACAACACTTTACTTTACAGCATTTACTTACTGCATTCCATTCATACTCTGTGTGTGCACAACCTACTTTGAAACAACTTTTAAGAAGAGATTTATCTGTTGCCTAAAAACTTTTAAAACATCAAAGTTTTTGAAACTCCAGTATAGAGTCATTCAACCCCCCCACCCCCCCTCTGACTATACTCTCACCCTTCTCTAGACCAACACATTTCGAGTGAGCTATTCCTCTATGTGTTACATTTTGAGAAGCCTATTCTTCCGGGGATTAGCCTATCCCTCTAGGGTTAGATTTTGATGGGCCTTGCATTCCAGGGCTTATAGGAGAATGCGTAATGACCTAGAAACATCTAACATTATTTCATACATCTCACTCACTCTACCGCACTTCACTACAATCTTAATTCTAGTAATTTAAATTATTCCATTCGTAATTTCTTATTGTTAGGATGCATTGTAGTTGTCACACTCTTCTCATTTATTCCATTCCTAATACTGCAAAATTTAATTATGTTATACTTTTTGTATCAAATTTATTTTTTCTAGGATGCATAGAAAAAAAATTGTCCTCTATGAACTCCTCTAGTTCTACAGTCTCATCCTTTGAAATTGTTAATGTGCGTGCTCGACAGCCCAGTAAGAACAATATAATCAAAAAGGAAATATGAAAAATCTGAGAGATATCCCTACAGTTCTCTCTTTCCGTCAGTTGTACTTCATTTTCTTCTAGTCTCTGACGATGGAAAATAGACTATACTTTTGATATTTTAGCCTTTTGATCAGTGGATTTGGGTTATGAATGTTATTTTGAGATTTCTACTGTAGTGTGGATGCAATTATGCTATTATGGAGTTGTAGTATAGTTTTGAACCAAGAGTACTTACCTAGGCAATCAACCACTACTGGCTCAAAGGTAAAATGCTGAATCGGACAACATTTGCTCCATCTTTTCAATTATGAGTTTGATCCGTGATTTATATTTAATATTGTTTTCGGTGTATGTGTTTTTATTTTGTATTTCTTCCGCACATGTATGATTTCAGAGAATTACATATTTAATTATCATGAATTAAACACGTGTCGAAACAATCAGTTAGCTTTTTATCATCACCTATAAAAACGGGTGGGTACAATTTCTACTTACTACACACTTATAGTGTCCATTACATTATAGGTCTTCTTTCATACAACAACCTAGTATTTATTAGTTTATTAAGTAAGTTGACAAAAAGCACCCTGATATTTAGCGGTGGACTCTGCTAAAGAAAAACGTGGAAATGCCCTGTTAATTTGTCCGTCGCAATTTGTTGAGCTAAACGGCAAAAACATTCACGTCTAAAAAGATGACGTAGTAGTGATGCATATGCAAAGGGCCAATGTCTGCCTCAAGCTTTGTCACAATACTTATCTAAAAGTTGCATTATTTTATTAATATTTATATGCCTCTCTACTGTACTCTAAAAATGCAGACGTCATATGCTATTTTGCGTCTTTAGATGCTTCACTTGTCACCTTCATTAATAAATATGTCCTTGACTTAAATGCAACAATCTTGAGAATATATATAGATAGTTGTATAATGTATATTAATTGTAGATTTTTTACATGGAGTAATTTTAAGTGCCTCTTTCATTTACTACCATATTATTATTCTTTTGTCTTTTCTCAAGTGTTTTATATGCATGACTGTAAAAAATAAAAAATAAAAAATAAAAAAAGTAAAATAGGTTTTGTGCAAGATGTCAAAAAAAAAAAAAGATTTATTTACAATCGGATGTTATTTGGATTATAAATGTTAAACAGTTTATATGTATATATAAACATCCTTATAATTGTATAACGCCTCGTCCTGGGCGAGGGATTTTACATTTTGAGGCTATATTAAAGATTCATGTCCACGGTAACACCTTGCATAGGCGAAATGAAACGATCAGAACCACATAAGTTTAAATACAGAATGAAATGAAACTGTGTGATAATATTGGAGCACACGTCTTCACACGTATTGAAACACCACACATGTATTTCCAATTTGTGTAATTTTTTAGTTCAATGTGCAGTTTATTTCTCTCAATTATGTTGCCTTTGTCTCTTAATATGTATCTCCAGGGTCGGCCCATCACCACTAAGGCGAAGGAGCCGTTAGTCTTAAGCCCAACAGTGTCCGTAGGCCCAACATTACATGTTTCGATAAAAGAAAAGAAATTCGTGTACATTCAATCCGATCCAATCTAATATAATATGTTTTTTTTTTTTACTTGAATTGTTAAAGGCTCAAAAAAAATTATTCGAATCGATAAAGGCCAAAAAAAATTTATTTGGCCTAATTCGAATCGATAAGTATGAAATTTCGAACTGAAAGACATAATTCGATGACTTGACCTTAGGCTCAAAAAATTTCAGGGTCGGCCCAGTGTATCTCCATTATTATTGTTTATTTGTTTTATTATCTTTTTTTTTTCCAGATACGAAAGGTTTTACAAATTTGCTCCAAGCGGGGCTCGAAACTTGGTTTCTTGCCAAGGTATAATCTAATGAAACTACTAGGCCGGTGCCTCATTGACTATTATCTTTCATTTTAGAATACCAAGTTTTTTTTTATTAATACATACGCTTAGACATATTTAAGAACTAAATCATTTACAGTGAATTGGAATGTCATTAATCATAATCAACATTATAATTTGTCTATCATGATTTAATTTTAAAGATATATTATTTTATACAATATTAAATTGGTTTATCGAATAAACAAATATAATAATAACAATATGTGGCATCTATTATATATATAAACAAAAAAATATAGTAATAATGATCCGACTAAGTCGAATGCGGTCCAACCCGATTAGGTTTATGGCACCACACCAACACTTTGATGCATTCACTCTTTGTAAGGTTTCCTGAACTAGGGGATTCATCCCTTTTTTGACTTGATCTACCAAGGAAGCAAATAAGTCATGATTGTTGCTCGAAAGTTGTTGAGCCATATGTAGCATTGCTTTGGCAGCATCTCTATGCTCATTTTCTTGCGTAGGTATAGATATTCCCACAGTGTCATGCACAAGTGGTGTATCTGTGTCCCGTAAGTTCACTCCTCATGTGGCGTGCACGAAGAGGGCATAGATGATTCCTTCATTATTTTTGCTGGTTTTGTTGATTATGGGAGGCATGGTTAACTCTTTATTTCACAAGAATAAAAAAGACTATCCTTATAGCGCCAAATGACGATGCTGGAAATCGAATGTATATAATTTGGGTTGATAATCAAATAATTGGGCCTCTCGATGATTATCCAAGAAGCTTTAATGAATTTTTGCAAAACAAACAAGACGTGAGAGGGTCTGAAGTTGTTCTCGGGTACTTCAACGCTCAATTAGTTCGGTAATAGAAAAAAATTACCAGAAAATGTGAGTTCGGTTATGTAAAGTATGCGATGAGGATGACCCCTTGGGGTGATGTGTTACTGTGCATTGGAGTAGTGGGCAAAGACATTACCTCACGTGAAGGCAATGGAGAGAATATCACATCATGCGATGATATGTTACTGTACATTGAAGTTCACGTTAAGGTAATGAAATATATATATCACGGACCAGTTACGATGCCATAATGAAGTAGTTATGAGTTATGACTTATGACATAATGTCCGGAATGTTCGGTTAATGAGCTGTAACTGTTATTTGAGACTGACGTCGACATGCACCACATTGACTGTAAATGACTATAGACGACCTGCGTCACGCCGGCTATTAGGGTCAGAGGACGACCTGCGTCATACTAGAGATGACATCTTGCTGGCATAACCGTCTTTATTGAGTTGTGAGTTTGGATTAGTGTCACGTATATGATGTTCGATTTCACCTATGTCTTTTTTCTCACCGAAATGAAATTAACTCATTTAAAGAACTATAACTCATATATGCACATGCGAGACTCGAATCCGTAACTTCTTAGTCATGGAGCCTCAGCTTAACTATTAAAGTAAATTGGGGGAATGAGGGAGAAGGACAGAAATATTTCATCAATTGAGTAGAAGGACAGTTTTTTGAAACTTTTGCATAAAGGACAAAACTATTTATTCACCGTCGAAATTCACTTGTGTTCGAAATTCACCGTTTAAATTCACGACGAAATTCACTGTCGAAATTCACTAATTTTCAAAATTCATCGTCGAAATTCACTAATTTTCGGGATTCACCGTCGAAATTCACTATCGAAATTCACCGATTTCGGGATTCACCTTTAGGAGATTCACCGATTTTCGGGATTCACCGTTTGTCATTCCTTCGCTATAAAAAATATGTAGTTGTCCTTCTCCCTATAAAAAATATGTAGTTGTCCTGTTACTTAAAAATATTTCAGATTGTGTCCTTATCCCTAATTTTCCAAAGTAAATTTCACCTATGTCACTAATAAAAGAATTGAACTAGATAAGAATGAGAGTTTATCTTATTTTACCTTGATATTCTAGCCTGCTGCTCTACTTATCTCTAGTATTTGTTTGTTGGGCTATTCAAGAAGTTGTCTTTACATATGACCAAAACTAGGCATATTCAAGTAGTATTCTATATTATCCAATGGCAATTATTATCCACAATAGCTTACGTGCTTTAAATAGTCTTTTCCCAGCATGTCAAAAAAATTATATCTTTACCAATTGCCATGGCATGGACAGATAGCAGTGAGGCATTGTATATAAAATGGCTTTTGATAGTAATCCACCACAGTAAAGATAACAAAAAAAGACTTGGGTTAGCTGTCTTTCTTGTTGTTTCCATTTATTTTTTTAATTTCTTTGCCTCTTCCAAATGCTCACTACTCCATTTGGGGTTTTACTTTGACGAGCTAGCTTTAGATTCTTTTCAAGAACTCTCAGATTTACTTGTTTCTTTGCAGATTCTTGGTTTTATGATCTTATCAGTTTCTGTCTGAGGAGAATTTTAATCCCTTGATTTGGTTTGATCTGAAATTATTCTGTTTCTTTTTCAAATTTTTTTAGGGTTAAAGATGATTCTGAGCCTGTGGAAATACTGTATTGGCCAATATCCAAGCTAGAGGTCTCTTCTTTTTTCTCGTTCCTTTTGAACCCTTTTGAGATTTTATTCTGATTTTTGTTTGCTGCAATAAGACAAAGGAAGAAAGATTAGCTGCTGGAGATAATTGTTTAATTGCTGAATTATTGCGTAGATTAAACAAAGCTTTTTCCTTTGACAAGGTCGGTGGTAATTAGGTAAATTGAAGATACAAGAAATGGTTTCAAGATCGTATTCTAACTTGTTGGAGCTTGCCTCCGGTGAGGCTCCGGTGCCGTCGTTCGGTCATATGAACCAGAGGATACCGCGTATTATGACTGTAGCTGGTATCATGTCTCATCTGGATGATGATGGTTCAGAGAGTGTATGCTCTGATCCATCATCATCTGTAGCTCAAAAAGATAGGATTATTATAGTAGCAAATCAGCTTCCTATAAAGGCTCATCGGAAAACCGAAAATGGAAAAGGTTGGACTTTCAGCTGGGATGAAAATTCACTTCTTCTTCAGCTGAAAGATGGTTTAGGTGAGGAAGATCTTGAGTTTATTTATGTGGGTTGTCTTAAGGAAGATATTCATCCAAATGAACAAGATGAGGTTTCAGCTACACTTCTTGAAAATTTCAAGTGTGTAGCTACTTTCTTACCTGGTGATCTGTATAGTAGATTCTATCATGGTTTTTGTAAGCAACAATTATGGCCTTTGTTTCATTATATGTTGCCCTTATCACCGGATCTTGGTGGCCGGTTTAATCGCTCGTTATGGCAGGCTTATGTGTCTGTTAATAAAATCTTTGCTGATAGAATCATGGAAGTGATTAATCCTGAGGAAGATTTTGTGTGGGTCCATGATTATCATTTAATGGTGTTGCCTACTTTCTTAAGGAAGAGATTCAACAGGGTGAAGCTTGGATTCTTTCTGCATAGTCCATTTCCATCTTCGGAAATATATAAAACCTTGCCAATTAGGGAGGAGCTGTTACGAGCTTTATTGAATTCGGATTTGATTGGCTTCCATACTTTTGACTATGCTAGACATTTCCTATCTTGTTGTAGTCGAATGCTCGGTTTGTCCTATGAATCGAAAAGAGGTTACATAGGCATCGAATACTATGGGCGGACCGTTAGTATTAAGATTCTCCCGGTTGGTATTCACATGGGGCAGCTTCAATCAGTCTTGAACCTACCCCAAACACAGGCAAAAGTCGCGGAGCTTAAGAAGCAGTTTCGTGATGAGGGGAAGACGTTGTTGCTAGGAGTTGACGATATGGACATATTTAAAGGGATTAGTCTTAAGTTACTGGCTATGGAACAACTGCTTCTTCAGCATCCCGAGAGACAGGGGAAGGTTGTTTTAGTGCAGATAGCTAATCCTGCAAGAGGTAAAGGGAAAGATGTAAAAGAAGTGCAGGACGAAACCTACACCACTGTTCAACGGATCAACGAAAAATACGGGAAACCAGGGTATGAACCAGTCATATTGATCGACCATCCGCTTAAATTCTACGAAAGAATTGCATATTATGTTGTTGCTGAATGCTGTTTGGTCACAGCTGTTAGGGATGGTATGAATCTTATTCCTTATGAGTATATAATAAGTAGGCAAGGGAATGAGAAGCTTGACAAAGTTCTGGGATTGGGACCCTCCACATCAAAGGAAAGCATGCTTGTTGTTTCGGAGTTCATCGGATGCTCTCCGTCACTTAGCGGAGCAATCAGAGTGAATCCATGGAACATTGATGCCGTTGCAGAAGCAATGGATTCAGCTCTTTCAATGGCGGAGCCCGAGAAGCAACTACGACACGAGAAACATTACAAGTATGTCAGTACGCACGATGTAGGGTATTGGGCACGCAGCTTTTTGCAGGATTTGGACAGAACATGTAAGGATCATGCCAGATGCAGATGCTGGGGAATCGGGTTCGGCTTAAGTTTTCGGGTCGTGGCACTTGACCCGAATTTCAGGAAACTGGTTATGGAGCATATAGTATCTGCATACAAAAGGACAACGACCCGGGCGATACTCTTGGATTATGATGGCACTTTGATGCCTCAGAATTCAATTGACAAGAAGCCCAGCTCGAAAACAATTGAAATCTTGAATAGCTTGTCCAAAGATAAGAACAATGTGATTTTTATTGTTAGTGCAAGAAGTAGGCAGACACTAACCAACTGGTTTTCTTCTTGTGATAAGCTGGGACTTGCTGCAGAAGATGGTTGCTTTCTGAGGTATGTAAACAGCAGATTCTCATTGCTGTTATAGCATAGCTTTTGATCGATTATTACCCGGTTTTTTAATCTGGTTATTTTATCAGGATGAAGCGGGACGAAGAATGGGAAACGCATGCACCGACATTAGAATGTGGTTGGAAACAGATTGCAGAACCTGTAATGAAGCTATACACTGAAACTACTGACGGATCAGTTATTGAAGATAAGGAAACCGCAATGGTTTGGTCTTACGAAGACGCAGATCCAGATTTCGGGTCTTGTCAAGCAAAAGAACTTCATGATCATCTTGAAAGTGTACTGGCCAACGATCCAGTAACAGTCAAGAGAGGTCAGAACATTGTTGAAGTTAAACCACAGGTACTTAAATCTCTGTATAGCTATTTCATAAACCATGATCAATATTAAGTACATATGGTTAAAAAGTATGTCTTTTGCGTGGTGGGGTGTGCAGGGAGTGAACAAAGGGCTCGTGGCAAAGCGTCTACTTTCATCGATGCAAGAGAGAGGGATATCACCAGATTTTGTACTGTGCATTGGGGATGACAGGTCAGATGAGGACATGTTTGAGGTGATTACTAGCTCGTTAGAAGGTCCCACCATAGCTCCAAGTGCAGAAGTGTTTGCATGCACTGTGGGTAAGAAACCTAGCAAAGCAAAGTATTATCTTGATGATACCTCTGAAATTGTGAGATTGATGATTGGCTTGGCCTCTGTTGCTGAGCAAATGCCACATCTTTAGGTGTTTTAAATTATGAAGGTTAAGTTGAAAAAAAACATAGAGCTCTGTGTTCTGTGTTTTTTTTGGCTTTTCCTTTTTAGACTTCCAATTGCAGATTACTAGGTTAAAGAAGTTGGCACAAGTGTGTGTGTTCCTCCCCCCCTTCTTTCAAGAAGTGTTATATTGCGTTCAGATTTTGTTGTTTACAGACAGTTAGATCTTTCTTTATTTTATAAGTTGTGTACATATGTATGAAAAGTTTGATGATGGTGAAATTTGTGCTTGTTATGTTTTTTTTTTTTTCTTTCGATTAATAAACTGTGCATCTTTGAACTCTATGCTCCTGCAATACCATGTGACTTTGTTGTAGTGTAATTCATTGTTGGTTTAAATGGAAAATTCTATTGCGAAGTCTCCTTAATAAAGAGATTCGCTTGCATCCAATCAAAGGATGACACGTGTTGAACACACTACAAGAAAGTTAATATAGGAAATAAGTCGCTATAAGCTCATAAAAATCAGACGTGTCGTGTTTTGATTGGATGCAGGTGTAGATCCCTCCTAAAGGACACTAAATCAGTAGAATTTTCCTGTTAAAAAAACTGCATTCCTGTTATATAACAATGCATATGGAATGTTAGGAGTACAAAATGCGGCTCGAAAAGATTCTTGCTTCTTGTGCTGAAAGATGTAACAGAGAAAAAGACCCCCTTTCTATATTGCCAGCACAAATACGATAAGCTTCCCTTTAAGCAAGGCATCATTAAAGCAAAATGGACATCATTAGGGAATTTCCCTTTTACCCCCCAGAAAAGCAAAGAATACTATGTTTGTTGTAAGCCAATCTGTATATAAAGCAGGTAGTCATTAAAATAGGAAACATGTGACAGTAGCTATTTGAAGCAGAGCACAAGAATGGAAATAGATTCATGGGTCATTCAGGTAAATGACCAGATTAGCCCCAAAACATTGGATAACACTCTTGCTGAGGTGGACCGTTGGAAGCATCGATGCATCTACAAACTGCCTGCTAGTGTTGTTGAGCTAAAGAGCATAGCATACAGGCCTAAGGTACATTAGTTCATTGATTGATACAAGTTCTACTATGATCAACAATATACTCATACTGTAATACATGCCTGCAGGTTGTGTCTTTCGGGCCATATCACAGAAACCATGAATACGTGAAGCCAATGGAGGAACACAAGGATCGAGCTCTGATCCAATTCTTGAAAAGATCGAAAATCCTTGATCTTCAAGTCTTGTACGATGCAATGGATAAAGTGGTCCACGATCTGATGGCTGCATACGACTCGCTGGATCAGGAACTGCAGAACGATAAAAATGGTTTCTTGAAGCTGATGATTAGAGATGGATGCTTCATGATCGAAGTGATGCGATTGTGTACTACAGACCATGCAAATGATTATCCAGAAAATGATCCAATCTTTAGTGATCATGGGAAGCTATATGTGATGCCTTATATCAAGAGGGATATGTTTTTGCTTGAAAATCAACTGCCTATGCTTGTTTTTCATAAGCTACTTCAAGTGGAAAATAAATTATCCAAGGTATTTCATATCAGGTAGTGATTTCTTTCTCCCTTTCTTTTTAACTTATTTTCTTTTCTTTAAATGCCTACTCTGCAGGAGGATGAGAAGTTAGCCAACACACTGGTGTCCAGATTCTTGTTCCCCAAGTCATTTACTGAATCCCCAACAAACTGTCTGCATGTACTCGACTTATACAGACAAAGCATTCTAGAACGACCCAATCACTGTTGTAAGAAATCACAATCAAACGACATCAAGTACATGATCCCTAAAGGAGGTGATGACATCATCCGATCAGCATTCGAACTGGATGAAGCCGGTATCAAAATCAAGAAAAGCAAATCAAAATGTCTTAAAGACATCTCCTTTGAAAACGGGATTCTAAAACTACCCATGATTGTTGTCGATGATACAACAGAGCCATTGTTCTTAAACCTAATCGCTTTCGAGAGATTCCACGTCGGATCAGGGAACGACGTGACGTCTTATGTTTACTTTATGGACAATATTATCGATGATGAAAGAGATATAAGCCTTCTACATACAAAAGATATTATACAGAATGCAATTGGAAGTAATAAAGCTGCTGCGAAACTGTTTAATTCATTGTCGAATGATGTTTCACTTGACGAGAATAGTGATCTGGGATCGGTGTATAGAAAAGTGAATGATTATTGCAAGAAAAGATGGCCAAGATGGCGTTCAAATCTGAAGCGTACTTACTTTACAAATCCATGGGTCTTTCTCTCTGTTGCTGCTGCAATTCTGCTTTTTGCACTCACTATTGTTCAAACTGTCTACACTATTGCTGATTTTTATCGTCCCAACAGCAGCTGATCATAACTATTACATGTCATTAATCTTTTTCGTTAGTGTAACCTACACGAACCCTCACCCCCTCACCTGTCTTAATGTATTTTTTCCTTTGATTTTATTTTCCATCATCATGTTTTTTTTTTTTTTTTTTTTTTTCCCTTTGGTTTTTTTTCATCATCAAAGTAATTACTCTCATGTCATTATCACCGTCTTTTCACCTCCTCTGTTGCCAAGGAAGAACCGGAGTACATGACCTAATTTTCGTGGGTAGCAAATCATTAAACTTTACGCTGCATCGATTATGAATCTCTAATTGTGTGTGCTGTAAATCTTCCTCCCCTGCTCATTTTCCTTTGATTTGATGGTCTTCTTGCTCATGTGCCACAACTTTCGTTGCCGTCTCTTCAAATTTTATTTACCTGAAAATTAAAACAACAACCTCCTCTCCGTCTCCTGCCTTCAACAATAAAAGCATTGTTCTTCTCATGTGATTTCCCTCCTCCTTGCGTTTGTTTGTTGGTATGCAACCTAATCCTCCTAAAATTTATTCAAAACTTTCCTCATCTCCTTCTTAAATTTTTTCTCTCCAATGATTATTTTTTTCTTTCTTATCTTCAATTTCTTTTAGGGTTCGTACACTCTCCCTCCGTTCCAATTTTTATTAAGGGTTTTACAATCCTCCATTTCATTTTTTTTAATTAGGGTACGACCCTCCATTTCAAAATTTTATTAAGTTTTGTCCCACCCATGTGTTGACCACAAACAGTGACCACACGTCATTTTTTTTCTCAGCTATAATTTTTTTTTTAGGATATCGAATCCTCTCAAGATGATATTCCCTCCAAATATTTCTTCCTCTCTATTCGAACAATTGCAGGTTGATGTAAAGCATTTTTGCCGATTGATATGGGAAAGGTTGTTGCAGGCACCATGTGAAAGACGCAAGATTACTGCATTACGAGCCAATGTCCATGTTCATTCCATTCCCATGGGATTGTGAGAGCGTGTTGAAGATAGAGTTGACCACATCATTAATGCAGAATAATTCTTATGATTAATGTTGAATGATTCTTATGATTGTATTTTGATTGCAAACGATCTTTGTAATAAATGTTGCTTAGAGGCCAAGTAGTATAAGCCTATAAACTCTCTAGTGTATCAATGGAATAATTAATCAATGCAAAACATTATTTTCTATAGGTTTTTGCCAAGAAGGACGGACTAATGTGTTTATCAAGATCCAAGGAAACTGATTATTAATTAGGACAAAACCTACGTATACTTACCAAAATACCCTTTTTTTACTAATTTTAAAATATATGCGTGATAAATACACTAAATCATTAACCCTTTTTCTTTCTTTCTTCTTCCGTCCATTCACAGCAACACCAGCGTGCTTACTGTGAGCATCAATGGCGGACAATGAAGGTAAAATTAGTCCGACTTCTGCTTGCGTTCTCCTATCCTTCATAATCCGCTGTTATTCGAACATTGATTGTCGATTAGCAACACGTTTCTGAATAGAAACGTGAGGGCTCAGCTTCCAATTCAAAAACGGTGATATCCTTCCAATTTAATGCTTCGATCACGAGTTTCCAAATTCGTGAAGGCTTGCTGCGACCGATTCTCTGTGTCTTATAGAAGGCATTTAAAGCTATGGATTCGCAGCTTCTCCATTCGTATGGCGTGGCATTTCTGATGTCAAAGATCGAAGCTTTACACTTCGAATCGGACTATTTCAGGGTGTAGGGTTGTTCCTTTTTATTAATATCTTTTATTAAATAGATTCGATTATGAATTTTGCCAGATTTTGTGCTCAATTCGTTTGTGAAAGGTCCAAGTGTGAGAGTTGTTATCTTGCTGAGAATTCACGTGCTGTTCTTGAGCATTCAACGATCTTGTTTGAACGTTTATGCAGTCAACGGTTGTGACAAGGTGAACTCTTTCTTTTGAGCACGTTTTTATCATTTATTAAATTCTGATATGAATTTGATACTGCATTAATGGTCTTTCTGTGCTTGATTTGGCAGTCCGGTTATGGGCGTGGTCAATCAAATCACCGGCTGATTCGAAGCTTTATTGTCTCGATTCGGTTATGTTTATGATGGGCATTAGTATTTGGGGATGATTTGGGGAGGAGGAGGAGGGGTGGTGATTGTGCCGCCAGAAGTTGCAGATGATTCCGGTGGAGAAGGGGGGGGGGGGGTGACGGCGCACGAGTTTGGACTTTTTTTTTCTAAAAAAATTTAGGGTTTAGGGTTGTTACTATGAATTTTTTAACGTTACTACATTTTTTGATGTATCTTTATCTTTTTTATGGGCTGTTACTACTTGTTTATTGACCGTTACTACATTTTATGGGCTGTTACTACTTGTTTTTTTGGATGTTACTGCTTGTTTATTGGCTGTTATTACTTTTTCATTGGATGTTACTACATTTTATGGGATGTTACTACTTGTTTCTTGTCTGTTACTTTTTATTTTTTGGCTGTTACTACACTTTATCTAGTGTTACTACGTGTTTAATGTGTAAAAGGGTATTTTTGTCCATTTATTATGAATTTGTCTTTTTTAATCACATAAAATGTAGTAACGTCCTTCTATCCCCATTTATGATTTTTTTGTCGTTCTGGCCCCTTCCCCTATTTTCTATTAAACTCGAGTATTTGATTGAATCGAATTATGTGTTGGTTGAGAGAGGGGTAACGAAACTAGAACTTGTGGTATTCTATCTTCTTGACGGCTTTTTCTTATAGGGGGAATGAGGGAGAATGACACAAATATTTTATCAGTTAAGGAGAGGACAGCTTTTTGAAACTTTTATATAAATGACAAAACTATTTTATTTTATTTTATTTTAAATTTCTGGCGCATTTCTTTTAGAAAAATAAAATAAAAAACCAACACACTTTCGCTCTCATCCATTTTTTTTAAATACTCATATCTCTCAATCTAAAACTCCAAATTAGAAAATTCTTTCACCAAATTTTTTATTTTTCATCCTCTTTATTTTGATACCACATTCAACATATTCCAACGTGATTTAAGAAAATCCGCTGTCGAAATTCACTATTTTTCGAAATTTATTGTCGAAATTCACTGATTTTTGGGATTCACTGGGATATTCACTGAGTGAATTTCGACCGTGAATCTCACGAAAAACGAAAGATATAATTATATCAAACCAAGTCTCAAAACGAAAAGCATCAAAAAATAAAAAATTCAGTAACTTATTTTGGCTTGGGTTTTGTATTCGAGATCATTGGCTTTAAATCTGAACTTATTGGTTTGATTGCCAAAGTAAAATCCTTTGTTGTGTTTAGCAAAAAATTTCTTCCTTTTGGAGTGTTACTTGTAAACTTTCAATTTTAAATACAACGGTGAACTACGATTTTAAAAAAGTGAACTAAGAGTTTGATATGAACTCAATGAAAAACAGTGAACCAGAGTATTTTGATTTGAAGTGAAACAGTGAACCAGGTTGTAAAACTGTGAACCATAGTGTTTTGAACTCAATGTAAAATAGTGAACTGCAATTGTAAACTTCTAAAAGTGAACTCATAAAAACAAACTCAGAAAGTGAACTAACAATAATAATAATAGGGAACTACAACAACGAATTACAAATAGTGAACTACGACATCGAATTATAATCGTGAACTAAGAGTTTGAGTATGATCACAATGAACTCCCATAAATAGTGAACTACGACATTAAATTATAAGAGTGAACTGAGAATTTGAGTATTATCATAATGACCTCCTAATAGTGAATTACAACCACGAATTACAATAGCGAAAAAAGAACTTTCAATAATACGGAACTCCAAAAGTGAACACACTTCCTTTTAAAAAAATGAACACACTTTAACATGTCTCTTTGATTCGTTTACTTTGCAATAATGAACCAAAATAGTGAACTACAATCACGAACTCCCAATAGTGAATTACAAAAATAATTTTCCATAGTGAACTTTGGTTTAAAATGAGTTAGTAATGTGAAATATGTGTCAAACATTGAACTAGAGTGTTTGGAACTCTCATAGTGAACCACAAATAATGAACTACAAATAGTGAACTCGCAGAACAGAACTCAAAAAGTGAACAATAGTAAACTTCCAATGGTTAACTACAATAGTGAATTACAATAATGAACTACGATTATAAACTCTTAAAAATGAACTCATAAAAACGAACTCAGAAAATGAACTAACAATAATAATAAGGAACTACAACAACAAATTACAAATAGTGAACTATGACATCGAATTATAATAGTGAACTAAGAGTTTGAGTACACTAATAATGAACTCCTATAAATAGTGAACTACGACACCGAATAGTAAACCAGAAACAGTAAACTACAAAAGTGAACTCTAAAAAAAAAACTCAAAACTGAACTAACAATAGTAAATTTCCAATGGCTATCTACAATTATAAACTCCTAAAAGTAAACTTTGGTTTGTATTGAATTAGTAATGTGAAGTAGGTTGAAATGGTGAACCAGAGTGTTTTGAACTCAAATAGTGAACCAAAAACAATGAACTACAATTGTAAACTCTTAAATTGAACTAAAAAAGTGAATTAACAATAGTAAGGTTAACTACAATTGCAAACTACTAAAAGTGAACTTTGGTTTGAAGTGAATTAGTTTGTGTACCACTAAAATAGACTATGGTTTGAAGTGAATTAGTTTGTGTACAACTAAAATGGACTTTGGTTTGAAGTGAATTAGTTTTGTGAAATAGGTGTGAAACAGCGAACCAGAGTGTTTTTAACTCAAATAGTAAACCACAAAGAATGAACTACAATTGTAAACTCCTAAAAGTCAATTAACAAAAATAAACTCAAAAATTAAACTAACAAAAGTAAATTCCAATAGTTTACCACAAACAATAAACTACAATTGTAAACTCCTAAAAATAAACTCGCAAAACAGTGAACTAACAATAATAAACCTGCAATAGTGAACCACAAACAGTGAACTACAAATATAGAGCTCGCAAAAAAGAACTCAAAAAGCAAACTAACAATAGTAGACTTCCAATGGTTAACTACAATAGTGATCTACAACTATAAACTTCTAAAAGTAAACTTTGGTTTGAAGTGAATTAGTAATGTGAAGTAGGTGTGAAACAGTGAACCAGAATGTTTTTAGCTAAATGTAAAACAGTGAACCAGAGTATATTGCTATCTAAAAGTGAACTACAAATAGTGAACTCGCAAAAAATGACTCAAAAAGTGAACGAACAATAGTTAACTCCCAATGGTTAACTACAACAATGAACTACAATTATAAACTACTAAAAGTGAACTTTGGTTTGAAGTGAGTTAGTAATGTGAAGTATGTATTATAAGGGAACACATCCAATCCCAAGCAAAAACATATAAAGAAGCTATTGCTTGTTTCTACTACTTAGTATTTGATAGGAGCGATAACTTCGAGTTGAGGGCCAAGCTTTTCTTTAGCAGCCTTTTCATCTTTAATATTGAGTTTGCAAGCTGCTTCTTCCTTTCATAAACAACCCGAGATCTCTCCTTCCTCTTCTTCTTAAGATCATGCGTTTAAACAAATGCAAAAACATCAGGCAAGAATGGAATTCATTCCAAAGTTCATTGTACATCAAGAAAACAAAACCTTTCACAAATCACGTCACACTAGTATATGATTGGGAAATCAAGAAGAGTACACAATAACATGATAATATGGCACTTTTAATCAACAGTACTTAACAACTTTTAGGGAAGTAAATGTCATTTTATGACCAATATAGCAACTTGAAACAAAAAATGTGGATTACTAATGTTTTGACAAAAAAAGATGTATATAAAATATAGTGACTTTACACACCTTGATGTGTCATAATTATTCCATCCAACCTCTGTTGAAAGTTGTCCCGACAAACAGTAATTGTGTCCAACTTGTAGCCTCAGAACCCTTTTAACAAACACAAAAAGAAACAAGATTAAGGCAAACAATCATAAACTATGGATGTTAAGAAAGTATAGAGCCAACTTTCAAAAAAATGAAAAATAAGAAGTATATAACCATCCATCAAACTCCTTTCAGGGCATCAAGAATGACCATCATCTTGATCTTGTCATATGGAGGAACTTTGTTTACATATTCATCACTCCATTTTCTCCAAAAAGCTCTGTCATTGCTCCTTCATCCATAAATTAAATAGTTAGCATGTACCCAAAACAAAGCACAAACAATTCAAGTGAAGAAGCACAAGTTGATAAAAAAAACAAAACCTCATGAAAACCTACTTTCATTCAACAAACTTACTTGAATAGAGTCCTTAAAACACACAGGACTTGAACCAAACAGACACACCATTGCAGACTAAGTGATAACCAACAAGCAAGACAAATTATCAAATAAGACACTTGAAGACAAGGCACATATTCAGGAGCAACCTCAGGTATAACCGACTAAATCTTTCCTCCTCACTAATACCTCATTCCAAACATCCACTTCTACAGCATAGACTCGATTATAGGTTCATGCAATTTCAAAACATAAATAGCTAACAACAACATAACAATTCAATTTAAAAAGAATACTACAAGTTTGATACCTAACTCGAGCAAATCAAGCTGGTAGCAATGCATTCGTGGAGAAGACGAGTCATGGAACTTACAAAAAAATTCGAACAATTAAGCTTGAAAAGAAAGAAAAATCGTTCAATTAAAAATCTCAATCAGCTTCGAGTTGAAACGCCGTTATGAGAAGGCCAAAGATGCCATTGTTGCTGGTGTCAAGGAAATTCCGCCGATGAGATTGTTTCCTTCAACCTCCAACGGGGGCTCAAATCGGTAGGAGTTCAGGCTGTATCGACGTGAATTGTCTCTGGCCGGTCGGAATCGGCCATAGAATTGGAAGGAATCCATGGAGAATGAATTCAGGGATGATTTTTTTCCCGGCGACGGAAACATTTTGACAGAATAAAATAGAGAAATAGATTAAAAGGAGATGGGTAATTGTGTATGGGAAGGGTAAAACTGTCCAATCAATCTGATTTATGTCCTTATTGTCTTATAGAAATATCATTGTTCTTAATGAAGATTGAAATTATAACATTGTCCTTTTAAGCGTTTCTTCCTAATAATACATACAATCAGTTTGAAAAGAAGCAATTTCAAGCAGAAATTGGAAAATCGAGTTGTGTCGGCGCTTTTGACTGCAAATCGTTGTCGCTTTTTCGACATTGAAAATCGGGTAAACGTAAGGTTTTACACGTTTAAACGTAAGGAACCCTACGTTTAAACGTAGATAAATCGAATAATTACAACCCCTAATTTATTGAAATAACCTACGTTTAAACATGGGTTTAACTTACGTTTAAACGTAGAAACCTACGTTTAAACGTAGGTTATTTCAATAAAATAGGGAAGTAGCAATAAAAGTATATTTCTCACGTTTGAACGTAGGTTAGAACGCATTTATCTACGTTTAAACGTAGGTTTTCTACGTTTACAAAGCAATTATCTACGTTTGGAAGTGGTAGATGGCGAATTAATGTTGTTGTAAGCGTACTTGTTCAATATACACCACATTACGGTACATTTTTCTCATTCTTTCGAGTATTGCATGTTAATATACATTAACTAACCACTTCTTCATCTTTCAAGTCCATTCCTTCATCTTTCAAGTCCATTTCCTCATCATTCAAGTCTTTCAAATGGGTAAGTTTTTGCTATTTAATTTGTCTTAATTCAATTGCTCAATGTGATTATGTTATTTATGCTAGTAATGAAATGTACTTAAACTAATTGTGTATTTTTAGTAGGTTGTTTATGTAATGTTTATACATTTAAGTAGTGTGTTTAAGTCTTTTCTTAAATAGTGTTATTGTTTAGGGTTTAATTAATAGGGTTTAGTGTAAGTAATGATATGTATTCAACCGAAATGTGTGTTTTAAGTAGTAAGTATGTTATTTATATTGTAGTAATGATATGTATTTATCGAAATGTGTGTTTTAAGTAGTGATTATGTTATTTATATTGTAGTAATGATATGTATTTAACCGAAATGTGTGTTTTAAGTAGGTTGTTTATGTAATGTTTACACATCTAAGTAGTAGTGTGTTTAAGTCTTTGGTATTGTTCGATTGTAGTATACTTTGGTATTGTTGATTTGGTATTGTAGTTTTGAGAAGTTGGGAAATTTGTTGTTGGTAGTAATGGAATTGTCCGTATTGATGGTTTGATCTTGCATAAGGGTGCTGTTCCTACCCAAAAATGGTACTGAAAATGGCTCTGTTTCAGAGACCATTGTTATTGAAAATATTGATCACATTTAAACTTAGAGTGAAAGAGTTTTAAGTGTTAATAGTCTTTGTTTCCTTGTTGGGGTTTAATTAGTAGGGTTTTCGTGTAAGTATATTTTGTTTTCTATTTGTGATAAATTTGCTTAGGTAGGGTTTTGAATTATTATATTGAATGTCTATAATGACTTGAATTGTTTTTAAAAAAAAACAGATAATCACAACTCTATGATTGTTGTCTCGTTCAACGGAGAATTTACGTACGATCCTCTCTATAACCGGTGGAATCATGTAAATGGATCGATGTTCTCATTATTTGTCCGAAAGAACATAAGATTGAATGCGTTGTTGGATAAATTGCATGTGAGGCTTGGTATTGACCGGCTCGTTTCAAAGCTTGGCGTAAAAGCTTTGTTTACTTATGCTAGTGTGGGGAATATACCACCTGATGATATCTTAGACGACGAGACACTAAATGGTTACATCGAAGCGGCCTCTGACAGTACAAATGTGATTTTTTGCGTGAATGCTACACCAGTGAATGCAAACAATGAACCGATATTTGAGGATGATGGCATTGATTTAAATCAAGATTGCAATGCCCCGGATGATAACAATAATTCGGATTATAGTCTTGGTAATTTCCCTTCTCCGGTACAAGAACTTGCTACAGATCCAAATTTTAATCCATTCGAGCAACAAGTATGGATGTAGTGGGTTTGAAAACCATGTTCCTACACAAAGGCTTGGTGAAGCTTCGGACCAACAGTTTCAGTATGAACCAGTCAGACCAAGTCATAATCTTTCAAATCAACCTTCAAGTAGTCGTGCTCAACCTATCCAACAACCATATAATTTGTTTGGTGGATCAGTCACTAGCTTTTTGGCTTCTCCGTTTGCACCTCATATTCAAACCGATCAAACGGGCAGGGATGACAACAATAATCAGGGTGCCAATGCTAGGGCTAGTGTACGAGAAGATTATTCATGGAGGATTCCCACATTTGAAGATGATGATTTACCGCGGTGTCTATCTACCAGTACGTTACATATGAATGACGTGAACGAATTGTTCATTGGGAAGCATTATGATTCTAAAGAAGATTTTAATTTGAAAATAAAATCGTATGCGGTTGCCAATAATTTTCAAATGAGATTGGGTAAGTCGGACACACGTTGCTTGTATTACACATGTCTAAACGATACATGCAAATGGCATGTAAGGGCGAAAAAGGTGAAGACAAATACAACACATACATTTGAGATCACAACATTGAATGATGTGCATACTTGTGCCTCTCAGAATGCGGATAATGACAATCAACAAGCAACACCTATTGTTATTGCGAGTCTGCTAAGTCGGAAAATGGAAGAACTCGGCAATGAGTATAAACCCAGACATATTATGGAAGACATGCTCACAACTTATAGTGTACAGTTGACTTATGACCAAGCATACCGAGCTCACGAGATGATGAGAATGCTGGTTAGAGGTTCACCGACGGAGTGTTACAATGCGATACCCTCGTACCTGTGGAGGGTGCGTGAGGCCAATGAAGGGACCTATGTTGACTTTCAGCTTGATAATCTGGGAAGGTTCGGTAGTTGTTTCATGGCTTTGGGAGCAAGTCGTCGTGGTTTCAAGTATTGTCGACCTATTTTGTGTGTGGACGCCACTCATCTAAAAACCCGTTTCTCAGGTCAACTATTTGTTGCTGTTGATGTAGATGCCGGTGACCACCTATTCCCTGTAGCCGTCGGTATTGCTGAAAAAGAATGCAACGATTCATGGGGGTATTTCATGAGACAATTGAGGGTGGCCATTGAAGGTATCCATGCTGAAAATTTGAGCTTTATATCTGACAGACACAAGGCTATTAGAAATGCGGTTGGTCAGGTATTTCCCAATGCATATCACGGTGTTTGCTATCATCATTTAAAGGGCAATCTAACAAAAAAATGGAAGGATTATGGTTTTTGTGAAGACGCAATCTATCAAACAGCCTATGCATTCTCGGGGCCGAATTTCTCCGAAAATACGCCTTAATCAAGGCCCAATGTCTTGGTGCATATCTAAAACTAGAAGAAATATGTGTTGAACGGTGGGCGCATGCCAAATTTCCTGGGAAAAGATACGCCTTAATGACAAGCAATTACGCTGAAAGTTTCAACTGTGTGATTAGAGGAGCTCGTCGTTGGCCTATTCCTAGCCTCTTGGAATTCATTAGAGCTACACTGCAGAGATGGTATAATGATAGACGACAGGAGGCGCTTGATTGTGCGACTGTGTTAGCACCGGAGATCGATAAAATAGTGGCATCGAATATTACTGCTAGAAGGAAGTTCAGGGTTAATCCTATTAACCCCAATGAGTTTGAGGTTCATGGAAATAAACTGCTTCATGGGACGGTAAATCTACGAGAGAGGAAGTGTTATTGTGGTTATTTTGAGAAAATGGAAATACCATGTATGCATGCTATAACGACCCGAAGAACACGCGAAATTAGTCCACCCGAACTCTGTTCACGATATTATAGAGCTGAATGTTTCAAGGAGATTTACATGGGTAGCATATATCCAGTTCCTAACAGGGAGGATTGGGATGTTCCGGAGGCGGTAAGAAACATGAAAGTCGGAGTGCCTAATATGAGATATGCGCCTAATGTCAGTGGAGCTCCAAGAAGAGGTAGAATTAATACCACTAGAATCCCTTCTGAATGGGAACGTCCAGGCCATCAGAATGTATGTACTAACTGCAAACATCCAGGACATAACAGAGCTAGTTGCACGCAATACCTGTAGGAAGTCATTGATTTTTGTTATGGTGGTATTAGAATGGATCGTTATTGTGTAACGTATTAATAGAATGTAGTATTTTATTAATGGATTGTAGTAATGATTGTATTCGGTTATTAATCGGAATCAAGTTTGTCTTGTATTACACTACCTCTGTAAAACTACAGTAATTATTACGGGGCTTACACACAATAAAAAAGAGTAATGATACAAGGCTTACAAACATAAAAACACGACGCTTACACACAATAAAAAAGAGTAATGATACAGGGCTTACAAACATGACACTTAAATAAATGATCTTCAATATTTAGTAATCACCACATTAAACACGACGTGATTTTCTATAGGTTGATTAATGAATTCAAAGCTGCATACATCTCCCGCATTTAGATCATTGTCCGTAATGAAATCATTCAACCCGCTTAAACAAACTTTTTGATTTACCATATAGTCAATTCTAGCAGGCCATGATTCCCCTGTGGCAATTCGCAGTTCCACAGTCTTGTTTCGCAACATGTCGTTTGTTCTCGCAAATGCCTTTGGAATACTCTACAAATCACAAACAAATTTAAATACTGTTTCAAAATGGGGAAAAAATATCAAACAAGAAAACAACTAAAAATATATTAAATATCTCACCACATAATAACAACCATGTGAAAATACCCAGTTTGGCAGCGTCGTCTGAAAATGGGGATTTTGGTTACATGCACCTGCATCATCATCTGCATCATCATCTGCATCATCTTCTTCACTCTCGGACTCAGAAAATTTCTTCTCACAAGAAGTGTGATCATAAACAAGAGTGTCGAAAGTGAAATCCCCCCTGTGTTCAAACACTATAAACTCCCTCTCATTCAAGTAATGAGCCGCCACATACTCCTCCCAACCTTCCCCAAAGAAACGAAGAATTCCATTGTCTGTGGCTCCAACCCTCACTTCCCATGTCCCTAATCGGCTTTTGAGAACGGCCCTATCTAGGTTCCTCAGCGTGTCGTTCAACCTATTAATGTATGCTGGAGGTAGTGTCTATGAAAAAAGAAACATTTCACGTTTGTTTGATCATAATACAAGTGATAAAAAAGTAAGTAAATTAATAAATGACATACCAAACTTCTTGCGAAACCGCCATCAAGAACTTTAAAGAAACGATCATTATCCATTTGCTTCAATGTAGATTATAAATTGAAAGGTGAAGAAGTGGTTCTCTTTACACAACTTAAAAGAGTTTGAAGAAATGAGAGAAATGGCTCATACTTGTAAAACAACAATAATTGCCATGTACCACACTGGTACTTGCATTACCTACGTTTGGACGTAGATAACGTTGCATTACCTACGTTTGGACGTAAATAATGTTGCATTCCCTACGTTTGAACGTAGATAATGTCGTATTATCTACGTTTGGACGTATTTTATCTACGTTTAAACGCAGAGAATGTTGCAGCCATAAATTTCGACTAGTTTCTCTACGTTCTGACGTAGAGAATGTAGCATTCCCTACGTTTGGACGTACATTCTCTACGTTTGGACGTAGATAAATTTAAATTGAATGTTGCAGTTTAAGTTGAGTTGTTTTTTAAACAAATTGAATACCAAAATATAACATACACCAAAATATAAATGGCTACCAACATACAACAAAATACCAAAAATATAACATACACCAAAAATTCCTACACAGTTTGTCAAAACAACATACACAAAAATACCTATATATCTACTACTTGATCAAATCTGCATTCATCTCCAGCATTTAGGTCATACACCAAAAATTCCAAAATTAACATATACCAAAACAATGTTTCTAGAAATTAGTTTACAACTCTACTATTTGATTAAAAAGTTGGACACAAACTTTTTTCCGGAACAACGGCATGTTCTTATGGTTGAGGAGCGAAAAATCTTCCTTGTGCAACAAATGCTCAATGAATTTTACCGTGTATAACCCACAATTACCCCTGTATAAAATGGATAGTGTCAGAATAGTGTAGATTGTATAATGTGATAAATAGTTAGAAGTTTATAACACTTACGGAATTGGCATTTGTGGTACGTCTTTAGGTTCTACTATTTTCACTTCCAAAGGAGGCTTCGCCGGATCAACCATTTTTGGGAGTTGACATAATCGTGCATCGGTCTCGAACACTTTCCTAATCGAAACTCCCCACCTTTTGATGCTGGCTTCTACATCAGGCTTGTACTTTTGCCCCGACAGACAATCAAACAACATAACCTTCCATTGGGGAATAGACACTTGCACGGCTGCCCAGTGAGATGTAGTAATGGCCCAGGGAGTGTATATCACAGTGTTTTCATCCCACTTCTGAAGGTACTTAGTCACAAACACTGGAATTTCAGTATTTGTGAGTGCATCAACTGATCCGCAATAATAACCAAAATATGAGTACGCAATGGCTGAATGTGGTGTGAAGCATGCTGGATATGATTCCATTTGGCGCTCTACCAAGTCCAGATACGCATCCACATGCTGTACGTATTCAAAATTGAAGTTAGAGATAATGAAATAAGAAATATGCAAGTGAAGTCAAAAGAATATACCTCTACCTCCAACTCCACAAGTGGACTGCGGAGACGTGTCCACCAAGCCTTGCGAAGCGGTAGAGTCAGGCGAAAACCAGCTGACCACCCGGCGGGAATTTCAATTGGGGGCGGATTTTCTTGATTGAACCATTTGATGAACTTGCTTTCAACGTCGTCCGGAAACTTTTTTAGCGGTGTCCACCTCACAACGGTATCTCCGGGAAAACTGACTATGTGCGACCCATCAGTTAAATAACGTGGACGGGTCACAGTCTGACGTGTCCTCAATCTTCTATCAGAAGCATCATCCGCTTTTCGTTTACCCAATTGTTTCTCACTTGGACCCCCAGCTACACAAAATTCAATAAATGATCAACTTATATACTTTTTCACATTATAATTTAAATAACTTACTATAGTTTTGAAATTTAATTCAAATTAATTACTATACTGAAGCGTAGACGATGCCTGGTCGGTGGTCGTAGCTGAGCCTCCTGTCATAGCCTCGTGAGAAGCAGAGGGTGTAGCCTCGTGAGGAGTAGGAGAGGCTGTAGCCTCGTGAGGAGCAGAGGCTGTAGTCTCGTGAGGAGGAGGAGAGGCCGTAGCATACTGAAGCGTAGACGATGCCTGGTCAGTGGTCGTAGCTGAGCCTCCTGTCGTAGCCTTGTGAGAAGCAGAGGGTGTAGCCTCGTGAGGAGTAGGAGAGGCTGTAGCCTCGTGAGGAGCAAAGGCTGTAGTCTCGTGAGGAGGAGGAGAGGCCGTAGCATCGTCAGTCTCTGCATCCATATAAGGATCGCCCACGAATAAATCGTCTACAAAATCCTCCCCATGCACTCCCTCTTCAACGGGCTGGGAAACTCCAGCAAGAATCTTATCAAACCCGAACGTCAACGTCTGGTCGTCAGTAGCCTGAACATCATGCTGACCATGTGTAGCCCGGTAGGTATCATGTGGAGGAGATGGAGGAGGTGGAGGAGGTGGAGGAGATGGTTGCCGATGAGGGGTAGTCTGAAAAATATGTGTCTCAGTTAGTATCATAATACATAGAATTAAATTTATCACATACAAATTTTGACAATGATATAATTTTTTACCTGTGGAGAAGATGGAGGAGGTGGAGGAGATTGATGCCGATGAGGGGTAGTCTGAAAAAAATGTGGCCCAGTTAGTATCATAATACAAACAAATAAATTTATCGCATAAAAAATTTGACAATGATATAATTTTTTACCTGATCTCTGGATAACAACGTTTGCATCATCCCCTTGAGTTCAAGAAGTATCGCCCCATGCTCACTCTGACGCTGAGCCACCTGGCGAATTTCCTCCCGAAGCTCATTCAACCCACTATCAATCCTTCTCCTCACAGCTCTATAAAGGCCAGCAGCTTCATCCTCTTCATCAGATTGGTCATCTTCCGCCTCTAGCATCTGAACGTAGAAAGTGTGCGGCACACGCCGTGAAGTGGAGGCATGTGAATGAGAAGGATCAGAAGTAGGAGGTCGTGACTGCTGTGTAGCATGGGCTGACTGCTGTGTAGCATGTCGTGACTGCTGTGTAGTGGATGCATGTCTAGGGAGTGGACGTGCATAAGTGCAGGGCGATTGATCACACGTGGAGGCTCGTTAATCTCGGCATCCAGAATACCCTTACCTAGCATCAACTGCCTATCAACTTCCCTTGCAGTCATATACCCTATCACACGACTCTACGAACAATGTATATTTCATTACAATTAAGAATAACAAAATGTTTACCGAATCCGGATATAATTAAAAGACAATAACAATGTTTATTAAGCTTATTACCTTATTTGCCTTCGCCGCTAATCCTTTCCACTGCGGAGGGGTAGTTTTGCAACTCCATCTCATCATCCGAGGAGCTGCATCAGGAGCTATGAGGGTGGCCGCAACAGTCGGAACAGCAATGTCGGGGAGGGTCTCGTAAGCCCAAAACTGTAACGCATGTATAACCCCCTGTACGGTCACCCTGCCCTCTGAACTTTCCTTGTATGTGTTCATCAAATGACATATCTTTCTAAAAGTCTGGTCCCACAAATAAGTGCCCTATGGATAGTCGTTTATGCTTTCTACATTCTCCACCAAATAAAAAGCAGAACGGGGTACCCTACTGGTCTCATCGTGACCCATCATTATCCCGTTAATTAGGTAGACTAAACCTACACGTTGGAGAACTTCAAGATGCTCATGCTCATCCAATAACCACTTCTCAATATGGTTATCGGTTTATTGTTAGGAAAATGGATGTGGCCGTATGTCCCCTCTTCAAAACACCTTGAATAAGGTTGGGGATCTTCTGGGAGATCACCAAACGGTAAACCGGTGATCCTGCTGAACTCCCTCCTACCGAACTTTGCAGTCGTACCACTGAAACATACTTATGGCACTGAAACATACATATTGGCAGACATTGGAGGAAAACTGCCAGTGCTCGTACATTTGAATAAATTCTTTAAAAACCCCATCTTTCAACGTGTCTTCAAATCCGATCCTTCTCATGTGGATCTCGAGAAGTTGCTTGAGCTTGGTCTTTTCCCCTCTAAAGGTCCAAGTCAAATTTTCCCTTACCTTGTACACATCAGTACCACGAGGGCCAACCAATCGTCAACATGAACATATACATTGTAAATATGATATGTATTTATTTACTCCATATATATATATATATATATATGTGTGTGTGTGTGTGTGTGTGTGTATATAAGTATATATATATACACATATAGATATATGTGTATATATATGTATTTATTTACTCCAATATGTATATATGTAGATATATATCTATGTATGTGTGTATATATATGTATATATATATACACACATATAGATATACTATATATATATATATATGTGTGTGTGTGTGTGTGTATATATAAGTATATATATATACACATATAGATATATGTGTATATATATGTACTTATATATGTATTTATTTACTCTAATATGTATATGTGTAGATATATATCTATGTATGTGTGTGTATATATATATGTATATATATATATACACATATAGATATATGTGTATATATATGTATATGGAGTAAATAAATACATATGTAAGTACATATATATATACACATATATCTAAATGTGTATATATATATACATATATATACACACACATACATAGATATATATCTACATATATATGTACATATATATATATACACATATATAGACACATATATAGACACATATGTAAAACTTTATTTAGACATACAGTATATGAAGAAAGATATAAGGTCCTAACCCTCTCTCTAAACTCTCTCTCTCTACAAACTCTTCTCCTCTGCGTGATTCTTCCAGCACTTTCCACTGCCCCTCCGGCGTTCGCCGGAGGTGGCTTTTGCTTCTACTAGTTAGTTTTCTTTTGTTTTATTAGCTAGCTTCTTTTAGTTAGTTTTTTTGTTGTTGGCTCTTCATAGTTTGAGAGATGTCGTTTGGGAGGCGGATTTCGACGGATCTTGTGTGTTTTAATCCGATCTGCTCTCGCTTGGGTGTTTCCGACGGATCTCGTCTTCTCCGGCGAGTTTTGGGCAGGATCTTGGCCCGGCTGTTGCTGATTGTCCGGCAGGATCTTGGTTCTATTCTCTCTTTCTTATGAAGATCGTTTTGTCTCCGGCTAGATTTCATCGTTTCAGACCGAGGTGGATGCTTCTCCATAGTCCCGGTGTTCAGCTCGCCGCCATTTCTTGGCTTTTCTGCCATGTCCGGTGAGTGATGCCGGATTCTGATGGTGCTTCCGGCGTCTTCTTTGGTTGGCCACTTTCCTTTCGGGAGGAGATGTCAGGCTTGCGGGCTCTCTATACCGTACGTTGGCGGCTCGAGGCGGCGTAGTCTAGCGGTGTTTTGCTTGTATATTTTGTTTTAGTTTTGTTGTTTGTGTAGTTTATTTCTGTTGTCAATTGATGGATGGACCCGGGGAATCCGTGTCTGTTGGCCAGCTTATCGGAATTTTTTTCCGGAGATTTATTTCTTTTTGGCTCAGCACTCCCTGGCTTTTCTATCTGTTTGTTGACGTTGTTGTTGTTGTTAGTTGCTGTTTTTTAGGCTTAGATTGTCTGTTTTGCGGCTTGGCCGCGTTGTAGTGCGGCTTTTGGCCGTGTAGTAGTGCGGGTTTTTCCCGCGTTGTAAGTTCGGTTCGTCCGATTAATAAAGCTTTCGTATTCCGTGGAAAAAAAAAAAAGACACATATGTATACATATATATACACATATATATATATATATACATATATATACACGCGAAATGTCTTATCATCTCTTTTTGTTTTTTGAAACATCGTTGTTTTGTGTTGTATTCTGTTGTTTGTAATGTTAGGGGGGTAAGAGAAGAAGATAATATGGTTTTTACAACGTCATAGAATACTTGATGATGACGAGGGAGAACAGAGGCCGTACGGAGCCGGCGGAACAGACCTTATATTTTCAATCTAAAGGGTGCCTCACTTCCGGCTGAGCATTACCAGGCTGCTGGGGACATGAAAAGATGCTCGGTTGAGCAGACCTAATGAAATTTTCTACGAGCTACCTACCAGGAGCCCCAATATAAAGCTTGGAGCTTAGGCATGACACAGTGGATCAGAAGGAATCGAAAACACCCTTGGGAAAGCATGCAATTCTAAGAACCTCATCAGGCCGAGGCGTACCATGGAATTCAGTCCGAGATATTGATTTTTGGATTTTCAAACAACAATAGTTTGTCGTTTGGTTCAATTTTTTAATTAACATACATGTTAGCCATAATTTCAAGGGCATTTTTATTGTTCCCCATGTTAGCCATACTTTCAAGGGCATAATTAGGTCATTAGCAATACTACTATCGTGCTACCTTAGAATGAAAGCAAACATAAATCACAATCAAATAACAAATACATTATCAATCCCAATGTAACACCATACACATGCTTCCATTTCCCATTTTTCTATCAAATTTAATATCATAAATTACACTACATTATCAAATCAAAAATTATAACACTATCATACATATTCTCACATATTAATAATTTTACATTAATTTACTTCTAAAAACCTATCATACATATCATTACAGTTCATTTTAATAGAATTAGCCCCATTAATTCGAATCAAATAACAATATGAAAAACATATACATTAAATTCAATATAAAATAGAAATCATAGCTTTCTACGTCCAAACGTAGTGTTTCTACGTCAAAACGTAGACAAATTACGTTCAGACGTAGAGAAATTCAGATCTCTACGTCCAAACGTAAAAACCTTATGTTCAGACGTAGAGACATGCAGATCTCTACGTCCTGAAGCATAAGCCTTACGTTCAGACGTAGAGACCTGCATTTCTCTAAGTCCAAACGTATAATACTTCCTTCATACGTCCAAACGTATGAACCTTCATACAAAAAACCCTTCTTAAACCCAGAAAACGACAAATCATACAATCAAAATCAATATAATGATACAGATTATCAAGGACCACCACTCTACAATAAATATTCGGAAATAACAAGCACATACTAAAGTGAAATTAATATGATATACTATAAAAGAATATTAGGGAAAATACATACCCTTTCGCTTTCAACCGCCATTGCACTTGAGAGATTGTGAAATTGGACTTGAACAAGCACTATCAGAATTTCTTGCAAAAATCACCAAAAATCGCCAATCGCCAATCGCCACTCAGAATTTGAAATAGGATAGAAAAAAAAAAAGATAAAAGGGAAGGACAAGTATGTGAACCGTCTAAACGTAATGAACTCTACGTTTAAACGTAAGTTTATTACGTTTAAACGTAGAGTTCATTACGTTTAGACGTAGCTAAATTGCAAATTTCTCCTTTGGATTTCTCTATGTTTAAACGTAGATTTTCTACGTTTTAACGTAGAAACCCTACGTTTAAACGTAGAGAAAGATCTTTTGCATCCGGTTATGTTATTTACATTTCCTGACGTTTAAACGTAGATATCCCTACGTTTAAACGTAAGAATATCTACGTTTACCATATTTTTCATGTCAGAAAAGGCACAACCTGATTTTCAAGTGTCAAGTCTGACACGACCTCATTTTCCAATTTCTGAGTTTCAAGGCAAGAAAGGTGTATCCAGGTCTTCTGATGTGATTTGCTGCCTCACCAATCACAAAACAAAGTCATATCGAGGTTAAGGAGAGAGAAATAAATGCGGGTTCGGATCTGCTTCAAAAGACGAGGGTGCAGCAGCCAGCAGGAGCAGGATTTTCTCCGACTAATGAATCACTTTCCAAGAAATGAGGCTCCTCCTTTATAAGTAAAATCAGATGTGGGGAAGAAGCAGGAAAGTTTATTAACACCTTCCTCCTTCCCCTGTTTTTATATTTATTGGTCTGTTTTAACCTGTCCTTCTATAGACATAGATTTCTTTTTCCCTGCGTGTGTGTTTGTTTATCTATCTGCCTTTTTTATTTTGAAGAATATTTAACTGGCCCTTCTTTACCATTATAAAAAGGTGCAAAAGTGTGAAAGGATAGGGGGAGCAATAATGTAAGAGTTGATGACCAAAAAAAATAATGAAATTAGGGGACAAATGATTATGGCTATCATAATTTCTGGTGTAATGGTAGAAATGTACATTTATAGTAGACGGCGGTTCTGTGTTTGTGAAAAGTACTACCTAATGCTCTGCTGTAAAAAATTGCCATGTTTGCTTTTAAGGGAAAGTATGTTATAATTTGCATGTTTGCTTTTTAAGGAGAAGGCTTGTTCAGTTGCTCATTATCCTAGTTTGGTTGATTTCTACTGCATTGCATTGCAAAAAGTATATCATTTAGGCAAACCCCTACACTTTTGCGATCACCGAATCCTTGTACTCTGGAGTCCCTTGGCCCTATTTTAGAAGGTCCCACCATAGCTCCAACTACAAGTGCACAAGTGTTTGCATGCACAGTTGGTAAGAAACCTAGCAAGACAAAGTATTATCTTGATGATACCTCTGAAATTGTCAGATTGATGATGGGCTTGGCCTCTGTTGCTGAGCAAATGGCACATCTTTAGGTGTTTTAAATTATGAAGGTCAAGTTTAAAAATGCATAGAGCTCTGTGTTCTCTGTATTTTTTGGCTTTCCTTTTTAGACTTCCAATTGCAGATTACTAGGTTAAAGAAGTTGGCACAAGTGTGTGTGCTCCCCCAGTATCATCCCCCACCCACCCCTTTTTTCAAGAAGTGTTATATGTGTTCAGATTTTGTTGTTTACAGACAGTTAGATCTTTCTTTATTTTTAAAAGTTGTGTACATATGTATGAAAAGTTTGATGATTGTGAAATTTGTGCTTGTTATGTTCTTTTCTTCTTTCTTTTTCAATTAATAAACTGTGCATCTTTGAACTCTATGCTCCTGCAATACCATGAGACTTTGTTGTAGTGAATTTCATGGTTGGTTTAAATGGAACCTTAATAAAGAGATTCGCTTACATCCATTCAAAGGACGACACATGTCAAGCACACTACAAAGAAGTTAATAGAGGAAATAAGTCTCTACAAACTTATAAAAATCAGACGCGTCGTGTTTTGATCGGATGCAGGTATATCCCTCGTAAAGGACACTAAGCAGAAGAATTTCTCGGTTTAAAACTGTGTTCCTATTAAAGGGAATGATGTGGATGTATCACTACTAGTCATTAGTAACTGGGATAACCTGCCTTTTAGGTATTATTTTTACTTGATTCATGAACTCATGTACATTCATGCATTACACATGTTAAGTAACAATGCATATGGAATGTTAGGAGTACAAAATGCGTTTCGAAAAGATTCTTGCTTGTGCTGAAAGATGTAACAGAGAAAAAGCCCCCATTGAATATTGCTAGCACAAAGCTTCCCTTTAAGCAAGGCATCATTAAAGCAAAATGGCCATCATTGGGGAATTTCCCTTTTAGCCCCCCCAGAAAAACAAACGAGGAAAGCAAAGAATACTATGTTTGTTGTAAGCTAATCTGTATATAAAGCAAGTGGTCATTAAAATAGGAAACATGTGACAGTAGCTATTTGAAGCAGAGCACAAGAATGGCAATAGATTCATGGGTCGTTCAGGTAAACGACCAGATTAGCCCCAAAACATTGGATAACACTCTTGCTGAGGTGGACCGTTGGAAGCATCGATGCATCTACAAACTGCCTGCTAGTGTTGTTGAGCTAAAGAGGATAGCATACAGGCCTAAGGTACATTAGTTCATTGATTGATACAAGTTCTACTATGATCAACGATATACTCATACTGTAATACATGCCTGCAGGTTGTGTCTTTCGGGCCATATCACAGAAACCATGAATACGTGAAGCCAATGGAGGAACACAAGGATCGAGCTCTGATCCAATTCTTGAAAAGATCGAAAATCCTTGATCTTCAAGTCTTCTACGATGCATTGGATAAAGTGGTCCACGATCTGATGGCTGCATACGACTCGTTGGATCAGGAACTGCAAAATGATAAAAATGGTTTCTTGAAGCTGATGATTAGAGATGGATGCTTCATGATCGAAGTGATGCGAATGTGTACAGACCATGCAAATGATTATCCAGAAAATGATCCAATCTTTAGTGATCACGGAAAGCTATACGTGATGCCTTATATCAAGAGGGATATGTTTTTGCTTGAAAATCAACTGCCTATGCTTGTTTTTCATAAGCTACTTCAAGTGGAAAATGCATTATCCAAGGTATAGTGATTTCTTTCTTCCTTTCTTTGTAACTTTTTTTTTTCTTTCTTTCTTTTATTTTAAATGCCTAGCTACTCTGCAGGAGGATGAGAAGTTAGCCAACACACTGGTGTTCAGTTTCTTGTTCCCCAAGTCATCAACTGAATCCCCAACAAACTGTCTGCATGTACTCGACTTATACAGACGAAGCATTCTAGAACGACCCAATCGCCCTTGCAAGAAATCACAATCAAACGATATCAAGTACATGATCCCTAAAGGCGGTGATGACATCATCAGATCAGCATTCGAACTGGATGAAGCCGGTATCAAAATCAAGAAAAGCAAATCGAGATGTCTTAAAGACATCTCCTTTGAAAACGGGATTCTAAGATTACCCATGATCGTTGTCGACGATACAACTGAGCCCTTGTTCTTAAACCTAATCGCTTTCGAGAGATTCCATGTCGGAGCAGGGAACGACGTGACGTCTTATGTTTACTTTATGGACAATATAATCGATGATGCAAGAGATATAAGCCTTCTACATACAAAAGATATTATACAGAATGCAATCGGAAGTAATAAAGCTGCTGCGAAACTGTTTAATTCATTGTCAAATGATGTTTCACTTGATGAGAATAGTGATCTGGGATTGGTGTATAGGAAAGTGAATGATTATTGCAAGAAAAGATGGCCAAGATGGCGTTCGAATCTGAAGCATACTTACTTTACAAATCCATGGGCGTTTCTTTCTGTTGCTGCTGCAATTTTCCTCTTTGCACTCACTATTGCTCAGACTGTGTACACTATTGTTGATTTTTATAGTTCCAACAGCAGTTGATCATAATTATTACATGTCATTAATCTTAATCTTATATAATGAGAATAAAAAGAAAAGGAGCTAGACAGGAAAACTATATATATGTCTTTTCATAACACATTCTTCATTTTTTCAAGTTGCTATTTTTTTTTTTACTCGTGTTTACCATGTCATGTATATCATTTTTTACGATCCTTATTTTGATTGGTTTTTACTGTTAAAGTTCTAGCTGTGTATAGGTTGTCTGATTGTTTATTAATTTAGGGACCGTGAATATCAAGTTTTTATTGTTCATTATTGCTGCCTAGCTTTAACCCCGGGGGTTGTGTTGGTATATTCACAGCAGATACTGTGATCAGAGGGGGAGGGGGTAAAGGGGGTAAAACATGAAATCTGATCTGAAACTGACAAAAAAATCAAACAAGTATCTCAGCATTCACAAAAAGGGCAATCCACATCAGAGAATCCCGATTGCTTTACCCCGTTTTTTTGAAAGGTCCTTAACTAGGGTAATTCAGTTGCAGGACTCTCTATTAGAAAGGGCTGAAGGATGATTTCCATATGTACAAAAAGACAATACAATTTTGTCTTCTTGTATAAGTGTTAGTCATCATTCGGTCCATTCTAATAGGGAGTCTTGCATTAGAATTTCCCCTAGTTATATGCCTCGATTCGTATACCTTGAGTCAACCCTCTTCCACCCACTGTTTTGCATGGCGGCTACCTCCATTTAGAGTAATTTGACTTACTTAAAGTAACTTCTAAGGAAGTTATATGAATAGGGTTGACAAATTTCACATGGTCTAGAAGATCAAAAAAAGAAAATTAAGCGTTATAAAAATTATGTACTTTTTAAGCTATGAAATTGGGCTTGTGAGTTTTACAATTTTTTCTTATCTATTAATAAAACGTCTTTTTGGCACACAAAAAATTAAAAAAATAAATACGAAGAGGGTTGACTTCCTTTACTCAACCCTGTTCATTTTCATTTTCATTTTATACACTCTTAATTGTATTAAATTCTTACTCAATCTATTATTTTCTTGATGGATTTTATTAATACATTCCTTAAAAGAGGGGAATTTAATTTTCCATGATAAAAGACGCTAAACAACATTTATACAACACTTTATTTTTCGTCCCAAACTCGAGTATTTGATTGAATCGAATTATGTGCTGGATGAGAGAGAGGTAACGAAACTATAACTTGTGGGATTCTATCTTCTTGGTCGGCTTTATTTATTTATTTATTTTTTACACAGAAAGAAACTTCATTAACAGAAGTTAAAATACATCGACGTTCACGGCTTGACGAAGCCAAATAGGAAAGGAGGATTTTCATAAGAGATCGCATTTTACATTTCCAACAGAGGGCTAACTCGTGACTAGCGGTATTTTTAGCCCGGAGAACAAAAGCAATCTTTATACCTCTACAAAGGTCCAACATGTGCCTAATATCATCCAAGATATCACTAATAGGCGGCCCACCCGGCCCAGCTTCACTAACGGTACGTTTGTTAGGATGGAATGAAATAGAATGGAATGATTTTCATTCCATTCCAATGTTTGTGTGTGATTATGAGGGAATTGAATGAAATGAAATTTTATTACAATGCAATGAAAAAATCCATTTTTATTCCTTCCGAAAATGGATGGAATGCGATGGAATAAAATGAAAATCAACAAAACACGTGAGTGATGGGGGTGGTGGGTAAGGTAGAGTAGGGTGGGTATGGTAATATAGGGTAGGGTGGTAGGTAAGGTACGTAGGGCAGTGGTGGGTATGGTGGGGTGGTGGGTAGGGTTAAGAGGGTGTGATGGGTTGGGTAGGGTGGTGGGTAGTGTAGGGTGGGTATGGTCTGGTTAGGTGGGGTGGTGGGTAAGATAAGGTAGGGTGGTAGGTAAGGTAGGGCAGTGGTGGGTATGGTGGGGTGGGTAGGGTAGGGAAGCTGTGATGGGTTGGTTAGGATGGTGAGTAGTGTAGGGTGGGTAGGGTAGGGTAGGGTAAGGGTAGAGTAGGTAGCATAGATGGTGGGGAAGGTAGGGTAGGATAAAGTGGTGGGTAGGGTGGGGTAAAGTAATGGTGGGTAGGGTAGGGTGGGTGTGGTAGGTAAGGTAAAGTAGGGTGGGTGTGGTAGGTAAGGTAGGGTAGGGTAAGGTGGCAGGAAAGGTGGTAAGGTAGGTATGGTGGGTGTGGTAGGTAAGGTAGGGTAGGGTAAGGTGGCAGGTATGGTGGTAAGGTATGGTAGAGTAAGGTGGTAGGTAAGGTAGTGTAGGGTAATATGGTGGGTAAGGTAGGGTAGGGGTGTGATGGTGGGTAGGATAGGAAGAGTAGGGGTGGGTAGGGTAGGGTAGGGTATGGGTGGGTGATGGTGGAGTAGAGTAGGTGGTGGGGTAAGGTAGGTAGGATGCGTAGGGTAGGTGGGTGGTGGGCAGGGTAGCTAGGGTTGGGTGGTAGGTAAGAGTAGGGTGGGTAGAGAGGTAGGGTTCAGTGGGGTGTAGGGTAGGGCTACCCCACCCCACCATTTCCACCATATCCTACATTTTATTCCATTCTTTCACATCTCAAACGCAGTAATGGATGAATTTATTCCATTTCATTCCTATTACTTTATTCCATTACATTCTATTCCTGCGTAACAAACATGCCATAAGGCTTGGGAATCAGATAACACCAGCACATATTCCAAATTATTAGACTTTACTCGCTCCAAAGCACTCCTCACAGCTAGAGCTTCAGCCATCAACGCCAATTAAGCTCGCTGGACAACCCAGCCGGCAGCTTCCAAAACTTATCTCTCTTTAACAATCACAAGGCCGGTTCCCCCTGAGCCCGATTCTCTATCCCAGACAGCATCCACAAAACAAACCGGTGAATAGATCTGTTGCGTGGCGGGTAATTCCGCCATCGAATTGCGGGGGGACTTGGATCAGGGGCGTCTTCTTCAAATGAGGAAGAAAGTTGAAATTGATGCCAGTAATCCAAAGCTTTATGAAAGATATCCATGATTGAATGGGAATTATGTTGAAACATGAACTCATTTCTTGCCTTCCATAAGTGCCAAAAAAGAGTCAGAGTAATTCCAATCCGGAGCTGACCTTCTTTAGAAAAGAACAGACCATTTATCTTTTTCCACCAGCCGCCGATAGAATAGGTGGGGCTGCTAAAATCATCCCACTAGACCGGGGTAAGCTTCCATATGTCTCGTGTTTGCTCACAATTAACCAGGAGGTGTTCTACCGATTCTTCTTCTTTTCACAGAGTTTGCAGATTGGGTCAAAGTGTGTAATTATTTTAGCCAAGAGGCTTGCTGTAGGGAGGGCATTTGATACGCATTTCCAGAGGAAAGTCTTGATTTTTGGGGCGTGTTTGATTCTCCAGAGATTTTTGAATTCCTTCCTTTCCTGAAATCCGCTTGACGATGGCTGATGAGTGATGTTGGGGGGGTGTTACTTGTCTAGAAATGGTGAAAGCTAGCTTGTAACCTGATCATACTGAGAATTGACCATTGTTGGAGAAGTGCCGGACATTTTTATCTGAGTTATGGACCGTGCTGATAGGGATTTTAGGATATTTTCGACAACCACGGGGAGGAAAGTTTGATTTAAAATCTGAAAGTCCCAAGAATTATTTGAGATGAGTTGGTGTACAAAAGAGAGCAGTCCACCGGTTTTTGTGAAATGGGTTTAAAATGTCCTTGACGGCTTTTTTTTCTTCTTTTCAAAACGATCCTTTTATTTATAACATAGTGGCAATATCCCAAAGATTACAAATCAAAAATCAAGAAAGAAACAAAATGCAACTAATCAAGGTTCCAAGCTATCATGAGGTTTCTGACTCTATTCTTCATATTCGTGAGAAGGACATTGATTAGGGGAAACATCTTTTGCCATTATGTGATGAGCTTGATTCCTCCGATACCATATATCTCCTTAGACCGTTGGACGGCTTTGCATTGCTTGAAAACAATTACGGACGGATTCTAAAAGAAAAATTACAACAAAAACAAAACAAAAAAACGAACAAAAAAAAAACATTGGCGTTCCTTTTTTTTTGGTTGAGGGGTCTATTTTTTTATTTTTATTTTTTTTACCGCCCCTTTCTTTGTCCCTTTTCAGACAATATTTGAAGGTTTCAAGTCAAAGGAAAAGTCAAATTTGAAAATCAAGCGAATCGTTTTTTGAAATGTTTTTTCAAACATCAATTTGTCTTATTGAACAATAATCAATATTCAATTTGAACTTTAAAATTTTTTCATTTACGCCTACATTCTGACCGGAGTTCGGTCAGAATTTGAAACATTATTCCTACCCAAATATGGTCAGAACAATTTAGTTTATTCTGACCTGAACATGGTCATGAAAACATTATATGTTCGGCCTCTAAAATACTCCGATACGTTTCCGAAATTTTCATAGAGTCGTGGTTATATTCTGACTTGAAATAAGATTATACCTACCCAAATGTGATCAGAACAATTTAGCTTATTCTGACATGAACGTGGTCAGAAAAACATTACATGTTCGGACTCTAAAATGGTCCGATACGTTTTTGAAATTTTCATAGCGCCGTGGTTATAATTTGACTTGAAATAGGAGCGGAAACCGTAATTTTTCGGCCTGTAAAGTGGTCTGTATTATTTCCCAAGCATACATAACAATGTCTATTTATTTCAGACCAAACATTGGTCCGGAAAACATAATGTTTTTGGCATGTAACATAGTCTGAATAATATATAATTCCTGACTTATTTAGGGTCAGAATGATATGTGTGTTAAATTCAAAACGAAGTCTACTCTCACCCTTGACATGTGTAAAATATGCTTAGTGTGAAAAGAGAGTCTATTGTTTTTCTGTTTCTTTAAAAGAAGGGAATTATTTTTAATTGATGGACGTTTTTTTTCCTCGTGGCAATAAATTCGTGTTTCAAAAAAAAGTTGCAATAAATATCGCAATAGGTGACAATTTGTAAATAAAAATGAGGGAAAACTGTCCAAAATGACAAAGAGATTTAAAAATTAGGATGGAAGGACAATTGCGTTTTTTTATTGGTTAGAAAAATAATTTAGGCCCTCAAAAAGGATAATTTATAATTAATAAACCGAAATACCTATGGAAGTAAATAAGAAATCAAAAAAAAAAAAAAAAAAATCAGCACGTAAATCTTGAGAAGTAAATGCTGCTGGCCATCAACGGTGGAGTAATTATTGGGAAGTCAATCTTCCCAAAACAGTTTATCCAATTGTTTTCTTAAAAAAATTATCAAAATACAATCAGATAAATATCAAAATACAATCAAAATAGTTGCATCAAAACAAAATACATCAAAGTACAATCAGTACGCTTCCCACCTTTTACTCTTGAAGCTTGTTACGACGCTTTTACTTTCCGATGTTATTTCACTCGTAATTGTTTCTATATATTGAAAATGATCATTCTTATTGCGTTGTTACTTCATGTGTTACTATCACTTCACTCGTAATTGTTATGATATATTGGAAATGAAGATTTTTATTACATTGTTACTACATGCATGTGTTACTGTTACTTTACTCGTAATTGTTACTATAGGTTAAATAATCATTTTTATTGCATTGTTACTTCACTTGTTACTGTTACTGTAACGCCCTGCTCCCGGATACCGAGCCCTTATCCGGAAGAGAAACGTTCGGCGCGTATAACATTAAATAAATCAAATATTATACGCCAGCCTCTACGTCGTCGTATCAAAATTAAAGCAACGGAAGCCCAAAAGGCTCGGGTAAAATCATAAATACTACTAGAATAGAATACAAACCGACTAGGGGTAGAAAGGAAAATCTTACAACAACGAGATAAAGCTTACAACGTACGATGTTACAAAAAAAAAGATACAACCCTTGTCTTACAAACTTGGAATAAAAGTGAAACAAATTATTTAAAGAAACTACAACGCAATCTAGTACAACCTTTAATAGAAAATTAAAAGAAAGCATCATCATAGCACCAACGCCATCAAATCATCATCAAAATCCTCAACGAGCTCAAGGCTAACATGTTCGTCTTCTCACCGCAAAAGCACACAAAACAACATATGCAATTGAGGTAAGTACAAAGTACTTAGCAAGAGGAAGAAGCTATTGTATAATTAGGTCTTACCATGAAAGGTTCATTAATCATTATTAAGTTATCTTTATGAGAACGACTCAATTCTAGGGTTCACTTCATGCTCATCAACATGTTGTGACTAACGTTTCTAACTTAACTTATTTTTGTTACATCGGCACTCAAGGGCACAACGCATGGTGCTACCCACCACGAGGTATCGTTTGCAACCTATCAGTGGATCACACTGATAGCCACGGGTTAAGACCCGATAGTGTACACGTTTGGCGAAGTCCCCTGCCATTTAGTCATTTATAGGCCAGCAGAGTTATTCACTTTATCTGACCGCCCACGCATCGCAATATAGATAGTGCCTTACCAAGAATAGCATGATGTTTAATCTTTTAACTACACAAATACGTTTGTTATTAATTGTTAACTAGCCACCTAAGTGTTTTCAAGTAAGCTCCCTCACATCTACTACTCTCTTTCTTAGACCATTAGACATGGACAAGTCCTGGCACATGCATAGGCATTGATGAATACTAATTCATCAAAGCACAAGCCTATCATGCCCTTCCGACGGTCCCGAACTTCAACTCCCTTTAAGAGTACATTCGGGGCCGGAACTAAACGCATCAGAAGCTCAATCGAGGCTTGTTCATGTTTAATTAATGTTATTAGATCATGAAATAACATTTAAGACTCATACAATAGCTTAAAACAACTTATTTGTGTGCACATTCCAGGGGAATGTGTGCACATTGGGCGAAAATTTACATTCAACCCGGCCAGTGTGTGCACATTCCAGGGGAATATGCGCTCACTCCAGAAGCTGTCCACATTCAGCCTTAAAAATGTGCGCACACAGCTAGTCAATGTTCACACTAAACGCACAAAACTCTCTGAACACGTTTTTATTCACCCTTTTCGATTTCTAACCCAAACCAAACATGTTTAACATCAATCTCAGCATCATAACAACAGAAAATCTCTACTTTAACATCACATAGCACCAAGCACTTGCATAACCACATTTAGACATGATTTCAACATCAAATCACTCCCAAAACAAGGCCCTAACTTCTTCAAACCATAATTAACACAATGGAGAAGATTTTCTTACTCGTTCCCAACACGTTTAACACCAAAATACTCAACAAAACAGCAGTAAAACAGGTACTAAACATGCTATAACTTATCATATCAGCACAACAACACCTAAGTATGATTACTAACCACAAATCATACCCAAAACTCAACCTTAGCACCACAAAACTATAATTATACATTAGGAAGAGCCTCTTACCTTTTAGCAAGCAAACCAAAGCAAAACCTTTAAAGGAGACTGCAACACTTATCCAAGACTTCAACGGAACCTAGTTGATCAACCAATTGAACAAGAAACAATGGTGATCAAAACTTCTAGACAACCGAGACTACGAATTAGAAGGTTTAGAACAACAAAGCTTGAAGAACTCAAACTAGGGCAAAACTAACCTTTCTCAAAAACTCTAACTTTCTGGTATCACAAGGATGCTCTTCTCCTAAGGATCATGAATCTCTTCTCGGAACTGAAATTTATCAAGGATTGGATGCATTATGATGAAAGATCTCCTCGAAAATGTTTTATGACTTTGAGAGGAAATGAACTTCAACCCTTTTCAGAATAAAAGGTTTTCTGACAACTTCCCACTCAAAAGGAAGTTTTATTCATGTGGAAAATAATCTCCAAGAGGTTATTTGGCAAAAAGAAAAATCCCAAAATTGAACTCAATTTAATTCTTTTCCCCAAAAATAACTTCTTGCCATTATTTCCTTTTATTAGAATAAAAGAAAACCGAACTTTTGTTAAAAGACGTTTTTGCCCTTTTTTTGAAAAGACGGGTTATTACAGTTACTTCACTCACAATTATTACTTTATATTGGAAATGATTATTCTTATTACATTGTTACTTCATGTGTACAGTTACTTCACTCGTAATTGTTACTTTTTGTTGAAATGATCCTTATGTGTTATTGTTACTTCAATCAAAGCTTATCAAATCGAATAGAAAGGCCAGGTGAGCACAATCGAATGAGAAAATATTCGAACTGATTCTGATAGATGTAAATGGAAAATGTTATTGATTACACAAAATCTTCAATAATTAGCATTATATTTTTTTTAACAAAGACGCGTTATTTTATTGTAGTTATAAATACACCGCATTAAGGATTGATTTTTGTTTGACAGAACCACATTAATTAAAGATAGATATAAATACCATAATATGAGGCTTGGTTGTAAACGTCAATAATGGAAATTAAAAAATAAGGAAAAGAAAAAAGACACGCAACAGTATTAAAATAGAAGAATTAAAAAAGGGATATTGTGAAAATGACTAATATACCTTTGCCAATTCTTAATATTGTATAGAAACTTATATGTGTAATATGTTGTCTCTTATTTTTTTTCGAGGGGTCTCTTATTATTCAAACCTCTAAAATAGCTTAACTGGTAAAGCAACCAATTTTTTAGTTATACGTCTCAGGTTCGATTCCGAGCCATAGTATGTTTTTTTAGCTTTTGTTTACTACGTAAAAATTTTGAAAATGATAATTAATATATTTATACATCATATTATATCTTTTTTTTTTTTTTTTTTTGTTTTGAAGATAGCATGTGTTTTTAGCTTTTGTGTACAACGTATAAATTTTGAACATGATAATTACTATATTTATACATCATATTATGTCTATTTTTTTTTTACGTTCTTATAGAGATATGTTGGTTCTTCTGGATTAATGTTCTTAGTTATATCTCTACGAGGTTTTTTTTGAAACACTCTCTCTGTAATATTATATTTAGAACTGGGTCCGTCGATAATCATCTGCCTACGACATTCGCCCGTGTGTTTGACTGCAATTTACGCCTCCTAACCGTAAATCCTGACTCCGCCTCTGAATGATACGTTTACGTCATTTGCGTTATATTAAAAATACATAGCATAATATGAATTACACATTTTAAACAAAAAAAATTAAAGCAATTGATTGATAATATATGTGTGTGCGTAAGAAAAAGACTTGGTATATTAAAGTTGCAACTTCCAAGAGAGCAAGAATATGGAAACTCTCACTTTCTTTTATGAGATGGAAGTCAAATACTACCAACGTACACACTTAGCGCAGAAAGAGTAATGATAGAGGCATAACGATTGTGTCATAACGAATACACAACGGTGATTTATACCGTTGATCAATGTTAGATTTACATCTGATTAATTTAGACACATTATGATCAACGATACAAATTATAATTGTGTCACTCGTTGTGATACAACCGTTGTGTCTGTATCATTACTCGCAAACGAAAGAGAGCAGGAGGAGCAAAAAAACATTGGTATAATACATATCAATTATAACCGTGATTTTTTTCCATGAATTGCTGTTCTTTTGAATTGTTCTCCTTCACTTTAGTATACGTTTCCTCGTCATTGTTTAAATGATACTCCTAATAATACAAATATATAGTAGTACAATATAATGAATATCTGTAATAATATATATTTTTACCATCTACGGCAAAATCTTTTTGTTTCTTTGATAGAAAGAGTCTCATCATCATCTTCTTCTTCTCTTTTTTTTTTTTTGGGTTGTTAGGGAAAGAGTCTCTGTTACTACTACTTGGTAAGACCATTCAAAGGAACCTTTTTCTTTATAATTTTTTATTTAAAGTATTTATTATTATTATTATTATTATTATTATTATTATTATTATTATTATTATTATTATTATTATTATTATTTTTATGTTTCTGAAACGTGAACAGAAGGGTTCCAAAGTCGGGACTTCAGAAAAAATTAATATAGAAAACTTTCTCAAAGTTATATATATATATATTTTTTTTGGGATAAAATTTGTGAAAGTTGAATAATAGTATGACCGACCGTTCCAATGCTAGATTTTGAAAAATTCTTCGGTGGTTCAATTTGTTTTTTTAAAGAGTACTGTATTTTTTTTTTTCAACCAAGGGCACAATTTTAATTCTATAAATAAAACTAACATATTTTATTTGTGTGGGGTCCGTGCACCCTGTAGGGATGTGTACATGACGATGCACGAAATCATAAGTATAGAAATCAGGTTGATCTTCAAGTACTTCCTTCGTTTCTTTTTAATTGTCGTACTTGACAAAAACACGTATATTAAGGAGATAAGTTAATGTTTTGACTTTAATATCAAAATGACAATAAAACCACTTGAATATAATTAATACAATATTATTTTCAATCTCTCACCATTTAATAAATAAGGATAGATTTAGAAAATCACAATAAATATGATTGGAAATGAAGGTACGACAAATAAAAATGAATTTTTATTTTTAGCAACCACGACAGTTAAATAAGAACGTAGGGAGTAATTACGACAAGTGAGCAAATAACCCAATTACATTGCAAGAGAATTTGGAGATAATTATAGCTTAGCCAATGTATGTGTATTGACTATCTACGTATCTAGAGATTTTGGGATCATGCTATTAACATAGTTCTGAGGCAAATGGCCTTTTTATAGACTTTCCTAGTGGGAGAGTTGATTGTGTAAGCACTGATCGAGGTCATGGTTAATGACATGAAGATGTTATAAGGGCAATCATGGTTCTGTATGCGTGAATCAAGGAAACGTTAAGAGATCGTGGGTTAAAGTCTTGTTGACTATATCACTTCTGTTTGAGTTTGTTGAATCAGTCAAGTCAACCATACCTAAGGATCGCGAAACGTGGCTTTTCAAGCCCTATTTTGTTTTGACTGCGAAAAACCGAATCTCAACAGGGTGTCGAAGCCAGCTTCTTAGTCGTGGATGGACGCTTCTCTCCAGCTTGAAGATCGACTTTATGATAGGAAGGCTCCAGCGAGGGCTATCACGGCGGTAAGTACGCCCTGATCGAATTCAGGACTGCCAATTGGCCGACTTATGCAGAGCCGTGAGTCCCAAATCGAGGTGAACCTGCACCGTGTCGGTGGTACGAGATGCTGATTATCTTACTTCGAATTGATCATAAAAGACAGTGGACGGCCTGCATCATGTCATGTGTTATGAGTGGCATGCACTTCGTAAAGTCCTTTTCGCCGAGACCAATGCCTTTTTCAAAGCCCAATGTCGAGTTGAGTCTATTAGACCCATTTTACTTAGATTATACAAACTGAGTATTTGAGTGCTACGTGTTTGAGATCGGGTCATACCATGTCTCTATTAAAGTCTACATTGTTGAACCTGTTTTAGTTTTAATGATGAGTGCCAGACTAGCTGTTATAGAGCAAAGGCAAAAAGATGTCTAGATTGATTGTATAGGTTTATTAGAGTTTGATCTTTGTATAGGTTTGATCAAACAAGCACTGTAAAGAGGTTAGCTGACTTGATCAACAAACCTATCTAGGTCAGTAGAGTGTCTAATATCTGCTGATGGTTGAAGGCTGAGGGTTCAAACTCAGTAATAAAAGCTAAGGGATCAAACTTAGTATTAAAAGTCAAGGATATGGGATCAGAATTTAGGTAAGTCTGTGAGGGCCTAAACTGATCACATATACCTTGTGTAGAAGGTCTAAGTTCCATAAAAAGTAAAGTGATGAGTGGGACTTGGTTATGATTAAGATGGTGTACTCTAACTTCATAATAAAAAGATAGATGCGAAGCAGTCAGCTGAGTTGTTCATTAAACACAACAGACTAAAAGTCAGTTGACTATATGTGGACATCAGCAGACCTATACAACAGGTGTCTATTGAATGCAAAAGTCGAATTAATCCAAGTTTTTCTGGAAGATTAAACGGATAAGGATGAATTACAATAATTGGATTAATCAGTCAATCAATGGCTAAGATGAAAGGGACGTTGTAAGGATTTCAGAGCCAAATCAACTGGAATTATTTCATTGGTTGACAGACTGGACTGTCAGGAGGACACTGACAGTGTCAGTAAGGTACATCAGAGGAATTTCTGGAATATTAAGACAATCCTGTAACGGTTGTATTTGAAATTCAAATTCAAATCACACGATCTACATCTATAAATAGAGGACTCCTGATTCAGATTGTATACACAAGAGCAAGAGAAAAACAACTAAGTATTTTGAGCAAGAAAAAGCAATATCGATCAAGTGCAATCCTACCCTGCTGAGCATACCCGGGCTTTAACTTATTGATCAAGAATTTTTCTTCACACTTCGATAGACGAGTATACATTCTCTAATACACGTCCACGTACAGTCCAAGTGTCTCTACACTTCGATAGACGAGATCTATCCCTACCATTAAAGACAGAAGACATCTAAAACGTGCTAGTCTGTACGTACTATCAATGCCCTGTTTAATAGTACATCAGCCTAGAGACATTTAAGTATCAAACTTATTAAAGTGATTAGAGATCTCATCAACCATAATCGCCTATCATGGTTTCTCTATCACAGTTTAATACTAAGGTCGCTATCATATAACAATTCATAATTGGTTCTTTAAAAAGAACAAATATATGACAACACAAAAGCCATTTATTATATATGTATAATCATAAAAAAATAGTAGAAATGATCCGACCCGGTCGGATCCGGTCCAACCCGATTGGGTTTAGGTTACTATTTCAACATCAAGGACTGTTGTGTTTTGTGGTGGAGCTGGTGAAGAGACAATCCTACCCTTCAAGGACCAGTGGAATACTTAGGAGCAGCAATCTTACATGTTTCTAGTGTTCAGTTTGTGAAGCCATGGTCAAGGACAAACCATAGTTATCAGACCCGGCCCGGTCATCGACCCGGAAATTTAACGGGTCACCGGTTCAACCGGTGGGTCACAACATAAGGTTAAAAATAATATTTTCATACTTAAAAAAATAAAAAATAAAATTTGACAACAATAATCGATTTCAAAAAATTCCAAGTTTTCAACATCCAAATCATAAAAAATACAAATGAAAAGCTTTTTTGATACCAAAACACATGACGGTACTAGTGAAAAACCATCAAAATTCCTTTAAAAGAGATGGTTCATGCATTGTAACATTATTAATTCAAATAAAAACTTGTCCCCGTTCCCAACAAGTTCGTTTACTAAACAATGTCCATTTATTTTCTTGCCAATTTTGGAAGTTGTATTGAATTTCAACTTTAGTTTGTAATGTTAAATTTGACGAACATAGAAATGCAAGAACTCATTTCTGCAAAAAGATAGAGTACAAAATAAGAACTAAGATTCTAATTTATTTTTATTTTTTTGAAATACAGATTCTAATTCTAAGAATTTAGAAATGACGAACAGAGCTTTGAGCCTTTGACATTGTGTTATACTTATTATTGACCAAGAAAAAATTGAAGAATAAGAAACGAAAAGAAGAAACTTGATTACTTGAAAGTCTACATGCTCCTCCTAAAAAAAAGTCTACCTGTTGAGAATCAAAGACGCGTGGCTTGAAAGTTGAATCAGATCAATCACTTTGATAGTTTGATGATAAGCAAGAAGCAGAAGTTGTCATAAGCTATAAAGAAATCGGGCAATGGGCTTCACAATTAGGGCTCCCTTTTCCCGTTTTATCTTACTTTTTAGTCGTTTAAATAATCCTATAGGAATCATCCTTTGTAGTCTAGTTGGTTAGGATATTCGGCTCCTACCTGAGAGACCCGGGTTCAAGTCTAAAAAAAATCCTGTGGCATTTCTTCCTCCAAAAAAAAAAAAAAAAAAAAAAAAAAATCGACTGGGTTGATTCATACCCTGCCGGGTCGCGGTTCACCGGTCCAACCACCAGGTTTTCCGGGTCTAGGCGGTTTAACTCCTTGAACGGTCAAACTCTTGAATCAGCCCGGTTTTGGTCCCGGGCCGGCCCGGGTCTGATAACTATGGGGCAAACAGTTTAGGGATTTTTGTAACAGCTACCTCAAAAGTCTTTAGTGAATTTCCTCCAACATCACAGGAAAAGAGTGGACTGACATGATTACACCACCTGGAACCACTATAAATCTTGCCTACTTTACTTTACTGCATTTACTTTCTGCGTTTTACTTTATTTACATACTTATCACATCAACTTGCTGAATTAGCTACTGGAATCACACTACTTGCACTACTGAGTATCTAATACTTAGTATCATCTTTAAAACAACAAGTAACAAGGCTTAATCTAATATATTCCGCTGCAACAAATTCAATAGCTTCAATAGTCAGCAGACTGCTAAAGGTCAGCAGACTATTGACCCTACTGAGTTTGTAAAACTCCAAAAAGTTGTAAGGGTTAAGTTTATTCACCCCCTCCTCTAAAATTAACCAAAGCCTTTTCAAGGGACCAACATACTGTAGTTTGTTGTAGTTTTAAATAATAGGGTGTGCTCTAAAACAATTAATCACATGCTTTCGTGCAAGTGGGAGATTGTTAGGTGTGATGCCCGAAAGACAATTTTGTAATTGTTTTATTTAATAAATGAAATGATATTATTATTCATATTTATTATTCTCATATTCACCGATGTGACAATAGTATTTACACTACATAAAACCCTAAAGTATATCGTTTATGTAATCACTTAACTCAGTGTATGGGATATACACGGGAGGATTGAGTTAGTGAAGATGTACTTAAAATACAATTAGCCCGTAGTGAAGTTAATCGAGAGTATCGGGTCTCTCCTTTAACGTGCTATTAATGCGCCCAGAACACAATAGGTGTGATTGTCTTATCCGGACTTTCGGTTAAGAGAGCCTAGTGGGGCATTTATATATGATAGATAAATCATATACGGCTGGACCGATTTGATTAGAGTTCACGATATAATTCCGTAATCGAGAAGTCTTATCGAATCAATCGATGATCATATTTATGGATATATCTTAATCCCGAGGTGATCACGATCAACCGCTTGAATCGCATGAGGTTTGACTTGACGGTTAAGGATTACACCGAGTCCGTGGTCCGAATTACCCCATCTTGGCATTGTACTTGGATTGAGTGAGTAGTCCGTGTTATCACGGATACGGAATCCATTCCTTCCATTTATGGAAGTAGATAGACAGCTTCCCTTATTTGTTAATCCTAGAAACTGATCGATCGCGCGAGTTCATATTACACTGATTAGCTACCAGTGAGTTGTATGAATTAATTGATCACTAGGGGTTAATGGTAAATAGAATAAGAGGTTCTGAAAAGGGTTAACGGTAACTTCCCGATTTGGAATGAACAGTCTATGGAGGATTAATCCATATGTAATGATTATATCAATGGACGCTTGCTATTATTCTCGTGAGGAGATAAATATAGTCTTATAATCGGAGGAGTGCAGTCACGGGATTATGGTGGCATATTCCTGTGATTGATTTATCGAATATATAATTATTCTGTTCGTAAGATAATTATTTATTTGATTTATCGGAGCCGCTGATTATTAGTCCATGGTCCCCGACGTGCCTCCTAATATAGCATAGCTATTATCGAACGTCGAATCCTAATAATATTAATTTAGTTCTTGTTGGACTTTATTAAAACGATATGTGAATTAATTGTGTAGTGGACTATTAAATTAGTTGGGCTAAATAATTAAATATGTGGAAAAGACATTTTTCATAATCTTGGCCCAAAAGTGTGTTATAGTCGAAAATCATTGTGACTAGGTCACAAGATGAATTTCGGCCCCTACACATGTTTTTAGGAAACAAGAAATTGTTTTAAGACATGTGCATAAAATATTTATTAGATAAATATTTATGGAAAGAAATAAAGATAAATATTATTCTAAATTTGTTCTAGAATATTATGGAATTATTTTTATTTATTGGATTTATTTATTTTGCATAATAAAATCCTTGGAGGTTAAGTTTGACTCTCCTATATAAAGAGAGTTCTCACAAGCCTTACTACACATAAATTTCGACTTCTCTTAGAGAGAAGGAGCAAAAATCCGGCCAAGGGGATAAGGGGGAAAATCTTGGAGGTTTTTCCGGGTAGCATATCGGGAGGATTCAAGACGAGGATTTCCTTCCACCGGGAGTTGCTTGGATCACACGTACGGAAGATCGTGGTGCTCTTCACATCTTCTTGCATTCTTTCTTTTGCGGTTCTTCAACTTGGATTTTGAGATCCAAGAGGTATGTTCTACAACCCCCTTGTAGATGTAGATCTAGTTATTTTATTACGTGTATTTTATAGATCTAGATCCTTAAATCGCTTCCGTTGCGGATGGTATTACTAACACATACATCCATATGATTTCTATAACCATTTTACCTGTCAAAAAAATCACTCAATCCGTTTCAAAATAACTGATATAGTTATCAAAAAAAAATTGTTACTACTCCTTCCGTTCCTATTTAATTGTCGCAGTTGTCAAAATCAAAATTTCTTTTTTATCCGTCGTAGTTACATTTCCAAAACATTATGTATTGTATTTTTCTACATCTATCTTTATTTATTACGGGGTGAGAGATTGAAAATACCAATGTATTATTTATATTCAAGGTGTGTTATTGTCAATTTGATATTAATTCAAAGCATTAACTACTCTTCTTAATATGTGTTTTTGACAACTGCGACAATTAAATATGAACGGATGGAGTACTTTTTATCTAATGGTGTTCGATTTTCAAAGCAATATTTAGTGTTTTTTTTTTCATGTACTGACTTCGTACAATAAAAAATGTCCACTTTTTGAAAATAAATTATCCCATAATAAGTGTTCATTTCTAAAATCAACGCATCATTTAATGCATCTTTTCCAAACATACCCCTATTATACATCTAATTTTGTGTACTCTTTTCATATTCCAACACAAGTATTTATTATGAAATATGGGTAAATATGTCCATTAATATTTAAAATAAAACACATTAATTGTTTTCTTAATCTGTGTGCATAACAAAAAGGGGACACTTCTTATTAGGATATTACCAAATCATTTATATTTATTGTGTTCATATTCTGTATTTTTTATATTTATTGTGTTCATATTATGTATTTATTGTAATATTGTGTTCACACGATTTTAGGTTCTAGATGATTCTTTTCCGCTGTATATATATATATATACCGTGTATTGTACTCTCAGAAAATCAATGAAATATAGTTTTCTTCACAAATCTATCATGGTATCAGAGCATTTTTGAATCATCGGGTTTATTTTTTTCCTTTTGTCATCCTCTTCGCCTCACGCCCAGCCGCTGCTTCCCATCCCCGTTTTCTTTTTCCGACAATCTTCCCACCACTCTTCTTCTTTTTTTTCTTTTTTTTATACTCACCTTTCAAAACCTCCCAAACGTAACCCACTTCAAATTTTCTTTCCTTACTCGTCCTTAAAAAACCAAAAAAAACCTACTCCTTCACAACCTTTTCCCGGCGTCTGACAGCTACTCCGCCTACCTTTTGCATGTCTACAGCTCGGCCTGGTTACACCCTTCGGCCCTACCTTGGCAAGTGCCAACTTTGCGGTGTTCAAGGCCATTCTGCCAAGCGTTGTCTGACTTATCCTTTCTTCCAGCACCTTCATCGGCCTCCCATGCAGAATCGGCGGCCTTTATCGCCACAACCTCAAGCTCATCCTGCTCAAGCCACCTCTTCCTGGCTCCTTGATGTTGTAAAGGTGTCCTAAACCCAATCGGGTCAGACCGGATCTGACCGGGTCGGGTCCTTTACAGTCTATTTAGTTCATGTAATTACTTTATTATGATTAATAAAAGTACTTTTGTTATTATATATCTTTATAACCAATTATGTTATTGAATATATAGTAACGTCCTTAGTATTAAACTGTGATAGAGAAACCATGATGGTGATTATGGTTGATGAGATCTCTAATCATTTTAATAAGTTTGATACTTAACTGTCTCTAGTCGTATGTACTTTCAAACGGGACATTGATGGTACGAGTAGACTAGAACATAGTGGATGTATTCTATCTTAATGAAGATAGGGATAGATCTTGTCTATCAAAGTGTAGAGACGCTTGGACAATACGTGTACGTGTATTGGAGAATGCGTATGTCAGACTGACCCACTTACACTAAGTGTCGCAATATGTGGCAGTTGTGTAATTATCCTGAGACCGGAGTCTTCATGGCATCACAGTGTGGATTGTCATGCTTTGACACTGTTGAGGTTTCCCCTAACCACGGGGCGATCATGCGGTAGTGCTCGGGCGTGATATTGAAGCATGCGTAGGATACATGTTTGTTCGTCCGGAAATCGCATATCCTATTAGTAGGGGTGAATATCCGAAATGACCTTCTTATAAGGAATGTCTAGTCTCGTGAATATTTGCAAAGTGGGAGTAAATGAGTTATTCCGAGAGAGCGTGATATCCAGATTATAAGATACAATCGTTGATGTACTGACACTCGAGATACGAGTATATGGGTATTGTAACAACGATAGGATTCTATTTACATGGTAACTGTTTCACATTAAAGGTGGTAGTCATCGCTTTTGACTCTTGCGATGATTGGGGGTCATGGTGTGTTGCTAGACGTTATTCCGTGATCGTTAGGTATGAAAGACATTTTCGTAATTGCACTTTATGTCTACGGCCAACATATTCGGAAGCCTATCGGGTCACACACATAAGAACATCTAGCCGGATTAAAATGCGGTTATAATGATTAGCAAATAAGGAAAGTTTATCTTGACTATAAAGTGTTATAGTGATTAAATTAATATGGTGGTATTTATTTAGTGTGAATGAATTAAATACAAAATATTAATTATATTGATTAATTAAAGAATATTCTGAAAGCCATTTAATGGCTATATGGGCCACCACTTTCTGGTGTATAAGATTCACTTTGATTGTGCAATTTAATTAATGATATTATCATTTATTAATATTACATATTAATAGATTAATGAAAAATAGATTAATGGTAATAAGATAAAGATAATCTTGGAATTATTTAATATAAGATATTAAATTAAATGGGATAAATCTAGAATATCTATTTTCCTTATTTTACTAGTAAAATATTTTCTTTCTAATTAATCTACACAGAATTTCCTATTGGGAATGGGATGCTGAGGGGTGCACCACCCTCTATATAACAGAAGGATTGGCTAGCTGACGCCGGAGCGTATTAGGAAAAACAAATAGGGAAGCGAAAAGAGATGAACTCACAAACAGGGTTTCAGAATATGCTCTGAGAGGCAAAATATGATATATTACTCAAGTCTGATTAAAATCATCCTACAAGCCGGGATTTTATAGCTGCATGAATATGATACTTTCCAAAAATATAAAATTACAGAATTTATTACGGAAATAAATCAGTGCGGAAATCAAGATGCTGAAATCACGGAATTTCCTAAACGAACGGATCCGGAATCGGATCTTTATTGAATTCGTCAATAAAATAAGAAAATTGTGAAAAACATGCAAAAATCGGTGGCTGAAATGGAAGGGAAAACAGATGATTTTGGCTTCGAAACGGCTGTGAACAGCTTTGGCAGTTCACCGTGACGTCGGCGTCGGAGAGATCTTTCCGAAATGGAGTCCTGCGTGCAAAACGGACATCGGGGCCGAAAGTTATGGCCAAAATACTACACCTGTCCGAACACTCCTTTTTGTCCATGTATTCGATCGCAGTCAATGTGGAATCCGACAACTCCGCATCAGATGAGTCAGCATCACTAGCTCTTTTGAAAAACACAATTCCATTTTTGTGAAAAATAGAGAGCTTCTTAGAGAGAGTATTTAGAGAGAGAAAATGCTAGTCTAACAACTGGGTTTTTCTAGTAGCTATCCAAGGAGGATTCCGGCGAGGTGCTCGTGTGGATATTGATAGAGGCCGGACACGTGGACGGCTTGCACGCACTACTACTCTCCCCAGACAGTCAAAACGTCGATCTTTTAGATCAAGCTAGGTAATCACCGTCTACTAACTTAATGTGTTTATTGTATTAAACGAAGTCGATCTTGGTATCGGAAATCAAATTTTAAGTTCAGCTGCGTTAAACTTGTTGATAGTGGTGCTTCTCAACATATGACGCATGGGCTCAATCTCCTCTCTCTGCATGACCCATACACAAGTTCGGATAAAATTGTTATTGGCGATGGTCTTTCCTTGTCTATTTCCCATGTTGGTTCCACGTCTATTGCTAAATTTAAGTTATCCAATGTTTTCTGTGTTCCACAACTCTCTCAAAACCTTTTATCTGTTTCCAAGTTTTGTGTTGATAACTCCGTATATGTTGAATTCTTACCTGATTCCTTTTTGGTGAAAGATCTGAAGACGGGGCATTGCCTCCACCAGGGTGTGGCTAAGGATGGTGTCTATTCCTGGTCCTTTAGCCCGTTATTTGCTTTTTCTGTTTATAAGACATCCACCCCGACTTGGCATTATAGATGTGGTCACCCTGCTTTAATTTTCCTATTATTCAACATTTAGTTAAAATAAATTTTTAGTTTTGGACTCTGTTGTTTCATTTCCCTGTGATGATTGTTTAACTAATAAAAGCCATCGGCTTCCCTTTTCGGATTCTACCTTGATGTCCTCTGAACCGCTTGATATTATTTTCTCTGATGTTTGGACAACCACAAGATAACACTAGGTAAAAATTATATTTATACATTTGAGAATTAAAAAAAAAATCCCGTCCCTTAGAGCACTTGCACTAAATATTGTAAATTCTTTAAAATGTGTATTTTAGAGATTTCAACATTCAGATGTAGGAAAATATCAATACAACAGATACTCTATATTTTTTTCCTTCTATAAACTACATATTCTATAAAATCCACATTCATCTAAATTCTGTAAATATTCATTTTTATTTACTGTATTATATAAAATAGAGAATTTGATGTATTTAATCTTAGATATAGATTCTGTAAACTAGAAAAATATATATTAAAAACTGTAAAATATAGTATTTTTTTCCGAGAATCTGATGCAAAGTGCTTGACGATGCTAAATTACGCACCACCGGTAAATCAGGGCCACGTGTAATCTAAGGGTGAGCTGTAAAGGGGTCGAATGGCTAAACTTTTTAGGAAAGATAGTGTTTTAAGGTGGTTTATGGCTGAGTCCAAGAATGTATCTTAGATTGCCTACGTATCCTGTCTTATGTCCAGGAATCAAGTCTTACGTAGTTCCTGGAATGATATATTTATAGGCACATGTCCTTCCTCTGCCCTAGATTTAGGGCGGTTTGGTATATGGACACAAATACCCTTAAATGGGCCTTGCCTCCTTACCCAAGTAACCTATTGGATGTGGGCCCAGAAAACCAGACTGAGGTCAACGGTATCGAGTCGATAGACACCGACGTGGGCGTTCGACCTCGAATACTTGCAGAATCTCTCACGGGTTGCGGCCTTTACTGGTACGTCTCGTATCGATCCGATGCGGATGGCTAACACGGACTTTTCCACATGCGAGGTGGACCAATTAAATAATTCCACGTGGAGGACTTAATCCCCGTATCATCATAAGCCCCCGAGATCGGAAAGAAGCTCATCTCGAGTGCTGAGGTCGGATCTAAAAATTTGAATTACCTTTTCGACACGTGGTCTTCTTTAAGCGGGAACACAGCTGTCCCTCCTAGCCAATTTATGCTGTCATAAGGTGATGTCATGCTATCAGCATTAAATGGTGCAGGAAACGAAACGTTTGCTATTGGGCCGCGTGGAGCTTTGGCCCTTGATTCTCGCGCTTCGCTTCTATAACTGCCCAAAATCCCACCCTTTCAAATCACTTTGTAGATTTTGTGCGCATAAAAGGAGTGCCCCAACTTTTGAAGACTCTTATTTGCCATTTCCTGTTTCTATTCTACCAGATAAACGCAAGTAAGCCCCATTTTATTCAAACTCTCTTTCTGTCTTTTATTTCTTGCATCTCCTGTTGATTCCATGTCTAGTAGTAATAGTGATTCACAAAATATAGAGGAAGTTGTTGAAATTGTAGAGGAAGAATCGACGGAGGAGACGGTTTCTGAGTATCCAACTGTTTCCGGTGAAGGATTCGCCGGAGAAGAAGAAGAAGGAGCGGAAAAGGAAGAGGGAGGAGAGGAGGAAACGTCGTCTCGACCTGTTGGCCCTTCTCGACCTGCTACCAAACGTAAGACCAGGATGTTGGGTCAGGGTCCATACGGATGTAAGTCAAACTTGAGCCAAGAAAAAGCCAAAACCATCTGTTTGAGATATGGAATTCCGTATTCTTCCGAGAATGTTAAGGTGTCACACGGTCAGTTCCAGTTTGCCTGTGACCCGCCTCCAGGATTTTGTGCAATATACGAGGCTCAACTAAAGGAGGGGTTGAGATTCCCCTTCGATCCATGTTTCATAGAGGTCCTTCGACACTACAGGATTAGTGCCCCACAACTCGCTCCAAATGGGGTTAGGAGCGTTATGGGGGTTCGTGCCGGCGTGTCGAATCGCTAAAGTTGAATTTTCGCCCGACTATTCCGTCGCATTATGCCTTGTCGAGTCCGCAGGATATAGGGTGGTATACCTTTCGAAGCGCCCTCGTGCATCGAATTTGTGAGAAAGGTGATCTCATCCCATGGCGAGTGGAAGCCTAATTTCTTTTTTATCCGACACGGGCCGATTGACATCGACATCCATACCTGGTACAGAAGACCCCAGAAATGGCATGACAGGCTTGACTCTGAGGCTCCGAATGGCTGCGCGACTCTCGAGGTCGTTCATCCCGACGTCGCTACTCGAAACCTGCGTTCTTTATATCCTTTTGCCGACATCGAGACGGCCGGCCCGGGTGCCTACCTTGAACTCGACGAGGATGTTCGAATTTTACGTAGGATTTTCATTCACTTTGTCGACCTGTTATACTTATCAATTTTTTGTATTTTTAACTGTGTTCTAACGCCGAATTTTCTCTGTTCGTAGTGGATTATTTCTCAAAGATGGACGCCCTGGGCAAGATGCCTGACCCCAAAACTACCGACCCGAAGAAAATCCAAGCGCTGGTTGGCATCGGGTCGAAAGCGGCTGCATCTGACGCTACGACTTCTGGGAATCAGAGGACCCCAGCTCGATCTGCTGCTCCCGTGTCGACGTCCAACATTCTTAGAGATCAGCCTGACGAAGCTCTCCCGACTAAGGAGATTGAGGAGAGTCTCGTGCCGAGAAAGCGTCAGAAGACAACGGAGGTGAGGCACGGGATTGGGAAGGAGACCCGCAACCTCGCCCCTCCTAACTCCACCGACGCGCTTCCCGCAATGAGCATGGCGGAGATGGAGGGCATGACTCCGGAGGAACTGCATGACTTCATCATGAAGAGTAGTCGAGCCGTAAGTCTTCTTACTATTTTTCCTTATAAATTTGCGATCCGGGCCTGTTTTCTGACATCATCAGTGCGTTCTTTTGCAGACTCGACTCGTAGCCAAAGCTACACTCAACAGGATCGTGTCCCCGTCAGCCGCCCTGGAAGAGCACAAGGAAACCGTTGCTAAGCTGACCACGGACATCGAGAAGCAGAAGGTCAAGATAAACAAGTTGGACGAACGTCGTGTGAAGCTGGAGTCGGATCTGAAAAAGGTTAGAGACGATCTGTCCAAAGCTCTGAAAGAGGTATCTGACAGGGATGCTGTGGTGGCGGTGATGAGATCGGAATTAGCGGAGGTGAAGTCAGAGCTTGAGGGGACTAAAGCCGAACTGGCGGAGGCAGTCAAGGCTCGTTCCACCGTCCAGTCTCTTCTCGACGAGTTAACGGCTCGAGCTGAAACCGCTAAGCAGGACTTTTTGAACTCAAAGGAACTCGAAGACGACCTGACGTTGCTCATGACTCAGGGCATGAAAGGGGGATTTACAATGGCTATCAACCAAGTCAAAGAGGTCGATCCAAACTTCAACGTGTCTGCCCTTGCTAAGCCTTATCTATATGATCTCGAGGCCATTCCTCGTTACGGGCGATACTTTACTGAGTTCAAGGCTGGCATCTCTTTATACGAGAAGTACGTGACTTCCGTTCTGAGTGACGATGGTGCAAAAATGTCGAGCCTGGTGATCAAGTCGATCCTAACGCTCCGACCTCGAACCAGCCTGATGCCTGACGTTATTTCCTTGTCATCTTTTTTGAACAATTTTATTTGATTTGGTTGTAACAACTTTGATACTTTTCATTTGGTTGAACTTGTATCTCCTTGATTCGATCTTGTAAACTTGTTTTTGTTTTTTATTGATCATTTGTCTAGGGTTTATTGATCATTTGTCTAGGGTGTAGTCCTTTGGACTTAATTCCCTCGAAAGTGCTGCCTTATGGGGTGTAGTCCTTTGGACTTAATTCCCCTGCTGGCCCCTCGAAGTGTGGTACGAGTTCATGACTCGTAGTACACTTGAGTATGAGTCGACCTAGCTTTGTGCTGCCTTATCGGCCTGACTTGGCTTCGTGGTCGGAGCTCGATTCGACTATCCTGCCTTGTCAGGCTTGTAAAGACATCGAATTAAGTAGTCCAGACTCGACTGTCGCGCATCGAGGTGTTTATGATCTGATCGAGTTAGGAATCCACCGTGGGATCATCCGACTGCTTAGCATCGTGGCTTACTGGCGTGTCGGAAGTAATGTTAGCACTGTCAGTGACTTGGCTTTTTTTTTTTTTTTTTTTTTTTTTTACCAACTCCATCGAGTCGATGATAAGCAGCTCGGAAGTGATTTAAGCATTATCAGTGACTTGGCTTTATTCACTTTTCCGATTTAATTCCCTCGAATCGAGGTTTTTTTGTTGGTCTTTTTCTTCCAGCCTCCATTTCTTTTTTACATGAGCATGTTAAGCATATTAAGTACAATGTAGAAAAGAAAATTACTCGAATAGAAGTCATTAACAACAAATGTCACATTGACCTATTACAAAATAACTTAAAATTTTGAAATTGCAAATGCCGTAAATTGAATAAAGCATCTTAAACGTAGTATCTCCGGAGATGGGTGGCGTGCCAAGTCCGGGGCACTGTGCTGCCATCCGACCTCCCCAATTGATATGACCCTTTTGGGTGTACCTTCAGAATTTTATAGGGTCCTTCCCAATTCGGCTCGAGCTTGCCTATTGGGTCTTGCCTGCTAGCTTCGTTCTTCCTCAACACGAGGTCTCCTACTTGGAAGTATTTGCATTTTACCCTTGCGTTGTAATACTGTGAAATCTTCCTTTTATAACTGGCCATCCGATATGCCGCCATTTCTCTCTTCTCCTCGACGTTATCTTTTTCTTCCATCAGACCAGCAGCGTTGGTTTCGACATTATAAGCTAAAACCCGAGGTGACGCTAGCCCGATCTCCGCAGGTATCACTGCTTCGCATCCATAGGCCATGGCAAAAGGAGTCTCTTGAGTAGCTGAATTGGGTGCGGTTCGATACGACCATAGAATGCTGGGCAACTGAGCCACCCAATCTCGACCTTCATCTTCTAATCGCTTCTTCAACCCAAACTTGATCTGTCTATTTGTTTGTTCGACCTGTCCGTTGGACTGAGGTCGAGCCACGGATGTCGTTCTATGCTCGATCTTGAATTCTCTGAGCCAATCCTGCACTCGGTCATCTAAAAATTGAGTCCCATTATCCGATATCAGATACTTGGGAATCCCAAACCTGCACAAAATATTCTCCCATAGAAATTTTTTGATGGTCTGAGCCCTGATGTCAGTAAGAGCCTTGGCCTCGACCCATTTAGTAAAATAATCAACCGCGACAACGACATATTTGAAATTTCCCGGAGCCCGAGGCAGAGGTCCGACTATATCGACCCCCCATTCGTCAAACGGCCATACCGACTCGATGGCACTCATTTCTCGTGCTTGCTGGTGGGTCACCACATCATGTACCTGGCAAGCCCTGCAACTCATAACCAACCGATTTGCATCCTTCTGCATAGAGGGCCAAAAATATCCTGCCAGTTTACATTTTCTGGCTAACATCCGAGCTCCGCAATGATTACCGCAAATTCCTCGGTGTATTTCTTCGAGCAGATACGCCCCTTCATCTTCCGATGCACATCGTAGCCAAGGTGTTACAAACGATTTTCGATAAAGCACATAGTCGAATAGGGCGTACCTCGAGGCTTGTAGCCTGATTTTTCTGGCCTGAGACTTATCAGGTGGGAGAACTCCATCTTTTAAAAATAACGCTATCGGATCCATCCATGTCGATCCTTGAACTACTGGTTGTACGTCGACCTCGTTATAGCTTCGTTCTGCTAGCATCTCGACCAGGACTTTCCTCCTAGATTTAAAATTTGATGCGAGCTTGGACAGAGCATCGGCTCGTTTGTTTTCACTCCGGGGCACCTGCTCAATGCGAACCGTTTTGAATCTCGACATTATCCCTGAACGACTTTCAGATAACTTTTCATTGATTCTTCTTTAGCTTCATACTCTCCCCGTATATGATTTACCACAAGCTGAGAGTCACTGTATACCAAAAGATTCTCGACCCCTAACTTCGATGCCACTTTCAAGCCCGTGATCATGGCCTCGTACTCGGCTTCGTTATTCGTAGCTTTGAACTCGAATCGGAGTGCGTAAGGGAACTCTTCCCCTTTCGGACTAAGCGTAAGGGAACTCTTCCCCTTTCGGACTAACCAGTAATAAACCAGCTCCAGCTCCTTCTTTACTTGAGGCACCATCGACATGGATGGTCCATTGTTGTTCTGAGGATTGCTTTTCTTGTTCCAACTGAATCGACAATCCTTCTGCTATGAAATCCGCTAGAGCTTGACCCTTAATGGCTGTGCGAGGTAGAAACTCGATATCGTATTCAGCTAGCTCGACAACCCACTTGGCTAACCGACCCGATGTCTCGGGCTTAGCTAGAATCTGCTTCAGAGGTTGGTCAGTGACCACAGCGATGGGGTGTGCTTGGAAGTATGGTTTTAGCTTCCTTGATGCATGAACCAAACTTAATACCAATTTTTCAGCAGGTGTATATCTGATCTCGGCCCCATGCAATGCCTTACTTACAAAATAGATCGGGATTTGCCCCTGGTCCCCTTCTCGAACTAAAACCGCACTCACAGCCTCTTCGCAACTTTCCAGATAGACCAAGAGCTTCTCTCCTTCTCGAGGTGAGGACAGCGTCGGCAAATCAGATAAATACTTTTTCAGATCGTCGAACGCTTTTTGACACTCCTCATCCCACTGGAAGGGACTCGCCTTTTTCAGTATCTTGAAGAAGGGCAGGGCCCTCTGGGCTGATATCGACAAGAAGCGATTGAGGGCGGCCATCCGACCCGTCAATCGTTGCACCTCCTTTACGTTACGAGGTGCGGGCATGTTTCTCAGAGCTTCGATCTTATCTGGATTGGCTCGAATCCCGTCCCTTGATATCATATAGCCCAAGAATTTTCCAGATCGAACACCGAAGGTACACTTCTTCGGGTTAAGCTTCATTTTTGCTGCCCGTAACACCTCGAAAACTTCCCTGAGATCGACAAGAAACTGTCCCATGGACTTGCTTTTGATCAATAAATCATCAACATAAACCTCCATATTTCGACCTATCTGGTCTTTCAAAGATCTTATTGACGGCCCTCTGATAAGTGGCCCCTGCATTCTTCAAACCAAACGGCATTGTCACAAAGCAAAAAGTACCAAATTCAGTGATAAACGCGGTTTTCTCCGAGTCCTGAGGGTCCATAAAGATTTGATAGTATCCTCTGTATGCATCGAGAAAACCGAAAACTTCGAAGCCCAATGTCGAATCGACCAACTGATCAATTTTTGGAAGAGGATATGAATCTTTGGGGCATGCTTTATTGAGATCTGTAAAATCAACGCACATCCGCCAGCTTTGATCAGGCTTCCTAACTAACACGGGATTGGCTAACCACTCTGGGTATAATACCTCTTTCACGATCCCAGCAATCAACAACTTGTCAACTTCTTTCTTCACTGCCTCTTTTCTTTCAGGTGCAAGATTTCTCTTCTTTTGCCGTATCGGCTTCTTTTTTGGGTCGATGTTAAGGCGATGCACTGCCACATTTGCCGATAAACCCGGCATGTCATCTGCCTTCCAAGCAAAAACGTCTCGATATTCCGCTAGGAGGTCGACCAGGGCTTGCCTATCGGGGTGTGGCATCCACTTCCCGATCTGAACCCCTTGGTCCTCCTCTTCATTCCAGACACAAACCTCTTCCGTCGGATCGACGGATATCCAGCTTCGATCCTCTTCCTCTTCTGGTATCAATTCCTCAATCAGAACTTGTCCAACTCCCTTCCCCTTTGTCGTGACCAAACTACAATTTCTGGCCACCTCGATGTCTCCTTTTACTTCATGGGTTCCATACCAGGTGGGAAACTTCATGCAGTTGTGGAATGTCGAGATGACGGCCCTAAGATCGTATAAGGCGGGCCGACCTAGTATCGCGTTATATCCCGACGGGGCCTTGACCACGACATAGGTCATCTCCATAGTTCGGCCCTTTTCTCCGTCTCCGATCGTTGTTAACAAACTAATCGATCCGACGGGGTGGATGGCCTCGCCCCGTGAATCCAAACAAAGGAGTAGACAACGGTATAATGTCTTCATTTTCGGCTTCATAGCCTTGAAAGCCGAATAGTAGAGAATATTTACGGCGCTTCCACCGTCGACACAAACTCTTTTGATCCGACCTCGACTTATGACCGCTTCGATCACCAACCCTTCGCTATGACTATGGGAACTCGGAATATCATCTTTTGGCCCGTAGCCTACTTCCGTAGTAAATCTCGCCTTCTTCGATTCTCTTGACCTATCGAAGAATGTCGACTCGATCGAGGTCTATCAGATTCATGCTCTGCAACAATTGTGTTTACGTCATACCCGGCGCGATTATCACGGTGGGGGTCTCGATTCTGATCTTCTCGATGGTCATCATGGCGATTATCTCGGTATGCTGGCTCAGCCGACCTGTCTCGACGATTTCGATTATCACGACGCGGGGATCGATCCTTCTTTCCATTATAAGTCTTCCTCTTGTACTCTCGACGGCCTTTTGGCTCGTCCTTTTCTGACCTGTCAATCACCTCATCCAATCGACCCTCTTGAATGTAGGCGTCGATATCCCTCTTCAGATCGAAACATTCTTCCGTGTCGTGCCCCACGTCTCGGTGATAGTCGCAATACTTATGAGTGTTCTTCCTTTTCTCCGGGTCCTTGGACATCGGCTTAGGTGTCCGGGCGATGTTCTTTTTGATCATAATCGCTAATACCTCACCCCGAGACCGGTTGAGGGGTATAAAGTCCCGATCTTTCAGATTCCCTTTTTTTCCAAGCCGATCCGATATCGGAGCTGTCAGTCGATCAAACACATTGGTCTTGCTTTCTTCATTCCGACCCCTAGGCTGACCCTTGGTCTGGCTTCGGGAGTCGTTCCTCGAATTGAGGCCAAGTGATAGAGTGTGCAAGCGCACTGCCTCTTCACCTTGGCAAAACTTATGGACTATGTTCACACATTCGTCCATGTCACTCGGCATCTTCTTAGACAACTTGTCATACAACTTCATATTTCGCAAACCTCCAACGAAGGCATTAACTTGCAATGCATCACTAGCATTATGCACTTTCATGGCCTCGAGATTAAAACGCCTCATAAAATCGATAGTGGTTTCTCCTTTCTCCCCGCCCGATGTTCATAAGGTGGGTAGCACTAAGGTGGAACTTCTTGTTCCCGATAAAAGCGTCTCTGAACTTCTGTCCCAACTGTAAAAAACTTGAAATCGACCCGGGACGTAGCTTGTGAAACCACTCCCGGGCTCGACCTGTGAGCAACGTGTCGAAAGCTCGACACTTCATGGCGTCATTGACGTTTCTCAATCTCATCAAGGATATATATCTATACAGATGGTCCTCTGGGTCGGTAGTTCCGTCATAGGGTTCCATCTTGGGTGGTTTGAACGATTCAGGCATCGTGTATATCTCTATCTCAGGACTAAATGGTGATTCGAGCCATCCTGTGACCTGTTCCTTTCCAACGATGCGATTGAACTCGTTTCGAATGCTCTCCTCGACTTGCCGCTGATGCTTTTCTTGTTCAGGACGTTTGGGGGCGTTCGTCACACTGATTTCGATTGCGCCTTCCTCACATTCTTCTTGAGGTTCGACTGGCCTCTTCCCCCTAGCATTATCGACTTTTTTATGACCCTGTAGGTCCAAAAGGTGCTCTTCGGGGGGATTACAGATTCCCTTACCAATAAATGCCGACGCCACCACCCTTTTTAGGGCTTCTTCGTCTAAAGACGCCAAGTGATCGGCCATGTCCTGTAGTTGTGGGGGAAGCTGAGGTCTGGGTGGATCCGCGGCGGCCGCCCAGATCCCGTGGGGACCTCTTGAATCCGAGATGGAGCTCCCGCCGGATCCGCACCGCTTGCTCCTCGATCCGCATGTTCTTGCTTTGTTCGTTGCTTTCTTCTTTGTTGGTGGTGCCATTGCGATTTCTTTACCCACTCACCGGTAGAAGGCCCTCCTTCTAGCGCCAAATGACGATGCTAAATTACGCACCACCGGTAAATCGGGCCACGTGTAATCTAAGGGTGAGTTTGTAAAGGGGTCGAATGGCTAAACTTTTTAGGAAAGATAGTGTTTTTAGGTGGTTTATGGCCGAGTCCAAGAATGTATCTTGGATTGCCTACGTATCTGTCTTATGTCCGGGAATCGAGCCTTACGTAGTTCCCGGAATGATATATTTATAGGCACATGTCCTTCCTCTCGCCCTAGATTTAGGGCGGTTTGGTATATGGACACAAATACCCTTAAATGGGCCTTGCTCCTTACCCAAGTAACTCCGTTGGATGTGGGCCCAGAAAACCAGACTGAGGTCAATGGTATCGAGTCGATAGACACCGACGTGGGCGTTCGACCTCGAATACTTGCAGAATCTCTCACGGGTTGCGGCCTTTACTGGTACGTCTCGTATCGATCCGATGCGGATGGCTAACACGGACTTTTCCACATGCGAGGTGGACCAATTAAATAATTCCACGTGGAGGAGTTAATCCCCGTATCATCAGTACTCTTAGCCCGTCCACATAGGTTCATGCCAAACACATATTGTATTTTATGAAAGAAAATTATTTGCTTTTTAGCTACCTGAAATTTCGATACATTCCAAAAATAAAAAAATAAAAACAATTTCAGTCTTATTCTTTTGGTTTATCTCGAATTAGTCATAACCTTCAATAATGATTGGAATTTTTAAATATATTATTTTGTTACACATTTATTTTTTTCGAAAAGTTTTGTTACACATTTAATGAAAACATCTAGTTATGTAAAGTTTAAAATGAAACAACTACTCATACGCAGTATGTCATCATTTTTTTCTAAATAAGGAATAATAACAATTTTGACCCTCTTCATTTTTTGCTTGTTGCTGAGCTAGACCTTTCATACCCTAACGATCATTTTCATTTTCATTTTTCATCCATTGCTATGTATTTTTATTACATTTTTTAAGCATTTAAATTACATGGGACCAAAAGTGATACTTCACTGCTAATATTAACTATGAATTTTTGCTACACGTTTAAGCTATGGAACACGGATAAGCATGGGTGGACCTAGGTAGGGGGTCCCAACACCACCCAAAATTTGATTTTTTTTATTCATATAATTTTATTAGTATTTTTATTTGTGTTTAATTTGTCTTATTATTAGTATGGGTGTATCAGCTATATATGGCCTCAAATACCACACCGTGAAAGAAAAATGGGTTTTCTTTTAACATGTTTTACTCCACTATGACTCGATATAAAACATTGTGGGATACAAAAGTGTGGATGACAACGTGGTTCTGTACACTTTCCTTTCCACATACTGTGTAAAATTGTTTAGATGAAAATAATATTAAATAAAAATATTTCACCCGATCCACCAATTTCTAGATTGCTTTTCCTCACTTTTTAATTTATTTATTAACTTCTTTATGCACGTTAGCTTCTTTTTAAGTGTGAAAATCAAGACCATTAGAGTTATTAAAATGTGTCATTAAAATAATAATAAAAACTTGCAGCTTTTTAACATTTTTTTTGGCATTATAATATATATCCATAGTGGATGATCTATGGTGGAAGAAATGCTTTTCCTTTTTTGTTTCAGAAAGGCGATAACAAATCTCATTTGCAGCATGTTAAATTTAGTTAGTTTTGCCTTCACTTGTCAAACTCACCTTTTGCCAATTTATTAATTGCTGATATCATTTATTGATAAAATTAAACAACACAAAATCCAATTCTTGGGAATCGTATGGTTAACGAGTGAAGTGCCATAAAGACATCAAATCTTCATAATGTGTCTGAGTGATTAGAAATGACAAAAAGATAATAGATTGACCGAAATACTCATGGTTATTTTTATTTTTAATAATTTTATCCTAAATCTTGTAGTATATGCGTTGAAATGTAGTAACGGTTTCATATCTAATTCGGTTCCTAAAAATCTGCAACTGATTTATTCCACATTTTTAAAAATCATAAATATATGTTGGCTTAGAATTGATTACGCAATCTTAGATTTTTTTAACAAATGCAAAAAAATAGAAGAAGGCAAGAGTACTGTACTTTTCTTCTTACGTTTCACTTCTTACATGTCTGAATTTACTTCTAAGTGATAGTTAAGCCTGGTTTTGGTTTATATATATATATATATATATATATATATATATATATATATATATATATATATATATATATATATATATATATTCAGGTGTTATTGGTTGTTGATGACGTAACATACGAAGTGTTACTTTATTACCGGTCCGTAAAGTAAGAATTAATGAACAATGCGATATCAATTAAGTAAGAATGTGAAATCATTTACATATCCTTAAAGTAACATTACCTATTGGCTTTGTTACCGATTGATTTGTCATTTAATGTTCAATAATTATTACTTGTCGTATAGTTACTTACATTGGTGTTACTTGATATCTCATTGTTATTTAGTGCGTCAATCTTTCATGGGAAAATGTAGTAATATTATGTAATTTGTTATTTGTGGTTAATGACGTAACATCCGGATGATCAATTTATGTCCTATAGGTATTGTTATTTTACGTGCCGAGGGGTTACTTTTCGGTGACTACAAGAAATTTGAGTTTTAATGAGGGGAAATCCGGTCATTAAAAGTCACTTTCCCGTCATGAAAGACTTTTAATGACGGGAAATTTACTCTCATCGACCCTCGTTACTGCTTCTCTATGTAAAGGTGAATAATGAGAGTGAAACGATCCCGTGGCTATTGCTATTTCTCATTAGTGATGGATATTTTACTCTCATTAAAAATTATCAATCATGACGGGACTGTTTACTTTCATTATCGACCTTTACATAGAGAGGAAATAACGAGAGGGCGATGAGAGTGAATTTCCCGTCATTAAAAGTCTTCATGACCAGAAAGTGACTTTTAATGACCGGATTTCCCCTCTTCAAATATTTGAAACGATAGTATATACCCTCATTGTACGTAAACCAAACTCTCACTAAATCGTGATTCAATGACGACTCATCCCATCACCATCAAGCAAAATAAAACACATTACTAGATGAAAAATAAGTTGTCAGCTATTGAAAAACAATCCATAAGCATAAATAACAACACTCTTGAATCAATAGAACAAAAGTGAGAAAAAACTAATTTTATACAAGAAAACGTCATAAATACGTATCTTAAGTCCCGCCATATCCATGTTAGCATATGATATCTTCTGTTATTTTCCATCCATTATTCTAGAATAAAACACTAATACTAGGCATGTGCACACAACTAAATCAAGAAAGGTACTATGTATAAGTATAATAAGAACGGAAAACAACCCATGAAAACGAAAGCACATTTAATGAGAATATGTTAAATGAATGTTATAGCAGCACTTTACTAACCAAAATAATACAAGATCATGAACTTCAAATTCACTCTCCAAGTCGGTGCTTCATGACTGTCGCCTTTTCCATTTCTTTTACAACGGATGCTAGGCCGACGCTATTTTTGCTTTCAACCAAATGTTGCTTTAGCCACCATGTGTCACTGCTTTATAGTAACGCAAAGAACTGTACAGAAGTTCAAAATAATATGTGAAAGCTTGGAAATGGCTCAACGAAATAACAATGAATCACATCAAGAAACAAAAATGATGACTGGTGCCAAAAAAAAACAAAAACAAAGGGGGATGCAACTCCCAAATGAAAACAAGGTAAAAAACCTACCACTAAAAAAACTAAACTAGACATCCAAAGGACTCACAGGAAGCATGTTCTAATCCAATGTGATGACTGGTGCCAAGCAAAGTTTGCTGCTCCCAACCTTGGTTAACACAACCATTTGCCAACAAACACAGCCATTCATAAGCCACCAACAATTCTTTTAACACTGTTGCTCCTATATATTCAAAAAAAACAAAATCCTAAACAAAGATCCAATGTGCAGCTGAAGTGGCAGAACAACAACAGCCATTTAGAGCAGGCCAAGACATGTGCAGCAGCCCCGAAACACCAGAAAAATCAACAGCAAAACCCAATTAAACCTTAACAGCATCATTGATATATTCCTCAACACCGAAAAAAATAAGCATGTGATGCACATATTGCATTTGTATAACAAAACCAATACAGCTCTAAAACTAGCTTGCTGCAAAAATAAGAAAATACAGAAGATTGAATCTGCTCAAAAAGGCATAATCGAATGCAAGCAGGAGCAACAAACAGGTTGAGCTATTGAAATGTTCTATGCACACAGAGGAACATGAATTCAAGAAATTTAAAACCCCACAACATGAATGAGACTTGCTGCCACATAGCATCATAACTAAATTCAAAATTCTATAAAATGTAGCCACATCATAAAGCACCGATGGCAAACGTATCATGTGTACCTTTGGTGGTAAGTGATTCGACAATAACACATTAGTCCTCCTCAATATAAACTGTAAAATATAAGTACGAGTCAAATAGTCAATTATAAAATGTGTACCCGGGTTGGGGTTCAACCTTTTTTTTTAGGAATCAATTTGAGCTACAAAACAAATTCTCAGATTTAAAAATTGATATTTATACACTACACATTCTTGTTGACTATTGATTAATAAGACACATTAATCAATTAATTCCACTGTAATATACATGTAAGTATGTGTAATTAGTAGAAAAAAAATCTACTTTCATGGCCAAAAATCATAACAGGTTAACGGTCATGATCGTATCTCTTACTCAAAATCGTCATCATTATTTGAGGTGTCAGGAGATAATCTTTTATGGGGTAAATGATTTTTAGGGGAAGTTAATGTACATACATGTTTGCCTTTAAAAACTGGTTGGCGTTGTGGCGGCGGCGGCAGCATAGACTTGCGGGGGATATTTTCTTTTCGAACGAGTTTGTTCATAGAACCTACATCGTTTTGTGCGTTTGGCCTAACTTTTGATTCCACGGGTACAAGTTTTCCACCAACTTGATTTGTGAAAACAAATGAAACGTACAAAAACACGATGATGATAAATGCTGTAAAATCATGTCGTGTCAGTAGCATTCCTCGTAAAAGAATTACTGATAAAAGACTCGAGAGTGAGTCCTTTTACCTCGTCTCCTGCTGCATTCTGGAAGATGGTGTCAGGTACTGATGAAGGGTTAAAATGATGCCCCCAGTTAGCTAAATCTTCTTCTTTGGGAGTGCCCACCTACAATTGAAGGGCCACAAATATAAAAGATACAAAAACAAATGGACCATTCAAGAGAAAGGCTCTCGAAAGTCAAAACATGTATATATAACCTGTTTCTCGGAATCTTTTAACTTGTTCAAGCAGCCAGCAACGCTAGCAAATGATTATATGTCTTCTTGATCAGAATGACATGGCTGATTTTCAAGGTTCGCTTTTGGTTCTCTGAAAATCACCTCTGTATCATGATCACATCGGTTGCAGCCAAGTTTTTCATGAATCTCAGAACTGTAAAGGCAACACATGATGATAAAAAACCTTCAGCAAAAGCTTCATTCTTAAGTTGTAGGGGATTATTTTTTCCTCAATGGTGCCGGTACTCAAAAATCTGTAAATAAAGACTCTTCTTTTGTCCATCCCTCCATACTCTTGCTGCCGCCTGCAAATAACACGACAGAAGAAGAAAAATGAAAAAAGAAACAAATAATATTTCTTGCTCCTTTGTCCAATCACAGTGGAGTAGAGAAATAGTTTACTTGTTTGTCGTTGGCAGGATTCCAGTCAGGATCAAACAGAACCAATCTATTTCCACCAATCAGATTTAGACCACAACCCCCAGCCTTGCTACTCAAGAGAAACGCAAACTCATCCTACATGTAATGGGTTAAATGAACGTCATGGATTCTGTCTATTCCCAGTTTAGTATAGATGGATAACTTGGGATGAAATACATACCTTTGACGGATCGTTAAAACAGTTGACTAATTTCTGCCTCTTATTGATTGATGTAGTACCGTCAAGCCTTAGAAACGGATATCTTCGTTCACGGCATAATTGTGCAAAAAGGCCCAATGTCTAAGCATCCGCAAACCCCATGTGTCACAAGATAGAAAATAGAGAAGGATAAAAGGTCACATAGCAACAACGATGATATCTACAAACCAGTTACTATACTGTCCAGTGATTATCATAGATAAGACTGGATAAAGAGTATAAAGTCAACTGTTAAAGGAGAAAAGTGCGCTCTTACGCCCAAAGCAAGGAAATTCATTCTTTGAATACTTAACACATTCCTAGTGTATAGCAGTTTTGTTTAAGTTTTTCCCACTAAAGAGGGATAAAGCCAGTACAGAAAAATATATGGCATGCTATCGTTAGCAGAATGACTTTAACACCATGAAGTTAAAGAAATCAATATTAAAACCAAGTCACTGAAGAAACTTAAGTCTCCTATCTGCTTACTGATATTTGTGTCCAGCGAACAGTATTTTTCCAGCTTACTGTTCAATAGACGCAAGTGTTCTGCAGTAATTTGGAAGTTAGCTTATCCATAGTTATTAAGGCGAGAGGTGAGGTGGAGTTGCTTTCTGGTCGCTTTTTTTGGTTTACTATTATGCAACTCTCATTGGTCCTTGGTTCAATGGTGAGAGGATGTTTTGTGTTTTCTAGCATTTCAACAATGTAGCATCAATATTCAAAGATGTTGGAAAGGTATCGCCTGCATGGCCAGGCATTGCCTAGGCGTCACCTAGGCGACCAGTCGATTCCTCTTCGCCTTGACGTCGCCTAGCCCACTACTAGCTATGAGCTTGTCATGCTTGGCAATTCTATATCAGACACAGTCAGAGTTATACAAAAGGAACCGTCATGTATGTTCTATGGCATTTATAAAACCATGGAATAGAACTAAGATTTTGACTAAAACTTTCGTCTTTATCACACTAAGCCGTGCATATTCACGATAAATCAGAGGAACCATTGAAAAAAAGAATATGCAAATTGAAACTTCTACCATGCCTACAGACAAGTCAGATAGTACAATGATTTGAAGTAGAATGATCAAATAGATATGAGAACAAAAGAAAATTTGATCACGCAGAAATATTACTTTTATCATGATAATATGATTTTATTTGAAGAAGCTCAATATAGAAACAAACAAATGGAATAAAAGCAAGAAATTAATTAAGAGATCGTATTTAATGTCAAATAAGGTAATGCAAAAGAAAGCATAAGAATGTGCAATATGAATACCTTCAATTTTCAAAACTAGCAAATAAAATGCTATCACATACTATAGTCTTATGATCTTTTGCTTCCTGGAGTATTTTGTCTAAAACTAATGTTTTAGACAAAATACACAAAACTCATTCAAATTCCAAAAATTAAGGAAATTTGAAATTCCATCTTTGATTCTACTAAAACTATCATCACTAGTTGCTATTATTTCAAATTAATTTGCTATTATGTGCAAATTAGTTTGAAACGATTTTTATGTCATTAAAATTAGACAATTGAGGACCTAAACAAACTCAGGAAGTGGTTCCATTGACTGACAGGTAAGAGAAGAATCCAATGCCTGACTCAAAATACACATGTAAAGATCATTCGTTGAACAAGAACATATATGTAGAAAACATGTTATCTACAGGCAGTAACTTTATTGTACAGCATCAAGTACCTGTGTGTAGTTTGAGACTAGAACAATGCGGTCATCAGTTTTCTCGCGGAGGCGAGCTAGTAAGCGTGCAGCACATGCATTTTCCCAGAGAATTCCACCTAAAGCCCATCTCCGCCCGTCCATGCTCCAGACCTAATAAGGAAGGCAGCCATTGAGACACATGCACACACACTCAGAGAGAGAGAACAATATTGTTATGAACAACTTTAGTACCTTCCTGAAAACATCTCTGGGGGAGAAAGCGCAAGCAGTCCTCAAGCCCAGATGTTCCCGGACTCCCACTTTTGATCGTATCATCTATTAGCTAAAAGAAGGGGGAAAAGCACTGTGCATTATAAAAGAGTAAATTCATAACAGCACAAGTCTTTATTCACTCAAACTGTGCATGTATATCAACGGGCAATACGTACTTCAAAATTTAGGTAGGAGAGCTAATATACTTGTGCGTATTTATAAAATAGATGAGTCTAAATCAAATGAACAAAAGACAAGTGCAAGGGTGCGCGACTCAAATCTTCTTACACTAACACCAACATACAAACACAATGCTTGATGAAAGAAGATACGAGACACTAGGACGTATAGTCAAGACTCAAGTAATACAAGATATTTACATAAGCCACCTAAGTAAGAATTATTTCACCAAAAATGTCTGATTTTCTAAATATTCAGGTTGAATAACGTGGTACAGTACAGATTCCAGAACAATTGCAATGGACCTTCACAAGAAGGTATCCATAACTCAGATCTGATCATACAGATGGGATATAAATACCCAGATGATAAGCCGGACAGAGGTTTCTCGATACGAGTTTCCTCGAGGCCTGACCATAAAAAAAAGTAGCCAGTAAATTTTCAATTAATCCTAATATCTCATTGAGAGATCAGTCTCCTACATCATAGATACTAGAATGTTCAAGCAAAAAGTGATATTGTCCCTTTACTTGCACCACAATGTTTTTTGCATGGCACTACACCGGAAACAATCAACCGATGGAAAGTTGATTCTCAGCTTTAGAATCAACTTTCAGTCGGTTGATTGTAACAATTGACCAGCGTAAAGTCAAATCACAGCTCTAGAATTGACTGTGAAAAGTCGATTGTCAATTTGTCACTATGGTGCCACATTGGTATATTATATACAGATAAAAGTACAGAATCAGTGCTGCAAAGAAGGAAAGCCAACTGAACAACTTCCACTACAATAATTAATATCCTATACCTTTGGGTGATTACATAGCTTCTTTAGAGCAGTAATGAGTGCCAAGATTTTTGACTTTTTTGTTTCCTCTGTAATTGCTTGCTTGACCTACATTTGTGGAAGATACATATAAATAAAGAAAAAAATGCTTGCATAGTGAAGGCCCATATTTAACAAAATATTTACTAAATAGGGGGGTGGGGCATATGAGGAACTCACATTTTTCTATTGTATGATATGATTTTACATTGCCAGAATGAAAACAAGCTTTAAATTGCTCTTTCGTAAGAATCTGTGCCACTAATTCGATCAAAATGTGAGACTTTCTTACATTGCCAGAACCCTAGCTAGAACAAAGCTCATTTCCCCATTTCAAACTCCGGCTACACACGATGCCGGCTATTTTTCGAATCCAAGAAAAATCAGAATTAAAGGCCGCAAGAACCCTATTTCTTAAAGGGATTTAGCACCAACACGAAATTAGAATCAGAAGGAGAGGTTGAAGCCATTCATACCTGATAATGGAAGGAGTGAACAGAGAAGGAATCACCGGTGAACCGTGGCGGCGGAGAAGAGCGGTGAGTCACGAGATGGCACGACTCCCTTTCAGGCCCCCTATTGTGGAGTAGGACGATGAGTGGTGGTTGATCGATTACCATATTACGATGAGCAGTGGTTGATTGATCACTGGTGACTGGAGGTGACTGGAGGTGGCTGGAGGAGATAAGGCAGCAGGCAGTGGTTCGACGATCATGTGAGGAAAGTTTAGGGTTGGGGAAGATGGGTAATGACTTAATCGGGTGGGTGTTTTTTTGTTTTATAAAAAATTGTATTCCCTTAAAAAAGTACAAAAAAGATAAAAATAATGAGGGGTATATATTTGTAGTGTACATAATGAGAGGAAATATGATCAATTATGAGTGGTTTCAAAATTTGGTCATCAACCAAATTTTTTTATTAATATAAATTATATCCCCTCATTATAAGTATACTATAATGACGAATTTTTATCCTCTTATTAAATTACCCTTATTAAAACACAGATTTCTTGTAGTGGGTGGAGTTACTTGGTGTGGTATTGTTACTTCGATAATATTTTGATATCTGAGAATTTTCAGGCTGATGTCTTTGTTATCTTGGCTTTGTTACCTTATGTGTAATTGATACTTGTGGTTGTATAGTTGCTTTGATTTAATTTACTAAATCTGATAGCTGTGATTTGTTCTCTCTCTTTGATATTAATGGATAGTAACCGACTCAACATTTATTTTTTGTGCAAATGAATTAAACAGTAGATTAATTTGTAATCGTAAGTGAATTTGAGATCTTCGGATAATATCAAGGAATGTTTTTTAAAAATTGGTAAAAAAGGGTATTTTGATAAGTTTGGATCGGTTTTGTCCTGATTAATAAACAGTTTCCTTAGATCCTGATTAATTCATTAATCCGTCATTCTTGGCAAAAACCTATAAATTTAATCAGTTTACCTTTCACGTATCAAACCTTCTTATATGAACTAATGATAAAAAATAAGCAACACAACCTTAAACTCTTGGTAATCATACGGTTAATTATAATTAGTTAGTTTTGTCTTTTGCTTGTCAAACCCCTTATAAATGTACCTTATCTTTTTTTTTTTTGAGAACTAAAATGAATAATTTATTAATCATTGTGTTCGGTATAAACATGAATAACATGAAATGGTGGGGATGAGCCACATTCCACACGTCCAACAAGATGGAGACATTCATGTACTAGAAGATGAGTATATACATTTCCTTGCCTTCTCACAAAAGAAAATGAAGTAGAAACAACAGCTGGCAACAACGTGCGGAAGTCCTAAATAATGCTATCAAGGACGGAGGTGTGTAGAAATCTAGGGGGCTAAGCCTACCCAGACAAAAAAATACTACACTAAAAAATATGTGTAGTCTAGTCGGATCCATAAAATATTCTTAATCCAACCCACCCGACGAACTCGATATAGTCCATTAGCCCCCCCCCCCCCCCCCCCCCCCCCCATTTAAAATCCTGATTCCGTCTTTGTTACCAACCGAAGATAGGTCTTCAAAGGGATTATTTAGATAATAATGGATCAATTGCAAGTCTCCCTCGAAAATAACTCTTTTAAAACCCCAAAGTGAGAGCAAACAACATAGCATGCTACTTTCTAAGTGCTTCACCAATTAGAACTTCGAAACTCCCATCCAACTTTCTTGAAAAGATACGTATAATCCAATCATTTGCATCACGGAGGATTCCTCCTGCTGCAGCTGTCTTGTCACCAAAAGCAACATCTACGTTAAACTCAGTACACCCGGATTAGGGGAGTCCATTTATCCTCCATTGGGGCGCTCGGAACATTGATCGCGTTACTTAGCATGCACGAAAGTAGCTCCTCTTCGTTACGTGACATTTAGAGGAAACTCTAAACCCCACCTAAGCCTTACGTCATATCAGAGTAATTAACTTAAAATGCAGAAAACGGACAAACAAAAGACTCGGGAGATTATCCACGTTATCACATTCAAAAACAAAATAATTTGTACCCAAAATATTTTGAGCATCATGGCAAATTATTACTCGGTCTTGAAGGCATTGACCGTGATTGGAATTGTTCTTTTTGCTTGCTTGGCTATTGAATCAGAACTAGTAGAAGGACAACAAATAATCATTGAGTGCAATGAAGAACAATGTAAGAAAACATGCATTCAAGCATATGGGGCAAAACTCATTAAGTCATATTGCAAAGATCTTTCACCAATTTTTACTGGAAAAAGGATATGTATCTGCGAACATCGGGATGCGAAAGAAGTCAACTAAATTAAGTGAATTGGAGAAGAAGGCTTATATTCCATTATTGTCTTAAACAACAGGGAAGAGAGTAATGATACCGGAACAACCGGCGGGATTCTGATACAATGGTTGTACTTGTATCATTACTCTTTTGTAGTGTTTTTTTTTGGGCTTGAGATTTGAATTTTCATCCTTTATATGTGTAGTAACCGACTCTTATTCTAAATAACTATCTCAATAATGCTTTTTTATTTATTGTAAAAATATATAAAAAAGGAACTCGGGATATTAACCCTCAGGGTCTCACAACACAAAAACTTAACCAGAAATAACTGCTGTCAAACTATATCATAAATAATTAGAATAAATACTAGAATTCAAAAACAATCTTATATGAAAAGGAAGAACAACTTTAACTAATGGCAACAATTCCTTATTCGAAAGAACTACTAAAACGGGAAACTAAAACAAAACGACAAAAGCTCCACACCTAAGCCTGGTCTTCAAGCTCTTCCTCAGAATCTTCAACAACATGCATACGTTCTTATTCCAATAGAAAAGTAAGCTCATGCATAAACTTAGTATGGAGAAAAGAGATCAAAAGGGTGATTCATGGTTGTCATGAGCAGGGAGACACAACATGAATCTACTCTATCCAGTTTGCAAATAGTTTAAAAGCACAACTTGGAATCTTTAGAAATTGCTATTAAAACATAACTTGAAACGTAAAGGAAAGCCACTTTAAAGCCACATATGACAATGCATAAGAAAACATGACCTATTAACTAATTTAGTTCATCTTGCACGTACTTGTTCAGTTACATTAAGTACTTACTTAACATACCCGTATTTTTAACTTGTCATGTTACATGTTCTGTCTTTTCGTAGTTATATTCATTATGTGGCACCAAGACACCTAATTAAGGGACACGATGTACAACACGGCTAATACAACTAACCACACCTCCAAACGTGGTACTTAGGGACCCATGGGACTTAAGGACCGCCGTCTCGAGAAGGACAAGGATTAGCATAGTTAGTCATACATCCGACATGGGACTTAGGGACCCATGGCACCCCTTTCGGTACATTGCCAATAACCGTTACCTTGCCAAGCTTGATGGAGAAAAACACATAAGCATATTGGAGCACATAAGTCCATGCCTAACATATGGGAACATATAAAGACCATAACAACACCGAACTACCATTATATCCCCACTATTACCATGAAAATGGAACCTAAAACCCAACTATGACTCAAAAACAACTTTCTGGACGCCCTGCTGTAGACCTACACTGCCTAGAACTAAGTATGGATATCAGTCCGGGCGCTGTCCCGACTGGAGTCCTGGGACACAGGCCTAGGCTTCACCCTCAAACTCAGTTTTAGTGCCCAGGACATCCAGGATCCAAATCAGGGATCAGTCCGGACGCTTTCCCAGGCGAAAGACAGGGGCAACGACTCAGGCTTCAGTCCAGACTCGATTTCTGGACACTGCACACACTGAAGATAACTCTGAAACTCTGTCCGTGCGGTTTCCGGGTGGAAAGATGGGAAATCAGCCAATGCTTTGCTTCAAAGTCAGTTTCATGGCTTACAAGTATCCGGCAAATATGCAACACATAATTATATTCGATTTCGTGCAAATCTAACATGAAAACGATAATAAAAAAACACCTAAAAACAAGATCTTGAAGCCAAAAGGGATCCTTTTGATAAGAAGAACTCCTTACCTCGTAAACGTAATGAAAACGAAGCCCGGCAATAAACAAAATACGATCGGCCTTCAAACCTTTGCGAATCTACGAACGAAGGGTGAAACCCTAGCATGAATACTACGAACTCCAACATAACATAATTAGAACCCGGATTAGACTAGGATTTATGATGATTACCTTTACAAGAAGAAACCAACTCCGAAACTGCTCCTAAATCAGAAACTGCTTTGAATCAAGCACTAGGATCTGCATGAAGCCCACAAACTAAGCAAGACGACTCTAGAAATTAGCACCTGGGGCGCTGAACTGTGTGATGGGTTAGGAAATCAACCCGGACAAGTCTCAGAAACGCAAAATATGACTTTTGGGGCCTTCTGAGAGCCTTTATATAGGCTTTTTGCAGTCCCATGTCGGTTTTTGATGACTAAGGGAAAAGAAAACTTTAAATAAAAGGAAAAAGAAAACGAATTTTGAATGGGCAAAATTATCCTTATTAGGAGGTGTCGAGTTTTACAATCTTAGTATCGCCTCTCACTTATATATCTATATCAATTCTCCTATTATATTCTCAGCTATCTAGTTAACCGAACTTATAATAAATGAAAAGGAGCGTGAGTTGAATAATATTGACATAAGCCGAAAAGTGAATGGTGAACTCGTTTGAACTCGACTCGAGTTGACAGTGGATCCTCTGCTGTAGTGAGGAGCTGTGAACTAAGCTGTGATAAGTAATTTGTGTATTAACATCAAAACGACATCATTTGATGTTAACTTTGAAAAAATAATCAATGGTTGAATTTCATTCATGTAAAAAATGTGTGGTTGGATTTATTCACAGCACCAACCACAACATATTCTTACGCAGAGCAGACGACCTCAGTTCACTCGAGTTCGAATAATAGATTGACCAACATAACTCAAACATAATTTTTTTTTTGTAGAAAATGATCTGTATTATTTCATACCAAAATGCCAAAGCAATTACAACTTACAAGAAGTCAAAGATAAAAAAAACAGCAAAGCTACGAGCCATTTTATTGTTCCTCTAAGCCCCAAGCTACTCTAATGTATCATATTCTTTCAAATGCCTAGAAAAGCCCGCAGAAGAAGCCCCACGGAAATTCCATACCATCAACTTCATTGAGGTCCGTGGGGTTCCATGCTACTTGCTAAACGTTGCATACCTTCACGCAATAGCTGAGATAGAAGAGCTATCTGGTGGATTCTGTTTAATATATTTCGATCCTAGTTGCGGCGGCTTAGGCCGGCCATCACCCTTCGCTGGATTGAAAGATAAATCCAAGGAGTGATGGGAAGAGGGAAGTTGAGGCCAATTTGAAACATCTTGCAGTGCAAATGGTTGTGCCTCTCTCTGCAATATTGTAAGCGAATGTCATTTTCCCTGCGACAACGTACCTTGATTAGCTAGAGGAGATTCCTTTCGCTTATCCTTTAGAGACGAGGAAGGTGTTGGAGCTTGACTCAAACATAAATTTTAGTTTAACAAGTTGCGATTTGTTTATGTACTCCCTAGAAATAAAAATAAAAATGTTTTTGTACTAAATAAACACAAAATCAAACTATTTTAAAACTAAGCAAGACTCGGTTCATTCACGCTTCCAGTAAGTAGCATAAAATGTCAACCTCTTTGGTATTATACTTGCCTATAAAAGCATTCAACAACTCAGCACATAAAAACCATTCTAAACAAAGCAAAATGAAATCCAAAATCTCCCTTTTGTATTTCTTCCTCTACTTGTTTGTCTACACAACCTCATCTTCTGCATCAAATCATCCTCATTTTCTCACATGCATATCAAAAAAGATTCCCAACTCCAATAACACATCTCAGGTTATTTACACACCTACCAGCACCTCTTACTTATCTGTTTTAGATTACACAGCACAAAATCCAAGGTTCACAACCCCTCAAACACTCAAACCACTGCTGATTATCACACCTTTGGAAGAATCCCACATCAAAACTGCAATCTTTTGCAGCAAGAAACATGATATACAGATCAGAATTCGAAGCGGCGGGCATGATCTTGAAGGCCTTTCATATGTTTCTCAAGTACCCTTTGTGATCATTGACATGATAAATTTTCAATCAGTACAAGTAAATGCAGAGGAAGCAACTGCATGGGTTGGAACTGCCGCCACACTCGGTGAAATACATTACCATGTTGCACAAAAGAGTAAAAATCTTGCTTTTCCAACGGGTACTTGCCCCACTGTGTGTGCTGGAGGACATATTAGTGGGGGTGGTGTTGGTATGCTTATAAGGAAATATGGTATTTCAGCTGATAATGTTATCGATGCTCGATTAATCGATGTCAATGGCCGTGTTCTTGATCGAAGATCAATGGGTGAAGGCCTTTTTTGGGCGATTAGAGGAGGTGGAGGTGCAAGTTTTGGGGTAATTCTTGCATTGAAGTTAAAATTAGTCTCTGTTCCAGATAAAGTAACTGTTTTTACAGTTTATAGAAATCTGGAACAAAATGCAACTAATCTTGTTTACCATTGGCAATCAATTGGTAGCAAGATTGACAGCAATTTGAGTTGGAGGGTCTTTATAAGAAGCACAATAGATAGCCAAAATGGGAAAAAGACAATCCAAACTGCATTCACAGGCCTTTATCTTGGTGGGATTGATACCCTGTTTCCAATAATGCAAAAGGGATTTCCTGAATTGGGATTGGCTGAAAATGATTTAAAAGAAATGAGTTGGGTCGAAACTGTTCCTTATTTCTACACGGGAACGGTCAACGATTTGTTGAATAGGACATACCCTTATAAATTTAACATGAAAGTAAAGGCCGATTTTGTCCAAAAAAAGATCCCAAAAAAAGGTTTTGTAGGTGTATGGAATTTGATCGATGAAGAAGACGTGGGCGTGCCGTTGATCGTATTAACCGCGTTAGGTGGAAGAATGAGTGATATTCCTCCCACTGAGATACCATTTCCGCATAGGAGCGGAAATCTGTATCTCATGGAATATCAGACGATTTGGATGGGAAGTGACCCTAATACGACTACAAAACATGTAGAATGGACGCGGGATGTACACAAATATTTGACGCCGTACGTGTCCAAGTCTCCGAGAGAAGCGTATTTGAACTATAGGGATCTTGATTTGGGTGTCAACAACGTTGTTGGAAAGACAAGTTTTGCAAAGGCTAAGGTTTGGGGTGAACCTTATTTTCTTGGCAATTTTAAGAGGCTAGCTTATGTGAAAACTTTAGTTGATCCATCTGATTTTTTCAGGTTTGAATTGAGCATTCCTCTTCTTCATCATTGACTTTAGTATGCCAGAATGGTTGTTAGTAGTACTTTTTAGCAGTTATTTGTATCCACGAAACATGTTTGTAATACTAATAATACAAGTATAAGAAAAAGAGAGTATATGTGCTTCTAATTTAGAAGAGAGGGTTATTTTTAATTTCCCATTGTTGTTTGTTGTGTTGTGTACTATGACTCAAATTAAGGATCTAAATGTATCCTTTATTTGCAATACTACGGACACAGTGGCGAAAATTAGCAGCCTGGATTCGAACTCGAACCCTTGACTGTGAGGTTAATACTTAGGAAATGAACCAATCGAGCTAAAAAGGAGACTTTGGCAAAATAATATATACATACGCAGTCTTTTAATATTATTTATTAGGGTATACTACTAATTTCTCACACTGAAAGTTGGGTGGGCCCGCCCCTGCTTACACAAATGAGAAAACTTGGATCTATTATTAATGGTAATTCTCCGCACTTTACATTATAAAGTATACCCAGAAAGGTTAACTTGTATTATGACATAGATCTGGGGGGTAACATTGTATTTATACTGATACACTGTCTTTGCTATTTAGATAGTTAGTAGAAACAATCAAGTTTTGAATTTCATTGGTGCTGATAAAGGTTGTCAAATGGCTGAATTGTGCACTAATTAAGTTGGTTTTTGAATTGCTCAGATCCTTTGTTTATTGTGAATGAGATATCAGTGAATTGACCATAGATGATATGAAAAGTTCTTAAATTTTGTGTATCTTTATGTTGAAGGATAAGTGTAGAAGTAGAACATGTGTGTAAATCTACTCTTTCTTTTGCACATTTCTTTTGTTTTTATGTATGTATCTAATAAAAGGGTCACTATAGCTGCAGGTTTGTCAACAATAAGGTCACTGGATAGTGGATAGCTGCAACTTTGTTTTATTACCTCAACATGAAGCCCTTGAATATTAACCTTGAATCCGAAGAAGATTCTGAGGTATGCAACCAAGTGGCCTCCAATGTTTCCACCCAAGAACTATCCCTTAATAATTCTTCAAAGGAAAGTAACAACACTTGTTCACCGTGTCCCGCTATGATCCGGGACGTGATTCAAAAGATTCCAAGTCCACTTACTCTTGATTTGACACTTAGATTTGATAATAAGGAGACTTCTGAGTTGATGAATATCAGGGAAGAACATGATGTTGTTGAAGTGCCATCACACTCACACCCTTCAAATCCTGTTGTCTCAAAATTGTTTTCTTGCAATTACTGCAGACGCGAATTCTACGGTTCACAAGCTTTAGGTGGACATCAAAATGCACACAAGAGAGAAAGGACACTAGCAAAAAGGGCAATGAGATTGAATATGTTATTAGATAGATATTCTAGCTTGGCTGATCTTCCTCTTCATGCCTCTGCAAATCGGTCCCTAGGATTCGAAGCACATTCCTCACTTCATCACCAACAAATGATCCCACTGTAACGCCCCGCTCCCGGATACCGAGCCCTTATCCGGAAGAGAAGCGTTCGGCGCGTATAGCATTAAATAAATCTAACATTATACGCAAGCCTCTACGTCGTCGTATCAAATAAAAGCAAACGGAAACTAAAAAGACTCGGGTAAAAACATAAATGCTACTATGAATAGAAAGTAACCATGCTAAAGATGGATAGTTAAATTACAACGACGAAAAACCCAAAGACTTATACAATACGATGTCTTAAAAGTAGAAGTACAACAAGTCTAAGAAAAGAAATACAACTAGTCTAGTACAACCTTTACAAAGAAATAAACTAAGAGCTTTGTCAAGACTTCAAAGTCTTCAAAGGTCGTCATCTACACTTGATCAACATGTTCGTCTTCTCACCCCACAATGCATACAAAAGAAAATGCAAAGGAGGTAAGTACAAAGTACTTAGTAAAAGTGAGAAGCTAATGAATAACTAAGTTATACAACGAAAGGTTATTATCATGATTATTAAATTATCTTTATGAGACCGACTCAATCTAAGGTTCAATCCATGTCCATCGACATGTCATGACTAAACGTTTCTAGCTTAGCTTATCTGGGTTACATCATCACTCGATGACACAATGGATGGTGAAAATTCCACCACGAGATGTACTTGCCAACTACGGTGAGTAGCACCGATAGTCCCGGGATCTCCCCAGTATGCATTTACGTTCGGCGAATTTCCTCCACTGCCATTTAGCCGTTTATAGGCCAGCAGCGTTGTTTGCTTTTACTGAACGTATCACATCGCCGATATGAATCAGTGCCTAACCGAGAATATATGACGTTTTAGCTTTTACTACTCTTATGTAATTATTATGGTGAATTAACTAGCCACCTAATTGTTTTCAAGATGAAATCTCACCTTAACAACTCTACTCCCTCACTTAGACAACTAGACATCACATCCTATCAATTACACAGACATTGATGAACTCTAGTTCATCAAAGCACAAGCCCTTTCATGCCCTTCCGACGGATCCGAACTTCAACTCCCTTTAAGAGTACATTCGGTGTTTTAATTGAACGAATCAGAAGTTCAATCGAAGCTTGTTCATATTTAATTAATGTTATTGAATCAAAAAATAGAAATTTAAAACTCAACACAAATATACCAAAACATATCACATCTTATTAATTACAACTTAGCATGAATTCTATCACCAAACAACACCAAAACTCACCAAAACTCAACCTATCATTATAAAACTATAATTACTCATTAGGAAGAGCCTCTTACCTTAATTTCCAGCAAAACTGAATGCAAAACGTCAACCAACTTCAACAACTGTTGATCCTCAACCCCAAAACCTATTTGATCAACGAGAAACCCTAAAATCCTATTTCTTTACAGAAAACCGAAACTGAAAAGTGATCAAAACTGCAGATTACCTGGATTAACTACTGCGAAACTATTTTTAGATTGATCTACGCTCCAAGACGATCGTTTCGACTACTCATTGATGAAAAACAGAGCTACGGATTGAAAGATACGAATTTCTGAAGAATCGAACTCAACGGTTACAAAAAAACTATGGCTAAATTGAAAACTTACGAAATTCAGAGATGTTATTTCCCAAAGTTGCGCCTCATCGTGCTGATCACTTTTCTCTCCTGCGGCATCTTGAACAGATGAACGGATTGGTCACACGGTTGAAGTTTACGTTCTCCCTTTTTCTGGCATCTTCTGCGTTGGTTTTCTTGTTCTGCGTCATTGCTCCTCTTTTTTTTTTTTTTTTTTTTTATCAGAATCAGCGTGTGAAATAATAAGAGATTTTGGGTATTATTTCCTTTTTATAGCCATTAATTAAATCCTTTATAATTAATTGCTAAATCCTTTTAATTCAATCCTTTTTAATCAAATAAATAGGATAAATAATAATTAGGCCGTAGTAAATACACCCAATGACTATTTTACCCTTTTATGAAAAGTCGGGATGTTACATTCCTTCCTCCTTAAGAGGAGTTTCGTCCTCGAAACTCGAATGTAACTGGGGTGTACTTGAACTCTGGACTTTTCCAATGTCCCACATTGGAAAAGTAGTAGAATAGTCACCCCCATATAAGTGTGAGACATAAAGTCTTGTCAACTCGGGTTAGCTCTTTTAGGCCAAGCGAGGACGGCGGTTTATGCAGTTGACCGGACATTTATAACTCATTTAGCGCTACCAGGCCTGGGGTCTGGGGGCGTTACAGAATGGTATCAGAGCCGACTATCAGACGGAACTATGCGCTGCACCGTATAAGTTGATGGTGTAAGGATGGCCTCTAGTTACCTCTGGTAGGGACAATCCAGGAACAGTCTTGGCCGTCCTGGCGAGGACGCCAGTCCCTTATAAGGAGGGGGGAGAATGTAATGTCCCACATTGGAAAAGTAGTAGAATGCTCACCCCATATAAGTGTGAGACCTAAATGTCTTGTCAACTCGGGTTAGCTCTTTTAGGCCAAGCGTGGACGGCGGTTTAAGCAGTTGACCGGACATTTATAACTCATTTAACGCTACCAGACCCGGGGTCTGGGGGCGTTACACCCACTAGGTAGACTAGTACACGGAGCAAGATTTGAACAAGGATATTATGGGATTCCTATATGTATGCAAAAGAAATGAGCAAAAACTTCCAGCAAACGTGAAACATGAAGCAGGAAGCAAATGAAATAGGAAGCAGGAAGCAAAGCACGTTGATATTTTTTTTAAATTCTTATATTGAGGGCAAGTTTGTCCATTTATCAAATTAATGTCCTTACAAACAAAGAAAAGTTGAGTGTTTCATATTTGCCTAATTAAGTCTATTTTGGGTCCTTTTGGACCCTACCCCCAAAGATATAGCCATTGTCATTGCATAAGGTGTCACTTCATAAAATGTTGTTGTCATTGGATGTCACTTCATAAAATGTTGGTGTCATTGAGTGTCACTTCATAAAACGAGATATCAGAATAACGAGGGCGAAAAAAATTTGAATTAGGGTGAAAGAATTTTGTTGATCGTAGTCTTATATCAAAAGATATAGCTGTTTGAAGTCGATTTTATGAAGAAAAGAAATCGATTTTCTGAAATTAAGTCGGATAAATATCAAATGTCATTGCGGTGTCGTATCATCAAATGTCACTACATCGCGATGGTCACTGCATCGCCGTAGTCAATGCATCGCGGTGGTCACTGCGTCGCGGTGGTCACTAGGTCGGGGTTGTCACTGTATCGCGGTGGTCAATGCATCACGGTGTCTCTGCATCGCGGTGTCTCTGCATCACAATGTCACTGCATCGTGTCGATTTTTATGAAGAAAATTTCGATTTTCAGAAATTGAGTCGAAAAAAAATCAAATGAGATATCAGAATAAAGATAACGAAAAGAAATATGAAATATGGTGAAAGGAATTATGATGATTGGAGATTTATATCAAAAGATATAACCGTTTGAGATATTGAGTAGGAGAGGAAAAAAAAAATTCCCAGCTTTTTAGAAAGAAAAAAAAAAAAAAAAACAAAACAAAACTCTTCCAGCAAACGTGAAAAGCAATCGCATGAAACGGAAGCATAAGCACGCTGGTGTTTTTATATTTTTAAATCTTATCTTGAGGACAAGTTTGTCTATTTATCAAATTATTGTCTTTATAAACATGGAAAAGTTAAGTATGTTATATTTGTCTAATTAAGTCTATTTTGTATTACCCCTCAAAAAAAAAAAAAAAAAGTCTATTTTTGTTATGAAATAATATCATTGATGGATTATCTATTATTCTGATTGATTTAAGTAGATTTGTGATTAATTCAGATTATTGTGTTCGCGTTGTAATCTCTACTATAAATACCCCTTATATCATTGGAATAATACACAAGCAATTTTCCTTCTTCTATACTTGCATTTCCTCTTGTTCTTCCTCCATTATCTTCTTAGTTTTATAACACGTTATCGTACGAGCTCTACCCAATTCATGATGTCGTGTTTCCAAAATCATGATTCTTAAGGAATAATGTATTCTTAAGTTTTCGTTACCTTTGAATGGTTGAATTTGTGAACTATGTTTTTTTTATATATAATTTTCATGTCTGGTAGTGATTTTAGATGATAACATGTAGTATTAAATTGATCTCCATCTATTTTGATTCAACTTTAGTAGTACTGCATATTGTCGTTGAAATTTATTTCCGATTTAATTTCTTCGTAATTGCTTTATGATTCTCTCAAATTAGTATTTTGATTGTATTAGATTTCTTGGTGATCGAATCGTCAGATGTCAATGTTGCTAATCTAAAACACGTGAAAAGCAAATTACATTTAGGTTTTTGGTGAAAAAAAATAATAATATTAATGCATATGTTTTTCTTATATTTGTTATGTGAAATATGTGAAATTTAGTTGCGATAGCAACGTTTTACAAATTAAGATTTACCTTATTTTATTATGTGATAATTGTTAAATTTATCGGTTTTTAGATCATGGAATATAAAAGTCATTAACTAACTACTATTTTTGTATTTTCTGTTTGAACGAGGAAATCCGATTTATTCTCGACCATCACAACCTTAATAACAATGTTCATCAAGGCTTCAGCGTGGGATGGATTGTATTACTGTCTTTATATGGTGACCAAGAGGATGGTGTATCGAGAAAAAAAAAACCAATTAATCGGGATGAAATCTTCCAATGTTACACCAAGGTAAAGTATTGAGGTAAAATTTTATTTGTTTAATTTATTTTATAATGGATCAAATCTCAATGATATTATAATATACATCTATCAATTCAATGGGAAGCCTTGACGGCTAAGTATTTAACGCAATAGCGTTTTGTCTTTTTGACAATGTTGAAAATATACATATATGATTATTTGGAGATCATCAATATATTGAACGAGCATATAATGGACATGAAGTCCATTCGAAAATATCAAAGCTCGTAAAAGTGAGTATGAAATTCACATAAACGAACATGTCAAAGAGTGACGAAGTGCATATGAAATTCACATAAATAAATGTCACACATGTCGAATACTCACGTTGACATGTAATTTTAAAAAAAAAAAAAAAATGAACCGTGGATCCGTATGAATTATGGATCCATATGAATCATGGAACAATAACGGTGAAAGATCCGTATAAATTATGGATCCGTATAAATTGTGGAACCTTGAGTATTTAACGGTCCGTATGAATTAAAACCATCGAAAGTTTCGAGATCTATATTACGAAACCACCGAAAGGTTCGAGATCCGTATTAATTATAGAACAATTTGAAAGAGGTTCGACCACTCGAGAATATAATCAAATCATTTTTATTAAATCACATTTGAAATTATGTGATGAAATCGAGGAAGATATATTCGGTCTTATCATATGTCCCGCCCTATCAATCGGTGCGATCCATTCTCGAAATGAATGCGACACAATGTTCCGGGTTGTTGGCGTGGTTGCTATACGGACCGTGGTTTTCCGAATGGAACCAATTAATTTCTCTGAACCTAATATGACACCGGAGGAAATTTCTACGAGATGAGTTTTATTTATTTATACTACTTTCCGTTTATACTCTCTATTATTGTCTTATTCATTATGATATTTCCCCGATCATATTTCTTATTTATAGTGAGAGAATTCCCGAATTTTGTTTTAAGACAATGGCATAAGACGTTAATTTGAATGTGTTGATTGGTTTATGTTGACAAGGACATGCCGTATAGTTGCGGAGCTATCGTCCGTCCTCGATAAGAGGAAAATTGATTCAAAATATGCGAAACAAATTTCCAATCATTGTCGAATAAATGAGCCCATCGGGTGACTCACATGAATCAGTGGTATTAAGCTTATTCTCAGATCTTATAAAAATAAAATAATAATAAGGGGGCAGAAGATTGATTAACATGAGTATTTCTTTAACAAATATGTATGTTTCCTCGTTTTTTTAGTGGATGATTTCTGCTCCATTTTAGTAAATGTAGATATATTTAGCTCGAATACTCATTGTCTGGTTAGCAGAATTTGTTAATCTATACATTTTGCTAATAGCCATGTGAAGGTTTACAATATGTTAAATTTGCATCACTTTTCTTCAAACCGAATAAGCGATATAGTTTTGATTAATATCCGGTATTAATATGAATGTGCATGTATGACTTGGACTATATATTGGTCATTTATTTTGTAATCAATATCATTATTTCTTCAATCATATGTAGGTTGTTATTCATTTATACTATGCCTTGTGATAATTATGATTTTGTGGAACAAATTATTGATCGAAAAAGAAAAATGGAAGCCATAAAAATGATATTCATTGATGAAGATGGTAATGGCAATATTTGTCTCATCGATAGTGCGAAAACGCATGTTATATTGCGAAATAAAGAGAATATCTTAGAAGAAAATATGGTAGAAACGTTGAATGTAAAACGTGCAAGTGCTATATGAATACAATGCCTCGAAAGAGCCATTGATACAAAATCGTTTGAATTAAAGTACTCTGATCTCCCGTGTCTCGAAGAAATTTTATCGAGTATTGGATATATTTGTGAAAATGGATATCATATTGAGACAGAGAAACTTGTTATAAATGACAAGACTTGTATATTCCTAGAAAGAGTGTGACCAATATTATATGCATAATTAATTTATGCAATGATATATGTGTCGATTATATAAGATGCATCATGTTATACAAGTACAAGTCCATTCAATGATGTGGATGCGACCACACTAAAACCTAAGATGCATCAATCCGTTCCACGAAGCGAACGTGACAAAATAATATTATTCGGAGATATCGGTTGTTGTGGTCGTATCAAAATGAGACAATGGATGAATCGATATTGAAATATCAATCTCCAGAAGTGATTATTTAAATCCCTTCGATTGAAAACATGAAAAATGTTTGTTGATACCCGCATAAGAGGATTTAATATTGAAAAATTGAATCCTTCACGGGTTATTGCAAATTTTCTATATATCGATTGTGAAATTTAAAAATGTTGTCCGAGAATACGGGAAGGAATGTCCATTAGTAATTATATCTCATGACAAACATTGACATATATGAACCATGAGTTCATATATTATTCATTGACATAAAACCCACAAAAGGTAGATTTTATGCACATTTTGCATAAATCGAATATTTTCCGAGAAAATGGAGAATATGAACCAAAAGTTCAGTGTCTCACTCTAGTGATTTCTCGACATATGACGTGAAAAATAATTTGAACGATTCTTGAAGAATCTAAAATCACATAGTGATATATTAAACGCATGAAGCGCAAGAGAGATATTGCTTTCAAAAATCTCATAGAATGAGATATTTAATTGAAACCACTATGTTTTATATGTGTAAATCGCATGAAGCGAATAAAAGAGCATCAATGTATAGCTCGGTGCAACATGTTCGATGAAGATCGATTCTCGGCATTAGGGGAGATAAAGAAAATCTCATGTTAGAATAAAAGAATGCCGAGAAATTTTAACAAGATAAACGATCTTCCACGCATCGGTTTAAGCGAATGCGAAAATAATCTTACTTGTAGTATTTAACAAGTAATATGCCGGATGCCTATATTGAAATTAAATGAGTGATTTTTTATAAATGCACCAACAAGTATGATTAAAGATATTTCTCTACGCCAGAAGCGTAGAAGACCGATCGGTGTTAAAGATAAAAATCCGCGGAAGAATGATCAATTTATTATTGATATTCAGTCACTCATGAAAACTCTTAAAGAGATTCGTCGAAAGACGAAAACCCCGAATAAATTAGCACGTGCATCAAATAATTAAATATTGGGGTTGCGGAACAATCAATCCATACATTGATAAGGAATTGGTTTATACTAATATTGAATTAGCAATGAATTTTATGGGAGAAATTTATAATAAAATATCATAGTCGTCGACGACATATTTGCCTCTTTAATTGCTATTATTATATCTCGGATCCGATTTTAAGTCATTCGCGAGTGCCATAAACACTCGGACTAGGTAAAAATGAAATAAGCAATTGAGGTTGAGTTTGAATTGGAAATATTTGTTTGTTAATGATCAAATATATTCTCCCATTATAGATAATATAATGTTCCGCTAACTAATATATCGCGTAACTTTATGTCATGACGGTATATTTACGGGTCGTTAGACATTAATATTGATATGAAAATCCTTGGTGGATTTCGAAATGAATTAATATGACAATCGCAACATGCATATGGTTAAGGTCGTTATCATTCATGTTGAATGTAGTATGACCGATTGAGTAGATTCCTATTGAGAAAGGAATATGTAAGTAATGCATGGTTAATGTCATAAATTTTAAGGAATTACGATGCATGATAGTGGAAATATATGCATGCAAATTTCGATTATATTACTTCCCCCATTATTTAGCTGATTACAGTGTTGATTGTGTTGCATGTGTTGCACAAGTTAGTAGTGGGAATGACGCTTATTAGCCCCTACATTCGACTATCCAATAAACTCTAAAGAGAGTGATATGCAAAAGTACGCTCAAGTGACAATCTCATAGATTTGTTCACTAAGATTATTCCTACATCGGTTTTGGATAATAAGTGTTTATAATAATGGAATGTGTACATTTGAAAGATTGTTGTCGTCAGGAAGAGCGACAACTTCAAAACTTTTGTGTGGATTTGGTCTTAAAACCAATGATTGTACTTTTTTTTCCTTTAACCAAGTTTTTCCCAAAGGGTTTTCTTAGTTAAAGGTTTTTAATGAGACGATCGGTGCAACACATAAAACGCATATGACATGAACTATTTACCTTGTCTAGTTTTTTTCCCACCGGGTTTTTCTAGCAAAGTTAATAGTACATGACATATACGTTATGCAACTACGATCGAGACAATTAATTGAGACATTGTCTAGATGAGAATGGAAATTATTTAATTGCATGAAGACAATGCATCTTGCATATCTCAATTGAAGTGAGGCTATATTAATGGAGATTAACAAAACATATTTCACCCAAGTTATTCTTTACTCATGATTTGCAAAAGAATGAGGAGATTGATGTGCAACGAGATCCGGTCAACCGATAATTATTTATCAAGACGAGTGTCGATCGCAACATTTGAAAGACCATTGAAGAGCATTGGGATGCGACAATTGAAATATCGAAATTGACGCTTGGTTCGGGGGGAGTAAATCAACCGGATAAATATGTACTCTTTTTCCTTAACTAAGATTTTTTTCCCACTTTGGGTTTTCTCTTAGTAAGGTTTTAATGAGGCGTATCATATACGTTGTATGTTTAAATAATAGATATCCAAGGGGAGTGTTATGAAATAATATCATTGATGGATTATCTATTATTCGATTGATTTAAGTAGATTTGTGATTAATTCGATTATTGTGTTCACGTTGTAATCTCTACTATAAATACCCCCTTATATCATTGGAATAATACACAAGCAATTTTCCCTTCTTCTATACTTGCATTTCCTCTTGTTCTTCCTCCATTATCTTCTTAGTTTTATAACATTTTGTATTTTTTTTAGATTTTTGACCCTAAAAAAAATAAAATATTACATTAATAATATAGAATGATTACCATTTTAGGACAAATCAAAAAATGTTGTCAAGTGAATCATCTGTTTTTGTATCCCATCTTTATCCAGCTTTTCACTAGATATCGAGGTGAATATCTAATGAAAAATAAAATTTAAAAAAAAACGAACAAAGATATCCACCTGGATATCTAGTGAAAAAAAGCAGTGGATCCGCACCCTTGGTCGTCATATTGGATCAGCTCTCCTTCATCACACATTTTTTTGACGGTGTATATAGTAAGAGAGACTCGAGTTTAATTTTTTTCCCTCCCGATTTTTTGAAAGTTGACTTTGCTTTTCAGACTTAGCATTTATAAAATATACTCCTGATGGTCAACTTAATCTTTTGGAGATATATATGATACGGTAATTCAACACATGCATATCATCAGGTCACATAACATGGAAGATTCGTTAAAAGATACCCATCGAAATTAGTTATTGAATTTCTTGCAATTTACTACTAGATACTATATAGCAACTTAGAGTCAACTCTAAGACTCTATACTTAATGATAAAAAAATGAATACTACTTTTTTTTAGGAAAAAAAAAAAAATTGAAAACCATCTTGTTAATTGAGGTATTAAATTCGGCGTCAGCACATAAGTCTCCTACTAAAATATTGTCTCGAGAGTATGAATCAACTTAAACATTACTAGTTACTACTACTCACCGTTTTTTTTTTTTTAAAGCCACTTTTCAGAATTTCTTTAATTTGTATTTATCTGTAATTTACAATTTAATGCAGTATTTATTATTATTTTTCACCTTCATCTTTAATTTTTAATAACTCAAATTTAGCTACAATTTTCCATACACAAAAAATGAAAAGTAATTTTATTATTTACATCATATTTTAGACACATTAATCACTTTATATTGTATCATTCTTCTCTCTTCCACACTTGAAAAAAAAACGGAGGGATTAGTAGTCATAGTGCTTAGAAACGTGAATGTCAACTCTTCAATAGTTGACTTCTAACATGAATTGGCAATAATGGGCAATATAGTTAGTACATACTCCGTCCGTTTTCTTAACTGTCTCATACTTATTAAGAAATTAATTAATATATCTAAAATAGAGTATAAAATGATTAAATTATCCTTTGATACTTTTGAACGTATGCACCCCAATAAATATTGATCGTTTTTTTTTTGTTAATTAGAGTATTGTATTGGAAATATGTATATACATGGACAATAGTGCTGCAAATTGATTTTTGAGGTTTTATCATTGAGAAATATTTTTTTATTAGAGATGTAAATATTTTGTTATACATTACTAATTAAATGAGGGGTTGATGTGAGTCCCGTGGAGATCAGAAACTGATTAAAATTTTAATTTGGAGTCTTTTAATTATTTTTGGTTACTATTTATTTTATTTTAGTTTTTTATTATTCCACATTGCTAAATTAACAATTAGTCTTGGAGTCTGTAGCATATATAAAGACAAATAGAGTTATTGTAATGATAAGACAAATGTTGAAATAAATATATTATGTTTAAAGTTTTTAAACTTTGGTGAGTTTTCTCACGTTAGTGTTTCGTAGATTCCGAACGGTGGGTGTTCATTTATACCAAGGTTTTTTGCTTACGGGCTAGTCAACGGTCGCTGTGCTCGTTTTATTGGTGTCTTCAATCAAGTCTTCGGGCATTTTCGGATCTGATTCGCACCGCGGATCATATTAGTTAGTATCAGATCTCGACACTGACGGTATCCAAATATCCTTTTAATTTTTTTATTTCGTACGTACTTTTTTTTTTTTTTTTTTCATGTTCTTCAATATTGGAGGAAAAAAAAATCAAATTCCCAGCCATATTTTTTTCCTGCGTTTTTTGGCATTTTCATAAAATAAAAAAAAAAATAAAAAAAAAAAATCCCACTAATAGTTGCATCAAATTCATTCGTCTATCGTTCTCAACTGTTAATATTGTTCGATCTCGGAATTCTGGTATTTCCCTAAATTATCCTTTCAAATCGAATGAAAAATAAAATAAAATAAAATAAAATTTCAAGGCAATTACCATTTCCCAGCAAAGTGAGCAAAGCCTTTTCATTCATTTGGTCCATCAGCCGCCGACTTGACCTAATTTATTTCTTTTGATTCCCAGCAATTATTGTCCAATTGCAGCAAAAAAAAAAAAAAATAAATAACCACATTTTCTCAGCCTTGCCCTATATCACACTCGTAATTCTAGTACATCTCTTAAAATTTAAAAAAAAAATCCAAAATAAAAGAATCTTTACCGAATATTTTTGTTTGGATATTCAGGATACTTGCCGTGTGCCTTAGTTTGTTGGTGAATTTCAATCTTGAGTAATATCAAAGGAGAGCCCTATATATGCCTATTTTCGGATATTCACGGAGGCCCAATCTACCGTGATTGATAGAAAATTTGAAGAGATGAGGGCTCAATTTCAAGACATGTTAACATAAAGAGGTGATGGTAGAGGTAATCGTGATGGTAGAGGTAACCGTGGTCGTACATATGTTGTTAAGAAAACTTCTACGGGACCGTTTTCTGTTTATTGCGATCATTGTCACGGGAGTAATCATTACTATTATGATTCCCTCATTTTCGGCAGAAAATGCGTAGTTTACGTGATACATCACCTACGGATGACCAGGAGAATGTTAATATCCCAGAGAAGAGTATAGAGACCACCGTAAAGCTTGTTAACACTCGAGATGAGGAGGTTGTTGGAGCAGAATTAGTGGAGGTAGTCCAAGATTTGATTGTGGAAGAGGCAATCCTCGAGGAGAATGCAAAGGTGTGGAGATAAATGTTGCAAAGGAGTGTGATGTTGAGAAAAAGACTGAGGATATCGCATTAGTGGTGGAGAATATTGAGGCACATGAGGAAGTTAGTCCTACTACACCGACCACTTGTTTGAGTTCTATTTCCTTTTATTTGCATGTCGGAAGACCACTTTGATGTTGCATTTGTGACGCTTGTTTCAGCATCACCCATTGATTTGAAGTTGTCTGTCCGCCTTGTATTTGATCCGGGCATATCATTAATGTTAGTTGTTGGTTCGGCCTGTTTTGTCCTTGTTGCTGCTTTTTTACGGCATCCTTTTGATTCGAGGTCGAATCCTTTCGGAGCCGGGAGGGAATGAGTGATTCCTGTTGAGATCAAAAACTGATTAATTTATTTGTAGTCTTTTAATTATTTTTAGTTACTATTTATTTTTTCTCAAAAAAAAAGTTACTATTTATTTTATTTTAGTCTTTTATTATCCCACATTGGTTATATAGTTTTTTATTTTTGTTATTATTTTTATTTATAGTTATTTTATTCCACATTGCTAAATTAGCAATTATTATTTTTATTTATAGTTTTTTAGTCTTTTATTATCCCACATTGGTTATATAGTTTTTTATTTTTGTTATTATTTTTATTTATAGTTATTTTATTTATCTGTAATACTAAATTTATAGTTTTTTAGTCTTTTATTATCCTACATTGAATTATTTTTATTTATAGTTATTTTATTTATCTGCAGCATACATAAAGACAAATAAAGTCATTGTAATGATAAGGCAAATATTAAAATAAATGTATTATATTTTTTCAAACGCGAATGATAAGATAAATTCGGAAATATTAAAATAAATGTATTATATTTTTTTTTGCTTATCAAACGTAATTTAAACTATTGTTCCTTTATCAAAGTATAATTAAAATATAACAGTGTATGGAACAGGAATAAAATATATAGATCACATTTTCATTATTCCTTCAAATCTTTCAGGGAGTACTATGTTTTTCACCGGTATTCCTTCCTGTAGAGGCAGATTTGAAGGCTTAACTAAGAAATTAATCAGAATTATCTCTTCAAGATTTATGATATTCGGCTTAAATTGATCTTTGTCTCGTGCTTGTCGTTTGACTCTTTTGTCTACAAGAAATTGGACTAGAACCATATCACTAAAGAAAATACTTGGCCAAAGAGAGAACTAATTAAATTATTATTACACTAAGAGGCGTATTTAATTAAGGACGATATTATCCTTACAATTTAATGCAGAGCATTACAATAAATTTATTGAGATAACTCTTTTGAATATGAACAAGATAATTCACACACCCAAGCCAATATGGTATCGGCCCATCAGTAAGTGCTTCGGTCATTAGTCTTGAGGTTTCGGGTTCGTCTCCTTTTGGAGACAAAGTGTGCGTGCGTGTATTTTTTCCGTATCCGTAAAAAAAAAAAATCACATCCAAAATAAGGATTAAACCTGATTTATCTGTATCTACCGGGAAGGGAACTCTGTTGCTGACTATTTGGTTAAAACTGCTAGCACCACTCAAGAGTCTCAGGTTCTGAACTGTGAGCAGCTTCAAGGTACTCTTGGCCTGCTTGTTTTAAGGGATAATTTACAGCTCCCAGCCTTGAGGATCATCTAATTTGCTAAGTACCCCTGGAAACACTCTTCATTAGACAATGAAGAGTGCAAACAGGTTGTATTCATACTATTTTCTATTGGCTTACTATTATTTTTATTGTTGTTCCATGTGCTGTTGGTTTGCTGTGTGGTTTCTTTCAGCTGCTGCTGGGAACTAGCTGTTGTTTTTGTCTTGGGCTGACTTTGGATAGACTTGCTGCTCATGGGCAAAATATGGCCCGGAACCGCTGCTTTTTTGGTGAAGTGTCTCAAAAAGATCTATGCTGCTGTTGCACCTTTATATTTTTCATCTTACTGTGGGTTATTTAGCTTCATCAACCTTTCAACATAGTTCTGGTTTTGGGTGGCTTTACGCAATGTTTAGATAGCAGATTTTTCTATGGAGTTGCATCTCCTTTTTCTTTAATTACATCTCCTCTCTTTTTTCTTTTTTCTTTTTTCTTTTTTCAATGTGTCGAGACCCAGACTCTTTCCCTAACACCCGGTTTCCCCACAATGGGTTTTCCGGACTAGGGTTTTAAGGAGGTGGAGGAAGCACGTTGAGGATATTATGTTTTTTTTTGGGGGAGGCCGGGAGTGGCCCAAAGCCTTTATTTTTCTTATTTTAATAAAATTTACAAGGTTTCCAAAAAAATAAAAAACGCAAGCTAAAAAGAAAAAACTTGATTTATCTGTAATATTTATTTTAGGTGAAGGAGTCTAAAATCATTTTTTAATACAAATTAAATAAATAAGAGACATTATTTGAAAAAGTTGCAAACGCGCGTCACACAGGCGCTTGGCAATGAAACTGATGTTTTACAATTTTTTTTTTTTTTTTTTTTTTTTTATGAAAGGAGCTTTACACTTTGCTGCTGCTTGTTTCCATTTTTTTTTTTTATAAATTACCGTAATTTTTGATTTATAACTACGATTATCGAAATTCTTTTATCAAAATTTATATTTTTTTATCCATTTCTAATTTGATATCTCGTATGATACTGTTTCGAAGTAATTTTTGAAATACGAAAAAACATTTGCATTAATAGGAGCGGTTTTTTTTATAAACAACCGTAACTTTTAATTTAGAACTTCGATCATCCAAATTCTTTCACCAAAATTCATTTTTTTTCTTTTCATTTTGATATGTCATACGATACCCTTTCGATATAGTTTTTGAATCCGAAAAAACATTTGAATTAATCAGCGTTTTTTTTTAAATTTGTACATAGTCATCCATTCATTATGTACAGGTTATTATTCTGATCAACAAACAAGATAAAAACAGCAGAAGAAAATAAGATCAAAACTACAGGAAATTGAAAAGAAAAAAGGCACACCATATCAAAAGTGCTAAAAGTTCAATTTTTTTCATGGTAAACCTATCATATTATTCTCAAACCAATTTCCTCTTACATAGACCTTTAAATTAAATGCCTATTTAAAGCACAATTCTTGATTCACCATAAGCCTTATCCTGACCTCCTCAAGTATACATAAACATAAACAAACTACCACATATTTCTTGGTTGAGGAAGAAAACTTGATACATATTCTAAAGCCAAACCAAAGAAAACCCTCAAAAGATCAGAACACATATTCACATAAAAAGTTGCAGTAACTCTAAAAGTAACAGTAACACCAAAAAAACTAGTGTGTTTAACGGTAACTGTAATAGTAACAGTTGTTTTATAACACTCTTGTTTCTTTTACATTAAGGATATGAAAACAACATTAACATCAACATATATGATCAATAATTAAGCTCAAATGTTAACACTAAGATAGATAATCTCATAATTAATAATGTATGGAGGAATAAGCATGTACTTTAGCATGATTTAAGATGTAATATGTTGATAAAAGAGTGAGTAAACTTTCCTCAAAGGTGCAGCCTTATTTTCTGCAACTTCACTCTTGAAATGATGTTTTGTTGTCAGGTTACAGATTTTTTAGCAGACCCAAATGTTGATTTAGCATCATAAACTTTCCAGCCCTTAAATGTGGCCAAAACCACGATTTAAGGCACTCATTCATGGTGCATATATAATCCTAACAAGTCTTGTAAAAACAGCAGCCTGTTTCTTCAACCAATGTCCAGCCATAAATGTTGCCATAGTATCTTATCAAAGCACTTGTTCTTGGTGTGTTAAACATCCCCAAATGAAGATCTCGAACTGTCCAATATTCAGCCCAAATATGCTCTCTATTAATTAATTCACAGCTTCAAAACAACATGTAGAAAGGTGTTCCATTTTTAGCCCCAGTTCTTGTAAAGGAAACAAAACCAACATCGGAAACACCGGGCGAAATATAAACGCATCAATATATTTAGCTACATTTGCACTAAGTGTGAGTTCTCTTATCGGAGCATGGATAGCTAACAATTCAAGCATATTTCAAGGCAAAATTAGGATTTTAGTCCTCTAACTTGGCCTATTTTGGATTTTAGTCCTGCTCCTGCTCCGGTGAGGAAAATGGTCCTCTAAGTTGGCTTTTTTTTGGATTTTAGTCCTATCCGCCGGAAATAGCTGATCGGGCACCGTAATCTTTAAAAATAGTCCTCTAACTAGGCTGCCACGTAAGCGTTTTTTAAAGATTCCGGTGCCCAATCAGCTATTTCCGGCGGATAGGACTAAAATCCAAAAAAAAAGCCAACTTAGAGGACCATTTTCCTCACCGGAGCAGGAGCAGGACTAAAATCCAAAATAGACCAAGTTAGAGGACTAAAATCCTAATTTTGCCCATATTTCAAAGTCCATTAATATACGGCGACACAAGGCAAGCGACCATGTCAATCAAGTTCATCACTCTCCTGCTAGCTATTTCTTGCTTTGTTCAATCGGCAAGATGCTTCATTCATACCAATTACCTTATCAGCACCCCTGATTCTGATATCCCTGTACAATATGTGGAAATAGTTGTGATGATACGAGAATACACACCTCCACGTGGAATTATCTGATTGGTCCATCTGGTATTTGAATAAGTCTGGGTCGGCTATCGGCATCGGGTCGATACTAGACGTACCAGTGAAGACCACAGTTCGAGTGGGATTCACCAAGTGTCTGAACTCGAGCGCCCACGTCGGCCGTCTTCGAGTCGATCTCAGATACGTTAGCCAGTGCTCCTGGGCCCACATCCCACAGATTACTTGGGAAAGGAGGCAAGGCCCTTTTAAGGGTATTTATGACAATAACTCCAGCCGCCCTTAGTTCTAGGGCATAAGAAGGACATGTGCCTATAAATACATCATTCCAGGAACTACGTAAGGCTTGATTCCTGGACTTTCACACAGGATACGTAGGCAATCCAAGATACATTCTTGGACTCAGCCGTTATACAACAAAAACACCATCTTTTGTTCATATTTAGCCATCTCGATCTCTTACAGCTCATCCTTAGATTACACGTGGCCTCTTTCCACTGGTGGTGCATTATTTAGCATCGTCATTTGGCGCTAGAAGGAGGGCCTTCTACCGGTGAGTTGGTAAAGAGATTGCAATGGTGCCGCCAAAGAAGAAGAAACCGACGAACAAGCAAGAACATGCGCATCGAAGAGCACACGGATGTAGATCCAAGGGGTTCCCTCACAGGTTCAAGAAGTCCCCACTGGGTCTAGACCCGCAGTTGCGGATCCTCCCAGGCCTCAGCTTCCCCCACAGCTGCAAGACGTGGCAGACCACTTAGCATCTTTGGATGAGGACGCTTTGAAGAGGGTGGTAGCCTCGGCATTCATAGGTAAGGGAATCTGCAATCCCCCTGTTGAACACCGCGCTAGACCCTCCAGGTCGTAAGGAGATTGATAATGCTAAGGGTAAGAGGCCTGTTGGGGTTGAAGAGGAGTGTGAGGAAGGCGCGATTGAAATCAGCGTGACTAACGCCCGCAAACGTCCTGAGCAAGAAAAGCTTCAGTGTCAGGTCGAAGATAGTATCCGAAACGAGTTCAACCGCATTGTGGGGAAAGATCAACCCACCGAATGGCTTGAGTCACCATTTAGTCCCGAGATCGAAATATATACGATGCCTGAATCCTTTAAGCCGCCAAAGATGGAGCCCTATGACGGTACTACGGACCCAGAGGACCATCTATATCGATACATATCTTTGATGAGGTTGAGGAACGCCAATGACGCCATGAAGTGTCGAGCTTTTGATACCTTGCTCACTGGTCGAGCTCGGGAGTGGTTTCATAAGCTACGTCCCGGATCGATCTCTAGCTTTCTACAACTTGGGACAAAAATTCCGAGACGCTTTCATTGGGAACAAGAAGTTCCATCTTAGTGCCACCCACCTTATGAACATCAAGCAGAAAAGGAGAATCTACTATCGACTTCACGAGACGTTTCAACCTCAAGCCATGAAAGTGCATAATGCCGGTGATGCGCCGCAAGTCAATGCCTTTGTGGGAGGTCTCATGCGGAATATGAAGCCGTATGATAAGCTATCCAAGAAAATGCCGAATGATATGGATGAATGTGTGAACATAGTCCATAGGTTCGCTGCAAGGTGAAGAGGCGGTGCGTCCGCACCCGTTTCACTTGGCCTCAGCACGAGGAACGACTCCCGAAGCCAGAACAAGGTTCAGCCTAGGGGTCGGAATGAAGAAAGCAAGTCCAACGTCTTTGATCGACTGACAGCTCCGATATCGGATCGGTTGGGAAAGAAAGGAAATTTAAAAGACCGAGACTTTATCCCCCTCAATCGATCTCGGGGGGAGGTATTGGCAATCATGATCAAGAAGAACATCGCTAGGACACCTAAGCCGATGTCTAAAGATCCGGAGAAAAGGAAAAATACTCACAAGTATTGTGACTATCATAGAGATGTGGGGCACGACACGGAGGAATGCTTTGATTTGAAGAGGGATATCGACGCCTGTATCCAAGAGGGTCGATTGGATGAAGTCGTTGACAGGTCAGAAAAAGACGAGCCGAAGGGCCGTCGGGAGTACAAGAGAAAGAGCTACAACGGAAAGAAAGATCGGTCTCCACGTCGAGATAATAGGAATCGGCGGGAAAGGTCATCTGACCCAACACACAGAGACAACCGCCGAGATGACCGTCAAGAAATTCAGAACCGAGATCCTCATCGAGATAATCGTGCCGGATATGACGTTAACACAATCGTGACAGAGCATGAGTCGGATCGACCTCGATCAAGTCGGTACTCGTGTGACAGGACGAGAGAGTCGAAAAAGATCAGGTTGACAACGGAAGTAGGTTACGGACCCAAGGACGATGTTCCGAGTTCCCACAGTCATAGCGAGGGATTGGTGATCGAGGCAGTAATAAGCAGGGGTCGAGTAAAAAGGGTTTGTGTCGACAATGGAAGCGCCGTTAATATCCTTTATTATTCAGCGTTTAGGGCCATGAGATTGAAAGATGAAGATATCATTCCGTTATCTACTCCTCTTTTTGGATTTACGGGGCAGGCCATCCACCCTGTCGGGTCGATCAGTTTGTTAACGACGGTCGGAGATGGAGAAAAGGGGCGTACGATGGAAATGACCTATGTTGTAGTTAAGGCCCCATCAGGCTACAACGCGATATTGGGTCGACCGGCTTTATATGATCTCAGAGCTATTATCTCGACTTTCCACAACAGCATGAAGTTTCCCACCTGGTACGGTACCCATGAAGTCAAGGGAGACGTTGAGGTAGCCCGGAATTGTAGCTTGGTTACGATCAAAGGAAAAGGAGTTGGGCAAGTGCTAGTTGAGGAGTTGATACCTGAAGAAGAAGAAGATCGAAGCTGGGTTTCTGCCGACCCGACCGAGGAAGTTCGAGTTTGGAAGGAGGAAGGAGTTCAAGGGGTCCAGATCGGGAAGTGGCTGCCACACCCCGACATGAAAGCCTTGGTCGACCTCCTGGTTGAGTTTCGAGATGTTTTTGCGTGGAAGGCAGATGACATGCCTGGCCTATCGGCGGATATAGCTATGCACCAACTTAACGTCGATTCCAAAAAGAAGCCAATGCGGCAAAAGAAGAGAAATCTTGCACCCGATAGAAAAGAGGCGGTGAAGAAGGAAGTCGACAAGTTGCTCGCCGCGGGGATCGTGAAAGAGGTATTTTATCCGGATTGGTTGGCCAACCCGGTGTTAGTTAAGAAGCCGCATCGTAGCCGGCGAATGTGTGTCGACTTTACAGATCTTAACAAGGCATGTCCCAAGGATTCTTACCCACTACCAAAGATCGACCAGTTAGTCGACTCGACACTAGGCTTCGAGGTGTTCGGGTTCCTCGATGCGTACATAGGTTATTATCAGATCTTTATGGACCCACAGGACTCGGAAAAAACCGCTTTTATCACAGAGTTTGGCACATTTTGCTTTGTTACGATGCCGTTTGGGCTTAAAAATGCAGGGGCTACTTATCAACGGGCCGTCAACAAAATTTTCAAGAGGCAGATAGGTCGGAATATGGAGGTTTATGTGGATGATTTATTGATCAAGAGCAAGTCCTTGGGACGCTTTCTTGTCGATGTGAAAGAAGTTTTCGAAGTATTGCGAGCAAAGAAAATGAAGCTCAACCCAAAGAAATGCACATTCGGAGTTCGATCGGGGAAATTTCTAGGATACATGATATCGAGAGATGGGATCGAGCTAACCCGATAAAATCGAGGCCCTCAAAAGCATGCCCACACCTCGGAATGTCAAAGAGGTGCGAGAGGTTGACAAAGTCGGATGGCGGCTCTCAACCGTTTTCTCGTCGATATCGGCGCAGAGCTCTACCTTTCTTCAAGATTCGGAAAAAAGCTAGTCCGTTCCGGTGGGACGGGGAGTGTCAGAAGGCGTTTGACGATTTGAAAGAATATTTATCCGATTTGCCAACGCTATCCTCACCTCGAGATGGAGAGAAGCTCCTAGTTTATCTAGCAGTCTGCGAGGAAGCGGTAAGCGCTGTCTTAGTTCGAGAAGGAGACCAGGGACAAATCCCAGTCTATTTTGTCAGCAAAGCCTTACAAGGTGCAGAGATCAGATATACCCCTGCGGAGAAGTTAGCGCTGAGTTTAGTTCATGCGTCGAGGAAGTTGAAGCCATACTTCCAAGCACATCCTATTGCTGTGGTTACTGACCAACCGTTAAAACAAATTTTGGCAAAGCCCGAGACATCGGGTCGATTAACCAAGTGGGTTGTCGAGCTAGCGGAATACGACATAGAGTTTCTACCTCGAACAGCCATCAAGGGTCAAGCTCTAGCCGACTTCTTAGCGTAAGGGTTGTCGATTCGGCCAGAGCAAGGAAAACGGTCATCGAGAGGAAAGGGACACTTCACGTCGATGGTGCCTCGAGTAAAGAGGGGGCTGGAGCTGGTTTACTGCTAATTAGTCCGAAAGGAGAAGAGTTTCCGTATGCACTTTGGTTCGAGTTCAAGGCTACGAACAACGAAGCCGAATATGAGGCCTTAATCACAGGTTTAAAGCTAGCATCAAAGTTGGGGGTCGAGAACCTTCTGGTATACAGCGACTCTCAACTCGTGGTAAATCACGTGCGGGGAGAGTATGAAGCTAAAGAAGAATCAATGAAAAGCTATCTAAAGGTTGTTCAGGGGTTGATGTCGAAATTCAAGACGATCCTAATCGAACAGGTACCTCGAAGTGAGAACAAGCGAGCCGATGCGTTGTCTAAACTCGCGTCGAATTTCAAATCTAAGAGGAAAGTTCTGGTTGAGATGCTAGCAGAGCGGAGTTATAACGAGGTCGACGTGCAACCCGTGGTCCAAAGATCGACCCGGATGGATCCTATAGCACTATTCTTGAAAGATGGAACCCTCCCCACCGATAAATCTCGGGCCGAAAAATCCGACTTCAAGCCTCCAGTACGCTCTTTTCGATTATGTGCTTTATCGAAAATCATTTGTAACCCCTTGGATGCGATGTGCATCGGAAGAAGAGGGGCTTATCTCGCTCGAAGAGATACACCGAGGAGTCCGTGGTAATCATTGCGGAGCTCGAATGTTGGCAAGGAAGTGCAAACCGGCGGATATTTCGGCCGTCAATGCAAAAAGATGCGAGTCGATTGGTAATGAGTTGCAGAGCCTGCCAGGTACACGACGTGGTAACTCATCAGCAAGCACGAGAAATGAATGCCATCGAGTCTGTATGGCCGTTCGATGAATGGGGAGTCGATATAGTCGGACCCCTACCTCGAGCTCCTGGGAATTTCAAGTACGTCGTCGTTGCGGTTGATTATTTTACTAAATGGGTCGAGGCCAAAGCTCTTACTGACATCATGGCCCAGACCATCAAAAAATTTCTATGGGAGAATATTTTGTGTAGGTTCGGAATTCCGAAGTATCTGGTCTCGGACAACGGGACTCAGTTTCTTGATGATAGAGTGCGGAATTGGTTGAAAGAATTCGTGATCGAGCACGAACGACGTCGGTGGCCCGACCTCGCCCAATGGACAGTCGAGCGGACAAACAGCGTGCATCAAGTTTGGATTGAAGAAACGATTGGAAGATGAAGGTCGAGATTGGGCAGCTCGCTTACCCAAGATATTATGGTCATATCGCACAAGACCCAACTCGGAACCCAAGAAACTCCTTTTGCCATGGCCTATGGATGTGAAGCCGTGATACCCGCAGAGATCGGACTAGCATCGCCTCGGGTTTTAGCTTATAATGTCGAAACTAATGCCGCCGATCTAAGAGAAGAAAAAGACAATGTCGAAGAGAAGAGGGAAATGGCGGCGTATCGGATGGCCGCTTATAAAAGAAAGATTGCTCGCATTACAACGCGAGGGTGAAATACAAATACTTCCAAGTAGGAGACCTCGTATTGAGAAAAAATGAAGCCGCAAGCGGACCCAATAGGCAAGCTCGAGCCGAATTGGGAAGGTCCATATAAAATCTTGAAAGTACACCCTAAGGGGTCATATCAGTTGGGCAGGTCGGATGGAAGCACAGTCCCTCGAACTTGGCATGCCACCAACCTCAGAAAGTATTATGTTTAAATTATTTTCTATTTTTCATGACTTTTGCAGTTCTATTCTCACCAATTGTAATAGGTCGATATGACGATATATTTCGATTCCTTTTATTAAGCATGGTTTCTTTTTCTTTTTAATTATGCAATAATCGACCGCGACATCCATTCTCCGACCCGAACAACTCAGCCCTGTATGGTGAAAAAAGCCAAGTCATTGACAGTGCTTAAGTCACCTCGAGACGATTAAGCTGAAGGGAATAGTGAATAAAGCCAAGTCACTGACAATGCTTATATCACTCCCGACATGCCAGTAAGCTACGATGCTAAGCAGTCGGCGGATTTAAAACAAAATAGTGAATAAAGCCAAGTCACCGACAATGCTTATATCACTTCCGACATGCCAAGCCACGATGCTAAGCGCCGGAGGATCCCACGATGGATCCTTAACTCGGCTCGATCATAAGCACCACGATGTGCCCGATCAAAAGCGTAATAGTCGAATCGAGCTCCGACCCAAAAGCCAAGTCAAGCCAACAAGGCAAGACAATGCTAGGTCGACTCATACTCAAGTGTACCAGGAGTCATGAACTCCTACTACACTTCGAGGGCCAAATAGGGGAATTAAGTCCGAAGGACTACACCCCATAAGGCAACATTTTCAAGGGAATTAAGTTCAAAAGGACTACACCCTAAACAAACGATCAACAAGAAACAAAAGATATTCAGTGAAAAGCATAGTGATGATTCAAATTCAAAGATCAAAATGCAAATTAAAATGTCAAGTCTATGGGATCGAAATGACCAAGTACAAGTTTAGACAAATAAAAATGTAAATGTTATTACAACCAGATCGAATAAGAAAAGTTCAATAAAAAGGCGACAAGGGAAGAGCATCAGGCAGAAGGCTGGTTTGAAGTCGAAGCATTGGGATCGACCTGTTCATCCAACTCGGCGTTCACTTCACCGGCTCCCTCCAGGGCTGGGACCACGTACTTGTTATAGAGACACGCCACCTTGAAATCGGTGATGTATCGGCCATATCGGGGAATGGACTCGGGTCATATAAATAGGCTTTGCCGATGCTCTTGACCTCGAAGTCGTGGACGACCATCTTGACTTCGTCCCGGTGCGTTCGAGAACCCCCCTTCATGGCCTCGACTCATCGAAGCGCCGTGTCGTTATCAAACTCGTCAGATGTCAGGAAATCCTTCTTAGCTGCTTCCAAGCGGGTCGTGAAGCTATCGACCTCGAGCTGAAGATCGTCTCGAGCCTTGGTAGAGGCAGCCAGCTCAGCTCTGGTTTGATCCAGCTCCGATTTTACCGCCGCCAGCTCGCCGTCTCTAAGAGCACAGTCTTCTCGTGCCTTAGACAGCATCCGACTCCGGTTTCGTGCGTCTATCGTCCAACTTACCGGCTTTAGCTTTCGCTTCTCGAGATCCGATGTCGCTTAGCAATTGTCTCCTTCGCTCCTCTAAAGCCGCCGAGGGAGACTCGATTCGTTTAACGCCACTTTCGCGGCCGACGAGTCCGCAAAAGTGAAACATTGTTAACTTCGAAGTCGACAAAACCTTGAAGATACAAGGAAATAAAAGAAGACTCACAACTCGTTGACTCTTCATGATAAGGTCGTGTAGCTCCTCCGAGTCATGCCTTCCATTTCTGCTACGTTCATCCCGGGGATCGCCTCAGTAGAATTTGGTGGAGCAAGGTTACGGGTCTCCTTCCCGACCCCGTGTCTCACCTCGGATGATTTATGGCGTTTTCTCGAGACGAAGTCACCTTCGGTCAGCTCTACCACATTAGCCTCGTCAGGCTGACTCCTTAAGATCTCAGATGCCGGGGCAGGAGTAGAAGAACGAGTCGTACCCCTTTGTCCGCCGGATGTACCCGAGGAAGGCTTCTTCGACCTGATGCCAGCCATTTCCTGGATTGTGCGGGGATCTACCTTTTTAGGGTCGGGCATCTTTCCAACTGCCTCTAGCCTTGCAAAGTGTTCCACTGCGAACAAGAGATAGGTCGACGTTAAAACAAAGATTAAAAATCTAGAAAATACAAGTACAACAAGCTTCAACGTAACGAATAAGTCGCCTACGCAAAACTCGAACATCCTCATCGAGTTCCAGATAAGCGCCTGGACCTGCCGTCTCGATGTCAGCAAACGGATATAGAGAATGTAGGTTCCGAGTCGCAACATCGGGATGAGCGCACTCGATGATCGCGCACTCGCTGGGAACATCCGATTTGAGCCGATCATGCCATTTTTGCGGCCTTTGGAACCAAGTATGTATGTCGATATTAATCAGACCATGCCGAATAAAGAAAAAGTTGGGTTTCCGGGGCGCCACGAGACGAGATCACTTTCCTCACGAACTCCGATGCCGCAGGACGCTTCGAAATGTATACCATCCCACGTCCCGCAAACTCGCCAAGGCAAAGTACCGACGGAATAGTCGAACCGAGAATTCAACCTTGGCGATTCGACACGCCGCCGCGAAACCCATTACGCTCCCGATCCCATTGGGAGCGAGCCGGGTGATGCATCTTGTAATGTTGAAGGACGGCGATTAGACACGGGTCGAAGGGGAATCTTAATCCCTCTCTCAATTGCGCCTCGTATATGGCACGAACCCAAGGGGAGGGTCGCATGCGAACTGGTATCGGTCGTGTGACACTTTAATGTGGTCAGACGAGTAGGGGATTCCATATCTTAAACAGATCGCCTTGGCTTTCTCTCGGCGTTAGATTTGACACACATCCGTATGGTCCCTGGCCTTGCATCCTGGTTTTGCGCCCGGCAACAGGTCGAGATGATTCAACGGGTCGAGGGGATGCCTCCTGCTCTCCCTCCTCTTCTTCTTCTCCGGCGGCTCTCTCACCGGAAGCAGTTGGGTTCTCAGAAATTGTTTCTTCTGTCGATTCTACCTCAGTTTCAACAATCTCCTCTCTATTTTGGGAGTCGCTATCACTGCTAGACATGGACTTAAGGAGAAGATGCAAGAAATAAAAATAAGAAGGAGAATTTAAGTGAGTTTAGGGCTTACTTGAACTTTCGGCTAAGAAACTGAAACTCGCTGAAGATTAAAATGACGAATGAAAAACGTCAAGCTCTTGGACTCCTTTTATGCGTGTGAATTTTTGCAAATGATTTGAAAGGGTGGAGATTGTGGGCAGTTATAGGATACATAACGCGAGAATCAAGGGTAGTGGACCGCATAAAACGCTTCGTTTCCTGCACCCATTAATGCTAGTACAGTATGACGTCATCCTACGACAGCCTAGATCGGGTAGATAGGACAGCTGCGTTCCCGCCTAAAGAAGACCACGTGTCGAGAGGGTTATTTGAATTTTCAGATCCGATCTCAGCCGACTCGAGATGAGCTTCACTCCGATCTGGGGGCTTATGATGATACGAGAATACACACCTCCACGTGGAATTATCTGATTGGTCCATCTGGTATTTGAATAAGTCTGGGTCGGCTATCGGCATCGGGTCGATACTAGACGTACCAGTGAAGACCACAGTTCGAGTGGGATTCACCAAGTGTCTGAACTCGAGCGCCCACGTCGGCCGTCTTCGAGTCGATCTCGTGATACGTTAGCCGAGTGCTCCCGGGCCCACATCCCACAGTTACTTGGGAAAGGAGGCAAGGCCCTTTTAAGGGTATTTATGACAATAACTCCACCGCCCTTAGTTCTAGGGCATAAGAAGGACATGTGCCTATAAATACATCATTCCGGAACTACGTAAGGCTTGATTCCTGGACTTTCACACAGGATACGTAGGCAATCCAAGATACATTCTTGGACTCAGCCGTTATACAACAAAAACACCATCTTTTGTTCATATTTAGCCATCTCGATCTCTTACAGCTCATCCTTAGATTACACGTGGCCTCTTTCCACTGGTGGTGCATTATTTAGCATCGTCAAGTTGTGATTAGAGCAGGCAATTGTAGGACACTTGGTCTTAGAGCTTTTATACTTTGCCGCAATCTTGATGCCATATATGGTTCTTTGGCCCGATTCTGTAAGCATGGCGATCCTCTTGAATCACCCTACCCTTTTGCAAGAAAAACGATTCGCGGTGAAGGAAACCAAACCAACATGGGAGACACCGGTCGAGGTGGTAGTTTTATACTTGAATAAAAAAATTGAGCTACGGAAGCGCCCGATCGTAATATGTTAGTAGTCTAATTCTTATATGATTGGTCGGGCAAATTTTATGCTCAAATTCAATGGATGCATCGGCTCTTTTAAGGAGGAAACGACCGAAATTGGTGTTAGTAGGGGTAGTTTAGTCCGAGTAAAATTATTTTGCCTTTATTGCAGCAAAAAAAAAATGAAAAAAAAATGTGGATTAAAGCCTAATAAGTGGTCCGAACATGGATTTAAATCGTCCAAATATCTTGATTCATTACCTAAGTAATCGTTTTAATTAATCATGTCGATCAACGTAGCTGACGTTGAATCTCCAGATTAGGTTTCTAAATATTGCCGCGGTAAATCGGTATAGACCGCTGGTTTACCGGGGGCGGTGGTTCCTATTCTGGAATCTACATTGCTTCGTTCTGATTAATTCAAGTAAATTATGGGGTTGTTAAACATGCTGATTAACTATAACACGTAATTACTAGTACATCTACCATAATAAAGACATAAAGGAACGTTCAAAACTTCATACCTTTGATTATAGGGATCTAGCTTGATCCACTCAAGCTAGAGATGGTAAGGAGGGAAGGAAACCGTAGAAAAAATCACCAAAAGCTAAAGAAACTTTATTTCATCAAACTTGATAATAATGTATATGAAAATCTATCAAAGTATTGTGCTCTCCTTTTTACAATCAGTTATGCGGCTTTTTATAGATACATTAGCCGACTTATGACTCAAATAAACCCTAACCGACCTAGTAGATGCGGCAGACTTCAGTTTCGTGTCCTCCAAGGCCTAAGAAAATTGGGCCTAGCCCACGGTTAATCCGGCCAGTTTTTCTTCCTTTTTTGGAAGATCTCTTCCTGGACTTCCTCACTTGGCCTAATGCTCTTCCTTCGGTCCGATCCATCCTTAGCTGCTACAGATTTTGGTACATCCTGAAAAGTGTATAAAACAAGACGAAATAGTACCAGATCCTCGGGATAATAACACAGATGCAGAATCGTAAACCTAGGAACATACACACAGCATTTAACATATATTCCATATGATTACGAGCCTATCCATCCCCTCTTGAGCACGATTCGGGATAAATAAAGGTATAATTAATGGTAATATTCAGGGCGTTATCATGGACTTATAGACATTTTTTAATAATAGAAAACAGGGAAAATTAAAAAACTTGGCGCTCCAAAGGCGCAATTTATTCAAACATCGTTCCAAACGTAAAGGACTGATAATCAAATTGCAGTAAAGCAAACATAAATGAAATTGCATGAATGAAAAACAACAGTTGTAAGGAACTTGCCGAGCTCTTCAGGCTAGGACTACGTCTTTGCTTTTAATCGTGGCCGCATAACAGCTCCTGGCGACCTCCAGGTCTCCTTTGATTTCGACTGAGCCACCGATGGTAAGGAACTTTAGGCTGATATGAGCTGGAGAGATTACAGTTCGGAGGCCTTTATGCTGATGAAGCCCGGACTACGACGTAGGTGACCATGAGTGTCCTACCCTCTGGTTCTCTTCCAAATGTTGTTGCAAGTCAAATCATCCCCATAGGATGGACTGGAGGTCCGGCAAACCTGAACAGTGGTGCGGAGACCGGCGTTAAATCTGAGTCCTTGAGCTTCATAGACTGAAAGGTCGAATAGTAGAGTACATTGACGGCATTACCTGTATCGACGCGAATCCTCTTTACCAGATTTTTGTTCACCATGGCCTCTATAACCAGGCCCTCTTTGTTCGTAACCAATGGAAGTGGATCCCTGGGGCCATAGATCACTTCCCGAGTAGGCCTCTGATCATTTTTGTTTGTCGCTGAGCTCCCTGGTCGAGCGTTAGTGCCACCAATTTCCCTAAATATGTTGCTGGGCCCGCCCATAATAGTGTTGATAGTGTTGATCGGGCGGTTGTCTACCCGCCGTTCTCCTTCAGGAGATTAGGCTCTTCTCCTTTGAGGCTCTCCTGGCCGACCTCGATCTTGGTTAAAAATCCTTCACGGATAGTCGCACTAACCATGAGGTTCAGCGAGGTGAGCTTAGTCCACAACCTCATCTAACTTTCCATCCGCTACTTCTGCACCACAATCTCTCTGAAAATCTCTACAGCTGTCTAAGTCATGCCCTTGTGATATGAGCATAACTTGTTCTGGTCCCTTCGTTCTGGGGTGTCCTTCGGAGGTGGAGTTCTGGCTAAGACTTATCTTTCCATAACTACGAGGACCTGTTCTCGTGGCCTGTTCAAGGTTGGAAAGCCCCTTCGCTGCAAGGCGCATCTTTTCTCGGACCGATCAGTGACCAACCCGGGCGCTCGATCTCTGATGGGAGTCAACTTTACGTGACTCCGGTGCATTAATTATCCCCGTTTATCACATTTTCAGCACATTTTTGGGTGATTTAGACCGTTTTCGGGGTGTTTTCGTGAGCTCATGGCACGAGGAGTGATTCCGTCACTTTGATGAATTACTACCCCTTTTTTGTTGATATTAACCATATTCCCGAGCACTTTTACCCTCCGGAATTGTTTGGATGTTCTTGGTTGTTTATGATGTGTAAGGGTATTGGTGTCACGAGGACCCGAGAGGTGATGATTTGTGGCAAAAGGTATGATCGAGGCAAGAGGAGAGATCAAAAAGGAAGAAAATTGAAGATTTGGGGCAACAGGGGTTCAAACGCACGTTTGAACCCCCCAAACATGCGTTCAAAGGACCACAAGTTGATACAGAGTTCAAGCCTTCCAAATGCGTGTTTGAAAACACCTTAAACGCGCGTTCCAAACTCTTCAAACGTGCGTTTGACCATCCTAAATGTGCGTTCCAAGTCCACTACCATAATAAAGACATAAAGGAACGTTCAAAACTTCATACCTTTGATTATAGGGATCTAGCTTGATCCACTCAAGCTAGAGATGGTAAGGAGGGAAGGAAACCGTAGAAAAAATAACCAAAAGCTAAAGAAACTTTATTTCATCAAACTTGATAATAATGTATATGAAAATCTATCAAAGTATTGTGCTCTCCTTTTTACAATCAGTTATGCGGCTTTTTATAGATACATTAGCCGACTTATGACTCAAATAAACCCTAACCGACCTAGTAGATGCGGCAGACTTCAGTTTCGTGTCCTCCAAGGCCTAAGAAAATTGGGCCTAGCCCACGGTTAATCCGGCCAGTTTTTCTTCCTTTTTTGGAAGATCTCTTCCTGGACTTCCTCACTTGGCCTAATGCTCTTCCTTCGGTCCAGATCCATCCTTAGCTGCTACAGATTTTGGTACATCCTGAAAAGTGTATAAAACAAGACGAAATAGTACCAGATCCTCGGGATAATAACACAGATGCAGAATCGTAAACCTAGGAAAATACACACAGCATTTAACATATATTCCATATGATTACGAGCCTATCCATCCCCTCTTGAGCACGATTCGGGATAAATAAAGGTATAATTAATGGTAATATTCAGGGCGTTATCATGGACTTATAGACATTTTTTAATAATAGAAAACAGGGAAAATTAAAAAACTTGGCGCTCCAAAGGCGCAATTTATTCAAACATCGTTCCAAACGTAAAGGACTGATAATCAAATTGCAGTAAAGCAAACATAAATGAAATTGCATGAATGAAAAACAATAGTTGTAAGGAACTTGCCGAGCTCTTCAGGCTAGGACTACGTCTTTGCTTTTAATCGTGGCCGCATAACAGCTCCTGGCGACCTCCAGGTCTCCTTTGATTTCGATTGAGCCACCGATGGTAAGGAACTTTAGGCTGATATGAGCGGGAGAGATTACAGTTCGGAGGCCTTTATGCTGATGAAGCCCGGACTACGACGTAGGTGACCATGAGTGTCCTACCCTCTGGTTCTCTTCCAAATGTTGTTGCAAGTAGAATCATCCCCATAGGATGGACTGGAGGTCCGGCAAACCTGAATAGTGGTGCGGAGACCGGCGATAAATCTGAGTCCTTGAGCTTCATAGACTGAAAGGTCGAATAGTAAAGTACATTGACGGCACTACCTATATCGACGCGAATCCTCTTTACCAGATTTTTGTTCACCATGGCCTCTATAACCAGGCCCTCTTTGTTCGTAACCAATGGAAGTGGATCCCTGGGGCCATAGATCACTTCCCGAGTAGGCCTCGATCATTTTTGTTTGTCGCTGAGCTCCCTGGTCGAGCGTTAGTGCCACCAATTTCCCTAAATATGTTGCTGGGCCCGCCCATAATAGTGTTGATAGTGTTGATCGGGCGGTTTTCTACCTGCCGTTCTCCTTCAGGAGATTGGGCTCTTCTCCTTTGAGGCTCTCCTGGCCGACCTCGATCTTGGTTAAAAATCCTTCACGGATAGTTGCACTGACCATGAGGTTCAGCGAGGTGAGCTTAGTCCACGACCTAATCTAACTTTCCATCCGCTACTTCTGCATCACAATCTCTCTAAAAATCTCTACAGCTGTCTAAGTCATGCCCTTGAGATATGAGCATAACTTGTTCGGTCCCTTCGTTCGGGGTGTCCTTCGGAGGTGGAGTTCTAGCTAAGACTTATCTTTCCATAACTACGAGGACCCGTTCTCGTGGCCTGTTCAAGGTTGGAAAGCCCCTTCGCTGCAAGGCGCATCTTTTCTCGGACCGATCAGTGACCAACCCGGGCGCTCGATCTCTGATGGGAGTCAACTTTACGTGACTCCGGTGCATTAATTATCCCCGTTTATCACATTTTCAGCACATTTTTGGGTGATTTAGACCGTTTTCGGGGTGTTTTCGTGAGCTCATGGCACGAGGAGTGATTCCGTCACTTTGATGAATTACTACCCCTTTTTTGTTGATATTAACCATATTCCCGAGCACTTTTACCCTCCGGAATTGTTTGGATGTTCTTGGTTGTTTATGATGTGAAAGGGTATTGGTGTTACGAGGACCCGAGAGGTGATGATTTGTGGCAAAAGGTATGATCGAGGCAAGAGGAGAGATCAAAAGGGAAGAAAATTGAAGATTTGGGGCAACGGGGGTTCAAACGCACGTTTGAACCCCCAAACGTGCGTTCAAAGGACCACAAGTTGATACAGAGTTCAAGCCTTCCAAACGCGCGTTTGAAAACACCTTAAACGCACGTTCCAAACTCTTCAAACGTGCGTTTGACCATCCTAAACATGCATTCCAAGTCCACCAAAAGCACGTTTGAACCTCTCTAAACGTGCGTTCCAGATGAAGATAGTCAAGCCCCTGCCCAGAAATGAAGCGAGACGCACGTTTGCACCAATCGTTGCGTTTGAAGATGTCAAACGCCAGTCTCAGCACCCTAAACGTGCGTTTGAAGACGATTTCTGCAGATTTTCTCCCACCTATAAATATACCTCCTTAGACTATTTCTTGGATATCTCCATTCTCTTAGCAAAACTCTACCCATTTCTTAGCTCGATTTTTGTAATAACTTAGAATACTTTATCTTAGCTTATATCAACATAATATTAGCTTAATCTTTCCATTTCTTAGCTTAGATTTCCATTCCAAACACTAAGAGTCCACCTTTTAATTACTTCTCTATTTTGTAATTTTTGGATCTAATCTCGAATTTCTGTAAATTAATGGTAAATTTCCTCTTTCTTTGACTTGTTATGGCTTTCATTTACTGTTTTGTGTATGTTTTGTTTAGCATAATGAGTAGCTAAACATCATCATAGCCGAATCATGTGAAAATTAGTGAAATCACCCTTTGGGTGATGAAATTGGGAGTGGGTAGTGCTTTTTATTGTTGCATCTTGTATGTTTCATGTCTTAGAACTTGTTATAACAGATTTGGGCTATATTGATCACCTAGGTCAAAAATCACACACATCAATCTTGAGAGTTGTTCAGATAGAAAAATGTGGGAAAAGGGTTCTATGATCACTGCTTAGAGTGAGGTTACTCGTTTTAACGTTTAAAGCGGATCTAGGTCTTATCATGTCTTGTTAGTGAACCTTCTTTAGGGAAGGGTAATTAATTTGGCATAAGGTGTTAGGAGAGAGTTGTTCAGACCTTAGCACCGGGATTAGGAGTACGCACCCGTGAAATTGAATGCAAGAGTTCGTTCGTTTAATGCACACTCCCGGTTTTGTCATTCCTTGGGGTGAAACTAGCTATTTTGATCATGGTTCGGCTATGTCCCTTAACCTATCTTTGAATCTAGTAGTTACTCTTCTTTCTTTTTTTTTCTATCTTTATACTCGTTAGTAAGAATCACTTTAGTGTCGTTGTAGTATACAAACACTTTAAAAAGATTGTTCACCTAGACTAAGTAATACGTTCACTTTGGTACTTGCAACCACTTTCCCTTGGGTTCGACCTCGTACTCCTGTAGCTATTCTAGCAATCGACCCGGTACACTGCCGGTTAGAGAGTTAGTTTACCCACGGTTTCGAGTCTTTATAAATTGTTTTTTAAGGGTGAATTTAGCCTCGATCAATCTCCTGTCAGCTTTCTCTTCCTGTCGGAAGGATCCTCTGCCTTCTCCTTTATGTGCTCTGCCTTTTCCGACTCGTGCTTTAGTCGATTGGCCTCTGCTCCTTGACAATGCTTGAAGGAAACCTCCAAGCATTCTTCCATAGATGTAAAAATCATGCTGCTCAGCTTAGCGTACAACCTTCCCTCTCGTAGCCATGCGACGAAAGAAGCAATTCGGATGTGATCATTTGTGTCTCGAATCTGCATGGACTCTTCATTGAATCGCTTGAGGTACTGTAGTGCGGTTTCTTCCCGCTTTTGTTTGAGAGTAAACAAATGGGTTTGTATTTCTCTAGAAGGGTTGGCCATAATGAAGGCGTTAAGGAACATTGTCCTTAAAGTATCAAAATTGGAGATTGTTCTGGCCGGGATCCTCTTAAACCACTCCCGAGCTCGGCCAGTCAGCAACGCAGGGAAAGCTTTACACTTCATCTCGTCCGGGACACAATCGAGATTCATGTGAGTAAGGTACTGAAACAAATGATCTTGAGGATCCTTAGTCCCATTGTGCGGCTCCAACTTCGGTATTTTGAGCCTGGTGGGTCGAGGGTAGTTTTCCACATGCTCAGAAAAAGGTGATTCAAGGGCCAATTTAGCAGTTCGCTTTCCTGTTATGATGTCTAGCTCGGCTCTGGCTGCGTCCATTGCTTCGGGGACTATCAGCTGCTTCCTCAAATTAAAAGAGGACGAAGGATCATCCTTCATGGCCCGTTTAGGCCTTAGCGGAGGGGAGGTGTCTCTTCCCACAATTTGTCATTGGGATCCTCTTCCGCCGAATTCTGCTCCGACTTCTCTTCTGACGGATCTCCTTCTTCCTGTATATCATGGCCTTGTAAGTCCTCATTCAGAGGATCCTCTTCCTCCAGGACTTCCTCTTCTCACGGGTCTTCCTCTTCCTCATCCTCTCCTGCCAAGGCGGCGTTGAGGATGGCTTCTTTAGTTGCACCGTCGAGGGCCACAAGTTGATCCACCAAGGCTTGATGGTCAGCGTCAAGATGGATTTCTTCCTGCTGTGGGTTTTGATTGTTAGCATATGACTCTGTCACGCCGTTAGCGTGGCTGCCATTAGCTACCTATTGCTGTGTTGTTACCATATTGATTTTTGAAGCTTTGAACGAGACTGTCAGTGGGAGGCCCTCCTTCTAATGCTAACTGACGATGCTAAAAATCGTTGGGTTAATAAATCCGGGGCTTTTTCCTAATGACAATATGCAAAAGCTTCAAGAACAATAAAAACGAGAAAGAGATGGGTATTTTTGTGGTGGATTAGGCTGCACTTGAGAAACTGTATCTCAAGCTGCCTACGTATCCAATGTGTGTATTGGAATCAAGTCTTCGTAGTTCCTTAGGGATTGTTTATATAAAGGGGCTTATGACCTAGAGTTTGCGCGTAGCGTGTCTCTGGTGGACTCTAATTTCGAGTTCCCTAAGGAATATATAATGATAGAGGAGATAATCATGGACATATTCAAATATCAGGATCAAAGTAGCTTATGGCATGAGATTCTTCCCATATTTATTCGATTTATCTTGCACGTGGGGAATTGGTTACGGTAGATGCCTAGGCCGACTTGTAAGGTCGGGCATGGATAGGTTGACCTTATTCCTCGGCCGACCTGAAGAGGGCGGGATGAGAGTAACTCACCGACGGACTCATCCGGACGGACGAGAGGAAGTATCCGGACGGACAAAAGCAAGTCATCCGGACGGACATCTATGCATCCGTCCGGATCCGATGGCATCCGGACGGACGAGGTTTTTCTATATAAGGCGGCTCAGAAGATTCTTGCCTTTAAGGTGGATTTTCTCTATCTCCGTTTATTGTTGGATCATTATGTTTTTCTTCCGGGATTACGCGGGTGGCGAGATCTTGATCCGACCTCCGTCACCATTGCACACACTTAGCTATTAACCGAAGTTCTTTTTTGACTCCCTAGTTTTTTCTTTTTTCTTTCCGATTCAAAAATTGTCTTTTAATAAATAAAAGTCATTACCACACCTAACTTGAATTATTTTATACATGATATCTATTTTGTCCTGGTCATTATAGGGATGACACGTGGCGAGGTGCTGATCGACCTCCGTCACCCTGCTATTAACCAAAGTTCATTTTTATTTTTTCTTTTTTATTCAAAAATTGTCTTTTAATAAATAAAAGTCATTACCACACCTAACTTGAATTATTTTATACATGACATCTATTTTGTGGTCCCTACAATCAAATAGACTCCATAAATCAAAATGGTCATTAGAGTTGCTCTAACTACGGGGTGCAGGGGCGGACCACATGGGCCTAGGGAGTCCACGGCCTCCACTCAAATTTCAATACGAAATTAGTAATATACCCCTCTAATAATGTTAAAAAACTGTATATGTATATTATTTCAAACATTATTTTGTAAAATTGTTCTTTTAGTTCAATTGGTGAAATACCTTATTATTGATCCTATCCATTCCTTTATAGGATCAAAACCTGTTGGTTTTGTTTTTATTTATGTTTTCCCTTTTCTTTATTAATATAGTTTGATAATTTTTTCTTATTTTCTTATCTCATATTCTTTCCGTTTTTTTACTCACATTTGAAGAAAAAAAATAACTGTCATTTTTTGGATGAATCCGGTCATTTTTTAACTTAAAATTAGTCATTTTTTAGATGAATATGATCAATTATTTTTTCTCCAAATATGACGGTTAAAATACCGGAGGAGTATTTGGTTTTGTTTTTATTAATGTTTTCCCTTTTTTATTAAGATAGTTTGATAAACTTTTCTTATTTTTTTTATCTCGTTATTTGTCATGCGATCTCTATACACACAAAAAAAAAAAAAAAAAAAATTATTACATCCTTATATCTATTTACTGTTTGACCAAGAATGAAAAAACATTGATTCTTAATATTCATAGTTTTTTAATTCATCATATTAAGCGGTAGCTACCATAATATGTCTATTAATTCATCATTCTAGACTAACACATACATAAGGTCACCGGGTGTATTAAGATACGCGTTTATGTATCATTACGTATAAAGATACGCGTGCTTGTAATAAGTAATAAATAAAAATAGCTAATAGTTTCCGAAATCTAAACTAACAAAAACATTCTTATTTATATTTTTATGAATTTTTCAAAAAAAAAAAATGCTATGATATTTTAATAAGAATTTGACCCCATTAAACTAAATCTTTGGTCCGCCAGTGACGGGGTTTAGTTATCTTTGTTTTTTTCCTCGGTCTGCTATGCCTTTATTGTTGAGGAGAAGCAGATCGAGCATAAATGTCGATATGTTCATTAATTAATCCGATAAGATAAGACTTGAAATAAAAGTTGCCAAATAAGACTAGCTAGAAACACAGATGACTTTTCTTTTCTTTTTTTAAATTTATTTTGGCAAATTCTGCATTTTGCAAATTATTTTATACGGTTTATAAATATTTTTTTTATTGAGGGCAGGATGAGAATTCTGGTCAATACCTTGAAGTGTAATACACTTTAGTACTACCATGTCTTTACCCTGGTCAATGCGGTTATAAGTGTTTCTTATATATACACATATATATGAGATGTACTTAATGAAATTTGCATGTCTTTATGATTGATCATTTCCATAGCAATTTTCTTACGGGGGGTTAGAAGGGAAAAAAAATTGTACTATGTTTTGGCTACAGGAATTTTGTGATACGGGATACGGGTCAAGATTCAAGAATAACACATCATATTACAAGTTTTTAATACATTAACTTTAAATATCCAACATTTCAAAAACAAAAAAACAAAAAAAACAAAAAAAAAAAAAACTTTAAATATCCAAATATAAATACAGGGCAAGAGTCAATATTTCAAAAAATTAACGAGTCAGTTAATGCATATTAATGATAAAATTTTCAAAAGATGATAAAAGAAAAATACATAGAATTTTTTTTTTTTTTTTTTTTTTGGTTTGGGGTCAATTGACCCAAACCCTCCTTGCTAAAGCCGCCCCGACTATGTTACTGAAAATGGAAACAATTAGGTTAAAAAAGAAAAAAAGTGCAACACGAGGAAACCCCTCATCCTTTGATTATAAAAAATAAAAATAAAAATAAAAAAAACTTAAAAGAAAATATTAAATGACAAATTTTTTGTCCCTTAAACCATTCCTATTAAACAAAACAATCTTTACGATAGCAGCCTTATATCAATATGAGTAAGAATAAGGTCCAAAAAAATCATCAAAAAAAATATTTTTACATTCATTGATCGTGATGAGAGAACAATTGATTGGTATAAGTTTGGTCACGAACAATAATGTAAAAACATGTTATCATATTTTTATTATGTAATTAATTCAATCTATAAAATGAAAAATAATACTCCCTCCGTCTTGTAATATAAGTATTTTTGGTTTTTTTTTGTGGTGTCTCAAAATATAAGTCATTCTCACAAGACAATACAATATTAAATGCATTGTTTTCACTTTCACACTAAATAATGTAATAGTATTAGCGAGTCTCAGAAAAAAAAATACAATATTTTGCATTGAAATATTAAAAAGTAACTCATTTATTAGGTTTTCTTAAACTTTGTAAAATCCTAAAAGACCTTATATTATGGGACGGAGGGAGTATTAAATTGAAAATAAATTAAAATTAAAAGAAATAAAAATATTATAATTGGTCTCTTGATAGTTGGTACTCCCTCCGTCTCATTTTGTTTGAGACATTTTGAAACTCACAATATTTAAGGAGACATCAATTAATCAGTTGTGTGGTCATTTAAAACTTAACTAATTTACTTTTTTTTTTATCCTTTTTATATACAGTATTATTTTCACAATAATTAAGAGACATTCATTAATGAGTTGCGGCAATCTAGACAATTAAAGCAAAAACATTAAGTCTATTTAGAGTCATGAGACTTATTTTGGGACAACAAAAGAATAATAAGTTTCAAACAAATTGGAACAGATAAAGTATTTTAAATTTTCTTTAAAACAAAATGTAAAAATAGTTGAAAACCAAAGAGAAATGCTTGTACAAAAAAATAGCAATAACGAAGTACCATAACATATTTTTCCAACATTGATATATGTGTGCCCATAGAAATCAATATGTTTCATATATCATAATTAATGATACAAAAATGTATAGTGATACTTTATTATGGATATTTTGTCATAGCACTGTCCAAAACGAACTATCCAAAACTGGGCATAAAGTAATGGGTACTGCTACATCCACTACACTTATCTCCACAACATCATCCACAACATCATCTACACCATACATTTAGTCAGGACCCACAAAAAAAAAAAATATTTCTCTCTCCAATCAAAGGACAACATCATCCACTACATCTTTATATAGTGGATGTAGCATTTTCCTAAAGTAATACTTTTCAGCACTACATACAGAGAACATTAGGGGTGAACATGGTCCGGTTCGGCCGGTTTTTTCCGTTTTTTAAAACCAAACCATTTTATACGGTTTTCAATTTTCGAAACCAAACTAGAACGGTTTTCGTACGTAAACCATTTGTTCGGTCCGGTTTGGTTCAAATTTAGGTTCCGGTTTTTTACGGTTTTTCTTTAACAATTAAAATTATTGATAGGAAATCACAAATTGCCTCGTAACAACAAATGATAATATATGTAATACATTAGTACTATTATGCTAGTAAATCCAATGAGATGATTTAACAAATGTTTTGTATTTAACCAACATCTACCTATGCGAATGTTAAAGATCCAAAAACCAATCATATTTCAACACCATCCAACACAACGAAATCGACACCTACAATTGAATTCTATAGATTGGGACGAACAAGATAATGAAAGAGTCATCTCTTACTCATTTTAATTCATCAATGAATCATCGATTTCAAAAATATCAATAATGAACTAATCGTTACATTATTGAATATCATTTATAAATCTCAAAATCCATTTGACAAAATAATATTTTGAGTATGGTCAAGGAAGAAAGAGGAATGCGTTTGTTCCATCAAGAAATGCGAGAGATAAATTAAAGATAAATTAACTTTTACACATTTCAAACGAAAAAAAACGTGATATAGTTTTGACTTTATTTAGTAAGAACATATTTGTCATTTTATTTTCTCCAAAACACCAACTCGTATTTGATTATCTCAACAATGTTATCGTCCAACATAATCTAATTATAAGCAAATAAAAGACAAACTTATATAAAACTAATGTATATAAATGCATTTATTTATATAAGATGTCAAACCTAACAAATGAACAAATCGGAAAATGTCCATGATTAAGTTCATTAACATCATTAGAAGAAGTAAAATCATACAAATAAGCATTCACATAATTCAAATATTGGTGCTTGAGGAGGTAGAAAGAGAAGAAAGAGTTAGCGATGGTGAGTTGTGAATCGATACGTACTCGAGAATCTCTTAAATGATTGGAAATTAAAGACAAAGTCGTGAAATGATCAACAAAATATGAATCTTTAGGATATGAGATTAGTAATTGATTATTAATGCATTACAATTACAAAGTTTAAACAAGTTGAGTTGGACCGAAAAAAACACATTGATGTTTTATAGTATTAATAGATGTAGGTATGTGTGTGTGTGTGTGTGTGTATATATATATGTATGTATACATATAAAACCCGGTTTGGTCCGGTTTTAAACGGTTTTTCATTTTTTTAAATTGGAACCAAATTGTTTTTTACGGTTTGGTTTCTTACAATATAAAAACCGACCAAAAAACCACTTTATACCTTTCCGGTTTGGTTCGATTTGGTTCGGCCGGTTGGTTTGGTTTCTGGTTTTTTTTGTTCACCCCTAGAGAACATGGTCGCTTGCATTAAATTAAAGCCATACATACATAAATACTAATCAAAAACAAAAAACAAAAAAAAAAAAAAAAACTTTTAATTCCTATTACTTCCTCTCCAAAAAAAAAAGGAAAAAAAAAATCCTATTACTTCAATGGCCCCTGCTGCTGGAGCTGCAGTTGATGAAGATAGAGATGAGATGATTCGCGAGTGTTTAATTTTCTCTCCAAGTATATGGGGTGATCGTTTTTCTTCAACCATTTTCATCGACGATCAGGTTTAATTAATTCATTTCCTTTATTTTTCAATCATTAATTTCTGCAAAATTCTTTCATTTAAACAAAGGTTTTTTTTTTTTTCCTTCCCAATAACTGCAGGCACTAGATAAATATTCGAAAGAAGTAGAAGTATTGAAAGGCAAAGTGAGGTGCATGGTGACAGATGGAAATAGTGCCGTAGAAGAAAAGTTGGCTCTCATCGACGCCCTCGAACGTCTAGGAATCTCCCATCTTTTTCGAAATGAGATTGATGAGGAGCTCAAGGAAATTTTCATTTCTTCTACTCAAATTGTGACGGAAAAAAAACCCTATTTATCAACTATCGCTCTGTATTTCCGTCTTCTTAGACAACATGGCTTTCGTATTTCTTCTCGTAAAGTGTTAATTTCTTCTTCTCTTTTCTATTTCGAAAATAGGATGTTTACATTGATGCCTCGGGGCTTAGGCATAACGGCGTTACGTACTTGAACAATAATTTATTCAGTAACTATTTAGGGTCATCTTCATCGTTTATTTATTTTTAATTTTTTTTTGTGGTTTTGGTCTAAAATAGTTGATCTAAGTTACTAAATTAATTATTTTTAAACATTATATTATATTTTGGTACGTAATGTTCCTATTGTTTTTCCAATATGAGCGGGTTTCTATATTTCGATAATGTTTTTCTCCTTCGATCCACAGAAATATTTGAAGGTTTCAGGGAGAAAGAGGGTTTCAAGGAAGATCTGAGCACAGATGTTAAGGGATTATTGAATATGTATGAAGCTGCACACACAATGATTCATGGTGAAGACATTTTAGAAGAAGCTCTTGTATTTTCAACCACACGTCTTAAGTTGATGATACCGAATATGCCACCATCTTTAGCACGACGGGTTTCTCATGCCCTCGAACAGCCTCTCCACCGAGCCATTCCTCGAGTTGAGGCTCGGTTATTCATTTCTGTCTACGAAGAAGATGAATCGAAGAATGACTCGGTTCTCAGGCTTGCTAAATTGGACTTCACTTTGCTTCAAATTTTGCATAGAAAAGAGTTGTCTGAAATTATCAGGTAATTGGTTTTTTTAACTTTAGTATTTCCCAAAAAACTTTACAACATTAGACAATACAACTTAAATATATGCATATACAGTTGGTGGAAAGAGTTGGGACTGATAACAAAGCTTCCATATGCAAGAGATAGAATAGTGGAGTGCTATTTTTGGAGCCTTGGTCTCTATTTTGAGCCTCAATTCTCACTTGGTAGAGTTATGCTCACTAAAATTATTGCTTTGAACTCAATCATCGACGACACATACGACTCATACGGTACTCTCGATGAATTGAAGGTTTTCACCCAAGCTGTACGAAGGTATATACACGCACGCACGCACGCACGCACACCAATTCATTGATTAAGTTTATCTTTCTATTTTAAATGTCTGAAATATTGTATATATATATATCAGGTGGGACATTTCCGAAGTCGATGGGCTTCCAGAATACATGAAACCAATATACAAAACACTCCTGCAGTTATATGTTTCCTTTGAAGAAAAGCTAAATATACTTGGAAGGTCTTTTGCAGTTTCTTATGCCAAACAAACGGTAGCCACTAACCAGCCTTCCCTTTATTCCTTTTTCTACGTAGACTTCTTTTAAAAATTTTTTAAATTTTTTTTTTTTTTTTTTATTTTGATAAATATTTGTAGATGAAAGAGAATATAGAGAGCTATTACAGAGAAGCAAAGTGGATAATGAAAGGAGAAATACCATCTTATGAAGAATACTTGGAAAATGGGCTAATATCAGTCCCCTGTTTCTTGCTTACCACCACCTCTCTTCTTGGAATGGATTCTGCTACAAAACAAGCTTTTGAATGGCTGAAAACTAATCCTAAAATCATGATATCTACCGCAACTTTAGGCCGACTACTCGACGACCTTGCCGGCTACGAGGTATGGTATATCAAATTTATTTCCAAGCTATTATAACATGCATGTTAGAATTCATTCATTAGTATTTTGTTTGTTTTTAAAATGCAAAGATGGAGAAGGAAAGGGGCCAGATTACAAGTGGGATTGATTGCTACATGAAACAATACAAAGTAACAAAAGAGGAGGCGATGAATAAGTTGAAGGCAATCGTTGAAAATGCGTGGAAAGATATAAACGAAGGATGTCTTGAGCCGAAGGCTGCATTGGCAGACGTTCTCAAGACAAATCTCAATTTGGTTCGAGGAATCGATGTAGTCTACAAACACGACCAAGACGGATACACCAACCCAGAGAAAATGTACCCTCATATCATGGCTCTCCTTGTGGACACCTTTCAACTCTAATAGTAGTATCATTTGGTGCTCATTATGATCATGTTCTAAAAGATTGATTGAATTGTCATTAAAATTTGTATTATACAGTGTCCTAAAAGTTTCCAAATACGACTACAATTCAAAAAAGACAATTAAGGCCCTGATACGGCATTTCGAATTCCTTTCTTTTACATATCATATAAAAAGGGGGTTTGTTATTTATACATGCCAGTACCATTTATGATGTTGTTATGCATCCGTCCCGAATGAATTGTGTCAACTAATTGTTGATACTGTTTGGTTGTTCCATGGGGGGAAGTACAACGTCTTGAATGGGTATGAGCTGTGACCGACCTCCATATTCTCGGGGCAATGCCTCCTCCCCAATGTCCTCGATGAAGTCCCTTTTTTCTTTTTCGCTACTTACAATCACGATCTGAACCAAGTAATAAGATGTCAGTTAAGTTCACAGTTCTTGAACAAGAAAAAAAACAATGTATCTTTACTGTTATACAACTTCTTTAAGCTCTGCATTTAGTAAAGTATCCACCAAAAAAACATACCTTTTGAAGAGTTGCTTTGTCAAGGAAAGTGGATACAAACCTCCATACACTCACGAAGAATCGAGGCATGTATAATATATAACACTTGGCTAAGCGTTCTGGGTAGTAGGCCTTCAAAAAAAAAAAAGTAGGAAGACATAAAAAAAGAAAATGCAGTAAGCTCTTAAAAAGGTTCAATAATGGATGAACTGTATTAGCTTATAGTTAAAACCACATCTACAAGAGGAGAGATGATCTTACGGACCTGTAGACATTTGAATCCGGTAATCAGACCACGAGTGTCGATATTATTGTATGAAAGATCTTTTAGATCAAGAACTCCAACTATTTTTTCATCCCCGGTTTCTCTGCCTCCTTTGAAGGAACTGGATGATTGTAAACAAAAATTTTATTAAGACAACAATTCCAGTTTCTTACAAGAAGATGGAATGTAAGAAAGAAACATTCAGGTTCGTTATATGAAGAAAAGTACCTTGCTATTGATTTGTCAAGTATATGAACCACGAATTCTGTCCAAACATTGGAAAATTTCGGAAATTAGACATGATTCTACTTCTGATCATTACATTACTGATACAATTACATGGGAGAAACAAAGGAAGACAAAAGCAGAGTTTTCTTCTATAACTGAGCTACATATATATTGTGAGCTACCTTAACAAGTCAAAAAAACAGAGGAAAAAAACATTGTATAATCAGTTTTCTGTAAGATCAGCAACATCCTGAACTGGAAAAGGGTTGACCCGGTGCATTGAAGTATTCGCAGATTCAGGGCCCGGAAAGGGTCGGATTATTTAGGCTTAAACCTCTAGTAAGAGGCATTAACCATCCCTAGGTTGCAATTTTCTACTTTAGTTTTACTAGTAAAGAAAATAAAATCTAAGCTTTTTCACTGAAACTAAGCATGAGGGCCACAAAATCATCAAGAAATTTAAAGCCATCCACTTGCTAAAACTCCTGATGTTTACCAGACATAACCTTTGCTAACTGAAAACTTGATCCCAAATAAAAAACCTTATCAGTACCAGCAACTGTGTTAGAATATTATAGTATTAGAATTTAATATTATAAAGGTTGACACTTTATGGATTTAGTTATAAAAATAAAATTAGCTGACCAAATCTTTGCAACCTTTCCATGTAATCCCCAGTCAATATTAAAGACAAAGAAACAATTAACTAATGGACCTAAATAACAGGGGATAATCACAACTTCCATCATAAAGCTACTTGAGAAAATCTCACAAAATCTAAACAAGAAATTATAGGTATTCCAGAAACATAGTAACAGCTAAAAAAAATTGTAGATAAAGAAGGTTGTGATTATTACTCTTGAATTGGAGTTGATCTTTGGAAGGAAAATGATTGCTTCCTTTGACAAGCATAATAGGATAACCATTCTTTGATAATCCCTGCAAGAATATCTTTTTTCCTTCAAGTTCATCTTTAACTTCAGAATCTGGGATGTATCCTAATGGAACAAGATCACTCCTCCATTTCTGCCACTGCACAAACATTTTCGCAGCTTTTTCTGGGTCCATTGATCTTGCAATCAAGAACCTCTTTAATGTTTGATCCTCATATTTCTACCAAAACAATAAATAAATAAAAAGGTGAAAAAGGTTAAAACTTGGGGAATTGTAGCATACAACTCATCTGTGTAGTAGAAAAAATAGATAGCTATAATTATCTTTAAAAAAAACAACTTTTTAAATCTGTAAATTCAGGTGTGGTATATTCTTAAAACACAGAAAGAAACGTTTAATCAGAAGAAGGAAGGACTAAAACGGAGAATTAAAACATCACCTCAGTGGAAGAACCAAGCTTTTGCACTGCTTTCCTCAAGAGGGATAGAGCACAATCTTGGCTTTTCTCCATTAATAAAAATAAGAATGTGTAATTTTACTTTGAGTGGGTGAAAATGAATTAAATTTCAGCTCTGGAAGAAAAAGATGATCGGAGAAGTTCCAGAAGTGAGGGCCTAAATCTTCTCATGTGACTTGGACTAAACTAAACCAGCTTGAAATTCTGTGAGACAGTTTGGGATATTTTTGATATTTCCTTTTTTTCTTTTTTTTTTTTGGGTAGAAACTAGAAAGACAGTTCGGGGTATGTCAATTTAAAAGTACAGTAGGAGACTTTCTGAATAAAAATTCAATACTACCTCCTTCTAAACAAAAAAAAATACAAGTCATTTTATATATTTAAAATTTATCTCATAATATAAGTCATTATACATTATCAATGTAATATTTATCGTCTTTTTTTCTTCATCTTATCTCAATTTATTATGAATCCAATCATTTTTCATTATTATACTTAACAATTATTATATTAATGATAATGATAGTCGAGAGATGTTTTAAATATCTAATCTTCAAATTTATCACATTCACCACTTAATTAATGTATGTGAAAACTTCTAGACGAATTATATTATGGGACGGATGTAAAAAGGTAGGAGAGTCCCCTTTATAAATTTAAAAAATAA